>CM055857.1:12472429-13072429 GCA_029490765.1 Euthynnus affinis | reverse complement strand
ATATAGTTCATCTGGTTTGTCTGATGACACATCTGCCCTGCTCTGTGAGCTTGCTTCTGCTCCACATAATCCATCAGATCTCAAAGGAGGCAGACATCATGTAAGACTGAAATCCTTAAGAGACAATGAAATCATATGTAAGATTGTCAATAATAATGTGCTTATCTGCACAGATACAGCTGGACAGTAGAGATGCTGAATGTGGAAATCTACTTTGAGCTCATTTACCACAATTGATGACAGTACTCAGTATTATTAAAGGGCTTCAGTGTATTTCCTTTATGAAGATTGCGACTCTCATCCGGAGCTAGCTGGAGCATAAAGAACCTGGCTTTAAAGCTTAATACGGTACACAGTGTGCCTATACATTTCCCCACTTAAGTTTAAAACAGCTTTAACAATGTAAGTGGTTATGTAATAGCTCAACTAATTTCTTTTCCCTGCAGGGAAAATCCATGTGGTGCTCACCAAGAAACCGGTCGGAATGTTTAGGAATTATGTAAATTCCTAAAACCATCATACAAGCTTCAAATGGTGACTGCTACACCCTTAAAACCTCAAACTCATGCTGTTGTTTTGAGTTGAAAACATTAAGTGGAAATGGAAGAGTAATATGCTGTCATCTGGCAGATAGTGTGCTGTTCTTCTTCAAAGCCTCTTGAGCTGGATGTATACAGATTGCACCACAAATAAAAGGAACAGGTTGGACAGGTTTTATTCTCCTATCTTGTCAAATATCAGAGGATGAACCTCAAGCCGTGCAGGCTGCAGCTCTGCAGGCTGGATAGTGATATCTGCTGCTACATCTCATTATGTGTTGTTCATCTAATCCTCGGGTTTGTAATTTGCTTATATGCACTCATGAAGTTTAAAGCTGGATTATGTCCCCAGCAACCAAATGTCACTTAACCTCACATTCCTCATTGGACGGCTGCAGAAAATCCACTGCAAATCAACAATTTGGTCAATACTCGCTTTTACTGATTGTTGATGTGACAGTATTAAAAAGCCGAGTGAAAGGGAAGTGAATTAAGGTAAACTGTTGAGTAATCTCAATGGAATTGGATTTTTTCTTTAGAAAATGTTTCATCTATCTGTAAACCTTTTGTGGGACAGGGTTGGTTTATCTGTCAAAATGCTTTATTTGGGTTGCTTTTCATTTTTGTTCTTTGTTTATGGGAGTACTGTATCCACAATGTACAAAAGTGCACTCATAAATAAAGAATTATTAAGACATCCAGGGATTTAAATGCATGAAATCCAAAGATACCTCTTAAGTAAAACATAACAATTTTTAATTTTGTTTTCTGACATTGCCAATTTCAAAGAAGATTGTGCAACTTTCCAAGTTTAACTTTAAATCAAAATCCTTTTAACTGTCATTTACAGGGAGAGACAGCTCCAGGGGTGTGATGGGAAGTGTGAGGGCCAAGAGCTAATCAAAGGCTGACCTTCACAGCTCCTGTCTCCTGATGACGCAGTCAAATACTATTGATTGACACAACTTCCACACGCACATGTGTCTGGCATCTCCAATAAGACAGTGTAACCCTGCGTGTGTGTGTATGCAAGTGTGATCAAGTCCTAGAAAGGGTGCAGAGTCCTGCTATCACATCCACATGTTAATAATTAAAGCACTTTGTCTAGAAATAAAGATCAGGGAAGTGTTCTGTCTCTAAAAGTAAAAGCCAGCCAAATGGGAGGCCCCCCTGATTTCCTTTTGACCTATATATTTCAGGATGTATCACGGCAAACAGTCTGTGCTAGAGAGAAAATACACAAATATTTACATCAAATATTCATCCCTCTTTGTCCTCAGGGCTGATGGAAGCTTTTCATTTTGAGAGTGTATATGAGAAACAGTGAAGTGAGAAAGGTGTATCAGAAGTGAGGCTCAGTGAAGTCATTTGTCTCCCCATCACATTCCCTCTGAGACTGCACTTTGAGGCCAGTGAGCAGAAGACTTAAAGACATCCGTGTCTCCAATATGGACACTATTTATAGCCTTGAGAACAGCCCTGAGAATCACTCGTGCCGCAAAGCAAAACCTGAACATTTTCTCCCCTCTCACATTATAAAGCAAAGCACACATACACAGAGACATCACTTATATAAGGTGGGGAGGGTAGAGGAGGGGAAGGGAGGGGAGGGGTGCAGGAGTTGACTCACCCTCAAAATACAGACCAAGGTGGTGAAAATGAGACTGGCTTTGAAATGCAAATTGCTCATTGTGTGCCGGCTTACAGCAGAAAATCCACAGTCGATGTTTCATGCAAAACACATGATCCCATTTCACAAATACGGATGTGCCAAAATTTTTTTTTTTTTATTGAAATGAGAAGTGGCTTACTGTAAGTCTCTAAAGACATTGGGACTATTAAATGACAAAATGTTAGAAAACTAAAAAAAAAGAGACATCCATTGATTTTTGAGCATCATCACGTTACAAGAATGATGGCAGAGTAAAGTTAGTGCAACAGATATTCTAAATCAGCAGGAAAAAAAACAATCACACGTACATAAGAAATGACACTTCATGTGGACCAAGAGCCCTCTGCTGGCAGTAAAACATACAAACCAGAGACGGATACTGATTTAAAATGTAAACACATTATTGAGAACAAAACCATTTAAGGATTATATTCTAAAGCCGTACTTGTATCAGTATAGATTGTTTGCAAGATAAACCACAGTGAAACACTGACTACACAGCAGCCCCAACAAAAGGCACAAGATCTGTCTTTAAACTTTGGCTTCGAAGCATTCAGTGAAAGGCAACATTGACTGTAAATGTGGAACAATGATTGGAGATTCTTACATTTTGAGAGCAAAACACAGGAGTTTTGTAAAGCTGATATAAAGTGAATATCTAATTTGCATAGATTTACAAGCAGGAGTATAACTTGGATTAGTTGGCACAGACATTCTTTTTTTTATTTCTCAAGTTTGAAAATTAATTGAAATTTAATTGTGACCAGTTACACAAGCACCAAATGATCTATTCTGTGTGAGATTCTGTTATATTTTATTGCCTAATCCTTGCATAATAATCTCACACGGCTTTGAATACATTTACTTGAACACAGTTGAAATGCTTGGTAGGGAGGTTAAGTTAGTAACACTGAAATATATGTATGCTTTCCTGTATATGTCCTTTATATATTAGATAGACTAAACACTCTTCCTGAGGGGTGTACTACAAAGAGAGGTTAGTGGGTTAGCAAGGTATGTTGAGCTTTAAACCAGGCTTTTCAATGTCACAAAGGTGGCTCTCTTTTAACCTGGCTAGATCACCATGGTAACTGATGCTGCAAACTTAACCTGGTCAAGAGCAGCTAATTTTCCCAAGTTTTGGCTTAAATCGGCTATAAAAAGCATCGCCCTTTCACTAACCACCTGATTTGCTGCCGAGTTCATTTAAGACCGCTGGTACTGCAGCTATTGGAACACATATTAAAAAAATGATTAGTCTATTGGTATTTATCACAGATAATATTAAATCTATGACATTAATTTCACTTTGATTGGCCAAAAACTGCGATTAAAACTGCGATTGAAAAAAGTGATTATCCTTCATTATGGGACAGAGTCAGATCTAAATGCACTTCTGAGTATAATGTTTAAATGTGCTGCGTCAAGTTTTAAGTTTAAGAGCTCTGAATGTGGGAGTCATTCATAGTGCATTGATAATAAAATATATTAATTTACAAATTTACACAATCAGCAATTTTCTGCCAGCATCCCTCTCTCGCCTTATTTGCAGCAACAGTGTTGTTTTTTGCTGTGATAATGTATTTATATTCTTCAAAGCCATTATAATAACCTGTTCCTGCTGACTGAACTAGGTGGTACACGATTGGTCCGTTTTGTGCGGAAGAAGAGTCAAATGACGTGCCAAACGCCCCCTTTTATGGGAATGCGCACAGAGCCTGAAGCAGGAAGCCTGGGTTAACATAGAAATTTGATAACCACAGTCATGATATCAGTTATCTCTGATTGCGAGTTCAGGGTTTGTCGCACAAAGAAAGCCTGGGTATGTTGAACTTGTTTCGTAGTACACCCCTCCGGTTTGCGGCTTTAGTTTCGTTTTTTGTAAAACGTTTTGTTGTTTTCCCAATTTAATCATAATACAAACTGAAGCAGACTTGTAGTTAAACATTAGGTCTGACATTTTTAATATTTCTCTATAGTGGTTAGAACAGTTAACAGGATATTTCCACCCACTTTTTTCTTTAGGACATCACATTTTAACCAATAATAATAAAGCTTTCTACTGCATCTTTAAAAAAAAACTTCATATATATATATATATATATATATATATATATATATATATATATATATATATATATATATATATATATATATATATATATATATCATCTGCCAATCACATACTACAATAAAGTGGCAAAAAATTAACATGTATTTGAATTATACAAAATTAATATTGATTGATTGATTGATTGATTGATAGTCATAAGAAAACTAACATTAATGGCATGCATTAGAGGTTGATATAAGGTCCTATAACATTGTTTCAGTGTGGACATGTATATTGTCCTTACGAGAGGTCATCTTCCTCGCCTTTTAGTCGCTACCTCCACACAGCTTCAACAGCAGCTTCTTGTAATCCCCGGAGGTATCACCCTGACAAACACAGCAAAATCAATATGAATTTCAAATCGTCCCACGAATGTATTACAAAAAGAGGAAAACAGTCAGCGACACTATGATAAAATGGGACTTACTGAGATGTCAGTGTACAGTGATTTTCCATAGGCCCTCACATACTCCTGTCTGATGTCCAACATATCCACCTCAGAGCGGGACACCATGATGCGCATCAGGGTTCGGTCCTTGGTGCCGGCTCCCTGCCAACACACCACAATGTGCCATCAGTGAAACGATCTCCTCTCCCTCCATAACAACTTCAGAGCAGCAAACGATTGGTTTGTGTTAAGAAGAATAAATGTGATGATGAACAACAGTTGTACCTTCATGGCCTTGTGGAGCCTTTCTGCAAAGTAGGCAGGGGTGTTCCTGATGCATTTCACTAAAAAACAGAAGCTGATGTTGGTCACCGTAACCAAAATGATGAATCTCCAGAACATACAGAGAAGGACATAGTGGCATGAAAAAGTATCTATCCTCCTCCTGATTTCTTCCACTTTTGAATATATCTCATACTAAATTGTTTGAGGTCTTAGCATAAAACAAAAGGCAACCTGAGTAAACACAAAATACAGTTTTCAATAAATAAATGGTAATTTTATTTATTGAAGCAAATAGGATTCAAGTCAGGACTTTGACTAGGCCACTCCAAAACCTTAATTTTGTTTCTTTTGAGTCGTTCTAAGGTGAACTTGGTCTTATGCTTTGGATCATTGTCTTGCTGCAAAACCCAGTGAGCTTGAGCATCAATTCACGGAGTGACGACTAGATATTCTCCCTCAGGATTTCCTGGTAGAGAGCAGAATTCATTTTTTCCCCTCAATTATGGCAAGTCGCCCAAAGGCTGAAGCAGCACAGCATCACCACACCATCACATACCACCACCAAGCTTGACCGTAGGTATGATGTTCTTATTTTGGAATCCTGTTTTTGATTTATGCTGGACATAACAGGATCCCTGTCTTCCACTTTGGACTCATCTGTCCATGGAACATTCTCCCAAAAGGTCTGAGGGTCATCATGGTGGGTTTTGGCAAATTGAGATGAACCATCATGTTCTTCTGGGTTAGCAATCACCTCGCCACTCTCCCATGGATGCCATTTTTGGCCAGTGTCTTTCTAATAGTGGAGTCATGAACACTGACCTCCATTGAGGTAAAAGATCATTGGATGCTGTCTTCACCTCTTGTGTGACTTCATGGATAAGTCATTGCTGTGCTCTTGGGAGTAACTTAAAAGGATGACCACTCCTGGTAAGGTTCACTACTGTGCTAGGTTTTCTCCAGGTTTTCTACTGTGCTAGGTATTGTTCTCACTAATGTGTTTGAATCACCTTTTTCCTCATCATTTCCGGAATTCCCTTTGATGGTGGCATGGTGTGCTGCTTGTTGAGACCTTTTACCCAACTTCATATTGCTAAAAGAGTTTAAGTGATGTGTAGATTTAGGGCTGGCAGTAATCAGGCCTGTGTTTAGTCCAACTCAACCCAATTATAAATGAAGTGACTCAGACAGTCTAAACACTGACTGGATGAGACAGCATGAGGCACTAATTCACATTAAATTTAATGCAGCCCAACAATAATTACACTAGAGAAAGAGAGGTAGCTGTGGTTCATCGCCAAATTCTTGAAGGCGTAGCCTCTTTGAAATAACTTGAAGTCTGACTCAGTTCATTCTATAAAACCCCCAGGCCCATCAACAGTTATATTTTGATGCCACTGTACTGTAGATTTTTTTTAAATTTTCCATTTTTAAATGACACATTTGGAGAAATGTGCAGTTCTGATCATCAAGTATTAAAAAAAAAGCTACTTAGGTCAGCAGCCTGTTTTCATGTGCAAGATATTTTTCCTTCTTTCCAGGAAAGCCTTGTGAAACAAACATTTCGAAGAATGACTTCAATAAATAAACTTAAAGTTCCAACATGTTTTTGGAAAGCCACTTTAGTTCGGAAACCTCAAGAACGTACCCACAGCCACCATGCCAGATTCCAAATCGCCAGACATTTCCCTGCAGATGCTCTTCTCAATGTCTCTCCCACACATCTGCTGGTACTCCTGGAAGACTAAAAAAAATAAAAAATAAAAAAATAAAAAAAAGAGCAGAATCAGAGGTGAGATAGTTGAAATCATTATATTGGAAAACTTGTGCGAACATATGAGCAATGTGTACCAAGAAAGGTCAACATGTGCAGTTATGACACTGGAAAAGCAAAGCAGAAGTCTTATTAACTTCAAGGGAAAGAGGAAGGAAAATCATCCTGTGGAAATACAACAATGTTGAAATTACACACCTGCCCGAAGGTGAGGCTTACTGCGAGCACACAGGATGGCATTAAACTGAGACTCGTCAGTTCCTACTTTATTTTCCCCAGCAGCATACAGTTTCTGTTATACACACACACATACACACACAAATTAAAAGAGGAAGGAACATAACATAAGGCTGGGCAATGCCTTTCCAAGAATAATATACAACACAACCAACTTTGAGCTGGTACCTGTGCATCCTGTTTGGCCAGGGAAATGTCGACAGTCTCTCTCTCATCACGATTTCCCTGGAAAAAGTAAGACACTCACTAAAAACACTTTACATGGGTGTAATACGTGGATATAGTTATTTTTTTGTTCATGTGAGCTTATAATTTATCAGGTATAACATTTGCAGCAGCTACCTGACAGAGAGAGACCAGGAGCCGGCGGAAATGACCGGAGGTGTCATGGCTAATGGCGTCCTCCAGGCTCTTCCCGTACTCTGGAAAGAAGGTTTTTAGACTTTTTAGGAAAATACATTCATTTGTGTAACATTTGCAGATTTTTTAAGACACCACTTTTCACAATTCATTATCCAAATGCACATAAAAGGGTGGTTGAACGACCTAAAATCAAACACAGAATTCAACATGCTTTAACCTGCTAATTACTCTGCAACCGATTTAATTTTTTTTAACAACATACACTAGACAGACATACTGTTTTCAGAAGTTGTATATGGTTTCCACCAGTAATGTGAAAATCGATAATGGCATACACTGTGTTTTGAACAGGTGTTCTGCTTAAATTTTATGAAGTTAAAAAATATTTTAAAATATATAAATTAAAATAGCATAGGCTTTATTGTGTCATCGAAAAACATTTGATCAAATTACTTCAATTTTAATGGCAAATCTGTAGCTACAGCTTGAATGTGAAATCTTAACAGCATAGTAACTCAAATTGAAAGTTTACATTCACATTCATTATTCTTTCATACTGTGGAGAACAGACTATTAAAAGATCAGAAGCAAAGTGGGAATGAATCGGAACTAACCAGCTTTGTAGACTTTGGTGATTTCACAAATCTCAGCATTGGAACGTGATGAAAGAATCTCAATCAGACATGCTTCATCAGTTCCTGCACCCTGAAAATAAAGAACAAAACAAAAACAAAGTCTTAGAAAGGCATTCAATGTCGAACTTTCTTCACTGAGTAAATATGGTGAACATTCATCGGTTATCAGCCATGACTCAAGTTTCAACTTGTTTGACCTTCACTTGCATTTAAAGATTTTAACTTCCCTTATTTTCCTAATTATATTATGTGTCACACGATGTGGTTTGGTTTATTGAGACAATGACTCAAGCCTTTAACCTTTATAGCATCTCGGAGTTCAGCCGCATCAAAGTACGCTGGTTTCATCAACATGGCAAGAACCAGTTTCTCAAAGTTTCCAGTGAGCTCAGACTTCAGATCATGGACTAAATCCTGAGAGAAACATGAAATAAAAAACAAAAATATGAGAGCAAGGTCAGATATAATTATCATATGGAGGCCATGAGAAGCGACATAGCACAGAAGCAATTATAACAAACAAAACTTCAAAAAAAATATATAAGTAAACTTACCTTCCCATAAGTTGTTTTGTAGCCTGCTACCATTGGAACCCTCTGTTTGTTGGTACGACTTCCCAAAAGTTCAATAATGGCGTTTTCATCAGTGCCTGTTCAAGATGTTACTTTGAATCAGTTAATGATGTGTAAAAAGGTGAATGAGCAAATTAAGCGCCCATCATTATTGAGTTATTTTGATGCATAGTCAAACAAACATCATATACTGACCAAAACCCTTCATAGCCTTTCGAAGAACTTCAACATCCCTCAGTGGATCAGCCCCAGGAAAGTCTTTAATGGAGCCCCTGTACCCTTTCTATAAATAGAAGATAAAATACTGTGCAGTTACATAGCTGTATTTTTCTGTTTGTGCATTGAAACAAGGTTTAAAAGAAGTCTTAAGACAGAAGACGAATATATCTTACAGGAATGGCAGGTGACTGAGGGTGGGATGGAGCTCCACTTCCATGTCCAGGCATTGAGGGGTTAGTAGTGGGGGCTCCAGGGTAATTTGGCATAGGCTGCTGGCCTGGGGCGGGGCCCCCCGGGTATCCCTGCTGAGCCCCTCCTGGCTGCAAACAGAGAACAGCTGTAAGTGCCTAAGCACATAGTGACTAACCTCTTATAGAGTAAATAAGGCAGTGGGGCTGGTGAAGATAAGGTGATTTCAGCAAACAGGAGATTTAGCTTAAGTCAGTCCATATGTTATTAATGATGTGCCACTGATGAGGTGAAGAGTGAGATAAGAGTTTCTGTACCGCGCCATAGCCGCCTGGTGCTGCACCCCATCCTCCACCTGCAAAGAAAATATTGACATAACACTCAAAACAAAACAGACAAATCTGAGATATTCTTTAAATATTTTGGTTGGCTGTATTTTTTGGCAAAACACACTGCACATAAAAACTCATAACTCAACATTTTAACATTTTAGGCTCACCTGCTGGAGGCATGGATGGATAGCCTCCTGCTCCAGGCTGTGGTGGGTATCCTCCTGCCTGAGGAGGGAAGCCTCCAGCCGGGGCAGGGTAACCACCAGCCTGGGGAGGGTAGCCCCCTGCTGCTGGAGGGTAACCGCCTGCTGCAGGAGGGTAACCGCCGGCCTGGGGTGGGAATCCACCTGCCTGTGGCGGGTAGCCCCCTGCTGCTGGAGGGTAGCCCCCTGCTGCTGGTGGGTAGCCGCCTGCTGCTGGTGGGTAGCCGCCTGCTTGGGGAGGATATGCCCCTGGTTGAGGTGGGTAGCCTCCTGCCTGTGGTGGGTATCCACCTGACTGAGGAGGGTATCCTGGGTAGCTCATCTTTAGGACCTGGAGGCGATATGAACTTTTAGACAGCTTTGGACCTTTTCGGCGAAACTTTTTAGGACCTCAGGAACTTAACTTGCATTTGTACCAGATAAATTTAAGTCTAAATGTAGTTTGCTGTACTGAGCGATGATGGCCACACATAACAATAGTGACTGCCATACACTGCCAGAATTCATTCAGACGGCAAACAAGCAATGACTTGTTGTCTCATGTTGGGGCATTTCTTGATTTGATGCTCCAAATGCCGTAATGCCAACAGAAACATGATATTTAATTCCCGAGACTTTTTTCACCCAACTACGCTCAAAAATGGCCATTATATAAAACTGTACTTTTTTTGTGATCCCATGACTTAATCAGCTTAAATTGTGTTTATAAAATAATGCTTGAACAACCTAAAAACACTGAACAGAAGCTATCCAACATCAGAAAAAATGACATTGACAACTCTTTTAACAATAGTCCACTAATAGTCATCTATTATTAGTGTGGAATTTTCATATAGTGGTCTAAAAATAACACAACCTTACCCCCCACCCGACACTCCCACCACCATCTGGCATTAGCCTAATAAACTGCCCCACCTGTTGACTTCTGCAAGTTAATGAGCTACAGCTTTAAACAAGGATTTCACATGAGTTTCTTGCAGATTACACCATAAAATGGCCGAATCAGATTTAAAGCAAAAAAAAAAGGAGAGAACTTGCCATATCCCTATTTTCAATTTAATATGAAATCCTGGCCATGAACAAAAGTAAGACTGTCTGACCACATCTCAATTATTATGACAGAAACTAATCACTTCCTTCTGCCTTGATCCCTAACATATGATACTGACAGAAACTCATTATTCTGGAAGTTTTCCTTCCCATTTCTCAAAAACCACCAAAGTCAAAACTGCATCGAACGGGAATCAGATTAGACCGCCACAAATTCCTATTTCATGATCTTTTTAGTGGAATGTCATCTACATAGAGGTCTGTTGTTGGAATTATGCAACCGTTTCAAGTGTGGCTGCGTCATCCCACAACTGGGCAAAATACTCATTTCAATTCATTTTGTTTGCATGCAAACAAGAGACAAGGTTGCCTGAAGGGTTTTTTTCTGAGACCTTCAAGGTCTGTAGTAGAACAACATGCAGTATGCATCTGTTGTAAAAACTCAACTTATTTACAGTTATTGATTTCAGTTTTACTTTTGATTTAATTGTTCTATATGCAAGGATCACCAAGAGCGTGTATACATTTGGGAATTTAGGCAGCCCTAACCATACAGTTAGTGTTAGTAAGTGTTGTCAAGGGCGTTTGGTAGTAAAACTCAAGCTGCCTCTTAGTTTTTTCCTTTAGACCCTTGAAAGCACTGCTGAGGCTTTTATGTGTTATCGGAAATTCCAGCAGCACTTCCATCACGCATTTAGGCGGGATAAAAATTAGTTTTCATATCCATATTGAGTTTTTTCCCCGAACACCCCCCCCCCCCCCCCCCCCCCCCCCCACAGAAAAAAAATAAAAAAATATCAATGACACCTCACAGACAAGTTTAATTTGCAATTGCTTTTCGAGGAAAAACAACCAAATGCCCGGTTGGCTTCAAATATTTTGAACGTCTTGACTTTTTAAGAAAGACGCTAGATGCTACTGTTGATATACGATACATTTTATTACACTTAAACAGTAAAACTGGACAGCTTAAAAGGGCCATTGTGTGCGTATTTACAACCTCCAGCATTCACTTATACGATTTTACGAAGAGCACCAGAAAGCCTCTGACCATCACAGGCCCGTGATTTTTAAACTCGCTAAACAGCCACAGCCTCATAACCTTAACATTTTGTAGCAGCTTCGTCTTCTGTCTGTCTACACAAGGTGTCATACGAGTGTAAAACCAAGATACTACAAAGCTTAAACATGCTACTTCACTCCAACATCTTCTTTGAACCTACCCTGCTGTCCGTTAACGTTACATAATGTTCTCGGACGAAGTTACTATAGCATTTAACGCTAGCATCCAGGACTCAGTGAACACACAGTGGGTTACAGGATTGGCTAACACGTTAACTTAGATAGATAAATCATTACAGTTAAAAAATATCTGCTAGATGTTTTAAGACTTTGTTGCCGTTGTGTCAGGTTTCCGTTAAGAAGCGCAACACCGACTGTGTCTGTTTAATTGGGCGAGGCTAATTTCCTACATTGCAGACGTCGCAAAATGCATTCAAGCACTTTGCTGAACTTCGTTGCGTACTGTCATGCAGAGTTAGAGTAATATTTCCCAGAGTTTAGCAGACTAGAAACTGAAAATTGAAGGTAACTTACGTAGGTTAACAGATGCGGACTTCAGATCCAGGAAGAGCCGGATAGGGAGAAGCTTTTAGGTGGGTGGGACCTCAGTATTGTTTCCTTCCTGCAGCAGCATTCCGAGCAGTGAGATACAGCGACATGCCATATATTATCTTTCAACAGAGAACACTGACACTCGGGACATTGGCACTGTGGCGCCAAGTGATTAAATATAACATGCTGTCTAGACTTCGGGGAACATTTAATCTGGGTTAGCAATACTATGGCATGACTCCAGGTAAAGGATGAATGGATGCACAATATACACATCAGTAATCGCTAAAGTACTGTAATAAGCTCATTTACAACTAAATTGGGAAAATGCACCCCCAATTAATAACATGCGCAGCAAGGCAATAGAGCTGGCATATGGCCATAAGTGGTACAAATGACACAATATAGAAATTCACAAGTGAATTCTTCAAATTGTAGGTATGAAGAGGTGCTAACAGGTGTATCATTCATGCCTACAATGAGGCGAGAGAGGGGATAAGCGTCTGCACACACAACTCAATTGAACTGACC
Organism: Euthynnus affinis; assembly: GCA_029490765.1. Classification (NCBI taxonomy): domain Eukaryota; kingdom Metazoa; phylum Chordata; class Actinopteri; order Scombriformes; family Scombridae; genus Euthynnus; species Euthynnus affinis. The sequence continues at coordinate 13,059,713 of CM055857.1, read as the reverse complement.
ACTATGTGTAGCAGTCACTGATTGGCTCTGGCTTAATTACCAATTAAAGGAGACAGCAGCAGAGGCTTACATACACACAGTTATTGGTTTAAATACCGAATCACTGGGTCACTTATTAAAATTAGATTTATTCATTAAAACAATAAAAATAAAATAAATAAATGCTGATAAAAAAAACTGTATCTGTATTTGTATATTTCCATTGAGTTAGCTGGGCGCGTATCAGCCTTTTATTTAGAGGGTAACTTATTGATGATCCCTAATTCCTTCCCAAAAGAAAACATGCAGGGAGGGAAAAGAGCTACAGTATCAAACACAGACAAACTTTCAGCCGAGCCTACAGCTTACAATAACATCCAGCCCACAGTTTATGGAATTTCAAATGTATTATATGCAGCTGTTCATGAAATTGAAGAATCAATGTATTGTACTGACTGTACACAGTATCAACTTAAAACAGTAGATGGCAGCAGCCTACTTGTGGACAATAAGTGTATGGCAGACCATATATACATTTTATTGGCCATATAGTCAAATCTCTCTCCTCCAACTGTAACCCTTACATGGCCATCTGTGCAAAATAACACATATTGATATAGATAGATATATACATATAGATTTGGGCAATACAATATATAGATTCAACAACTGTTGACCATAAGCATCACAAAAACTGAGCAGCAGAATTCATTTTGTTAAGAAAATTTCCCAACACAATTTTTATTTATTTATTTTTTTTCATCTTACTTTTGCTTAAAACAAAATAAGATAACGCCAAAAATGAATGAGGTCAGATAATAAATTAAAACTTTATATGTTATGAATTTCAATTCTTTCTTGAGATAAATTAAAAGAAACTAATTCAAAACTATTTCAGGAGACCAAGCCTTACACCGGTGTTTTGAGAAAATTACTCCATTAAAACTCCTAGTTATTCTGCATAGTGCTCTGCAGTAGGTGAGTGAGGGTCCCTCCCAGATAAACTGGTAACTCTAGCTCTAAATATGCAAAGGAAATGTAAGCAGATAGATGCATCTGGGACCTCCTATTGGATGTGACGCAACTCAGACTCTTTGCCGGGAAGGCTACTTCCAGCTGGCATTCAGGGTTTTGCGCTTCATGCTTTCACTGCACCCTCCCCCGTCACCGTTGTGCCGTTACTGGGGTCCTCCAGGGCTCCCCAGGTGCACACAAAGATCACACCCATCCAGCCGATGCAAAGGGGATGACTGAAAGGAGTTGGGTGGCCCAGAAAATCCGGCAGTTCTGACGGTGCTGTTCCAAGAGGCGCAGCCATCCAAAAGCAATATGATGTCTGCTATAGAGACTGGTACTCCTGTGTACCAACCTGCACAGCTGCTCAACTGGGTGTATATGTCCTTGCAAGACACACCGAGCGGCGCTTTTGATGCGTTCAGAGTCGAATCGGACACTTCTCCTCAGGACATGAACAGCTCCAAGCGCAGCGCAGCAGATCTGAGCTCCAACTATCTGAACAACTTCTTCCACCTGAGGAGTGAGGTAGAATTCGTGTGATGCTACGCTGTTATAACGCGCTCACAGTAAAGTTTAACACTCTGCATGGCAGTTTTGAGGTTTAAAACATCCCTGCTTTGTTGAATCTTTGCCCACTGACTCATCTCTGCTGCATGTTAAACTTTCTCTCCTAAGATGGCCATGAATATTATACTCACATTCACATTCACTCCAGGTTATTTTTGTTGCCCATACAGTAAACCTCACCTGCATGCCTTCTTTGGGTCGCACTGTGGTGAGTGGGTAGTATGAATATGTGTTTTGTACCCTGGTATAGTGCCTGAGTGTGTTCAGACTGTTCTGGTGTCAGTGTGCAGCTGGAGGAGGAATGGCAGGTTGAGAAAGAACTCTCACAAGGTTTTTTAAAAATATAAGACTTTTGGCCAGCGTCTCCTTGGTCAGGGGAGTATGATGGGACTTGATGTTGCTTCCTATAATACTGGCCCATTCAGGAAAAGCATGAAAAATAAATGTTATAAATGTAAATGTGAGAAAAAGTGACATTTGGTTAAAATAGTGGCATAAAAAAAGCAACATTTGATGTACTTTCAGTTTTTAAAAAAATCACTCTTTTACCTAAAAAAGTGACATTCTCAACAGCACAGATGTTACAGATGTGCAGTGGTTTAATGTTTCATGCAGAACAGCATTGTAATGGACCTGCCCATCCAATCACAATTCTCTTTCTGTGATGCCTTCAGAGTAAACAGCCAGTGTCTACAGGCTGTTCTTCATACTTACCCTGCGGTACCATAGCACCCGTCTCCCCTGACCGGCACAATGATGCCAATTGTGCGCACCAATAGGACCGGTTGGAAGAATGTACGACAAAGGCATTTTGTTCTGACGAGGAAATGGACACTATCGGCTAACAGTAAATGCAGTAAAGGCAGCACATCTGCAGAAATACAATAATGTCGGCCACTGTCAGAGGGACAAACAGAAGAATCAATCAGGGTGATGGACTGACACGCCGGCTGAAATGCTCTTTCATCGAAGAATCACAACAATTATCTGCTGTGTTTTTCTGAAATGAAAGATACTTTTGTGTTGAGCTGAAACAATATGTTGATTAATCAATTATTTGAGCAACAAAAAATGAATCGAGAACATTCATGGGCATTTTTTCTACTAGTTTCTGACATTTATTGACTAAACATTTAAGGATTCAATAAAAAAACAACAGATTAATTGATAACATTTGTTAGTTGCAGCCCTTCTTTTGTCTTTCTGCCATATATTTGATTGTTTACATCCACATGGTTCTGTTGCCAGTTATTCATCATCTTGGTGTGTTATGTTTCTCTCTGACAGGCTTTGAACAACAATTTCTACAAGAGCTCCTCGCCCTACGGGTCTCTCAACAATATTGTGGACGGTCTGAGCTCTCTGGCTGACCATTTCTCAGACCTCTCTCTGTCCCCAGAGACACGTAAACCCAGCAAAAGGCCGCCGCCTAACTACCTGTGCCACCTTTGCTTCAACAAAGGACACTACATCAAAGACTGTCCTCAGGTGAGCTGCACACAAGCCACTCAGTGATGCTTTACATCAGTAAGGTGCAGAACCACACAGCCAGTGGCCTAAAATGAAACAGTTGTGCACTATTTGGGTGATAATTTGAGCTGTCTGTCAAATGCGTCATTGTGTTTCAAAGAACATCAAAATGCTGTCTGATAAGGAGAAAATCATAGTTAACAAGGTGACATATTTGATCTTAATCTTAGATGAAATCCACATTTTCTCACATAGATGCAGTTAGACTGTTCATCCTTTTATTAAAACGATAAATTCCAAGTTAGAACATTATGTTTGTATTATTTTTTTCAGTGTGAAATAGATTCCTCAGCACATATTTGAGTTAGATGTACCACTGCAAGGTTGGTAATGAGCAGCAGATGCCAGATTGAATCTCAGAGCTGGCCTTAATGAAAGATGATAGGTTTCTCTGTGGAACTAGGCACGACCTCTACTCAAAACACGAAAGAAATATTACCGCTGCTTTATGTGCAGCTGCGTTTTCCCATTGATCATGTTCAGAGGGAAATGCCTGACATTTGTTAGGTGTAATGGAAATAATCAAATGACTGATGGACAGGATGTGTCCAAGAAGCAAGGTAGCAAAAAGTAGAACTTCAAATAGCTGGTTAACTTTTACTGGTCAATTATATAAAGAAGCCTATAAAGTGAAATTGCTTCCTCTTGTGAGGCAGACAGAGGATTCGCGAGTGAGAAGGTTTTAAAAGCATAAAAAATATAGCATTCTCTGATTATCCCACAGATAATAATGCTTAGCAATTTAACCTTGTTCTATAAGTGAGTTAAGGTCTTTCAGGAAAGCCAAGTTGTACATAGTTTTTGTTTTGTTTTTTGTTTCAGTTGTGTCAACTGTTTTAATGGTTGGAGGATTAAAATATTGCAGGTAACAGAGGTTGCCACATTCCTTGGTATGTGTTGAATACCAGCTGTGTGAGCTTAAAGCAGTAGCTTTTAAGACATTTTGGGAAATCACTTTCTTGCTGATAGTTAGGTAAGAAGACTGTTACCACACTTACATCTGTGTGGTAAATATGTCGGCTAGCTGGAGCCAGCAGCCGCTTAGCTTAGCATTGCATGAATCAAACAAATTTAGTTGTGCTGATTTTGTTACCTTCAGAAAGAGCCAGGCTAGCTGTTTTTTCCCCTGTTTCCAGTCTTTATGCTAAGCCAACTGCCTGCTGGTTCCATCTAGTCTATATATTTACTGTACAGACATGAGAGTGGTATCAGTCTTCTCATCTAACTCTCTGCAAGAAAGTGAATAAGCGTATTTCCCAAACGTTACTTCAACGCAAAAACAACAAGCGCAAACATAGGAAGAGACCGTCTTTTAGCTCATCTGGTGATTAGAACTTGATCCACATTTCGAATACCCTCTCCTCTAGTCTCATTTCTAAACGCTTATTGCCTCCATCACAGCCAACTCAGACGAGATTGTTGCAGTTAAGAAGTGAACACGAGCAGAAGAGGAATGTGAGGAATGTGGAGAAAATCATTTGCAGTGAGCTTATAGCTCTTAATATTTTCACATCTGTGCATATCTGGCCAATTGCTGCAGAAAGTGGGTTTGACTGTCAGTAGGCTAAAGATATTTGGCTAAAGCAGATCCCATCCTGTCTGAATGTTCAAAAGGAGCTTTTCACCACTTCAAAACAGTTGGACCAACATGCCAGAACTTATTTTAAAGTAGGCTGTACATTAGCCCATAGATTCAGCCTATTTGAGGTATAAGCTGACCAATTAGGGAAACTGTATCTTTGAAACACCAGTTTTTGAACAGCCTGTTTTTCAAATGAAGGATATGGTACTGTGGTAAAGCATAGATAAATCAAAGCCTTTAAAAATGACATGGTTAAAAGCTTTTTTTTTTGAGTGATTTAAAACATATTATCAGCAGGAGTGACTTTCTTTGGACTGCCTGTTGCAGGCTTCCATAGCTGACTGGTTTGCACTGGAGCTGTAGTGGACAGGAATCAAAGAATGTCACGGCTCACTAAGATGAGAGAAGAAGCACACAGGAAGTGGGTGTGCGGGGTCTTTAACAGCCTTTCTGTGGGTGGAATGGGGCCCATATCAACTCTAAAAGTTTTCATCTTTTATACAGAAACATATGGCACCTCATTGGAAGCATACTCTTCTGTTAGCATCAATTATTTGGGTTGCTGTCCTAGTCGAATGTATAAGATATGCTAGCCATGCTGTGCTCAGCATGTCAGTGATAAACATCCTGGTGACAGCGTTGTGGAGAGTTGGGTTACTTGACTCACTAGGGGGTTAAGCTGTCAAAGGATTACTGAGATATTTACGATTCTTCTTTGCAGCCACGCCCTTTGAAATATGCAAAATCTGGAAACCATTTATGCTGGCTGGCTCTCTGTCGCTCTTGCTCTGTTTTAGAAAGATGATGTCAGATTTTATCATGTGTGGCTAATATTTCAGACTCAAAGTAATGATCGCGAAGCTGTCATGACAAAGCCTTCTTCAGTTGAAGCCGAGCTGAACGTTCTTCTGAAGCTGTAACTAATGAACAAACTGCTTTTTGTTCTTGCCGGCAGGAATCTGCGGCATTTTTAGCTCAAGACAACTGAAATACATACTGCTGGGACACTTTTGATGTTTCACTGTATGTGTGGTGTGTGGTGGCAGGAAAAGGAATTGATGAAGCTGATAGTGTTGTAAAAAACCATTTTGATCACAAAATCTTTCAGTTTCAACCAAATGACAAAATGTGTTGCCAGTTTGACACCTTTCACCCCTTAACCCAGGGTCACAACATTTTAATGACCCCTTGCCAATTAAGTAGCTGAACCCGGTTACTGTAAAGAGAATACACAAGTGACAGTGTGCTGACAGTAAATGGGTGTATGGTGGGAAGGGCCTTGGCTAAATAAGGAGAGCATTGTTTCTCCAGAGGAGCTGTGGAACCAAAGGTCAGGAAGTCAGGCTGTATTGTTCGCTCAGCTCTGCTTGGCTGCAGTCATCTCCGTCTGTCTCTTTCCTGTCTTTGCAGAGAGAGGAATAGTTATCAGCCACTAATTTAAAGGGCCAGTAAGCAGCTTCCCAGAAGTCATGTCTGCATCCAGAGCGTGTTTTTACAGTTACAGTTTAATCGTGTTTGAGTGGGAAAGATGACAGACTTGATAAATACTCTGGACAGAAGAACTTTGGAAGTAGCAAGGCTTATGGAAGGAATTCCTTGATGTGTATTTGGTCTTTGTAGACTGGAACACATAGTTAGTAGTTTAGTTTTAACAACTTACCAGAATTTTATGCCATTTTCAAAATCCTTAACTACGTTTTTTCTTTGATCATTAATGTACAATAATATTCTACATATTCAGTGATTCCCATAGATTTATACATTTTTTCACCAGGTTGGAAAAGCCTCTGACACTACTTCTAGACCACAGTCCAACACCAAAAGATGCTTTCAAATGCAGGATATACGGAATTCTTGTCATTTTAGTTTTAGCACTTCTTTAAAGGCGTAACATTTTCGGAAACATGCTTATTTTCTTTCTTGCCAAGAGTAAGTAATGTATACATGGTAAATACAGTATGAAGGCTTGCTGGATCCAGTTGCCAGTTAGCTTAGTTTAGCATAAATACTGTGAACAGCTAGCCTGGTTCTGTCTGGAGGTCTGTTAAATAGGAAGCTACAGCTAAACTAAATAACATGCATGCAGTCTTGTCATCACTGTGAGTTTGCCAGGTGAGAAATAACATAAAGTTTTAATTTATGAGCCCAAAGGGTGCTGGTACTGTAGGCAGAATTTTTCCTGACCTTAGGACAGAACCAGGCTGGCTGTTTTCCACTGCTTCCAGTGTTTATGTAAGCTAACTGTCTCCTAGCTTTATCTTCATATTTAAGGACCTATTATGCTCATTTCAACTCTAAATCTTTATTTCTGGGCTCCACTAGAATAGCTTAGCATGATTCACAGTTCAAAAAACTCCTTATTTATCTTATACTGGCCCTTTATGCAGCACCTCATTATCCCCTGTGTCTCTGAACAGTCAGTTTGAGCTCCTGTCTCTTTAAGGTCCCCCTCCCGATGAGCCAACTCTGCTCTGATTGGCCAACTTAACATTTCAGAGCTGTGTAACTATACCGCCAATTCAAACCCAACGTTTCCTGCTTTACACCTCAAATTAAAAGCTTATAAATGAATAAATAATAGGCTTTTATTGTGAAGAATGTACAGGAAGTGAAAAGTGTTCCTACGAACTGGTCGAAACAACAACGTATAAACATATTTGGAGCTATTTGATCAGTGGACCAGTTAGAAATAATGTCGAGAGAAATAGTAAAAGCAGAAACAGCCATAGTGAAATGTTTGACGAAGAGTCGCAGAAGAGCTGCAGAAGAGCTGCAGGTAAACTACTTATTTTACTTTGCAGTGTAATGGAGTCATGGCTTGGCGCACCCCTGGAGCCATGCTGTGAACTTGCACACTGTGCGTGGAGCAGATGTCCATATAAATAAATGCATGACAAGCTGACGTCAGTTTGGGCTGAAAGTAGAAAAAAACGCTGGAAACCTTGCTCAGATCGGTCTTAAGTGCTTTTTGCTAGCATGGATTACTTCGACATACATTTACCTAGTTATTTGACACATTAGCCACTTTTAACATCAACATCTGACACTGTGACATTATAAGTTATATATGTCTGAAAATAAGGAAAAGTATAACAGGTCCCCTGTAATGACAGCTTCCTACAATATTTCCTACAATAGCAAACTACTCCTTTAAGATAAGGTGATGAGTCTTGTCTTAACAGTAAGGAAAGCTCTGGAATATATCACAATGAAGAAAAAACACTACTGAGCAATTGACTGGCTGTTAACTGAATGAATAACATGCAATAAAAACACTGTGCAGGCTTTGCGAACTGTCTCGTTGTAGCTGTGGACAGGGAGGAACTTTTTTATTTGTCATAGTATAGTTGATAAGCACTGACTGACCAGAGAACGATTTCTAATAAAATGATATCATATCAACAATACATTAGTGTAATCCTATTTTTTGGGTCAGTGCTACTTGTTTCTCTCTGGTAGTGATATTTCGTCAGTGTTTTTATTGATGTTTGGTCACCCAGTTTAAATATTAATGACGATATCAGTGTTGTTTTTGGCCTGGACATTGTACTTCTATCCAGGTGAAACGATACAGTTCACAGCCAAACATGTAACTGGTGAATCTCAAGCAACACTGTCTGATTGCTGCAGCTTTGGTCCTTTTGTTTTTTCTACTGATAAATGTCTTATCTGTTCTCAGTATGCTGTCTGTTGCTTTTGGCTGGAACATCTGCTGAGGAAGACGAGCAAGATAGAGGAAACCCTGGAATGTGGGGTAGATAGACTCCCTTTGAAAAACAGTGGCTGTCATCTGCTCAAAGCTGATGAACATATAGGAAAAGAATGCACAGCTCGGTTTTTGTGGTTGCATGTTTTTGAGAGAAAATCTCTTTTGTTATGCTGGATTTAGTTATTGTGCATTGCACGTTTTCCAGTTTCAACAACATGTGAGGGGAGAGAAGGGGAAATAAGGGTAAAATGACAAGTTTCCCTGACTTTGACTCTAACTAAAATTTACATTACGTCTTCAGTTATATTTTATTCAACCGTTGGTACCTTCCAAAACAATGAATGTCTTTGTTTTTTGTTTATATGCAATTTGTTGCAGTTTTCGGTTATGAAATACATTTTTCTTTGACTTGAATGCAACTAAAGTTTCAGATTTTTTATGCAAACCCAAATTTCTGTTGTTTTTTTTTTGCACACAAACTAACACTAGGGGCAGCATATTAAATATTGTTATTCAGGGGTTTGGGGTGTTGTACCAAATTTTGGGATCCTGCTTATATGGCCCCAATAAGCTTGGGTCAGCTCTGCTTTTTAATTAAGCTTTGTGAAAAAAAGATTAATAACAGAAAAATCATTAAAAAGTAACTCAACATTCCTTGAAAATCTTACTTTTGCTGACCCTCAGTGGTTTAATCTCTGACCTCACTGCAGTAATGTATTCAGGTGTACTTCAAGAATCCATAACGTCACTGTTGGTGTGACTACAGGTTGAACAAGTCACACTTCTGACCACACAAAACAGTCAGTAGTGAAACAGACAGATTTTATTTTTAGCTTGATGTTCAGTTACTCTTTAAATGATTTATGTACTTAATGGATTATTTTTCAAGTACCTTTAGTTGAGTAGAGAGTGGTATGAAGGGTATTAAGATAAAAGGCAGTGAATTGCCTGTTAGGTCTGCTGTGCATCAATTAGAGGCACGTGTGACTGCCACTTCAGGATGTGATTCAGTGCATAAATGTAGGTTTTTATGACAGACGTGAAACATACAATTAAATCATTCTCACAGTATAACACTGACTATAAGTGAATCAATTACTGAACATAACAATATTTTTGTGTTACTGACCTTCTGGGAACCTAAGAATCACTTTCACAGAACTAACCACTGACACAAAGTTGAACTTTTCCTCCCCACAGCTGTCATAAGATTTTAAGACCCATTTCTTGAATCTCACTTAACCGTGTTTTGAACTGAAGCAGGGAATATTTTGCTGTTGCATTTCTTGTTTGTCTGCCAGCCCGCCTGCCCTTGTCATTCACTCTTTGTGAAACATAACGCCAGTCTACAGCTGTATATGTCGTCAACTTGACCAAGGCCAGGACTGGAGCTGTTGTCAGACTCTAGCTTGAGCAGGATGTGTATTGCTAGATATTAATCCTCCTTACAGAATTTGAAATTAACAGTCGGTGTGAAATAGGTGCTGAGATGTATAAAGTCTATGAGATATGTGTGTGGGAATCATTTTGCATGTTTAAAAGCTTTGCAAGTTCCAAACAATAGACTGAAAATCTGAAGAGTAATGCAGGAAAACAGAAAACTAATCATCTGCTCTTTGGCCTCCAAGTAAAGTCAAGTCAAGTCAATTTTATTTATACAGTGCCAAATGGCAACAGAAGTTTATCTTGTTTTGTATCTAATCATATTTATTTTGGAGGTAGGGGAAGTTCATTCTTGCAGTATTTCAGATGGCTGAGTAGAAGGAGATTTATGCTGTTAAAGGAAGAATTTGATACCTTGATGTTTCTATAAGTGGACCATTTGGCCCCTGGAAAATAGGAAGTGCCATTGTGTAAAACAGGACACAAGTTTGCTTCCATTGGCCGGGGAGCGTCTCACTTCTTGTTTCCTTGACTTGAAGCTGTGTGGTTTGTGCTTATCTTTTTGGTGAACCCAGGAGAGAAGCTTCATCTGCATTTAAACCTGTGTGAATGCTGAGTTCAGCATCTATGACACAGCAGGAGCAGCTGTGCAAGGACAAAACAATGGCATGTCGGTGTGCTTATACTCCCCAGCCTCATATACAGTAACTGTGTTAACAGTCATCACAATTCTGTGTTTGTTTATGTGTGTCCAGTTAAAAGATGCTGAAGCCAAAAAGCCAAACATTTAGACAGAGGAATGATTTATATTTATAAGCCCTGAGTTGTCAGTGACAGATTTTTTTTTTTATTTTTTAACATGGACAGTTTTCTTTTAAAGAGTCGGATCCATAATTTCAGCAATTAATCAAATGTTGTTACCAATTACTCAAGTAATCGTACAGAAACAATTGTCTTACAAATAAATCCAGCAATTCCAATACAAGGGAAAATGGAAAGTTACCATTTGTTGTTTTAAACCCTCATGGAGATAATTGATTTCACAAGCTATTGGAAAGCATCACTTAGGCCGACATAGGAGTCTTTAAAACATTGGAGACCTATTGCTGTAGATATCAGTCCAGGCATTTATGTGTTGTTTTACTTCAGTAACAGCTGAGCTACTCTGTGATGCTGTGGGGGGCTGATACAAATTAAACCCAGCAAGGGAGAGAGCACTGTGGGTTTGTTAGTGTGGAGTAATTGACCACATGGTACCCAATAGGCTTGGTGTTCATGTGTTCTCCAGGATGAATGTCTCATGGGGGCATGGAAGTGGGGGATAGAGCGAATGAGGGAGAGAGAAAGGGGTGGGGACGGGGGGGGGGGGGGGGGGGGGGGGGGGGGGGGTATGGTTTGGAGTAGTCCATTGTTTATCCTGATGGTTTCCAGATGATGGCTGAGGGAGGTAGCCAACCTCCTGGGCCTCTCTCACCAGGCTACAAGGATCTGGGCCAAGCTTATCTGCTGCAGCCTCAAAATCTGGCTTTACATTGCTCTGTGCACTCTGCGGCTGAAGTTACACAACTTATGGTTTTTGAGATAGGGTGTGTTGTAATGCACATAAAAATGCATTTCATATCTATCTATCTGTATTAAACCAGTACAGATTCTCACATGTGGTTTCAGGCCACAAAGATCTTCAATCACATGTGAAGAATCTCCTGTGAGAGAGAAAATATGTAATTTGTGCCTGCTGTAATTCTTCATTGTATAACAAAGAAAAGAAAAATGGAAAATTGACTCAATTCAACAAAAGACATCTCAGCAAAACACCCGAAATGTCATGCCTTCATGCTTTTAGAAATATCTCGACAACTATTGGACGGACTGACTTGTGATTCCTGACTGACTTGTGACAGTGATTCCTTGGCTTTAGAAGCACATGTGGGTTACAGTGAAATGTCTTGACAAATGGATGCATTAGCATGAAAATTGTTGCAAACATTCATGTTCTCCTCAGTCTGAATTGTGACAACTGCTTGCACACAATTAATGACACTCCCATCAGCCACAGCTGTACTTTGTTTGATACTGATTAGCAAACATTAGCATGCTAACATGCTAAACTACAATGTTAATATCTTCTAAAGGTAATTCTTAATTTTACAGATAACTTTATACTGATTGATTACCTTTGGGGTAATTTGCAGGTATTTAAGGGTTAGTTTTAAGACACTTCACAGAAAGTGTGGAGCAATATGATACAAATTATAAGAAAAATGGAAGAACAAGTTAAGTTGGCTGAGTAGTAGTTTCTTTTCAACAATTTCCTAAAAGTAGTTGCTGTGTTAATACTGAAATTTCTTTGAAAGGGTTTATGTCACTTGGTTGTAAATCAAAATTTTCTCATTAAAGAGTTTTTAAGAAATAATCTTATATGCTGATAATAATACAAACTAATTTTGTGTCAGTTGAAGAATGGTTAAGAGTCTAATTAGTCTAATTTATTATTAGGAATTTTTGCTAATTAACAGGTAGGAACCCAAATATAACCCAACTAAACCTATGTACAACCTTTCTCCATTTTTTTCTGAAGATTTGTACCAATTGCACCACCCTTTCTGTAAAATTAACCCTTGAATACCTGCAATTACATTGAAATTTTTCAGGATTTTAAAAAATAAAATTAAGCATTACCTTGCTAATGTTAGCATTATCATTGTGAGCATGCTAGCACACTGACATTAACATTTAGCTCAAAGTACCACGTCACAGAGCTGCTAGCATGACAGCAGACTTAAGTCTGCTTTAAATACATTTTGCATTTGTGGCCATTAGAGTATTGCACCTTTCTTTCATCACAGAAGAATAATTCAGTATCATCATGTATCTACTTTCAGTGGTATAGTGGTGACAATATGATCTGTTCCATTATTCAAACTACAATTTAAAAGTAGCAAATGAGTTGCTTAAGTTTGGTGTATAATCATCATTTTGATTGCTTTTGTAGGCATTTGCTATATTGTGATATAATGATATCATAAAAATGTATTAATATTGCCTATCCCTTTGGGCTGCAGCTCTCTCAAAAGTTGTTTTAAGCACAGTGTCTTATGTTCAAATTATTTTATGGACTACCCAAGTCCATTGTCAGGTCAGACAATGAATAGTAGCATTCTCCTGTTAAATAAACTGGTTGTGTCAGATGGCTTGATGAGATATTTGTGCATTTTTCCGCCTTCACTCAAATTTTCCTGCTTCCTATAAGAGTGTCCATTGACTGTCAGGTCATACTGTAAGTGTGATTTTCCATTGTCGGTTGTCAGTGTCACACATCTTTGATGAAACCAGTGGAAACACCAGAGTGTGCTGTGCCCTTTGCTGCCCTTTGAGCTCCAGACTTTATGTAGAGGTTGTTTTGATTGTTTTGCATAGTGAAAGCTGTTTCCTCCCTCAGGAAGATGATACTCTGTCTGCTCTCCCTGTAGTAACTTCAGAAAGAGGACTTCCATCAAAAGTGACCTCCCACAGTGCCTCATGGTGGCTAAATGATGTAAACACAGGTCTCAAAATGCTTCACAGTGGCCTATACATTTATAGGTTTGGCTGTTGGAACGCTAAACACATTTCTAACCACATTCAGTTCTGGAAATGAATAAAATGATATGTAAGACGTTTTGAACCTGACATATGTTCCTGCTGTGAAATGAAAACAAGATTTGATGTAAAGTCCTCTGCTGGTGTGGATTCAGTCTTAATTTTGACTTGCCCTACTTTTCAGCCGAGGTGCTTCTAATTTAAACCAGTCTTGTCAAGATGATTTCTATGTGATGGGTTTAGGATTTTGTCATGTTATACAAGTGCAGAGTTCATCTGGGTTTTATTTCCTCCCTGCAAAGATCTTTGTGTTCTGATTGGTGGGTCCAGGCCAGCTGGGAGGGATGACTGAGAGCCTGAAGTATTTGTCCTACAGCAGGGAGGCCTCTCCCATTGGTCCCCCCACAGGCCGGGGCCTCCTTTATGGTCCCTTGGGAACACAGCTGGAGGGAGGGAGTCCATTTCCAATGGGAAAGCTGAGACTCCTTATTTTCTGTCTTACATATAAATTAACAATTACAATATATCTCAACGTCCTTGGAGCAAATCATTTAAGCATTAAAGCTTTATTTATCTCTTCTGTAGTACAAAGAATTCTCTAAAGTTCTATACCATCCTTCTACATATATAGTTTAGATAAGATAAGAGAGGGTCCTTTGAAAGGCTCACTCTTCCAGGACCGTAAGGACCCATCATGCGTCAAAGCAAATGAGCTTTTTTCCAAGTTGTATTGACAGAACAAAACTTCTCCATAAACTCAACTTTGTTGACCACCAACAGGGCAGCTATCACTTCCCGTTCTAATCATGCAGAGCTTTGAATTGGCTGCCATCCAAAGAAACCAAATAGGTCAGTCAGTCTCCTCCAGTTAAAGGTGGTGAGAGGCAAAAACCAAAATGTTTTCAAAGCCGCTGAGAAATGTTAAATTTTTAAACATTTAAGTAATAGTGTCAGGTCAATAATGTAAAAATGTTTGATTTCTTTACAGGCTCGACCCAAAGGTGAAGGCCTGACCCCGTATCAGGGAAAGAAGAGGTGTTTCGGTGAATATAAATGCCCTAAATGCAAGAGGAAGTGGATGAGTGGGAACTCCTGGGCCAACATGGGACAAGAATGTATCAAGTGCCACATCAATGTTTACCCTCACAAGCAGGTAACAGTACATCCAAACTACAGAGAAAAAAACAGCATGTTTCCCCTTTCAAACCAGACCGATGCATCTGTGAACTACCTGGCTGCATAGGGCCTCTCAGCTACCACGGCCCTCAGATCAAGTCTTGCTCATGTGGAGTCAAAACGTTTTGAACAGGCCCTTCTCACCAAGCTATACTGTTGAATCCTTAAAGAAAAACACTGCCTCACTGTGCACAACACAGCATTAAACCAATTTATGCTTTGTGACTACATGTTGTTACAGTACATTTCCTTGTAGTTTTACCCTTAAGGCCACAGGCTGCTTTATGTTTTCCACAGTTAAATATTTAACAGTTGAAATACAATCCTGTATAACTGTACAAAAGGCGTATTGTTGTAGTAAATGTTTTTATCTGCAAATAAACCTGAACGTAAATGTTAATTAAATACAAATGCTTGATTTTGCTATCATTTTATAAAGCTGCTGGTATGATACCAAACCTGAATCATTCAACCAAAACATTCATTCTGAAATTTCATGCAGTCATCAGTTACATCTAACTAACTTTTTGTTCCATTTTTGTCTGTTTTGTTTGTTATTCAGACAACAGGATATTAAGTTTGGTGCAAAGTCCATTAGCTAAGAAAGTAGTGGTTAGGTTTTGGTGCAAATGGTGCATCACCATGTCTTTATAAGCTAATAAAGGACATCATGAATCTTGCAGTGTAGTAGAAAATACATTTCAACCAATCTTCACCAAATCTACTTTTTACATTTATTTTTTGATTTTCCATAACATTTTCCTATAATCGGTTGACAAATATTTGTAGTTGTAGCCTCTTTGATATAAACTATCATTTATCTTGAACACATATGCAATTGCAGCCAAACTTACTGCAGATGACACAAAGCTCTGAGTGATCATACAAAATTTAATCTCTAGGTGATTCTCCTCCAATCATGGCTGCCATCATTCAATAATGATGATTGTTGTTAACTTTAACTCTATTATGTGCACTTGATGCAACTCTGCATCCAGATGCAGATGATAAAATTAATAAGAATTTAGAGGCTTGTGTAGTGTTTTTATGCACTTATTGAGTGTTTTCTAGTTGTGACCAGGAGCCAAATCCCCCAAACAAAACCCAATTTTTGACTAGCCATGAAAATGTCTGAAATCATTATTAATTATATTTTACATTAATAATTTGTGTTGAGTAAAATTTGCTGTAAATTGTAGCTCTCATACATGATGGTTTAAATCTTCATACTGACAAAAATATGATTCTGGTGGAAAAACACCAAATCCCACTGAGTCCATAACAGTAGATGAATCAATGTTGATAAAACATTCTCTGTAACTGAAAAATGTAAACTCTTACACGGTTTACTGAAACCCATAAATTCTCTGAAACTGAAGACACAATCTCAGTGTATCTCAGTCTAAATGGTTGTAGTTGCAGTACAGTTGACTCTGTGTTTTTTGTTGCAGCGACCCCTGGAGAAACCGGATGGGTTGGATGTGTCGGACCAGAGCAAGGAGCATCCGCAGCATCTGTGTGAAAAATGCAAAGTCCTCGGCTACTACTGCCGCCGTGTACAATAACACACTCTGCTTGCCTTCCTCCAAAGTTTTATGAAAAAGGGAAAGTTATATTTTAATTACTAAAAAAAAGCATAATAAACTTTATTGTACTATAATGCATCTAACGTATTATTCTTATGAAACATTATTTTCTGACACTGTGACTCTCAGTATAGGAGGCTCATTGTGGTGGAAAACTTCTACAGTATCTCTCAGTGGAGACGAATACTTTGCATTTGCTGGGTTCTGTAACCTCTATCATTATGTGAATATTCATTTGAAGTCTAAACTTTGAAGAAAGAATCTTACCAACTGTGAATTAAGAAACTTTAAGCTCTGTGTTTGTCTTTTCTCATGTCCTACATGTTGGAGCAAATTTCAGGAGTGAAGTCACCAGATGAAGATTCTCTTTTACATGTTTGTATATTCCAGAAATAACTTAAATGAAAAAAGTTGTCTATCATGATGTTTTCTGTATAAAATATGCAACAAGTCTTTACTAAGAGGGATATGCAGTATTAATGTGTATCTGCATTATTATCTGTATTATCAGTACTGGATGGTACATAATGTTTGGATATATTTTTAAGCCATTACTGTTTTGTTGATTATTACACTTTGTGAAGGAATATATTAGCCAACTAACACTTATTCTTTTATAATGTGTGCCTACCTTTAAGGTGGTTTCGTTATTACAAAGTTTTATAAAACTGTGACAAATGCAATATGGTTGAGGCATTTCCTGACAACCAGAACAGACAACAGCAGTTATATTTTGGCACCCAGTGCTGAGAAAGTCTCACCAAAGTGCTTTTTCTATGAGTCATAGGTCTTAATGTCTATGTAAAGTTAGGGAGAGAAAGAACCAAAGATAACAAAGGAGTAAGTGGGAGTTTGAATGTTGTTTTAGAAGGTTTTAACGGAAACTGAAATTGTGTTGATAAGTGAATATGGAACAGAAATGTCCTGATTTATAACTGTTAAAGAAGTGTTAAACACCATTTAATATGCCTTAGTTTGAGTAACCCATGAGATGGATCTCTTGATCTCTTAAAATGTTTTTGTATTAAAATGTATTTAAACATTTTATTCAGTGTCTCCATTTTCTCTTTTGTTGTACAAAATCCATTTTTACAGTACCCATCCAATCTTTTTTTTGTTGTTGAAAAAAAAAATACTATTCTGTTTATGTGGCAGTATGAATTTAGGCTGGTAAAATTCACACATGCCTGCATAGATGGCAACTGATATCACAGCTCTTCAACATTAACTGATCCAGATGTTCCAGATGTTCCAGATTTTTTTATCTTCCCACAGCAGAATCTGGGTCAACATTTTTGAGCATCTGGTAAAATATACTTATGACAAAGCAAAATCAGATTCAGCTGCATCACCTTCTTATATACTAAGACTGGCAGAAAATGACAGGCAGCAAATTCAAGCTGACCCCTTCAAAAAAGAAACATTTCCTTATGCGGAAGCAATTACATCTGACATAGCAGACCTGAACTCTTTTGGACAGACCTCAGCAGAATAAATACTTAGCGGAACAAGGTCATTAGTCAACTGAAGCTGATGAAGAAAACAGAAGGACAACACTGATCTCATTCTTCAGCTAGTGATAAAACATTTGCCATAACCCAGTAAAGGACTTTATTTAAACCAGTTGTTTAAGTGAAAATCTTATCCTTAATGTGTTCTTTTAATTAATATCTAAATCCCTATGATGTAAACACATCAAACAGAAGAACAAACCCATATATTAAGAAAAAAAATACTTTATTTTTTGCAAATAAATGTGTCTTCTTCCAAACCAGTTTAAGTGCTTGTTAATGAATTACTAGCTCTCTTTCAGATACAACTGAACCTCACATTTTCTATTTTATGATACAAGTTCACATTTCAAGCATGTTAGTTTTTACTTGAAGAAAGAATAACACAAAATTTAAGTACCAACATAAAAAGTGATGTGACTGAGAGAATCTATTGTCAGCCTAGAGAGGTAGCACTCAGTCATGGCTGAAGAAAGGGCCTCTTTCACTCTGACTCTCACATTGAAATTACAGCAGGAGATGAGACTACGACCGTGTCCGCTTCTTACATGAAATCTACTTGAGCTCTCCACAGTCTGCGATAGTGATCTTCTTGGAGGTTCGCCCAGACCGTGAACCGAAAGACTCCACTTTCTTGACCACGTCCATTCCCTCCTTCACACTGCCAAAGACAACATGCCTGCCATCCAGCCTAAATGCAGAGAGGAGAAGTTTATTATCATTGCCCCGGACAGTTAGACGATCCACGATGCGTCCAACCGAGTTCAACTCATTACTTTATATTTGGTGATGCCACTATGATTCTGATATTTTAGTCCAGCATTCAAATCTTCATTTTTCTACTTTTATGCCAAAACATTACAAGAATTCACAGCTTCCACTAAGAATTTTGTTCCTGGCAGGGAGGAAAAAACCTCTGAAACAGCATTTTTACAATTACTGGACACTACTAAGCCCATATTTATAAAAAAACAAAACAAAAAAAACCTTTCTAAAGGTAGCAGGCTGGTGGTATATAAACACTTACTACTTGTAGGGCTCTCTGCGATGGATTACTTCTTTTAAAATGAGTGTTTAATTATTAAAATATAATTATGATAAAGCTGAGGTGAGTAAGGAGCCTCTGACAAAGCCCTGATAAGTTGCTGTAAATTGTGCACATCCTGTACTATGGTTATAATAGGCATCAATACACAACCTATAATAGATACTTTTTCCCCATGTGGTGTGAGACGAAACAAACTTAGATTTTTACAGTTTGCAGTGTCCAAAATGTATACTGCTACCACAAGTACCCATACAATTTAGGGAAGCATTCGCCACTTTGCCTTGTCATAGTTATAATCATGAGAATTTCTCCTGCAGAATCTTTGGTTATATGTTCTTGTTTGTCACTTTTTTTTTCCGTTTTTGTATAATTGTGTGGTGGTTATGTGTTTAAAATAGCCAGCATCACAGGCATTATCCATGACCTATACTTTAAAATGGCAAATCTATGGATGCTTCCACATGCATAGTAAACAGTTAGGAGATGATCAAGCCCTTGAAATGTGAACTGACACTGCCGCTGTGCATAAAAGAATAAAAACAGCTTTAGGTTGATGTGTCTGTTTTGTTCACTTTTGCTCATTTCACAGGGTCTGCAGTTTCATAGACAGCATGTTAACAGTTTACTGACCAGCCAAACTTTAAATAAGTCCAATACTGGTGAAATGCAACTTAATAACCACAGTACATCAACCCTTACATTGATTATCAGCACATACCATTCTGTTTTAGTGGTGCAGATGAAGAACTGGGAGCCATTGGTGTTTGGTCCAGCGTTGGCCATAGACAAGATACCTGCAGTGCAGCAATTGAGGAGTTATGAGTTTTAACAGTTCAAATGTATTAATTTAAAATAACAAACACAGACCCAAAGAGAAACTTTACTTGACGAGTAAAGTGATTTAACAATGTGTTCACAAGTCAGAAATGTTAACAGATCAATATGATACATGGATCAGTTATATATAACAGAACATTCAAATTTTACGGCCAATAGGCTTTTTTCAATGAAGACACTTTCATATTACACAATTAGGAAAAGCAGCAAGTGTTCATAAAATAAGTCATGGTTGATTTTAATTTAACTGCTTTGGTCTCAGCATTATTCACACTGGCTCATGCAAAAAAAAGTTCTACTGACGGAAACTTTTTTCATCTAAAACTACACAGAGTTCATTTTTAACAGGCCAATTAAATACTTTCAGCATAATGCTGACACCTGGTGGTGGAAAATGAATAGGCCAAACCATGTTGGACAAACAAAGAGAGGTGCATTATCTTGAAAATTTCCTAATATTTTGCTCCTCTCCTGTATGTAAATGAAGTGGACAAATATTAGGAACATCATTCAATATAATTCACTCCAGTACACCACCAACACCCACTACAACCTCCATAATAAACGTAAAGTAGAATCATCAGCTTTCTGACAATGTCAACAAAAACTGAAAATGAGCTTCGTAAATATAGAATTTATGGCAGAAGTGTTGGACTGCATTAGATTGCACGGGTGTTCCTAATAAAGTGGCCGGTGAGTGAATGTCGACATTTTAATCAGCATGGTTTGACATATTTTACTGTACAGAAGACCAACTGAGAACGAAAAACTAATCCATCTACTACAAACCCTGCAGCTGCACATGTGAGGTATTTAATACATTTGCACTGTCTGGTGTAGTGTCACACTGTTCCGTGCATCCAATTGGGCTGCACTTGTTACATCTAATTATAATCTGCAGTCTCGTATTAAATCAGCTGCACTTATTTTGTACTAGTTTGGAAGGATGACAAGCTGACTTGGCCTGTGAATACATGTCACAGGTTGATGGCGAAAAGTCCCAGAAATTCTCAGACATTCTAGGATCAAATTAGCCACATATATGATCAGTATACCTCTGATAATTCTGGTATTCTTGAAAATCCATAATCCATGAACAGCTGAATAAGTGTAGAGAAATAGTGAGGTGATTACCAGGTCCAGTGTGCTTCAGTTTGAAGTTTTCGTCAGGAAACTTCCATCCGTAAATAGACTTCCCTCCAGTTCCATTGTGGTTAGTGAAATCTCCACCCTGAAAACACAAAACACACCACTGTAACAGCTGGCTCAATGACAAAAGGACACAAAAGAGGAAGTAATAAAAGCGGCATGACTTACCTGGCACATGAACTGAGGAATAACCCGGTGGAAAATTGATCCTTTGTAACCAAAGCCTTGTTCCCCTGTGCACAGTGCCCTGAAGTTTTCTATGAGAAAGATTATATGTCAGATTATGTTTGACAATCCATAGAAGTTTGTGGTCCGGGATGCTCCCATTTGAGACAATGAATTTATCATTGAGTTCTTAATTGACCAAAAATTGTCAAGTAGAGGTTGTTTCTTGTGTTCTTTTTGTTTTTAAGGGCTGGGTATAGAACCTAAATGCTTTTTTGATAGAAAAAAACAGTACTAGTCAAAAAGTATGGACACACTTTACTATTCACTTGAATGAAAAAGTGTGTCCGAAAGTTCATTTTGGCCGGTACTGTATGTCGTATCGCTAACTGTCCAAAAGCTACATTCAAATATATATTCAACTGTTGGAGACGATTATTTAAAACAATTATTAGCTGCTATCCTACTACTAGAATGGTGCGTTCAGGGACAGTCTTGTATAAAGTGCTTAATGTCAGATTAGCGTTCATTAAAGTCTTGTTTGAACTTGTACCTGTTAGGTGACGTTTATAGTTTTTTTAAACTTTAGAAAATCATTGGTTACCTGCTGTTTTAGGCACAACATCGGCGTTGAGCTGCAAAAGAAAAAAAAGAAATGCCTGAGGGTCAAAATGTGAACAGGTTGTTCTCTGGGAAACTGCGACTCAGCGCCTGTCTGCACATGTTACTGGAAGGATGTGGAGGCAAGTTTTAAGCGTTTAGCAGTTTTTTTATTATTATTATTATTTTTTTACTTTCATTCAAGAGCAAACACAAATAAACTGAAAGCAAACACCATGTGTAGATCATTTATCAGCTCACCTCGAAGGTTACTCTGCCGAGAGGCTCGTTGTCTGCAGCAATATCAAAGAAAACCGTCGGATTTTTATTTGCAGATGCGGGGCCGCTGCTGTACATGCGAGCGGCGGTAAACGCCAGAGAGCATAATTTTATCCTGTTTGATATAAGCAACATTTTCTATGATAATGTGGCTCAGCTCGTCAGGTCAGCAGTGAGCCAAAGTCACGCTTACATATGGAAGAGCAGGAAGTTTTTCTTGCACAACAGGAAGTACTTTTTTTTCGCAGCGGTGATAATTCATTCGCGAGATTACATGATTCTAGCAACGTTATTTAGTTACACAACTTTTGTTACCACAAAAATAGGCCAAAAGACCTCGTGAATTTATCGATTGTATTATAACATGTTTACCCACAAAAACAACATTCCGGTAGCACACATAGCAAAAACAAGACTGTATTTAATAGGCTGATTGCAATAAAATCAATGAACTCTTAACTCTTAATTAATTAACTTTTGAGTGCCGTTAGCTTGGAATCAGTTAATCCTCATCCTTAATGTCTTTTCTCTTGCAAAACCGAAAAGTACAGTTTGAAAATACACCTGAAAAAGCATATAGCCATGATGATGAATTTGAAAATGTCCCTTTTTGGCGCTCCCTAGTGGTGATACCAAAAAAGACAGTAATGCACATGCATAAACGACATTGGACTTACCACATTTTTTTGACAAAAAGCTCAATATCTATGAATATGTACTCTGGTAAAGTTGCATACATTATGGATTGAGTATTGATGCCTATTTGTCTATTTTAATGCAGGAGCAATTTACGACAAATAATCAGGGCTTCAAACAGAAAGTCACTCAAATCCACCACCAGCATTATAGTCTAGGTGTCACCTAATACAGTAATTGTGTGTGTCAGAGGCTCCTTTCTCAGCTCAGCTACATCATAAATACATTTTCAAGAATACCCTTTTGGACATCACAATGTATGTAAGACACTCCTAACTAAGTCACTGTCAATTATAGGAGATTTGAACATAATCTCCTCTCTATCCTGATTGATTTGTGGAAAACAACGCAAAAAAGTGTTGGAGACTTGCTGTTGACTTTCTGCTAAATGAACCTGTGCCAAACTATTTGCTCGACCAGATGTTACCTCATCAATTTAGGTGCGAGGTGGTTCCTGTGGTTGTTTTAGTGGTTTTGAAGAAGTTGTGTAAGCTTGTAACTAAGCTGTTGAACTATGACTATGCTGCACTTTGTGTTTGCAGTAGTCACAGTACTTTTAGAACTAGTAGTAGTAGCATCTGAAGTATTGGTAGCAGTTGTGAAAGAGGCCCATTGAAAGAAATTGAGAGGATAAATACACAAATTTAAACCCCCCAGTGTCTTTTTCATTGTCTGTCTCTTTATAGCTACTTCTCAAACATTCAAACCAAGTCTCTGTGTCCAAAACTCCCTCCCTTCCCTCACTCCCTCACTCAAACATTACTTAAACACATTCACTTAATTAGTGAGCGGTAAATTGACATTGTGGACACTTCAGCTGATTCAGCTGTAATGTCACACTACTGTCATTGACAGTGCATACATTTCAGACACAAATATAATGGTGGACTGTAAATACAGTGCACAGTATAGCAAATATTACATTTCAGACACAGCCTCTGTCTTTGCCTCCCCCAATGGTCCTGAAATCTCTGTCTCACTTATAACAATTCAAACTAACATTTGTATCCCAAAAACTATAATTTACATGACCTAGATATGTACAGCTATGTGTATACGTTCCAATTATGGGTTTCCAGCAGGTTTAAACTGTGTATGCGTCTGTGCTCATCTAAATATTTCAACGTCACACAAGGAGGCAACTGGAGATCGAGAGTGATTTGACTAACTAAATGTTCACTTGTACCACTGATGCAATTTGCTCATTCATGTATGTATGACAAGAGAGAAAACCGCTGTAGCAGACAGAATGATTTTAATGTCACAAAGTGCCTCCATTGACACCTATTATGCTCTGGAAGAGTCTGAAAAGCATACAACATAGCTTGTTCCATCCATTCCTGGTTCTTGGTAAGTGAACACCAGTCGTCGTTTCTCACTCCTTATCTTTTTAAATTCTTCTTTTATTTTCTTCTTGACACTTTGCATAAAAAATACTTAACTTTTCTTTCTATGAACATGTTTGCAAACACTAGTTATCTCCCTCATCTTGTTGAGTTAATTAATTTGGGTTCATATCTTGACCTTAAATTACAGTATGTTAATCAAAATGTGAGTAAAATTTGATACCCATAATTTACACCTTGCTTGGATTAACAGTCTATGGGATTAAGCCAGACCTAACTGTCAGACTATGATACAAGTGCACAAAAGACAAGACCACAGTGGCATACAGGTATCATCTGAATACATATTTATTAGATAAATATTAGGTTGTCACATCATCTAACTACATACAGTTCTGCAAGACTAAAAATCACAATTAGTTCCTTTATTTTCTGACCAGTTTAGAATATGAAATGATTGTACATACAATGTACAAACATAGAGACAATGGCCACATTGCATGAATCACCTTAGATTGTATCATTTTTCCAACTGTTCATGATATCAAAAATTGTACAAACTATGGATTTGGTTACAATCTTCTGGACCCGTCCCTCCCACCGCCTTTCTGCAACCCATCGAAGGGATTTTCTTTGTAACCTTGTTTTTTTTTTTCCTTTTTTTTTTTTTAGCTTTAGCACCTCAGAGTATGCAGGCGACAGACTAGAACACTTAAGCTAAATATTACATGTAAAACATAGCTGTCCCAGTTCCCCTAACCAAAGAGGTGAAAGTATATTACAGAGGGGGAACAAAATGCTGAGAGATACCCACAAACACTAACTAACAAGTTTCATTTTCCATATTCAGCCACTTCCAGTAGAGGGGTTGCAAGCGTTTTATTATTCTGAAGAAACAATGCACATTCCCAGGGAAAATGAATACATTTCTGTTCACATGTCTCTATAATCATTTACATATATACAGGCATCCTCGGGACGTTTTGACCTAGCCTTACCCTCAACATCCTTTCCTGGCCAGAATGATGAACGTGCCCTTTCTCGCTGTATTTTATTTTTTTTTAATTTTTAAACTTTTTTTTTTTTAAAACAACTTCCCCCAGAGAAATGGCCCTTTATTGTGATTGTGCAACTACAGATTCGGGGTACTGCCTAATACACCAAATTGGCTCACTTGTATGTAAGAACAAAACATGAAATGATAACGACTTCCGTGGGACTGATCAAAAGTTTCAATTCAGATTGTAAAAAAAATGAAAATAATGTGGCAGTGTGTCGTTAAAGGATTTCACTGGTACAAAGTTGATGTCTTTTTGTGACTTAAATATGAAACACATGTGAATGACATATGAAACATGTCAGTGTGCCGAACTGGAACAAATCATATTTCTTAAATGACGTTAAAAATAATGTTTACATAAAACCAGCGTGGTTAAATCAGCATAATGCTACAGTTGAAAGAAATTGGATTTCTAGCCTTACAGATTAATACGAAAACCAGTACAAAATAATTTACCAAAAACAAAGGGGATAAAAATGTATATGGTCTCGTGCTTTTAAAAAAAAGCCACATTTTCTATAACAAAAATATAAACAATATCATGAATTTTCTTTAAAATATGGTTGTGATATATCTTTAAAATACCACTGTGTATTGACAATTAGCAACAATTATGATATTCACATAGCTCACTAATTACACTGAAAGCTGGCTGATACCACACCTTTTTAAAAACCATTACTGTTCAGTATCACTGATAAAATGTTAACATAAATTCATGAATAGACAACATTGATCATTTTCAATCAAATACACCAGAGCGTGAAAGAAAATATTGCTTCAAACTGAGCTTGACATGTGTAAATTGAAATTATGCTACACAATCATCTTGAGCTGATGCAGGGGAAGGGGATTGCAGAAAAATGGGTCACCTGTCGAGCACCAACAGGTGTGAGACAGAGTGCACTGGGAGGAGAGTGAGCGGAAAGCACGATGATCTGCAGGAAATAGCTTATGAGACATTTGGACTGGCGTCCCCGGCGGCGGGGAGACGAGACAGCTGTTGTATGCTGGTTACAAACAAAGTCAGTGGTCAGATGGGAGTTTGGGAGCATATGTGGTTAAGGTTGGACGACTAATGATCAAAGGACAAACATTATCAAGATGATACAAAAATATTCACAATGATATTTACAGTACAATAGCATTTCTTAAAAAATAATACATTTGCATACTGAACAGCACTCTTCTCAAAAAGTGAAATTGAAAACAAATGTGGCAAAAAGGTTTGCACCAATACTGCTTTAAAAAACACTTCTTGAACAGTAGTGATGGATAAACTGTATTTGTCCTCCCCTATATCTTTGAATCTCCCATCACACCGATAGAAACACACACACCGTCACACTCTCACACACACATGCACACACTCGCAGTCTTACAGGACCAAGCAAACACAAACATCTCCATTCTCATCCCTCCAACTTTGGTGATGTTGAGCAGTTTCCCAAATTTATGGATAGTTTAATTATGCAGCAACAAAAACAAGAAAAAAAACCCAACAAACATAAAACAGTATATCCAGCAAATACATGATAAATGTATTGCCGATAGCATTATCCCTTCAATGTTAGTGTTAAATAAATCATACTAAATCTGACAGAAATCAAAAACAAACGTACAAACGAAAGTGCTGTGGAAACAGCAACTGATAAAAAACACACTATCTTTTCTTTTTTTTTTCCACTTGGAACAGCACTAGACAAGGGCTTGGCACACATGCACTTTGCAGACTAGTTTAACAGCACATCATTTAACAGGGAGAGAGATGCAACTTTGCAAAAATGCTGACACGCGTGACACCGGGCTCATGCAGAGCAGATGGCATGGAAGGAGTCGTAGCAGGAAGCAATAGATGCAGCAGGATCGTCACAGAAACCCCAAATCTCTCATACTGTACCTTTCATTTCCATTACAATCACTCCTATGTACAGGAGGATGATAGCTATACAATATGTAGAAGTACAGGTGTTCTATTCTTGGTACGCGATATAAACTTTTTTTTGTTTTAGTGGGGCCAAATTCCAGCTGTCAACCCTCAGAGGACTGAAAATCTTTCTCTTTTTGACAAAAATATGTATGTATCACAATTGTAGACAAAGTGGAAGCCAATCATTCCCAAAAATTTTTTAAAAAACATTTTGTCAAGGACAAACACGCTGATCTAATTGAACTTTTTCCTTGTTGTAAAGACAATTTTTTTTTTTTGCATTGCCAAAATCTCTTGTGCTTTTAAATGATGTGTGGTGGACAAAACAGTGCGACTAACCAGACCAGTCAGGGAATGGAGCTGTGACATCAGGAAGCTGTGGCCTCTCAGATTGGAATAACAATATGGACATAACGCACACTGGCCAGATAGCGCAGGTTTTTTTTTTCACTTATTTTTCTGTTTTATACAGTGGATTCCTTTTTTTTTTTTTCAAAAAGGAAACAAAACATGAATAAAAAAATGCTACAACACGTTCCTAATGTGCACACATACACCTGTGTGTGGCGTAAAAAAATCAACTGAGTATAGCTGCACAGTTCAAAGGTATAGCCACAGGTGTGAGAGGGTGGGGCGACCCCCCCGCATCCCGCCGTGTCTTTGAGTTTTAACCTCTTTCAGTCAATCTGCGCTGGCGAATCAAAACTGTACAAGAGGAAGAAGAGAAAGGGAGTGCATCTTTGTGTTTATCAAGTACTGAGCGACCGCCCTGGGTTCTCAGGGAAACTGCAGGCAGTCAGAAAAGTTTATGTGTGTCTGAATTGCCTCAGTTGTTTTCGAAGAGCGATAGAAGGTCGTCGTTGCTATTGCTGGGAAGGTCTGGTGGATCCAGGTACGACAACAGCTCATCTGGGTTAGCGAGCTCTGGAAGAAGCTGCAAGGGAGAGGAGAGGTTGACAACAAAAGTTTGGTTAGGCATTCAGGTTCATTGTGATAAATTTCCACAGATTAATTAACTGGGTGCATGTCAGGACTCACGTCTAAAGATGGCTCAGGCATGTCCGACCCTGCTTGGCTGTCCAAACTGCTGGAGGGGTTGAAGGCCAGGTCGCCATGGGGATGGCTGTTGGGGCCGGGCTGCTGTTGTTGCTGTTGTTGCTGCTGCTGCTGAGGAGGTGGAGCTTGTCGTGAGGGTGGAGGGGGCCCGCTGTGGTGTAGCTGTTGCCCTGATTGGCTCCCAGGGTGCGGAGACGCATGTAAACTCTGCTGCAACGGGCCGTGCGACTGGTCATTGCTGGCAGAGTGAGGTATCTGCAGGAAGAGGAGGAAATGTTTAGATACTGAGGACTGAGTGATCGCAACTGTAGGTTTTAGAATTGTAGCGGCAAAATTTACTTTGTTGCATTTCTGTATTTCATTGGTTATATTTGTAATTAAAAGTGAACCAGAACTTTGAGAGCAGAAATCACATGGACATACAAGTGGATCATTCATTGTACATTTTTTTTATAATCTGTCATCCTACAAGTATTAATATCTTAAAACAGATCCTAGACTCTGACAGTGATGAGTCTGTGCTCTAAGCTTTCATTTTCATTTTCTAGTGATCATGTCGGGGGGGGGGGGGGGGGATCACATGTAGATATAACTGAATGTGTGTGTGGTTTATTTTATCAGACTAAACCTTCCTAGCATTAGTAACTACTTGCTATCCGATGGCATAATTTGTCTCCTTAACCCAATTAAATCTGTTTCCTGTGATCATCCTGGTGTCTCAATGTGGTTATTTACCATATATCCCCTGTTCTCAACTGCCAAATTAAGCTAACTAACCAAGTAAAAACATTTCCATACCTGCATTATTATTCTATTGCTTATAAATAATAATTATTGTCAACTTTATTCATATAACACTTTTATAAGTAAAGTTAGAAACTGCTTAACGATAAATAAAAAAACCCAAAAAAACAGAGAGAAACAGTAAAACAGGCTGAAATAATGCGATGACAAGACAGGAATACATAAAGGTAGGAGTCGATGAAACAACTCACTGAGTCAGGCATGTTATGGGAGAGTGGCTTGTCTTGGGCCATCAGGCTGCTGGGCATGTCAGGTGGATGAGACAGTTGGGGACCGTGCATGAAATCATTCATCGACGTACCACCAGGGGTGCCGTGAGGGAAGTCAAAGTTCCCGTGCCCCTGGTAACTGTTGCCTAGTACACAAAATAAAAAGAGTAAAAACGTAAGTACAGTTCTTACAGTTATTTTGAGCTATTTTTGTTGTATGACTGCCAAACATTTAAGACTTCATGAGTTTATTTTTCTATCTATTTTAAGAAATTCTGTTTATATTATCATTTGAACTATAACCTACCTTGACTTCCATATTCGCTATTGTTGCCCCCTTGCTGAGAAGGTAGTGATGGGTATGGTGACGGTCCGGGACCGAGCTGAGCAATCATCTCCATCACATTGGGCATGATCATCTGGCTGGGACTCATCGTCTTAAACCTCTTGGCCAGTGGCCCATCTGGATCCTCCTTGATATGTATATCAGATTTGATGGCCACCGGTCGCCAGCTACATGTTGGATCAATGGTCACCTCCTCAAACTCAGAGCTGGTGAAATACAAATGAAACCAAATGGTGAAGATACAAGCTAATTCATAGATAAATATATATGTATTACACATTTTGGTACAGATATAAAATTGTGTATTCTTTCAACTTACTTTTGGATGGCGTTCAAGATTCCCCACATGTACTGGTCTACTTCCAGTCCTTCTAATAATGCTGTTTTACTGAGGAAAAAGGTGACACAGCGCTTAAAATGCTGAGAGAGACAATAAAGTGGATTACAGTCAAAACTATAGACAGGGCAAATACTGCACTGTGTTTAAACTGGATTAACTTACTTGCATACAGGACATCGCCATGTCCCCCGCTCACAGTTCAGTTGTAAATATGATTCCAAATCAAAACACTGCAAGAAAAAGAAAAAAGTCGCATTTGTTATCTAGTACACTATTTTAAAATGACTCAGTGTGTTTGTTTATCTCTGTAGTGTTTACCTGAACGTGTTTGCAGTCATGGCCTCTCGCTGGAAGCTGTATTCGCCGGAAGGTGATCGGACATTTGAGGGAGACCTTGATGGCCGTCTGCTCCACACCGTCCTCTCCATTGAGTGTGGCATTGCCTGATGACGCTGCTACGCTGCTGAAGTTCCTCTTAACTTTGAGGTAAAAGGACAGATATGCAGTGTGTAAGCAAGGATCCTGAGGACAATCGGGACTTTAGGATGCACAATGTGACCGTGTTCTTGTGTGTATACCTTTGGTGATGCAGTGCTCTGCAGGCAGAAGCCTCTTTTTCAGTAAGCCCTGGAGGACAGAGCGAACCGAGGGCCTGTGGACCAGCTGGAGCACAAACAAGTGCGACTGCGGGAGGAAACATCACCGTCATAATCACAAACATTATCCTAAAATATATTAGTTTTATGTCTACTGCTTTTCTGTGTATACTAAGGGAAAAAAGACCTGGTGGATCAATTTTTTTATTTTGCTATAAGCCATAGAATTATATATTATCTGCAGGTACATTTTGATTTTGCATTTGACTTTTATTTATCAGGCAACTATTTTGTGTCAGGATTTGCTTAATCCTCATCTTATTAGTTCTGGAGATTTGTGTACTCACACAGCAGCAGGCAGTGACTGTGATCTGGATTGTGTTCCTTCCTGGCTGGCATACGTGTTTCAAGTGCAGGGGTTTGTGGGAGGTCTTATTGTCGCCGCGTTCAATGGTGAGAGGTGTGGCGTTGACGCTAACTTGGACTGATGCCGGCCAGTTGGTGTTCATCTGACGGTCTTCGTGGTGGTAACATTTGAACTGCAGCTCCAGGTCCGATCTGCGTAGAAAGCAAACAAAAAATATAAATATCTTCAACAATGTCAAATGTTTTTTGTCTTGGCTCATGACATTTGGACAGATGACCCTAAATCTTTACAGACAAACTTTATGAATGCATTTCCTGTTGTGCTATATCTGAGAATAAGACCAAGTGTAGGATGGTCATTCTGCAGCACAAAACAGACAATCAATGGTGGGAGGATACATTTAGGATGACAGAATCCTCATATCAAGACTCTTGAAAAGCTGCGGACGTGAGAGTGACTTTTTCTTGAAAGGAGAGTAAAACGTATTACAGTAATCTAAATCAGAAAATATCAATGCATGAATGACCTTCTCCAAGTTGGCTGGGAATAGCAGTGGTTTGATTTTTTTGAATAATTCTTAACTGCAGACAGTAAGACTGCACAACCTTTTCAATCTGCTCAGCAAAGGTTAAGAGGAGTTGGAGAATACCCCTTGGTTCTTGACTACAGGATTCTAATGTGAAGCTAAATTTCCCTATTGACTGAGAATCAAATGATCAGACAGACCAAGAATAATAATTTGATTTGAGAAAAGTCTTGGAAATCAAACTTTATTTCTGAAAGGTTCCCAAGGTAAGGAATCACTCAGGTGATTATACACTAATTAAAACATACTTATGAATATAATATTCTATTTCTGCCAAGTCTGTTAGTCTGGCTAGATCCCACTACATTCTACACACTGCACCTTTCAGTTATCTTGCTCTCCATCTATCTACAAATATACTTCATTTTGACTCAGTGCATGATGCCTTACCTCCACATGAGTGTCTGGTGTACAGAGGGCCGTAAGTGGAAGACGTGGTTGCTGACAGCCAAGTTATGCTCTAGCCTGAAGGGCTCTAAGACTACCCCATCCCGCACTGGGAACGTCAGGCGCAGCTCCTCGTTGTGGTTGGCTACATGGGTGGAGAAGAGCGGCAGTGAGACTTTCATGAGCTTTCATGAGCTTTCAAAGGAATAAACTATAATAGATAATAAAGTTAAGTTTTTCTGCATTGTGCATTCACTGACCTGGAGGTGGAGGGAGAGCAGTGATATTTGGTTTGATGTCAGGAGGGAAAGGTGGCTTCACATCCGGGTTTGGCGACAGGTATGGAGGGATGTTACTTCCTGGGGTCATTGGAGGGGTGGGGTTGCCTGGCACTGGGGAGTGAGGGTAGTTACCCACCGGTCTGGGTGGCTATATTGAAGACAATTTATTAGTGAATATAATGTTCATGGGACTACAAACAGCACAACCAAGAGTATGATATTGCGATAAAGCAAAACTGGTACAAAAATGGACTTACCCCATTTATATTACCCTGGTTATACTGATATCCACTCCCAGAGAAGTTATTTGTTTGTCCATTAAAAGGTGGCTCTTGCTGTAATTCAATAAAATAGATACAAAATTAATCACTATTACTTGTGTTGGGACCTGTGTTAAAATTGTATATGCCATTTTGGTAGGTTCCATAGTGCACCTTATAGTACTGGCCCATGGGGCCACTGGGTGGCGGGTATTGGCCCTGGAGCTGCTGTCCTGGCATCCTCTGACCAGGGTAGTTGGGGGATGGCAGCGGCCTGGAGGCGTTGGGTGTGGGGTACTGCCCCTGCTGGTTAGGGAACTGACTGTTTGGTCCATACTGCTGCCCACCATAGTTTGGCTGTGAATGCAGTGATGACATATAAATTCAACATACAGCAAATGAGCTAAAATGTGAAGGAGAAAGTATATAATTCACATCCACTCACCTCCCCTGGGTACGGTCTTTTCATGCCTTGCATTGCCATGCCCTGAGGCCGGGGCCCTGCATAGCCTTGCTGAGGCATCCTTTGGCCATGGGCTGCAAAAGGCCCCATGCCTTGGCCTCTGGGCTGGTTCATCCCCATGGGGGGCCCGCTCATGTTAGATGCATTCATGCCTGTGCCCATGTTCCCAGGGAGGGATGGAGGGCCACGGGGACCTGGCTGGTTCATGAACTGGCTGTTGTATGCCTGGTTTGGTCCCATCTGGAAAGAGGAACTCATCTGGAAGACAAAATGGGTTTGATCAACCATCTGAGTTGAGTGTAAATATTGCAGATTTGCTACTGGAAAGAGTCTATTATAGATCACAAAAGGCAAAAATGTTTATGAACACAGATGGTATCACACAGGTACAATCAAGTGTGTTTCTTGTCCTACCGGTCCGTATTGGTTCATGTCCTTGTTCTGAGTTTCCTGCAGGGCAGCTACAGTTGCCGTGGCAGTGGCAGTGGCGGTGGCAGCAGCAGCGGCGACTGCAGCGGCTGCCGCAGCAGCTGCAGGTTGGGTGAAGTCTGAAGGAGGACGAGAGTGTGGAGGGATCCCCATTCCACCAGGTCCTGCATTAGGCCCCCCAGGGTAACTATGAGAAAGAGCAACACAATATAAGAAATGACCTCAGATCATCATCAACAGTATACATTCATTTAATTGAAAAAATAGCTATGTCGATGCCAGTTCCAATGCCCACTTTTAATTCAATTCAATATAACTTTATTAATTCACAAAGGCAATGTGATTAGGGGCATAAGTAAAAACAGACAGGAAACAGACATATTCACAGACAGACAACTGCAAGCAAAGGACCTGTTTGGGACTATGTTGGGCTGATAATGCAATTGCATGTAAAAATAATAAAAGTCATAATAAAATAAAGATAAAAATAAATAATTAAGGAAATAGTCCACATGGCAGATAGGCATTTAAGTATTTCATGTACCAAGCTCCAGATAGTGAATTGTCCTTTAGTTCCTTGTTCACCAGGCGGTTGGTTGGGGTAGCTTTGAACAGGTTTGGCACATCCTGTTTTTGGAGGGTGAGTGTGGTGGATGGCATGAGGCTGTGTTTGAGTTCTGCCATGTTGGATGCCAGATAAGGCCTCTCGAAGTGGGTGTAAAACCTATTTAGTTTGTTTGGTAGAGAGGAATCACGTCCAGGAGCCATGTTTTTTGTAACCCCCTGCCATACTGCCCTTTAGTTGACTTGCTGAAACTTCTGCTCAATCTTATTTTTGTACAGGGTTTTGGCTGATGGCCCATTTCACCTTTCTGTTGACCTGTTCTTTCCTCCTCAGCAGATCCTGTAAACTCATCCCTTTTGTCATTAAAGATGCCTTTTAGCTCCTTGGTAACACAGTGTTTGTTATTGGAGAATATAGTTATCTGCTTAGTAGGAATTACAGAGTAAACACAGAACGTAATGTATTTTGATACTGTGAATGCTTGCTCATCGAGATTAGTGCTTGAATCCAGGAACAGCTCCCATGTGGTGCAGTCAAAACAACCCTGTAGGGCCTCAATGCTTGATCGAGTTCATGTTATGACTGTCCTCACCTCTGTCTCTACTCGTTTCACCACAGGGATATAGGCTGGGGCAAGTAGGATGATGCTATGATCAGCTGATCCAAGTGGAGGGAGGGGCAGTGACCTATATGCTCCAGGAACAGGGCCATAACACTTATGTAGGGTTTTATGCATGCATGTGGCACAGGTCACATATTGGTGGTAGCCTTTTAGAAATTTGTCCATGGAGCAGTGATTAAAGTCTCCAAGGATGAATTTGGGAGCATCTGGTGAGACAGTATCCAGTTTGTGTTGGCTAACAGATCAGTGGGTTGGTCAACATTTGCGCGTGGATGGATATAAACAACTATGTAGAATAGCTGGGGGAATTCATGAGGCAAGTAAAAGAGGCAGAGTGAGAGAGCAAGGAGTTCAATAACAGATTTGCAGATTTTGTCCCAGATTTTGTCACTGTATTGTACCAGTTCTTGTTGACATAGATACACACTCCACCACCATGCTCTTTCCCTGTTCTTAATTTATCCCAATCAACACGAAATGTTGTGGTGAAGCCATCAACAGCCAACTCATTATTACTGACTGCATCGTCCAGCTGATTTTCAGTAAATGCCAGCATAGATACATTCTTGTATTTGTGCATATAGTTCACATTGGCTTGCAGTTCGTCAAGTTTATTTCAGAGTGAACGGATGTTTCCAAAGCAGACAATCAGGTGAACCTTTTGGCCAATTATAGTTTGAGTTTCAGTCCTCCTTGTTTGCACCGCTTATATCTGCTTTTTCTCTTGTGGATGAATCCTTGTCCATGAGATTTTGTGAAGATCGCTGATGGACACAGTATCTGTGTTAGTATATTCCACACTGGGTCAATAGTACACACTGAGGGACACAGAAGTCCCTTGACAATGGCGAGATGTTACTGAAGGGGTTGAATGGCTGATAGGATCCCCATTTGAACAGACATCACTTCCCACAGCTAGGAGGAACAGCAGTAGCACAGCAAACTTGTGGAGATTCATTTGGGTGATTAGACAGTTCCAGACCCAGGGAAAGAGGCCAAAATGTTGTATCGCATAAAGTCATCTCCCAAATATAACATGATACACGTCACCAAACACTTAAAAACACATGAAGACATGAGCACAGACAACCCTAGGTGTGCCAAATGGTCAAGGGCCCCTACTTCTCTACTTCAAGTACACTTACTTGCCACCAAAGCCTCCTCCCCCGGGGTAGTTAGGTCTTCCATACATGCCCTGTTGCATGTAGGCCTGGTTGGAGTTTCCTTTGTTGGGGAACTGCTGCTGAGGACCAGGGAACTGAGGGGAGTTCATTCCCGGGTTGTTACCAGACATCCCCGAGCCCATAGGGTTGCCCCCAGGGTTCATGGGATTGTTGTTGTTGGCCATGGGATTCCCCAACACCTGACGGACATAGACACACAGACATAAACACAGGTAAATGCTGGATGCTTTATGATGAGGTTCAAAATAACTTAAACTTAGAATACAGATCTTTGTGATTGGGGTGATTTCTCACCAGTGAAACAGCGAAACCAAAAAAAAGTGCAAAAATTGTTAAGGACAGAATTAAGAGGTACAAGAGGTGACACAAATCTGTTATAATCCAAACTGAATTACTGAACTGGTATTAGTTTGTAAAAGGAGTTACTGATGCCACTAATATACATCAAGAATCATGTTAAAGTGAATCAGTTTTATTTTTATTTATTATTGAATGATTAATCTGCACTTGATATGAATACGTTTTTTGCGGGAAAATATTTCAGCTACTGAGCCCACAAAGCTGTTGTTTTGTATGACAGGTGTCTCTTACTAATTTCTGTAAAATGCTGCTTAACTGCAGTGACTTATCTATGGTGAAATACAATCCTTTCACATACAGTCCACTCAGACACACTTCTACTCTGTCGGACAGGTATGGGATCTCACCTGGCTCTGCGAGGTGTTGGTCACGCCCCAGACGGTGGTCACCACAGACAACGAACCTGGAGGCTGATTGGTGTTCTGTTGCCAGGGAACTGAATCGTAGGGAAAAGACCCATCTCTGCAGGGGATGGACAAAAACACATCATGTAGGCAAAACAAAATGTGACCTTGTGTCACTGCACAAATATTTGCCATGTACAACAGTACAATCGTAGTAAGTGTATTTGCATTTGCTGAGCAATACGGAAAGACAAAGATTTTATTGTTGGGATTGTAAAATAAAAGCACATTCTTCCTCTTGAAATGCACAAACATTGTGTTGTAATTATTAACTACATGTACTAGTGAGGTACTGTTTGTCCCTATTGACTGTGCTACAAGCAGTTAGTCTGGCAGTTTGTCTAGCCACTGATCCATAAGGAACACTGGGCTTCATGTGGAGAGGAAGGGCTTTCCCCAAGGGCCCAGTCTGTCTGTTCACACACCCAACACACACACAAACACACCTCAAACACAAGCCAAAAAGCGCAGCAGTGTGAACACTGACCCGTGTGAGAGGCTGGGCTTCATGGAGCTCATAGGGGGCTGCATGGGCACTTTTCCCGGAGGCTCGTTCTGCCTGTTCTTCTGGTGACGGAGGAGGAGGAGACGTCCCAGCTCCTCACACCACGAGGATAGGAGAGCTGGAAAGAGAGCATAAGAAGAGTGTATCAGTGCTGCTGGACCCTTGTGAGAAATGACTGCAGAGATGACAGCCCTCCACTGCAAGCGCTGAAAAACCTGAAAAAACTGATGTGAGAGGAGGAGGGCAGATGAAACAAACAACTTAAGATCAGAAGCCTCTGAGCAAATTTAGACAAAAAATTGAAAAGCAATGGTCTGACAGACAAAACGGTGTGTCAGTGTGTGAAAGAACTGAAATAATTTTGATAATCAGGGAGTATTCCACATACTATAGAAAATCTCTATTAAGAAACATAAGAGTGCACCTTTATGCTGCAATATTAAAGATCAATCCAGCGTGTCACTGCAGCTCCTGGCCACTAGGGTTCACTCTGGGTCTGCAGATGGACTCCAGCCCTTCCCTTCTCTCCACCTACCTACCTACCTACCGCTTGGTTAGGTAGCCACCACAGAGTGCGTTTGATCGAATCATATGCTTTTCATCTGCAGTGCATGTTTTTGTACTGTGCCAACTACAAAAGACTCACTTTTCCTTTTTCTCTCCCTCCTGCTCTCCTGCCTCCTTCTAGCTTGTCTCTGCAGCGTCAGAGGAGAAAGGGAATGTGGATTCAATCAAAGAACAGGGCAGCCACCTCCTCTTGTGATTCACAGCACTTCTAGGCTGAGTGAGGAGCGAGGAGTGAGGGAGGGGCGGGTGGGTTGAAACAGAGCGCTTGGTGATTTCAGCTGTGGTTCGCGCAAAGCCACGTCAATATGACAGCAGACAGTGCAGGCTGTTCTCGCAGGCAGATCCACCCTGCTGCCACATGCAAGGACGGGCCGGCACAGCACATATTACAGAGAGAGAGAGAGAGAGAGAGAGAGAGAGAGAGAGAGAGAGAGAGAGAGAGAGAGAAAGAGACAGAGAGACAGAGAGGCTAAGAGAGAGTGTGATAAAAAGTGAGAGAGGAGACATCAGGCTAATGGGGCTGATGGGAGGGAGGAACAAACAAAAGCTTCTGACTCCCATCCCAAACATGGCAACCCAGAGATTTGACCACACATGAGTGCTTGCAAACAGAGTACAAGCCTACTGACACACACACACACACGCACACTAGGAAAAACACCAGACCGGCTTATATTCACACACACACACACACACACATACACACAGAGGTAAAATAATTAGGACACAAGATGTCCTCTGAGTGTGCTGAATTTCCGAGGACAAAACAGAATTTCAACACAGACACACAAACACACACCTTCTCCTCTCAGAGCATCACATCCCAAAAGGCACCTCCTCTCCTTTTTATTTGAACACTGAGCACACCAGCCTCGCTCTGTGTAAAGATGAGGGCTGGAATACAAAAGACATGTACAGATGGTGCCAGCAGTCTCCCTGCCTCTCCCTCTCCTCTCCCTCTCCTCTCCTCCCTCCCACTCCTTTAAAAGCAGCACGGGGCTCAGGCGCAGAGGCAGCTGGGTTTTTCCTCCTTCCCACCCGCTCATGCTCCCTCTCTTTTTCTCTCTTTTCCCCCCTCCTTTCTCCCTCCTGTTCTTGGCAAGGCAGGTGCCAGGAGACAGACTGTGCTGTTCCTCCAGAGGATTGATCTGACTTTACCATGGCTGTGCTTTGGTTGACAGAAGAGGCCTCTCAGGTGCTCTCCCCCTAAAAACATCACACTCGCAGGGAGATGCGCAGTTTTGTAGGTTAGTTTTAATTAAATAAAACCGGGTCCAAGTGCGGTTAATAGGTTTACGAGAGTCACATCTATGTTAGAATGTCCTGCAGTGTTTTAACAGCCCCCTCCCTCTCTCCAGACCCCCTTCTGATGGAGAGAGTTTTCAATTCAAGGGCCTGGCGACCAGCCAGCATGTTACAGCTCAATTAGGTCCCATTATTCTCTTCCAACAAGGGGTAACTTGCACTTCTTCTATGTTGATAAACATGTCTCCACAATTTATCCCCTAACTGTGCCACCATGAAGCCGTCTGGCTAAGAGGATGGGATCCTCGTTTCACACCGAGGCCGACATCAACAGCTGCGGGACAAAAACAACAACGGTGTCGAGCCGAGCGGAGAAATGACAATACATATCTGAGAGAAAGAGAGAGAGAAAGAGAAGAAGAGAGCGTGAAGCACCAGTGCTGCCACTTAAAGAGGAATTATTCTACCCTACCATTAGATAAAGGGCTTATCACCACACAAAATTACCACCTCCACTGAGCCCCAACCTGTTTAAAGGAGAGGCGCTCTGTCATTGACTCAGAGGATAAACTTCAGGTTTCAAATGACGGGAGGAAGAACAGCCAACCCGTTACTCCTCACAATCCCATCTCCTCCTCCTTCTCCGCCCTCCTTCACCCAAACGTCTCTCAGGACAGTGCATATGATGAACACAAAAGGATTACTGTTTCTCTTCTGCTCTCCTCCCACAGACGGCCCTTCAGTAGACTCATTTGTTTCTCTCACTGAGAAGAGCCAAAATTGCAGAAAATCATCTCAGGTGTAACTCTTCATGACCATTCTGGAGTGAATCAAATTGCTGTTTGGTGCAACAGAACATCTTTTTACTCAGTTTACATTGGTCTCCCTAGCGGCGATGGGTCTCTGTCTTCCATAAGGAGGGGAGCCTATCCTGTTTGCCTTGTAGATAGTCTCAGGGGTCCTGCTGAGTCTGAGCCGTATTGATATTCTGGTGCTCAGCTGCGCAGCCTGATGGTCAGCCACGGCAAAGGGCGGTAAACGCATCTGCTGGGACTAGATGGGTGGTTCAGTAGCTGGGCCTGCAGCTTCCAGCTTCACTCTCTGTCATAAAGCCCCAGGGAGACATGACAAATGACATAGACTGCATCCCTGACAGTTGTTCAATGCTCTTTCCAATGATAGTGCTCCCCCATCCAACCTTTCACTGCACATACAGGCAGGAAGCATAGAGACAAAGTGTGCTTCCAGATTAAAGGTTCAGTTCACCTAAATTCCAGTAAAATGGTAAAATCTTCTCACTCAATTCTCACTTAGAATTGCAGATAGATTTGTAAAACACTGTAAAACATTAGACTGGAATTTAATTACACCTACAAATCTTTTATCATTAATTTAACATAAATGGTTTGATTCATTTCAGAAGCATGACTTGAAGTCTTAAGTTTAATGAATGTACTGCTAAGGCTTCACTAAACACACCAAATCAAGTCACTAAGACACATGGGTAGCATATTAGCACATTTTCCAG
Organism: Euthynnus affinis; assembly: GCA_029490765.1. Classification (NCBI taxonomy): domain Eukaryota; kingdom Metazoa; phylum Chordata; class Actinopteri; order Scombriformes; family Scombridae; genus Euthynnus; species Euthynnus affinis. The sequence continues at coordinate 13,019,880 of CM055857.1, read as the reverse complement.
CATGCATTGTATGTGCAGCTCTCCAAAAAGCACATTTTCTTTCACTCTGATGAAACGTTACATGATGGAAAATTGTTTTGTGTCCTGTGGATTATCCAGAGTATCAGGGACTTTCTAGAAAGTGACACTGCTGTTGAGCTTTTGCCATGCACCACGAATGAAATCCCATTCAGCTCCATTGTGTTGGGTGGTTGGAGATAAATATCTCAAAATCTAAGCAGATAAAACTCAAAATATCGGTGTGGCTGGATACTGCTAGAGGTAAGTGAGAAATACGTTTTTTGTAATTTGGGTGCAACCCAACTAGCTGCTGTGTGAACAACCTGTAGGAGAGGATAAGTAAAGATAAGAGGCAGGCATGAATGGCATTAAAAAGGTCACTCCTTCACTTGCTGCCTCCTCCAAAACATTTTCTTCCACTTCTCTTTATCTTTTTTTCCCTTTTGTTCCTCCTTCTTTCCTTTACTTTACTGGCAGGGGACTGCTGGGGAGGCAGCAGGTAAGGCAGATGCCAAGAGCTCTTATGATCCTTGTCCCTCCCCCTCCTTCCCTTCCACCTCCTCCCTCCCTCTCTGCGCTCTATCTAATAGACACCTGCTCCCTTGTCATCCCTGGACTCCCACCTGGCATCGTCCCACATGGCTTTTTCACTGACGCTCATGTCCACACAAACACACACATGATGCCCAGCCATCACCGCACACTCACATCATCTGCGCTACTTAATCACTTATACCCAAACTAACTGTACCAAGTCCAACTTATACTATAAACCTGTCGAAAAGAATCCCAACCCCAAACGGCTTGTTTGAAGACATTTAGCCAGAAGAGCTGAAAGGAGAACAAAGACCACGAGCAAACTAACAAGAACAGCTCTAGTGGGCTGCACTCTTCAGTTTCTGAGGGAGCTCTATTCACATTCTGTTCCTCCCTCCCTCCTCTCTCTCTCTCTCTCTCTCTCTCTCTCTCTTTGCCCAGAAAGGTCTGAATGGACACAAGCCTCCTGCAGGCCAAAGTCAATTAAAATAAGAGTCTTAGGAGCCCTAGTATCCCTGGTTACTGAAAGCACCTAAGAGGCCATGCAAAACTGCCATGTTCCATTTTAGCCACAAAATTCCTCACTTATGTGCCTCATGTAGGCTTCCTGGAACTGTAAAATTCTGGGATGTACCTCATAATCTATGGAAAACTATGTGAAACACTGGTTGCTATGAGATTGCTTATTTATTGCTCCTACACAGTCACCACAGAGGCATGGATGCCCACCTGGAAGCCATTAAACTTCTCTTTGTCTGTACCCAGATACAACAAATTATTCATTAATGCCAATTTGATAATGAAATGGAAGCGAGTTGTTCATCATGCAGACTTTTTGCAACAGGTTACAGACCAGTCAACCCATGACAGGCTAGAACTGTGCTACTTGTTCATCCACGGCGGGGATAATTAGGTCGAAGCTGCAGGCTGAACTCACAGGTGTACCTCTTTTCACACATGGTATACATTTTCCCTCTCTGGTCACCCTCTCAACTCTCCAACACTTTGGCACAGAGGTAAGTGTGAACTGGGGGTTGTAAAACTAAGTCTGTAAACTGACTTCATTAGCTCAGTTGCTCAGCGTCTAAAATACGTTGAGTCATTTCGTGACATATTTCACGGTGACTGATGTGTCCAGAAAGCTGATGAAGCGAGCAGGAAGTGTGAAGTGGCAACATGTGAATGTCATGGCAGCCATGTGGTGTCAAAATGTGACACATTTCCCCTTTGATATAAACAGATACGCAGTAATTTCACTGAGAAAGGCATGTTTAGCTGAAAGAAAATTAAAAAAAAAATCAGAATGAAAGTGGGTGTTCTGTGGGAAAGCATGGGAAAGACGCTATGTGTGGTGGGTTGAAAGCATTAGCGCTAAGAGTTATAAAACAGCCTGTCTATCTAGGCCAGACAACAGCCTCCTGTCTGCACCTCATCTTTGTCTGCTTCCTTTCTTTTCCTTGTATTATTTCCTCTGTTGCTCTCTCTGGGAAGTCAGTGATGTTGGAGTCTTGTCAATGAGTACTTAGGCCCATTGCCTCATGGGGAGCCAGACTTGCTGGCTAGGTTTTATGGCCCATTTCAGAGCTGCCCCGGCTTAAATACAGCCTCCTGCTGGCCACATGGCCACAGTGTCGTGCCATGTCCATCCGGCGAGGGTGGGGTGGGGGGACGCTTGGAATTGTGCCAGAAAGGTTTTACTGTGGCCAGAAGCATATGTGGCCATGTGGAGGCAACCGGCACAAGGAGAAAAGGAAAAAGCAGCGGATTTGGTGTTTCTGGGTTGCTGTTGAGACATCCTGCATTCTTTGTTGTTACATAAAAAAACTCTATACACTTAAGTTCCCAAGCATGCTGTTGTAACAACTTCTGCAGATAATAAGAGTTCAGTATTCAAGTATCAAGCTAACCTCTTTGTGATGCAAATTTGTATCTCTATACATAACAAAAATGCAGGAAGCCTGAATAAAAATCAATAATGTCAAAGATAAGAGTCTTATCTTCACATAAAATCTGTGTTCCTAGCTTTTTAGATAAAGATTATACTGTGTGTCTATAAAGAAATCCACTTATCACTAAGTGAATACCACCTGGAACAAGATATAGTGTATGTGATAATCTCAGGATGATTTATGCAGATCTCATCACTGTGACTGTCATTTCTTGGTTACATAGGAGCCAGCCTTTGCCCTAACCAGGCCAGTATTTTAAAAGATAATCTCTCTTGGCACATGCAACAAATCTCTTCATTAAAAACAGGGCATGCCATTCAAGGTCCCTGTAAAGTATGAAGGTGGAAATCTATAGCATTTCAACCCCCTGGTGAGAATTAATTCCTTGTGCATTAAATCCAAACAACATTCAGCCTTCAATCTGTTACTGTATGTCGCTTCCTGCTACAGTAAGCTGATTGGGAGCAAAACTCCTTCCAAACCTACATCTTTATGTCTTAATTCAGGAGCTGAGATCTGGCAACAATTTGTCTCCGAGGTCAAGTTTTGGAACTTCCTTAAAGGATCATACCAGTGGTTGTGTACGTACTACAAATCACACTGGGGAATGCTGGGAAATGTGGTTTAAGTACAGATTGATTCGAAATGCACTGTGTCACCACACAGTGATAAAACTACACATCGACAAGTGTTAGCTTTTGTTCCTTGTTCTGTTTTGTTTTCTGATCTTCATCAATTTAGCCTGACTTATACTGGATTTTTGAGGCCTATACTGATATCGATATTTGGGATACATATTGAGCAGGACATGTAAAAATCAACTTGTCAGGGTTCTCTAGTGGATGAAACTTGATTTGGCATTTCTGTTCTGCAATTTCTTACTTACTAATAGGACATATACCGAGATACTGAGCTTATATCAGCTGATTCATCAGTCAATCTCCTCTTAATATGATTACTATTATTCACTGTTTTGGGTAATTCAAGTACAGTTTTAAGAATCTGCTAACTCATTTTCGTTCTGTACAGAAATTAGTGGAAACCAATGGAAACATAAATTTAAAAGAATCAAAAACTCTTCAGCATGCATTTTGCAATTGTAAGTAAAAATGCAAAGTATACATGCTTTGTAATTAAGGAGTTGCAAAAACATCACCATGGTCCTTTCAGAAGGGGTAAATCATTTATTGTTTAATACAAGATAAAGCAAAATGTTTGCGTGCCACAGAGAATCACATGTGGAAAAACTCTGGATTCAGATTGTCTAACTAACCTTTTATCTGACCACACTGATTTCTGAAACTCTGTCAACTGCTTGTTGAGCCAGACTCCACCAGCACAAAGTGTGTTTTTAACTGTGCGCTCTTGCAACCAGATTATCAGACGAGCAGACCTGCAAAGAAGCGGCTTACTGAAGCCAGACTGTTTCCCTGAGCAACAGGCTGCTATTAACGAAGGCCCAGCCTTAAGCTCTTGTCTACAATGATACTAATTAGGCACGGAGCAGATGTGCCCAGACTAGTGCCCACCTCAGGGTGCTGGGCAGAGCCGGTAGTGTCATGGTGGCATACGCTGGTGGCTGATTCACCTGTGACCTTTTCACAGTGGGCCTGGGGTCAAAGCCTTCTCTTAGAAGTACAGTGAAAACAGAAACTGGAGGAGCCTGGGTTGGGTCCTGGCACCCCTCGAGGCTCATTAGAATCATCCATATGTGCAGCAGCTCAGGATTTGAATAAAAATCTTCTTCAGGATAAACACTCGAGCCAAATGGAAACAATGAAACTTAAACCTTATTCATTTACTGTACGTTTCTGTACATGTAGTATGTATAGCCTTAGGTAGACTTATAGAAATAAGTATTTTTTCATATTCACATATTCATTTTATTTCTTAATACTAGATTTCATACATTTTCGCAATATTTTTATATATTGTTACATATTCTGTATTTCAAGACTATAGGTGTATTCCTAAAAATGTATTTTATAATATACAGTCTGCATTTATTGTTACAGTTTGTTTGTTTCCATATACAAATGAGCTTAAATTTAAATAATTTCATATTCCATGTTTTTTTTTTTTCATTTTGCCACGCACACTATATAATATGGACCAGTGCTGAAACTCAGTTGCATGTTTACTGTACATAACATCCAATTAGCTTTTCTCATTTATGCCTATTGTCCCATTTTTTCTTACAGCGATCATTAAAGTTTCATCACATTATTCTTACTCTTCACACTCTTACTACTCTAACTGCTTTTTTTTTAAACTAAAATGTGAAGACGGGGCTATAATTAACATTCAATTCATCAAGAGGAAAAAAAAAATTATAAACTCTTTAATGGCTTTAATGAACAGCAGAGAACATAAGTATCAGCCATGACGCAGGCAAGATGACAAAACACCATGTGTGACATGCTTCATACTGTAAAACTCTGACAGACAACACAACAGCAGCCATGTAGCTCTTCTAAATGACCAACCAAAAAAGCACATCTGATGTCATTCCATGTATTACACATCTACACAGTCCAATGTGTGGACAGAATGTACGGACTGTGATGAAGATGGTTTGGTTTGGATCCAGCCAATGTGTATGAATTTCCTGTGCAGCACTTCAACACACAACCAGTACCTGAGTCAGACTGACACCTCCTGCAGCAGTTGGTCTCTGTAGGGTTCAAATTTTACATTTTACTGGACTTTACAAACATTTCTAAGATATTTCAGTGAATGAAGCACAGACATTTCATTGAGTCCCTCCCTTATTCAAACACAAACCTATGAGGTGAATGGATGGTTGACATATAATATATATCAGGTTGTACATCAATTATACAACTTATGGAGTGCCTAAAAACCTACTGAGAAGAGGAGAGAATGACTGATACTTCAAGCGTGCAAAATGATAAAACAGAATCACAAAAAGCTGTTATTAAAGGGGAAATATGTCATACTTCTAAAGTCTTAAGGTGCAAAATGACTATAATATCTGTGCAGTCAGTATAAGGAGTGTTAATCTTCAAAAAACAAGACGACATATCACTGCAAGACATTCCTTGTGACTCGAATGAGCAGTCAACAAGGTTTGATCAGAAGTGGCACGATGGAAAATGATTGGTGAGTAGGGTTGAGCTCAGAAATACCATACATTTTGATGTCTGATTACTGTCTCTGGTTTTTGGTTTCCTCTAAAGTGTCTCTGCACATGTAGATCTCCCTTATCTGACCTCTGAAAGCATCTTTTCACCACTCTCGGGCTATCTGAACAGCACATCTAAAAGAGTGTGAAAGGGCCTTTACTCCATCTCTGCAGTTGATAACTCTGCTGGTAGATAGAGATCAAGTGAAGTGCTTCCCACAGCTGTCAAAAAAGACCAAATCTATCATTATTTATTTTTATTTTTCACCTGTAGATTTATCATAAATTATGCTCAAAAGTGCACTCACTAATTTCTTCTTTTAGTTTCTGCTGTATGTTCTCTAGAGGATGTACAGTAGGAATAACAAGTTGGTGGAGGAGTTTGTGTCTCCCCTTTTATGTGAGGAGGAAAATCTACCTGTAATTTCATCTGGCATTTCAATGCAACTTTAAAACTCTTTTTCTTCTATCTGTCTATGAATCAAGGCAGTTTTTTTCCCCATATTATTGGGTTTTCACACTGATTGCCATTTAAACATGCTATTTCGAGGTTATTTACCATGGCATTATGCATGATCCACTACATGCTGTACCACCCCCTCTCTTGATGAATATTATTTTAAGACTGACCATATCTAGCAGTATCTAGAAAATATGATTCAGACTCTTAGTTAGAAAATGAGACCCTGGATTGTATCAGTTTTTCTAGTTAGAAAGTTTTATCTTTCCGCTGGCTATGTGAAACTAAAATTCTGCCTGTCTCCATCACACTATATGCACAGTGACAGTACATAATTACAATCACAATTTAATGTCTGATCTTTGGAGAATTCAATATCAAATATGATCAAAATCCTACTTTAGGGTTTGATTGGATGATCACAATATAACAAGACGTGTAAACATAGTGTATACAGTAATTACTTACGGCTGGATGTTCTTTCATTAAAGCCACATGAAAAGAGCCAGCATGTTCTGCAAATACACAAATGGCAACAACTGCTCCTGCATGCCGATTGCTGTTAGTTTGATTTGGAATTGTATTGAGAAACTTCAGAGGAAAAGGTCAGCGCAATTTCACAACTTGGTGGAAGAAAACAAGCATCTCCAATACAAAGAACAAGAGAATCATTGAAGCTGACAAAGCAACAGTAATGAATAGTTGGAACTGTGGAGCACTGTACAGCTAGCCAGACATCTCTTTACCAACACCGCCTGTTGCAAAACCTCGCCTGTCTTAGCATGTTGGGAACTGTCCCACAGAAACATTTTAGGAAAAAAAAATCATTGAATAATTTCCCAAACCAGGACTTTACTGTACAGCTAAATAAACCCCTTCTTGGTGGAGAGAAAGCCAAGTGAACAATAAAGTAATTTAATTGAGGTCAAGAGGAGATAGACTTTTTCTTCAAACAGAAACTCATTCATTTAAGGAGTACTCAACCAAAAATCTACCTTTTGCTCAGAAGGTGGCTCTGAAATGTTGCAGACGAAGCAAAACAAATTGTCTTAACATATGAAAACGTGCAAAAACACACCAGCAGCATAATCCACTTCTCAGTTGTTGAACTGTATGTTCAGTATGTTCCAAACAATGGGACGCTTCACCACTAAATCTCCAAGTATGATTCCAGTGGAGCTTTGAGGAGAAACTATGAGTGTTTGAACATGCTGAACAAATGGATCAACAGATGGAGAGGTGGATTATGCTGAAAGAGTGGTTTCAGAAGTTTCTATGGATGTTTTGATACTTGCTTTTTTGGCTGTGACTCCAGTTATTCATTGGAATCTATCGTAATTGTTATGAATCAGAGCTCACTACAGCTACTGTCCTCGGTGAGGGAGCAAGGTACAAACCTTTCAAGCCTACAGACAGAGAGTACTTGATACTCAAAAGATTTTTAGTCTGGTATTCCATAAGTGTTTCATAGATAAAACAGGTGCTTCATAGCATCGTCATGCAATTTAACAGCTCAAATTTAAACCTGTTGCTCCTGATGAAAAACTCTCTTGAACCATGAGAAACACCAAATCACTGATCTGAAACCACTGAATTCCTACATGGGGGGGAAATCTATGTGTATCTCTGCAGTGAGCCTGGCTGGTTGCGCTGTGTGGCACAGAGGGGAGTGGGTGTGATAAACTGCCAAGAGTTACGCTGAATACGCCGCCTCAAGTAGGTCAACACGACTCAGAGAGATAATCAAGGCCATTTTGACCCCTTCTGTGTGAGGTGTAAGTGGGTCAAATGCAGCAGTCAGCTGTTGCAACTCTATCACGCGGGGCGCTGCGAGGCACTCGTCACGCTGTCAAACCCCATTCCGTTAGTTTAAGACGTGGCAGGGTGCCCGCCTGCACCCACCAATGCAGGAATCAAACCTCTATCTGCCCCCCACTCCACGCCCCCACCCCATCCCACCAGGGGTGAAATAATGTGAAGTTACTCTCAGCAGCAGCAGCAGCAGCAGCAGCAGATCCACCTTCCTTCTTGTCACTGAATACACCCCCTGCAAACACAACCCTCTTTAACTGTTGTCTCCTCCTTTTGACAGCTCACAGCTTCGCAGATCTGTCCTATTCACAGCAGTGAAGACTCCCCCCTCCCATGTCTAAAATGCCACCAGCATTTCAACCAGGCTAACTCCAGCAATGTCCCTGCTTATTTCTCACTCTTCACTGCACAGAGAAAAGGGGGACCCATGTGTCTAGAAACGAATCTGCAACAGCAGAACAAAGGCGAAGGCGATACAGGGCAGCCTTAATCTCTGCACTACTGAAGCCAGCAGCTATTTTAAAGCTCTTTCTCTGTGTCTCTCTATCCCTCCCACCTTCCTCTCTTCTCTGTAACATTCTTCCTCTCCCCCCTCCCCTCCCTCCCTCTTTCCCCTCGTTTCCCTTGGTGTCTCAGGGCAGCAGCTTCTCTCTGTTTTCCTCTCCTCTCTCCCTGCGTGTCCAGTGACTGACTGCACAATACACATCAATTATTCATGGCTGCTCTCTCTGTTTCGCAGGCAAAACCAATCACAGATGGAGTCATTGCTAATGGGCTCCTGCTGTACTTGCCACCGGCTTCTTTGCACTCAAGCAACAAATACCCCAGAGACAATGAGAGGGAAAAGAGGGATAAGCTGTAAAAAAAAAAAAAAAAAAGAAAAAAAAAAAGAGAAACTTCATACGGCACTAACAACCACAAGGAGCAGAGGAGGACGCACGTTTGTGGTCAGAGGAAAAGAAAGGTACGTATCGTCACAAATAATTTAGCAAAATTAGGAGCCGGCTTCTGCAGCAGTAAAGGGTTAAAGACAGGGAGGGGGGGGGAGTGGGGGGAGACAGAGAGAGAGAGAGAGAGGGGGGGGTGGGAGGACAGGCAGAGAGGGAGAGAGAGAGAACCGAATGCTTATCTCCTCACCTCGGATGTATGCAGCTGTTATTGATGTATCTTCTTTTTCTGTCTAGTGATCCATTGCTTGCTCTCCCAATACACACATCACACAGAAGCAGCCACAGCCACTTCGCCAGAAGGGAGAGAGGGAGGGGAGGGAGGGGAGGGGAGGGGAGGAGGGAGGGAGGAGAGGAGAGGAGAGGAAAAAAAAATGCAGGCAGCTCACATTTCAAACTTGCAAAGGGGGGTGGTGCCTAATGTGCTAGACAGCCTGTATCTTGGCCCGGGTCCAGAGCAACGAGTAAAAGAAGCCTCAATCAATTCATTTAAAGCAACATTTGTTGCGAGGGAGATGCTGCAGAAAAGTGGCGATAGAAATGATTCAGGTGGGTACACTGAGCAGTGATTTCATCCTCCAAACCTTGTCTTTGCATACAGTTGACTTAATCCATCAAAATAGTCATTGTAATTAAGGGGCATGGAGGAGGAGGAGGAGGCTGGGTATTGTGGCTTCCTGATGCGCAGAGGGTTGGAATCAGAGAAGGAGGGGCCAATTAGACCACATTTGTCTTTCAGAGCACATGAGCCCGAGTAAGCTTTTGGATAAATAATTACACACCTATAAAACATGTAAACTGTGGGTAGACACACCACCTGAGGCAGTCTGGAGCATCTATTGTCATCCGCAAATAAAAATACTTGTGCTCACCAGCAGAAAGTCAATTCAGGTGTCAAATTAGTGCAACTGATCTGTGGCTTCAACATAGTAATAAGCATTTAATTAGAGACATAAGGTACAATGTAAATTCATTTTAATATGCAAACATCCGATTCCTCGGCACTGCAAATTACAGAGCCATATGGAGTGGTGGAAGATGCCACCAATCACCTCGTGCTGCTATAGACATAATAACTGCTGTAACTACGAGGGAGGAAGGACAGACATGCTCAACAGCTCTTATCTCTGGTTTCTCCTGTCTGTATTTGCTCTCTTGGTATTTACTATCAGCTAAGTGCACGGTGGGTGACTTACAGCCTGGCACCCCTACTGCAAGTTAACACATCAATCATGGCTGGCTGGAAGACTTCACTTGACCATGCAGTGTAAAACGCTGAAATTGTCCAAAGTGGACAGAGTGTAGATTTATAGCCTCTGTGACAAGAATCCAGTGCACATACTTCCATAAGCCTTTAACCTCAGTCCATCTGTACAATCCCATGTGTTGCAGCTAAGCTTTGTTCAAATCCTCAGAACTTTGTTTTAAATTCAAGTGGAGATCCAAAAGTTTCCAAAGATATTAAATGTACTGCACTGACGTTTTGGAGAAATTTGTATAAATTAAAGCACAAGACATCTACAGTAGAATATTTGCATTTGATTTAATGGTGTAGCCATAAACATGCAGCATTTTGGGTCTGAACAGAGTGATTCATCTTAGGAGAAAGCAGACTGGACATATACAGAATATATATAAGATACTGTCATATAGTATTGTCTGTGAATTTAAGTTTGATAGATACAATACTCGTTTGAGTTTGAAAATCTACTTCTGGGGCCCCCCAGCAGTCTGCTGGTTAAGACACAAACCACATAACCATTACATCTACTGCTCATTTCTAGCCACTGACCTTTGTTACAAATCACACTGCTCTCTCTATCTCTGCTTCCTGTCTCTCTGCACTTTCAAACTGTAAAATAATGTCAAAAATGTCAAAAAAAGAAGCCTAAAGTCTGTTTCTGTGTTGCACTATTTAACTTGTAAATAAAAGTACAGACCCATAATCATTGTAATGTGTTAAGGAGTGTGAAAAGAGCTCCATCTGAGAAGATTTAGATTTGACAAGACTTTGTGCAGAATTATAAGTTTACACAGTGGGTGAAGTGAGTAAACATTCACCCTTAGACTGAGTTTCAGTTCTTGGATGAAAATAATAGCAGACACCACCTGAGGAACCGTGGCTGCTTCGTTGCTCTCTGAAATAAAGCTTACATTCAATTATGTCTATAATCTGCATTTAAATCTGATTAGTTAATGCGTGTTTATTTCTTACAGTCTTCAATTTAATCTGACTGTGTCTGACAGTCTCGGCCACCAACAGTGTTTTCAGACTTCTGTGTTATTCTCTATTTAGGAAAAGCCGCAGCTAAACTATATGTTGAAGCACACCATGTGGAGAGACAGACAGAAAAAACATTTTGGTGTGGAAAGCTTTGGGGTGGGAAATTACAGCCTTGCAGGCCTGTGTGTGTGTATCCGACCTCTGTATTGTGTGCAAAGTCTCAGACCTTTCCACACATGACAACATGTCTGACCTCTGTGTCTTAAGCACCACTTCACTGTAAGGCACCGTAAAAATCTGCTGTATAATCAGCACTTAAAACTACAGTTTAGAGGGAAATTTATATTAGATTTGCACTCTAGCGTACTAAAGAATTCAACCACTTCAGTGGAAGTGTAAAAGCTTCACCGCACACTTGAAAAATGTTCGTCTTAACCTTAAGAGTCATTTTTTTTCCAAATGAGAATTTCTGTAAGATCTGAAGAAGTCTGGAGTTTTTCCTTACTCAAAGTGTTTAAGGATACTGGGTATCATATGTTGAGCCCTCTTGAGACTTTTGATTTTGGGTTGTGTAAGCAAAATTGACATTAACTTGAATGACTGTAAAGATGAATACTCTAGATAGATTCATAGATTGATATGATATGAAACAGTTGCCTAATCTTCATCTACATGTGTAAACAAATGCATCATCTCCTCCTAAACTGGACCCTGCACTTCATGCATGAACTGCAAAAATGATAAACCAGTTTCTGGAGTCCCACTGTAAAAAAACTCCTACTGCCAAAACAACTACACAAGGTGAAACCACGGACAAAAACCTTGTTGCCTAGATATTTTAATCATGCTGACACTGTTAACTACAACCCGCACTGTCTAATGATCAAATGGCCCTGCATGTGTAAAACGAGTGTAGAGACAAACTAGCCTGACAGAGAGAGAGCTGAAGCCCAACTAATTATCTGCTGAATAGCTGGTTTACCAGGCGTTTGTTACATGAGAGAATGAACGGCTCGAGGAGCTGAAAAACTTCGACTGGTGCCCCCTCTTATGAGTTGGTGCCTCCTTTCACTCTTTAGAGCAGAGGAATTCCAAGAGCTTGCTGAGGCGCAAACGATTGGGAATGTGCCACTCTGACCCGCTCGGACGAAAAAACGTGATTAAGCGTTTTGTCGACACTCTCGGACGAGACTGAACCATTGCGGCCGTGCAGGAGGGCTGTGACACTGATGAAACGGGCTTGTAATATACACACGGTGATGGACAGAGAGAGGGGAGGCCCTGATGAGTTTATCCACACCGAGCAAGTGATCTCTTTGCTTTGATGTCACCAAAGCTCCACGTGCATGGCATCGCCCTGCGGTAAGATAGTCCAAGTAATCACAGATTAATAGAGCAGGCTAATCTCATTCACAAAGAGGTCACTACTGGCAGACAGATGCCCCTCCCCCAGCTCTCTCTGTGCATTGTGGGCCGCTTGCAAAAAAGCAAAAGGACTACAACTGGCTGATGTCCCTGAGTACATCCATTATAGCGATCAGTTGTACAATTCAACAAACCATACTTCATTCAGAGTTTACCTTTTCTGGTCAGCTATAGAAAAGCAATTAAGCTGATTCCAAGTTACAACAAACATGATCTAAACCTCTAAACTACTTACTTCACTACAATTCAGATATGTTAACTGATTAAATCAATAGGAGGCCATAATGAACTTTTCCTGCAGCAAGAAGATACATGCTGTCGGTGTCATTTTGATCAAGGTGTATTTCTTTGAGTTTTTGCACTTTAAGCTTTTTCTTACAAAAAAGAATTAACAAACTACAGCCTTAAACCGTTGGAGGCACTTCATGATGAATTCATTTGTCAAAAGCTACAATCTGTTTCAGCTGTAAGTTGGCTGTGAACATTGATTTTCTGCTGCTGAAATCAGCTCTGCCCTCCCCTCAGCACAATTTCCCCCCTCAATTTTCTCCCATGTTCGGGAGAGGAATTTAGATGACATAACAGAAATGTAATAGCTCGACCAAGCCGTGTGTCAGAGCCAAGACATCCCGACGACAAGTTAGTCCTGGTTAAAATGGGACACCAAATCTGATTTACTTATTAGTGCTCATCCATTGACCTAATGTCCTCTGTGGCAGACAGAACCGCTCTTAACTGCCAGATATCCTAGCTTTTTTTTACTCCAACTTTCAACATAGATTTTCAGAGGAGATTACAAGACGCATGATGTGAGCAAGCCAGTGGTTATGAAAACAAGATTTGGCTTCAAATGCTCCCAGGACACTTTTTTCTTTTAAGAAAACTCCCAGGGTTTGGAGCTACATGAGCCAGAGATAAGGCACAAACAAGAGGTGGAATGGTTTCTCTCTGTCTTTATCCAGAACGATGAAAAAAAAAAGCTCGTCACGCAACAAAAACGACAGACTGTCGTATTTATGACTGTGCTGAGAATCTGAAAAGGACTTTCTGCTCTGAGCAGAAACTGGAGTTCAGCTTGGATCACATCCAAGAAACCTGGCAGATTTGGCTAAGTTAATTTTTGTCAAAGCAACATCATGCAGGGGACACAGTATTCAATTAAAACTTCACCTCTTCCCATTTACTCCTACACAGAACCGATCTGTTTTTTTCAGATTTGTTCTGGGCTTCTAATAGGCTCCTCAGTGAACGGCAGACACTGACTCGTCTGTCTCTGGTGTTGGATGGCTGACCTGCTGCCACCATCCTGGCCACATCATGTGACTCGCTCCCTTCCCTCGTCGCTCGGCAACGGCCCTGCTGGATGTCGGGGAGTGGGTCCTGCCCCTGGGGCCCTGGGGGGGAGTGTCGTTTAAGAGCCATCTCCCTGGCTGCCAGAGAGGGCTTTCTTTCTGCCTTAACAACCTCCTCGACTGGGGCCTCCACTCTAGAGCTTCTGGGAGCTTTGCAGGAGAATGCAGAGCCTCTACAGTGGTGTCCATTGACTCTCTCTCTCTACAGGCCTCTCCTCTCAAAATATCCATGCATATACAGGTACATAATTGTCCATGAAATGCACTTTGGGATGCTGCCTAGACTCAAGTACTTGCCGCTTTTCCAAATGACTACTGTTGCAGGAAATTATTTAGACAGAGAATCAATTGGCAATCTTATCTAAGCCTGTAAAGTAGGGCCTTAGATTTGATTTAGCATTAAGTAGAATTAAAACATTTGGCGGTGTAAGTTAATTGCAGACAGTGATTCCCCTCCCATGGCTGACACAAGAGTGACATTGCATGATTTGAAGCCTCATATAACCACATATAAAACCATGAACACCATAAATCAGAAGAGGCAAACAAAGTGAAAATTTAAACAACATGTGGGTCTGACTTTCATGTCCTAGTCGGCTTAAGGCAGCTCAGCGGAGAGGCCGAGCACACAGAAGCAATTGCACAATCCCGCTTTCCTCGTAACCCAAGACAGGTGGAAACCACAAATCAAAAACTGTAAAGGAGCACAAAATATTCCTGTTATCTGCGAGCTGCTGACAGCCTATACGTCTTCATTCCCACTGTGCTTCAGCATGCTTTTTTGCCAGCTTGATAACAACATTTAGCAGTCTACCTCTGTCCAAATAATCCATCACTGTACCGAGGTGACGGTGCTATATAAAAACAGGAACTCATCATCACTGATACAGTAGTTTTTTGTCGCATGTGACAAATGGAACATTCTGCTGAACGCACTTTGTCTAAAACTAGCGAAGAAAACGAATGGAGATGTAGTTCTCCATGTTGTGTACAAGTTTGGTAGTGAGATGTGACATGAAAAAGTGAAAGTTTAAGCATGCAGTTCCAGTCAAAAGTGGGAAGGTGTGTCCAAACTTTTGACTGATACTGTATATTATAGGGTAATGCTCAATACTTGAGTGAGATTGAAAAAGGAAAAGGTATTTTGCATTACCATTATTGTTAAAAAACAAAACAAAAAAAGAGATGGTTGGACTGTTTATCGCATAGAATACCATACAAAAATATAATTTAATATCTACAATGAATAAATAAATAATTTGTACAGGCAACCCAAAAGGTCAGACACAACATTAAACATGGAGTGACCATTTGATGTACTTAAAATGGTGTTTAAGGCAGTTAGGTGTACTTTTCTGTAGTACCAGACTCTTCTACTTTCTAGTAGCAATGGGTGGGTGTCATGAAATGCTGCCAAGAATGCAAACAGGAACTTTGAGCCCGTGTAGGCCAGCATGGCCAGATGGCCTGAGACGGCGGTTGAGAAAACTCTGGTCTTACCTGCTGATTTTGGAGTGAACTTGTCCCTGTTGGCAGCGCACACAGCCAGGAGCCGGTAACCCAGGTCCAAGTCGAAGCCCTGCTGTGCTGCTACACGGCTGACCACCTGAACACCAACGACACAAACTGAACTCAGTCAAGACAATGGCAGATATTCATTAAGTTAATTTTGATGGAGAAAATGACAGGATCTTTGTAAGATAAGTAGCAGTAGTAGTAGACTGAGCACATATTTAATAAGGATATTAATTAAGCTGTATGGACTTGACATCATTTTATTGAAAGAAGTAACAAAACACTTTTTTGTCTTTTCCATTTTTGTTTTAAAAAAACCCCCAAAAACTCCACTCATAGAGGGAAGGTTTCCATTATCAGCTCAATAACAGTAGAGAACTAGAGAACTAGAAAGATCTCACACACAAATACCTCTTCCAAGGCTACACAATCATTTAGATGTGTCACTGTATTTTCAGAACAGACAATGTTAAATTTTCTTTCATTTGCATCTGTTTTTGAAATACACATAATGATAGAAAATTATGTGATAGAATGTGCCTATTTTACTCTTCAAAATGTTAAAAAATGCCCTTTTTTAAACAATATTTTTTGCATATGCACCAAAACCTCATCAGCTCTTCTTGTTTCATCTCATTCTTGTTTCATTTTACCAAATTCTATTGAAATCTGTGACCAAGATTTGTAGACATCCTCCTAGCTAACAAACAGACAAATATTCAGAGCTGAATACATCATTTCTTAGGCCAAATTAATAATATTACTCTGACACGGGCATTCATTTTTAATTCATCCACAGATTCATTAACATATTCGGTACGGGGCCACCTTGGTAGTTAAACACATCAAAGGACTCAACATTTTCTCAGATTCTGACTGTTACATAAGAGCATAGTTTGGCAGCATCAAAGGTCCGGTTCAACTTAAAGGATAAAGTCACTACATGTTTATCAGTTCCATATGAGTTGGGGAACAGCAAGTTGGAGAGAAAATGTGGCCTCTTGTGCTGCGATGCCGACTGAGAGGAAACATTAAGTGCAACATCCACATGCCACAGGACGCAATGTAAATGGCCCTTATGTGCCACACGTTGCTTTGATTTACCATCGCTATTAGCAGCTCAAAGAGACCCGCTCAAGACATTTAGTCCTTCAGGACATACTAAGACCTGTGTGAACCAATGTGCATCACTTGAGATGGATTCTTCCCTTTCGCTGGCTTTTCATAGCTGCAGTCCTGCTGTCACTCTCCGAAGTTCAACTTAAGCCCTGAGGTAGTACAGCTGAACACTGCTTGCCGCACCATATCATTATCTTCGGTAAGTATAGTCTTGACGTGACACCAAAACAAAGTATGTATATCTGGCCTTTATTTATAGGAATCCCCCATTAAGAAGAAGATATATGAGTATAGGCTGTCTAATTAGAATCTAAACTTGTGAGGGACATTTTCCTAACTGGTAATTCTAGTGTAAGAAGTTTCAACAAGTAGTTCTAATTTCAGGACCTTAATTGTGCACAGCCGGTGGAATTGTGGTGGATTGTCAACCATAAGCCAAACATATGCCTTTACATTGAACACTTGATATACATCATTTGCTGGTTTAAAGTTTTAAAATATTTGTCATTTCATCTTAGTTTAATTTGAGTTAACGACTTGAAATAAGACACACCTTCATCTGCTTCTTTATGATGGCCAAAGTCATCACTGGGAAGTTCTAACACATGTGGGTTCATACAAAATTTGTCATGTTTTACTTGTTTTGCCTAATTTTAAGATTGGGGTTTTTTTTTTGAGATAAGCAAATATTGTTTTCTCTTAATATATGTATGGGTTATTAGTGTGACATCCACACAATCTAGTTTTAAGACTTGTTTCTTATCAGTTCTGGCTGAAAAGGAATCTGAACATCACACTAATACAAATGATGGCAAGGTTACCTTGAAACAATAATAATTAAATGCAAGTGGTGCTTGAGAATAATTTAAGATAACAAAACAATTGAATCAATATTTTATTAACTCGTAAACTGAGCTCAATTAAAAGACAAATAAGTTTCAAGCACCTTTATCTTAAATTGTTAGTTTTTATATCAAGACTTTAAAATTAGTTTTAAAGTCAGATATGTTTTATAATGGCCTGAATTTTATACTCAACACATAATTTTTTCATACCTCACTGACACACTTTTGTTTGGTAACTCAGCAAATTTCTCTTGATTACACAACATTTAGCTCGTTTGTTCAAGTGATTTTTCTTGCAGTGTACGTAGCCACCTGTCTGACATCACCAAATGCCAACGTTGAGGCGGCAGTGAGATTCAAACATGCAACGGGCAACAGGGTGAAGTGTTTACCATTACAGTCTGAGATCGGGTAATTTCACAATCACATCGCTCCTTCTCAGTGTGGCTCAGGCTAAGGTCTATACAACCCATAAACTAAAAGGAAAAGCCTTGAGATTTTCACGGCAGGAAACAAATTGAATTGGCGAAATGGAGGAAAAGGCACCTGCTGCTGCACATTAAAGCAGTAACACAAACAATCACTTGAATGGGGGGATGTGTCACAGCGGTTTCACTGTGGTGCTCGAGTACAAATCTCTCGCCTGGTGTAACCACGCTCGCTTGGCGGGGTTACAAATTGCACCCAACAGGAGCTATGTGTATCTCATATCTACTGCTGGAGGCTGTATGGAAATGAGCATGTTAAAGCACAGTAAGGCTCAAGGTGACAGGTGAGATCTGCAGTCCATTCATTTCTCTACCTGACTGTCTATCTTCTATCTTTTGACCCTAAATTTCCAAGAGGATGGTGAGCAATTCCTTCATCTAATACCTCTCCACCTCTCCACACTTGTCACTTTTAAGCTTAGAAACAGTATAGAATAGAATAAGATAAGAAATAAGAGAAGAAAAATAGAAAAAGTATCAAAACATCCAAAGAAACTTCTCATAACCACTACTCCTGCAGCATAATTCACTTTTCTTCCGTTATGTATGTACAATATTTTCACCAATGGCTACAAAGCTTTTGCTATTTTCGTTTGCTATTTTATCACTGAACAAAGGTAAACACTGCACATAGGGAAGCTGTGTATTGAGCCCTCAGTATGTTTCAAATATGGATATTTTTGGCAAAAATATACCAAGATATGGATAAATATATGCTGCTTTTATTTGCTGTTACACATGCTATACATACATTCACATACTACACATGCTAGCAACAAACAAGTTGTGAGTATGTCTATGTTTTGGGTTTAGGAGGCTTGGCTGGGTGAAGAAGTCAATTAAGAGTGGTTTGAGAAGTTTCTAGAGAAGTTTTATAGACATTTTGTTACTTTTTTAAATCTAAGCTGACTGCTGTCAGGAGCAAACTACAAACATTTCAGAGCTACCTTTCAACCCTGCCGTGTTGGGTTAGTGTTTGATACACAAAAGAGATTTCTTATGGGGTATTCCTTTAAAAATTTTGTTTGAACTTGAAATTGTAAGGGACTCTTCAGGATACAAGTGAGTATTTACCACTTTTGACAGTTTGCTGGAACATTGTAGACAAACAGCTCTTCCTTCTATGTCTCATTAGATCCAGTCAGAATATGCAAACCTTCTTGTGAATTATTTTAATGCATTTTTGCACCAAAATCTTTTCTTTGTTTACAGTTACCTCTCAAAACAGTCAAGTCTTTTTTCACCTATCATGGGATGCTAATTATTCAATTAATCAAAAGCCCCTAGGCATTTAAGTCGGGGAATTAATAGCTTTGAAACCATATTTCCTTATAACTGCACTGATTGCTTTGTGGTTTGAGGACATTATTGCGCTCGTCCTTTTAGTGTTCCAGTGTGCTGATTTCATGAGCCACAGCACAAACTGTAAGTGAAGTCACTGAAAGGTGACTGAATCTCAGTCATTTTTACAGTGTAAACTGCTTTTTATTTTCCAGCGACCTCAGTGAAGATCAGGCAGCTAAACATTAGTTCTCTCATATCCCTAGGGGAGTTATGGAAAGAGCCAATGCAGCAGTTGTTTCACTGGCCCTTTCCTTGTCCTTGAACCCTTGAGTGTGAGACTGTCCAGGGATGGTGGTGATGGTGGGGAGGGGGTGGGGATTGTGACTGCCAACTTACCGTTAGACATCCCATCAGACTTTGCTCGAAGGGGCGCTGGAAGGCTCGTGGGTCGCCACACCAGTCCAGCAGCTCGGTTGCTGCTGTTTGGAAATTTGCTGGATTTTGTAAGTGCTAGAGGGAAAGAAAAAAAGATTTGGATTACATTAGAGTCCATTCAAAGGTCACAAAAAACGAACAGAGATTATATTATCAGATATATGTACAAGTTACCCATTTATATATTTGTGGATCATGGATAAGCATAGTGAGTGATTGGTTTGGCTTTATTCTATCACTGAGTGTGGGTTATGAACAGAAAATGTTCTTATTTTGTAATTATAATAGTAAAAAAAGACATGAATTAAATTGAAGTATGACATAGGATAAAAAAATTAACACATTGTCATAACTTGCTTCCATAATGGTCCTGGCCTGACTAAGACAATGCTACACCCAAGATGTGAATAAAAAAATAACCGACCTCTATATCTACATAAAGTAGACATTCATCTATAATAAACGTGTGTGGAGAATGTAGTTGGACTACCTGCTTAGTTTGCTGCCCTTGTGAACCCATATAAAAGATGAAAAAGAGGATGGACTGGATAGAGAGTGAGAAAAATCTCTATCAAAGCTGTCACCAAAATGAGGGCTGCACCAACAAAATGATGAATAAATAAAAGCATTGAAGGTGGCTAAAAAGAAAACAGCATTTTTTTATGACCATATTTCCTGAAAATTTGCTTATCACACTCTACTTATGTTGTGGGTTTAAAGTATTAATGCACAGAGCTGAAGGGGTATGTCCCCATTAGACTCAGACACATGCTTCCACTTCACTCTCCCCAGGTTTCTAGTAGCAGCGTCTCGCCACTGAGTGCAATAAATCTCCCTATATGGCTGTATGAATAGCCGAGGAAGCCCTTATTTCACCAGTCGGCCCTGAGCTGTGCTGTGACTTTATCTGACAACAGGCTCCTTGACCTACAGGCACCCCTTTATGGCATTCATTCCCCTACTGGAGCCAGCAGCCCACTCACTAACCCTGTTGTCTGTCTTGCTGTACAGCAGCTAAGAAAACTGAAAAATGGACCTCTCTGGGTTGCCAGCTCGGGCACGCTGTTGGTCATTTCTTCTTTAAAAGCTTTCAATCCTCAATATGAATCACTTTATACACAGAAGAGCAGACACAGCACCTCCACTCTGCAGTAATCTGTTGCCTTTGGAGAGATTATGCACACAAGCCTCTGTAGTGCGCTTGTACAAACCAGGAACAAATGGACTCAAAGGTAAATAGAGAGGTTTGTCAGCTTAAAGTGAATAGCTGTCTTTTTAACACGTCTGTGTGCTTTGATTTCGCTGTCAGAGGGAAAAGGAGAAGAGGAAGTGACAGCAGTACAGTCAGTGCCTTGCAGTGCTTTTTTCTTGTTTGCTCTTTAGGGGGCAGCAGAGGTCAGGATTTGATAAGGCAGCTTTCATATCAATTTACAAAGCTGGCGTTTGACAAGGGCCGGATGAAACCAGTCTTGTTCATTTTATGCGCTGTCCGAGACTGTTTCCCACTCGTCCGACATGTCTTTGTTGGGGGAGAGTAGGACAGGACGCGGTGGTGTTGCTGAGCATGAAAATCCTACTGGTGGATAAAGTCTCCTGGAGAAACACACACATCCACAGATGCTAAATTTAGATGAGTCTGGAAGCTAGACAACATACGCAATCAGCGCACCAAGGATGGAGGGAGGTGGAGGGGGGGGGGGGGGGGGGGGGGGGGGGTATGTAGAGGGGAGGGAAAAAAAAAAACACACCACCACTTGGGCTTGAAGTGATTACTGTTCTTTGCACTCAGAACAATTGGTCCCACCAGTGTGGCTGTCACACGGAGAGCTTGGCAGTGCCACGCCACAGATGTTCCCCCTTCTCCGGCCAAAACCCACCAATCAAACCTAAACTAGTGGCCAAGAGACCCCTCACTCCCCATATCCTCATCCCCTGGGGGAGAATGATCCTCCAACACTTACACCCCAGTTAAAGCTCGGCCCACTTCGAGGGGAAACAAAGACAAACAGGACTTGCGCTGTCCTGAGAATACAGCTTTCTACAGATACAGTCATCATCTGCAGTCACGTCTGGAAACAACTTGATCTGCACATCTGCAGCTAAACTGAATGTGACAGCACACGCGATCTGGCAAAGACTCCCTATCCTTTCAAAATCACAGCTTTTGGTCTTGCTGCTGTTGTTGTTCCACATTCAGCGACGCCCCAGAGCACTGAAAACATATTAATGGAGACAATTAACCCTGGAAAGAAGACAGTGGCAGACAAAAACAGCTGCATAGCCGGTACAGCAGTACAGAGAGTTTTGTCTTCCAGTTTATCTTGATATATTGACACTTACAGTCTGAGGAAGTGCTCCTGCAGCGAGAGGAGAGTTCATAGTTTCCGCCAAACCTCTGTTCGTATCACTGAGTGGAGAGTCTGTCAGCACACTGGCTTCCCCACCGCGAAGGGAAAAATACTGTCTCTAAAATAGATACCAGCAGTATCAAGCAGCCCAATCTTCCCCAAAGTGTTCTCAACGGTGCAATTCTAGGACACCAGAGGAAAACAAACTGCCAATGAAAAACTGTGTGTTGGGGATGAAGTCAGATAACTGTTTTTATGTATCACTTTTTAAACATCCTCACCTGTTTGGAGTTTAAACAAGTGAACACATCTTTTTCACTGTATGACTTTTTAAAAGTCACAGATGCGTTCCACTGAGGTCTTTAGCTTTCTCGACTTGGCACGAGGGAACAAACAAACAGGCCTGTCAACTTGTCAGCACTGTTTACTTTTTCCAGTATGAATGTAAACATATATATCCATACTAGATATATTAGATATTCCAGTCTCGACCAACAGTCCAAAACCCCAAAACATACTATTTAAAGTGATATAAATCAAAGAAATGCAAGAATATCATGCGTTTCAGAAGCTGGAACCAGTTTTGCATTTTTTCCTGACTTAAAAGATTAGTTGACCATGAAAATAGTTTTCAACTACTTTTCTAACAGTTAATCTGATAAAGTTTTCAGTACTACATAGAATAATTCAGTTTATAAGATGAAGTCAAACAAACTGTTGATTATGGAGAGGTAAATTGTTATCATTAACCTTTAGACCATCTTTTTTTGAACTCATGCCAGACAATGGAGATACATCTGATGGACATTCTAAAAGTGAGAAATAGCATCTGAAGGTTGAAATTGACCATGTTTTCATAGTTTATGAGGTGTTTGGTGAAGTTATTGTTTAAAAATCAGATTAATGCAATTTCACAACAAGGCGGTAATTTAAAACTTACCACCGTGATGATTTCTGATTTAACTTTCAACCCCGTGATTCAATCAGGCCGACGGATTCCAATTTCCTCCACTTTATCATCGTGCTCAGCAGTAATTTATCATTTCAGCAACAAAATCAATTTGTTCCCCTGTCCGTTGTACTGGCTGGGAGTATTTAGACAGACATGTCACATCTCCCAGAAAACAACAACACAATGGAGGAGGCTTCATTTATATTCCTGCTCCATGTCTGCACTGACTTCAAGATGCCAAATTTCAGCATGTGCACACTTTCAATTAAAGCAAACAGCTGGATTGGTTTACAATATTTCCTTAATTATTTTAATGACTTGGATATTGGACAATGGGGAGCAAGGGGAGAAGATAGTGAGTTAATTGTTCTGATCTCCCCTGATGATCATCTTTGTGTGCGGGGAGGAGAATAGACGGTCGGCTGAATGGGCTCACTGCTGGTCTAATTGGCAGGACATAAATGGTATTTATTATGCGGGCCTTCCAAACCCTGATTGTCTGCGGCACAAAGCTGCCTCTATTAGCAGGGTGCTGGCTCTTACTGGTTGGTTTGAAATGACCCGGCGCTTAACCATTTATTAGATGGACTGGAGGCCTCCTTGTATGCCATGGATCTCTCTAATTGGCATGTTTACCCATGTGCTGCTTCCTCCGACCGCTAACATTGGGACATGTTTGTTTAAATTTTTGCCTTGCGGGGTTAATACATTTAACCTCCCGACATAACACTTTTGTGTTGTTCCGTTCTGTGAACTTTCTTTATAGAATAATCCACCAGCTATTAGCAATGTGATCATACGGTGCATTAACAGAATTCAATTTCACTCCGTATTAGGAAAGGAGTGTATATTGCATATTCAATATGCTGCTGTGAAGAAGGTAACTAGACTAAAGACACAGAGAGAGAGAGAGAGTCTGTTTACCTATCTCTACCTTATTACTCAAGAACATCATAGCTTGTCTCTACACATAGGGGCTTCCCTCTGTTTGCTCCATAAACATTCGCCCTGTCTCTCTATGTGCCTCACCTTGTCTCTTTCTCAGTAATAGCTGGGAACTCCCTGCCGAGGGTAAAACAATTTGCCACGTCCACACTTGTGTTTAAGTACAAACCCCACACATTGTCCCAAAGGCCTTCTGATGTACTTTTCAGGAGGTGGACCTCAGCACAGAGACCCGAAAACAAAACCGGCCGTCAGTTAAGAAAAGAGATCAAAGGGAGAAACCCTGTAGCCCGGGGTTACGCAAGTATGTCTGTTTAATTCTGCCAGAGATTTGTCTTGCAGTAAATGGTGGTGAGGGGAGAACAAAAGGACTCGCTGGCAGTCAGCAGTGGTGGAGGGAGAGAGAAGGGTGATGATGGGGGAGGGAGGGGAGCCTCTGCTCTTTGACCCCACTCACTAACCGGAGTCACACCAAAGCCCTGATAATAGGACTGAACAGATTAGTCACTTACTGTGGCCAAACAGGAAGACTCAGATACATTCTGGCCAAGATGGTGTATGTCTATATGTGTGTGTACAAGCACAGACATGGAAAATGAAACCAAGAGTGTTGGTTTCCTACTTTTTTCTGTCAACCACAAACAGCCAAATGTATATAGAAATCCAACAAACTGACATTGAATTTAAAGTCCCGCTCCACTCAAAAATGTGCTTTGTTTATTTTTACTTCACTTGGATGTTTGAGTTTCACCGTGCAGAATGATGTATGTGCAGAGTTGTGAGACTAGAAGGATATTTTCTAGATGTACCTCCTGAAAGTGGAAAGTTTCTCTGTGCTACCTCTTAAAATCCAACTTGAAGGGATGGGCCTACTATTATGATTTGTGATATCACAACAAGTTTGTGATATTTGTGATAGAAGCCAATCCTGGTCCACATATTCAACTTATACATGTCATGTGTGATGTGGAAACTTGAAGCCTACAGTGCACATACACTAAGAATGAACTTTACATTGGAGAAGGAGACATATTGTGTCCAGTAAGCAAAACCTTTGAAATGACAAATATTTACATATTCATAGATTCTGGATTTTTTTAATGAGGGATAAGGAAAAGATGCCATTTCAAAGATTTGAACATGGCAATTATACTTTAAACATTTACCCATCAACTTATCCCTGCAACATATACTGTATACACTGCACCCTTATGATCACTATGATTCAGCCATTGCCACACCGCTCACCTGAAAGCTATGTGATCACTTGCCACTACTGCTGTCACCACCACCAGTTCTGTCCATATAGAACTTCATGAGCCCACCTCCACCCCAGCATCCACCTGTAAGCTCTGTGTCTCTGTTCCCCTATCGTCACTCCCCACTTCTTGCTGTCCTGAGATTGGTGCTTTCTTGTGGGGAGTGACGAGGTCAGAGCCTAGACGCCACACCCCAACACTGTGCATATTATACATTTACATAGTAATCCATCCAACAGCTGACTGAGCTGAAGGTGAAGTAGCAATCCTACACTGTATTTTTACACAGTTTACACACAGTCACATTGTAACCGTCCTTGAAAACCTTGTAGATTTCCTGCTCTCTTCTTGCTTTGCGATAATAATTAACATAATTAATTATGTAAAGATGAACCACCATCAAGCTAAAGCACTGCTGTTTTACGTTTTATGTGAAAGTAGTAACAGGAGCTTATCTCATGTTTAAATCTAATTCTACAAAACTAGCTATAAACATGAGACTCATGTAATAAATTAAAATGTTATTTTTCCATTTAAAGGTTTAAATGTAAGGATAGAAGAAGAAAATTTCCCAAAATGGAAATATTCTAAACTCTAAAGTACTCTCAAGATTTTACTTAACTCTAATGCCTGTAACTTGCATAATTTAAATTTCCAACTCTTCATGTACCATATCGCACACAGTATGTAGCACATATTTACCTACACTGTCATCTATGAATGCACACAGCATGTGATGTACTGTATATGTCAACCTCTTTCACCTAATCTAACATAATAAAAAGTGACACGGTAAATTAGACAACTGATTGACAGCTGGTGTAACCAAAGCGCTGCATCTCACCTGTTTGATACACTGCAGACGGTCATTGGTCTGCTGTATGTGTCTGTCCATCGACGGAATCGAGTTCATGTTGATTGTCCCTCTTTGGCGCCTCTCTACCTGCCAGCCATTAAACTGGAGCGTTCTGCAACAGAAACAAAGACAAGTGTAAAAGCTCGACTCTTCCCAGGGAAGCTGCCAATCCCATCACCACCAGGATATTGCAGTTTAGTGTGTGTATATTTGTGTGTATGTGTGCGCGCGGTGCTGTGAGCTGAGCAGGGGAGATATTGATTTGGCAGGTGACAAGCACCTCAGAGAGCCCAAAGAATGACATTCCTCTCTGTGACACCCTTAACAAGCCCTGGCGGTTGCCCCAAACGCTGCCATACACTTTCGCAGAGGACACACTGGGCGACTTAGAGAGGATGTCTGACCATGTTTAAAGCACCTCGGGGTGAAAATGAACAGAGGTGGAGGGACACACACACACACACACAGACACACACATTATGTAGAGCCCACCAGTCTGTCAGCATTACCTCAGAAAACTGCAAGAAATCGTTCCATCCTGGCCTGTGAGAACATTAACTTGGCATGTGGTTCTCTGTTTACATTACTTAGCCATTATGTAATCTTTGGTTAACAATTATCTGTACCCTGGGCCCAGACATGCTCTACATTTCATTTTCTCCCCCCTCCTCCCCCCTCTACTCTCCGGCTACATAAGAGTTCCTCTAACAAAACCCCTTACAGCGCACTATTGATTTTGGAGCAGCAGCTTATGGAAAACCTTTTTTTTTCCTTTTTCTTTTTTTTTTTTTGTTCCGAGGGAATAATTTTTCATGGAAGGCAAACAATAGGACTGAGATCTGACATGCTACATAACATTATCACAAGTTAAAAAGTATTACAAGCTACATTAAAGGTTATCAATTCTGCCTTGGGTGTCTGATTTAATGCTGCATTCAATGTCATATAAATATCATGCTGTGGGTGCTGGCTATAACTCAGTGACCTGCAGCTTCAAGTGGAGGGGTAAGTGAATTAATAAGCACATATGTGGGTGGTGGTGGGTGCAGAAAAGAGGGTACCCCTCCATCTGCACCCATGTTCGTCCCCCCCTTTATCTCATCCTCCCTCAATCTTTCCTTCTTGCTACTACAGGGGCATCTCTTCCTGTGGTGCGTCATCTCTCACTCAAACACTCACCCCCATCAGTCAGCCCCCCTTCACGTCATCTTTCTCCATTACCATCACACAGTGAGAAATTTCAGTGCACAAAGTACCGGTGAGATGAGGGAGAGAAAGAAAGAGAGAGAGAGAGACAGAGAGAGAGAAGAGGCAGCATGCTGCACCATACTGATAATGCTCACTTAGGGGTCTCTAGCTGGATTTAACGGCAGGGCCAGTAATCTACTCCACTAGACAGCTAAAGAGCTTTTATGCTACCTATTGGAGCTGCTCATGCCTGTACTTGAGAGGAGAGAAGGGCACACAAGAGCATTCCTCTCCATAAATTAGAAAGCTCATAAAAAAAGAGACATTGGAAGAGTTTTTTTCCCATTCTGCTTCTCTTTGCAGATGGAAAGTATTTGTTTGTTAACATTTTTGTAGACAGACTTTTGAGACTTAAGGAAGGTCTAGACTCGCGAGTTGAACACCTTGTGACTGGGGCGGCTGCAATTATAAAGTCCTCTAAGTGTTTATTTTTATTAAGTGATGTAAAAGTGTGGTAATTTGACATCTGGTATATACTCTGTACCTCCCTTGAATATGAGATACCCTGATCTAAAGAGACTATTTGGGTATAAAGGTAAATAAAAACAGAAAAATAATAAAAAACAATGCATTAAATAGACAACTTAAATATGTATCATCACCAACACTCGCAGAGAGAAACTGAATTACACACTGTTGCGTTTTTTCAGCAGCTCTAATCAAGACATCATAAATGTCACACAAGAGAAAAAGCATCACCCTGAGTGATGATATATGTTCATGCATCGGCTTTATATAGATCCCTCTCGTGTTTAGCGCTATAACAGTCCCCTCAGTCCCCAGCCTGTGCCAGCTGAGCTGAGTTGATCCTTGGCGAGGGTCGCCCTGGACCATTGTGCCCCTCAGCCACCAGCAGGTGTCTCCCTGGCCCTTCAAAGGCCTGGCTATCGGCACAAAGAAGGCGGAGCGGTGTTGCTTTAAGCCTTTACAAGCTCAACAAATCCTCAGCTGCTGCTTCCTAACAGGGCCCACTCAGCCCGGCACTGCCTGTCTGACCTTGTGGTTATTGATGAGCAAGTCGACCTGCTCCCTCAGTCTCTCTTCTCTCCTGCCCTTTCCTTCACTCTCTAGCTCTTTCTCTCTCTCTCTGTCATCTCTCCTACCTCCAACAGTGAGTTAAAATGATTGGAAAGACAGAGGCTTTGGGTGCTACTCACCATGCCTGCTTTTTCCTCCCCTCTTAAACACACATCATAACAATACCTCTGACCTCCTCACACTGTAAAGCCTGTGCCCACATATTTATACGGATTTTCTTCCCAAGATAAATTTGAAAAAGTATGAGTTCACCATATTGGGGAGTAATTTAATTTTCAGATATTTGCTTGTTTTAATTAAACACTAGTCCTTTGTTATATCTTTAATGACTAACAAGAGCCAAATTAAAGATTAAACCCGTGATGGTGCAGAAATATAACAACAGATGCAATTATGAGCCATCCCCTATATGTTATCATTTATTAATTTCTCTGCGCCATCACCTTGTGTGAACTTATTTGCCTTGATTCAGCTAGTTATCCCAAATAATCCTGCTACACGTCTTTGAGTGTTTGAGGGGAAATTGGTGCCGGGTTACTTGAGCTTAATTTAGTGCAAATTGCACGGCAGGCATTAC
The DNA here is from genome assembly GCA_029490765.1 of Euthynnus affinis. Lineage (NCBI taxonomy): Eukaryota > Metazoa > Chordata > Actinopteri > Scombriformes > Scombridae > Euthynnus > Euthynnus affinis. The sequence goes on along the minus strand of CM055857.1, from coordinate 12,991,120 downwards.
ACAACAAGTTGAGAGCTGTGGATTCCTGCACAACAAAAGATACATGGAAGGGGGGGGTAGAGATGGGATGGAGAGTGGGAGGGGATGAGGGAGACCCGCTTTCTGTCCCTATTCAAGGGGGAGCTAAAATATATGTATTGAGTGGGAGCTGTAATAAAACGAAACGGGTGAGGAGATGCAGGCTGGGAACAAATATGAAAGGCAGTGGAGTATGGCGGCAAGGCGATGGAGCACCACCGGAGGATTGGATGAAATTATCTCTTTATAATCAGGGGGCTTCTGCATGGCTGCCTCCTCCATTGCCCAGTGACAGATGAGGCCTACCTCTTCAAATGGGCTTTTCACAGTGCTATCAGCCCACCTCTAGGGTAAAACAATGTTTTTCTTCCCCCCTGTGCCACCACTTTAAAGGCTTTGTTTCCACACGGCACCCCGCAGAGGACAGGATTGTCTCCCGTCAGGCAGAGTCCATGTATGTCTCATTACGTGATCATGTTACATAAGTGTACCTTGAAAAGGGCTGCAGATTTAATTTGATGACAAAACTGTGCCATGGTGGGGACTGCAAGATGGTGATGCTAAACCATGTTAAATGAAGACGCTAAAGCAGAACATTATCTCTCGTAAGTAAGAGGGATTTCTTTTTGAACTGTCACAACTGCACAGTCTGGAATCTAAACATTATTCCAGACACTCAAAACCCAACCCTGCACCATCAAAGAGAGCTTCTAGCCTGTTAATGTAACATAGACAGGTTTGTGCGCCTCTGCTCTGCAGGATAAAAACAGTCAGAGGGGGAGAAGAGTAGACAATGATTAGCTTTATCCCACCATCACAGCAGAACAAATGGATCACGAACCCTCGCCGCTTTACACGGTCTCTCAGCTGAGCTGTCAAGGCGCAGGGAAGTGGTAAACAGATTTAATTTATTCATATAAATGGCTTGTGAACCAAAACAATCAAGCTACTTTGGGGCCGAGCACTGTGTCTTTACAGGATATTTCCAGTTTAATACAACTTGGGTATTATTTTTGGGTTAGAAGTTTTGGCAGTCATTTTTATCTGTTATGATAACGCTGAACTCATCATGTACCTGCTGAGATCTGGGAACAGGGTGACATTGCTGCAGTAAAAAAACGACTTTTATTTGGAGTGAATGCACGCAAAAAGTGGGTATTAATCCCTCAATTCACAGGAAAAATGATGACTAAGGACAGGAGGTTAAAGCTGAAGCAGGAAGTCAGTCTGTCAGCTGCAATGGAGTTTTTGGGAAGTAAACTAAACTTGGAGGTTTCTCGTTTGTTCACGTGACTGCTTGTGTTCTTCATTTTAGTGACGTCGCCGTTTTCCCACATCTCAGCATTTTATTGCGATGAGAACAATGTTATCGTAGCTGATAGAAATAATGACCAAATTCACCAAAATAAATCCCAAGTTGAAATAAATTGGAATTATCCTTTAAAGGAATAAAGACGCATTTTGCTGCCTCAAGAGGGCCGGAGTATTCATTGATGTAGGCAGGCAGGGAGTTTGCGGTTGGCTGCAGAAGACACAGAGAGGCTGTGCTGGCCACCATCCCGACCCCACACACACACACACACTCATGCACACACACACACACACACCTTCTCACCTTCCCTTGAGTGCTGGACCAGCATCATGATACCATAACAACACCCTCAGTCACTCCTAATGTGCTTTACAACAACATTACAGGCAGGGTGTTACACCTCCGCAGAGCTGTGTGAAACACCCCCCTCAACACACACGCACGCACACACACACACAGAAACACACACACACCTCACTAATCGAAAGCTCAAAGTACTGCTGACACTATTAAAATGGAACAAGGTGGCCTGAGCGGAGAAATCAGCATCACTCTCACACCTCGTGGGGACACATCGAGATGCTCAGCTCAAGGTGATCGAGTCCCCTCGTGTCGTCTATTGTAGGTGAATTAGGCAATAAAGGACTAATCTGCGCCATCATTGACTAGGGCTCGGCTGTTTGCAGCACTTGCTTAAGGGCGATAAAGATGAGGGAGGAGGAGGAGTGGAGGAGCAGGAGGAGGAGGAGGAGGAGGAGGAGGGGAGGAAGCATCTCCTCACCCTCATGATTTTAATGAGCTTTGATTCCGAGATATGTCTTGTTTTCTTCCGACTGTCGGCCGAGGCCGGCGTGAAAGCTCCCCTTTAATTATCTCAACATTGTAGAGGCACCGTTTTCTTGCACTGAGGGAGGGGTGTTTAGTTTGGAGAGGGCAGTTCTAGGACTCCAGGTGTCTGCCTGGTTCTCTGCCTGGTAAGTGGCCAGGCAGGCAGCGAGGACAAAGCTGTGTTTGTTCGACGGAGGAAAAAGCAGAGAGGATGGAAATGTGTACGACTCGGCGCCGCTTCCATTGTTGCTTTACAGAATGTGCCATAATCCCCGGCAGGCTCCATCCAGAGCTGGCACGGAGAATAATATGAGCTGCCTCCTGCCTGTCCCACCTCCCTGCTCTACCTCCCCTCCCCTCAGCCCTGCTCCATCACCTCCTCCTCCTCCCTTCCCCCATTTTTCTGCTGCACACACATATGGACACACAGCCACTCGAGTGCAGACACACACACACACATACACACACACACACACACTCGCACCTCCCCACATGTCTCCTTAACAGGCTTGGGAATGGATTTCTTTTATTTAATGTGGTTTGGTCTGCAGCTCCAGCGGCAACCGTGAGCGAGGGCAGGCTCGCAGTTGTGCCGCTCACTCACTCACACACACATATACCCACACACACACACATGCACACACACTCAATCCAAGGAGCCCTGCTGTGTTGGTCGCTGTTCACTGATCTTTCCCTCTTCCCCTCTGTCTTTCTCCATCTCCCATTCTCCCTCCACTCCCTCTCTGTCTCACGCAGACCCACATTCGCTCCCTCCCTCCTTGCCCTCTCACGTTTTTTTTTTTTTCTTTCTTTTTTTTCATGACAGCTCACATAAACAAGCCTCCTGGATTCCAGCGGGAGCCCAACGTTCAGTACACAGAGATTGTTCAGCCATCAGGCACATCTGCAGCGTGATTAGAAAAGCAAAGGGAGCATGTTGGTGGGAGCGGGGAGGGAGGGAGGGCGGAGGTGGTCGCTGGTAGCCCCCATGATTGCCCAAGTAGAAGAAGAAGAAGAAGAAGAAGAAGAAGAAGGAGAAGAAGACTAAAACAGTGGGTCGGGATCATAGAGGGGCCTAAGCAATATCTCCTCTCTAACCAAGTGTAACGTTTCACAGAGTCTCAGAGGCCGATTGTCGGCTGCGATACAAAAAAAAAAAGAAAAGAGAAAGGACAAAGGCAGATGGGGGCCAGTCTCTCACACCCTTCAGCTCGCCTGACTCAGAGCAAGCAAAGGAGTATGGGAGAGGAGATGGTCCTAGTCACATGCCAACATGAGGAGCATCGTAGCGGTTTCTCCCTTCATCTCTCCTCTCCTGTTTGCCCTCTACTACCGCCTCCTGCAAACAGCTACTCTTTTAATTTCCTTCCACCCTTGCACTAATAGTAGGAGGGGAGGAGGGGAGGAGGGGGTCAAATCCCCTGGGGCGCTAGAGGCAGCACAGATGAGCCACATGACTGCACGTCACCTCTTAAGAGCCCCATCAAATGCTGAGAAGCATGGAGCTAACAGCTAGCCAGCTAGCCTTGCGTTCGCTGTGTCTGCCAGTGATGCTCTATCGGCTCCACCGCTTGCTGCCAAGCTCCCCTCTCCTCTGCAATTCTCCAAGAATTTCAGAGGCATGTGATGATGATGAAACCAGCGAGCCGAAGTGTAAACCTGCAGCTATTGTTGCGATATGAGGAGAATTCGCACTCAATATCTCACAAAGAAAGCCGTCACTACTACCCTCAGCCCCTTGAAACACTTTGTCTTAAAAATTGCCTTTGATTGTGAGCACAGAGGAAAAGTCAAAGAGGCATTTTATTTCCATTTCGGTGAGTGATATTGTTGCTGTGTAGGTGCCAACACTGCTCCAGACAACTTGTGAGTGTTTTTCTTTTTTTTTTTTTTCTCCCCCCCCCACCCCCTTTTCTTTTTCAGCTTTCTTTCTTTCCTGCCAGTCTCCTGGTTTATTATGCATTCAGCTCATGTGTCCCTCCTGTGAGTGGCTGTTCATTTTCCACATACCACGCTTAATCCAGCCAGCTAAAACTTTGAAATAGCGGGAGCCGCAGACGCAGCCGCTACCCAGGAGGAGCCATTATGAGGTCTGGGAGAGAGAGACTGATAGCGCTGGGGGGAGGAGTGACAGGCGAGCTGCAAGATACATGGGAAGGAATTCAAAGAAGGCTGAGAGCAGAACACGAGGGCGCGCATGTTTGTGTGTTTGCTGCCTTGCAAGTGTGTACGGTGAGCAGGCTGTGGTGATAAGTTAGGGGGCAGTTGTGTGTGTGTTTGCTGGCTTGTGTGTGTGTGTTTGATGGGGTTATTGGTGTGGGAAGGGGGGGATGGACGACCTCCTTGTCTCCATTGTGAGAGTGACCTTTGGCCTTTTGTGACTTTGAGTGAATGGGAGGAGAGAGCGGCAGAGAGTGAGAGGGAGAGATTTTAAATAGTGCATGAGCTCAACCTGCCGACACACTGATGGACAGCAACAACATGAGCTTTCTCTGTTTCACTGAAGAAGCCTGTGAAGACATACCAACAAACTGCCAGCACTCAGAACAACCTAACAAACCTCTCCATTTTATAATATCAGTTTCTGTTTTTTCATTATTAATCTTGTGATTCTGATTATTTGATTGATATATACAATGGTGCTCAGTGCAAGTTCCCACAACTAAAAGATGAAGTCCTAACATCGTGTTTTTTGTCCAACTAACAGTCCAAAACCAACAGATATTCTGTTTACAATGATATAAAATAAGAAAGCAGCAAATCCTCACATTTAAGCAGTAAAAACCAGTGAATGTTCAGCATTTTTGCCTTATGAATGACATTTAAAGCCATTCTTAATGATTAATATCTCACTATTCTTAGACTGCTTTCCTTGTTTTACTTCTAAACATACTGCAATATCATTTATTCATGTTATTTATCTATTTTAAAATATATATTTATTGCTCATTTGTTTTCATAATGGCATACTGCCTTCTGTTTAATAGAGTTTACATTATCCTCCTGATTTGTATTGTTGATAGATATATTTTATAGTTGTAGATAATAAAAAATATCATATGGCCAGGATACAACTTTAATTTTTTTAATCTAAGAACTTTCCTGGTTTCACTAAATGTATTGAAGCGCAGCTAAAACAATAAAACACATAATTGCTAAACTCAGCAAAGTCAGGAGTTTGTTGCTACAACCTTATTTGGTCTGGTATGTAACGGCTGCTAATGTTTTTGTTAGCCTTGTTTATGCTTATGTTGGTGAACTTTAGCTCCATTCAGCTGTATGATGAACATTACAGAGTCAGTTAGCTGTCTTGATGACACTACTCTGACTACTTCTGCTACATTATCTGTTAGCATTATCACATTAATTGTGGCCATAGTAGCCAATGCTCAGCAAAAGTTACATAGTCACAATTAAAGTTAGTTTTCAGTTGTTTCTCACATTTTGTTTCAGCTGTACTGCTTTTGGATATTTAAATTCCATTCATCTAGTAATTCCACAAGAATTTCCACTCTTTTCCAAAACTTTCTCATGTTTTTGTGTCCAAATGTTCAAAGACCTGCCCCCTCTGAAAATCATCCTGTCCTACACTCCACAGACCTGCATTAGGATCATCTACCTGGCATAGCTCATGAAGATATATTTTTTTATATCAGCAGATTGTTTGATAACCTTACTGAGTGGACTGATCCTGTGTTAACAGCTTGCTAGTATCTGCAGCCATCAGTCCCTCCAGGGAGAAGCCTCTCATTCCACAAATGTGCTCAATTAAAAAGAGCAGAGTGCTTAGAGAGGGGCAGCGAGGGGCCATTCCCTGTGCCTGTTTGATCTGGATTTCCTAATTGGTCAATGACAACACATTACCAGACAGGCGGACGCTTGATCCGCAGAGAGGAGGCTTTTGACTGCAGCGGTCCAGCCTCCCCCCCCCCCCCCCCCTCCCCCACCACCCTCCTACATCCCCCCCCCCCGACCCTCCCTACCCCACCCCCCGTGACCAAGCAGAGTGTGTCTGCGTCCGAGTGTGTCTGTAAACGGAGTGGGGGTCTGCTGTGTGGGAGGGGGACTGATGTAGAGGCTGCCGTAAATCTGTGTCACAAATCTTCCTTATGGAGCTGTGGGACACACACACACACACACACACACACACACACACACACACACACACTCAGGCATGTGATGAATCCCATGCAACAGACAGACCTCCACCTCCACCCTCCACCCTCCTCGACCTCTGCTCGGGTCCACATCACGCCGCTTGCACTGCTCTAATTTGCCAGAGATTGTGAGCTGCCATGTTTTGATTGCCTTTGTGTAAATGAATCGGGAAGCCTCTCATCTCACATGTGGCTGTGAAGAATGCCAATGTGTCTGGGGAGAAAAAGGAGATTCTCCAGGGGAGTAGACTTAACAGAGTCCTCAATCAAACACTGAAGACATTTATTTAATACTTTAAGTGGACGTCTTTCTTACTTCATACCGAAGGAATCCAGGATTATTTTGTTTAATGTATATCATTTCACTCACCCTACTGTATGGCGCTCTTTGTGAACTCACTACAGCATGATAAAATGAAATAAAAGTGAGCCAAAGAGCATACAAGCAGTCCCAGCGATGCATATCACATGTTTGTAGAACAGTATGTCTCATTTTACATAATCTTACAGTGAGCTAAAAATAGCATCAAATGAATATTGTATGCTAGGACAGAGGAGGCTTTTTGCATGCGTTACGCAATTCAAGACTTACGTTGTCAAATGAAGCGATAACAGTCACATCCTTTCACACCTACACACAGTAACATCACATACACACATAATCTCTTTCATTAATGCTAAAAAAACTACTTCTTTTCAGCTAACTCAATAATGTGAGGGGTTGTTTATCTGTTTATCTGCTTTAAGCTTATCCCTGCACTGTTAGTACAGGCATTATACAACGTGACCCCACGCATATTGCAACAGAAACTCTTTCAACTGTTCTATTCTCATAAACATGTCATTTATAACATAAAAAGTAGTGGAAAGTATTGAAAAATACTGAAATGGGTGATGCCAAAATTTCTCATTACCACCAATGTTAAAAAACTGATTTATCCTCTTGTCTGATGTCCACACCAAGGGTTCAGTACTGTCTACAATCAACCAGAAATTTGTTTTACATGAGACATGGAGTTGGATATACAGTGCGTAAAAGGAAATGTTTAACCCTTAGATGCATAACTGGGTCAAAATGAACCAGTGGGTTGGTTATCTTTGTAATTAAAAGTTTTTAGCATTTATATATTATTATTTTATATTAATAATTTGTTTTTGATATCAAATTTTTAATTTACCGTTTATACTTACAACATACTTGCATATTCATGATTATTGTGTGAAAGAGAATGTTTTATTATCATGTACCATCAAATTAGCCTACTTTATAGTTAGCTAACGCTAGCTAGCTAAATAAGCTGGCTAACATTACTGTATGTTGTGATTGTGTTGTCGACATGATTGAGTAGCTTGATGTGTGTAACATGAAGAGACTCTTACTATGATATTTCTAGCTTACTTGTAATGGCATCTGACCTGTTAGGCAGCCTAGTATCCTTGTAATGTTCAATAGCTGTTAAAAAGTGAAACATAAACATATTTCAAACATGAAATCATTCATGTGTGGAGTAAAATACAATACAAATCATTATTCTTAGCCAAAATGATAAAAAAAGGCATATCTTTATTCTATGAAACACATTAATAATAACATGGGCCATTTTTGACCCAATTATGGTAGAGTGTAGTATCAAAACACTCATGCAATGAAACGTTAACAAATTGAGTGATCTGCGAAATTCATGTGAACAGGATTCAAGTTGAAGGTTACAATATTTGCCATTAGTGAAATTGATTAGTGGTTGCTTGTTAGTTACTGTACTGTAAAAATTACTGTTCATTTTCTGTTTGTGATTTTAGCACCAGCAGCCTGAGGTGCACATTCAAGACGCATGGCATTGAGTGTTGTGTCGCACGTAGCAACTGCAAAGGATAGGGGTGTGCAAATTCACGTCAGGCGGCATGTGATGACAATGATGACAAGAAGATGTTGAAGATGAGCCAGATAACTTACACCGATGATGGCCAGCAATGTTTAAGTTTATGGTCATCAGTGCCAACATTTCAATGGATTTGTGCCAATGTATGTTGCCTTGTATAAAGGTATACTAATATAGCAATGTTGCTTTAAAATATTTTAGGAAGCAGGAAAGTGGTACCAGGGTGTTTTTCACCACTTGGATATCTTAGGGCTTTTATATGTTATAGAGGACTTTTATGAGTAATAAACATTTGTCAGGTTTTCTGTTGCAATTTGTGGGAGATAGACCCCTTTTTCTTAAAGAGGTTTCTTTGTCCATGTCATTTCCATTCATTGGTTATTTATTCAGTCTATTTTGAAATTGAATGTTTTGACCAAAAGTCAAACATTTCAAGATATTCAAATTTTTGCTTGATAAATGACTACAAATGTTCTAATCGATTAATCAACTACTTATTTCAGCATCAGTTCATGTTATTTTTGAAGAGAAAACTTTTCTATCTATGGATTCATGCTGAGTAAAATCCTATCTTGTGTCTTCATGGGTGTAATTTAACTACAACACTTTTCTAGTTGTTGGTAAACAACAGAGCTTCACATCATCCATCAGGGAAGTTGAGGTAGCTTGACAGGAGGACATAAACAATGCTGCCTGCAGTAGCATTTCTAGATGTCTACAGGACACACACATATGCACACACACACACACACTCACACACACAGCTTAAGACAAACAGAGGCGCATACACACTCACAGACAAACTGAAAGAGAAGGTGTGAGAGGCAGCGAGACACTGAGGGAGAGAACTGGAGACGCACTGGATCAGAAAGGAGAAGGAAATGAATGCTGCAAGAAGCGGAAAAAGCTGAGGAATTCTGTATCCTCCTGTTTCAGCCCCCCGAAACTGCTGAACCATCAGCAATTACAGGCTGGCTGGGTCATGAATCTCTCTCTGCAGTGGTCTGCTCTCTCTCTGCTCACTGATACTGCAGAGGTGCGCGGCCCCCAGTCACCTGGCCGGCAACTCACAAACACACCAACCAAATAAAAACAACAAATGCCAAGGCAGAGCTGCTGCATGGTCACAAACTATTATTAAGTCTCTGTGCAAATCAGATTGACACTTTGCATCTCCTTTTCCATGACTGCAAAGTTTACACTGTCGGGAGCTAGCCGATATGCAAAGCGGTTGTTTTTACAAAACGCAAAGGTGATCCATGAGCATGCCAAACAGTCTGTCATGGTGATACAGTACAAGCAGCCATGTAACAAAGGGGAAGGGGGCACATGCACATACGTCAGGACACAAGTAGAAAGTGCTGAACATATAATTAGCTAATCCAGTAGAAAGCACAGATAGACAGTCACTTAATTAAAATGATTAATTAGGGGCAATAAAAAAAAAACTTCTTTCAAAACTGCTGTCTATAATTACAAGTGACTCCCTCTTCTCTCTGGCGGAGGACTTCAATATGTGTGCATGCAAGTAAGTTTGCATGTGAATGTGTTTGTGTGTGTGCGCACGTGATTGGTGTATCTCAATGAGAGGGAGGGAGAGAAGTCAGTTTCTGCGGCTCATTCAGCGTTAGGATCCTCGGCTAATGAGATTAGTCAATAATGGATTGAAAGCAAGCAGCCTCCCCTCCCCGACACAATGGCCAGAGAGGCTGCCCTGTCAGCGACACATCCTCCACTGGTCGATATATGACACACACGCACAGACACACACACACTTAGAAACACATCCAAACAACAGGGGCCACCTTTTTAACATACAAATTGTGTTATAATATTGAGCGGCGTCTGTTCGAGACAGCACTACGTGCCTTGCAGGCCGCAGACAATTCCCTGGGATTTAAATTCACATCGGGAGAATATCTAGTCTTGATCTACAGAAAAATGGATATTGTAGACGTCATGCCGGGCATTCGAAAGCCCTACATCTCTTTCATCACATCAATGAGTGCTTCATAGCGAATGCTGAAAGAAAAGAGTCTGGCTCGATCAGATTGTGTGAGCCCATGAAGGACAAACAAGTCTTGAGAGTTGAGAACTCTTCTCTCCTCAGATAAACAAAGACATGAAACAGGCTTTAAGGCCAGCTACTGCACAAACATCTCTTTTCAGACATGTGAACAACCTGTTTGCGAGGGTAAAATAAACCTTGCATAAACAAGGTGCAGCAAGCCGCCGCTAGTCTGCAGAACCTTGATGCGCTTACAATGGCGAGTTGTTAACAAATTGGAGCTTTAGAGCACCAGCAAACACCAAAACTCAGTTACTTACTTGTGTTTGTAGTGTTGGCAATCAGAAAACGGCTGTTACATCTACTTAAAGTTGCTTTGAATGACACTTTGTAGTAAACACAGGTTAATTACCACTGGTAGTTTTTAAAACACTGTTTTCTCCACATTATACAGCCTCAGTTTGATTTACTCACTAAAATCTCTCACTGTCCTCTAACTGTTCAGCTGTAATTATCCAGATGACAGATGTGCTGAGTTGATTAAAAAATGATTATTCAGTCATCATCTGTTACTATTCACTCACAAAACAGGCTTTACAAGCAGCAGTAAGTGCTCTTTTTATGAACTTCTTAGCACTGGGTTACTCCTGCCCTATATATATATTTTTTTTACCTTTTTGATGCCATATGTAGCATCAGAGGAATACCTGTAGACACTTGTGAGGGCTGAAAAACCTACACAACCTCCTTTGCACATTTTTCTGTACATGTGTAATTATATTATTCTCCTGAAAACATGCCAGAATAGAACATCAATTTAAGATAAGGACAGTACTGTTTTTATTGGACATTATCTATCATTAACTGCTGGCCTCTATCAGTAAGTAATAAGAGTAAGACTAGAGAAATGCATTAATATTACATTTATTTTCATATAATTTCTAAATCTTTTGATAGACTACCATTGATATGCAGGAGATAGTATTCAGTTTCATATTTTCTTTGTTTTGTGGTTAAAGAATCACTGTCTTCATCAAGCCCTCCCCACTACTGAATACAAATCTTATTATTGTCAATAATAAGCGTTTATATCAGATCCTATTATAACACACAACATCCAGATTGGCTGTATGGCACTGAGGTGGTGTTGGTGTTCCTGTCAGGCAGCCTCCCTGGCTGGGGTCAGCACCACACACCCAAAGGTCAACCCCCTGGTAATTTGTTTTACCGCTGCCCCATCACCGTCCAAACACAGGGCGTCGTATCAGGTAAACCAATTATTATCTGACATGAATCGGAGAGCAGAGAGGGTCCCACACGACTGCTTCCTCTATTATTAGCGGTGTGTCTTTCTCTCCGCAAAAAGGCACCTTGTCTCTGATTCCCAGCGTGTCTTTGCTGCTGCTTATCAGCTGCCAAGTGACTCATTTACCTGCAATGTGCAATTCTGTGTGGGATTTAAAGGTAATTTAACCTACATTCAGACAAGAAAATGAATTAAGCGCTGCATTTTCTCTCTCTCTCTCTCTCATTTTGCCTCCCTCTTTCTGTCTCAAAAGCATAAACACCCGTCAAAACGGAGAGCTTTCTGCTGTTTAGTATTCAGCTGTAATTCTCCTGGGTGGACACCACGCTGTGTAGACAATCTGCATTTTGATTGGTGTACACTGGAAGTTTCCGCACAGCTCTTTAAAAGCCGATGCATTGGAATACAACACAGAGTAGGTATTTAGAAATATATTTCTGAGATATTTAGTAGACTGCGCTGTGGAATAGAAAATAACTTGGTGAGATTTATCTTGTTTCATTAACCAGAGCCAGCGCTGACACAAGGATATGATGTGAAACTGATCATTTGTTGCGCTCCGACAGTGTTGGCCAACATAGAAATGCCAGCGATATATAACCCTCTCCGAGAGCCATTTGTACAATCTCACCATTAGGAGCCACTTTGTTCCTGTAGCCCCTCTGGCCTCAAACCAGGCTTCAGCCTCCGATGGCTGTAACCATAGCAACTGCCTTCATTCAACACTTGCAAATAATGAAGACAATGTGTTTTCCATTTAGATGAGCTTTTTTTTAGTGCAAGAAGATATGGAGAGTCCATTCTGACTGTTTCATTAAGAGGGCTTAATAACATGATTCCTTCTGCTGGATGCACTGTACGAGCAGAATCACAGATTAAATTGGTCTGGTGGGACACAAGTCAATACCAATGTTCACGATTCCATATTATGTTCAACAACTAAACTTGGAGAAGTTGTTTTTCTCTCTGGCCTCAGTGGACTTGAGTGTTGTAGGGAGAAACATCAAAAATGGAGAAGTGCCTCAGGCAAAGAATTTAGTATCTTGATCACACGAAGCAAAACAAAAAGTACAAGGAAGGAGGCAAATGAAAAGTAGAAGTGTTGGCTCTTAAAGGCATTTAACACCCTGTTGATTATATAAATTCAAGCGCTTTGAGCTGTTTTTGATCTTCGTATGTGACTTCACTCAACCTGGGTTTTACTTGCGTAGTTTTCACAATCATTCCAACTGTAAATAGTATGTAGACACATTACTTCCAAAACAGTGATACAAGTAATCTTTTTGCAACCTGTTTCATCATTTGCCCTGACAAACTCTATTGTAGCAATGCTGCCATCAACAATTACATGTGAGTACAATGTTATCATAACTGATAGAAACAATAATAGTAACTATGAATATAAGACCCAAGTTGTGAAATTATCCTTTAAAGGGGACATATCATCCATACTACCAGTTCTATATTTTTATTCTGGGGCTCTACTGGAATATTTTTGCATGATTTACAGATCAAAAAACTCCTTATTTATCTTATACTGGTCCTTAATGCAGCCCCTCAGTTCAGTCTCATTCTGAAACAGGCCGTTTTAGCTCCTGTCTCTTTAAGGCCCTCCTCCCGATGAGCCCACTCTTTTCTGACTTCCAACCCCGGAAGCTGCCTGTAGTAGTAGGATTTCACTTCTTTTTCTCATTCTTTACTGAAAATGGAAACTTCTCAAATACATCCGTGCATGTTTGACCCTGAAATATGTGGGTGGACAATGCCAACAACCTGTGGAACAACCTTAACAACAAAGGCTACAGAACAGGCGGCCATTTGTGGGCATGCGTGAACAATCCATCTTGAGGAGGAAGTAGCGATAACATTGCAAATGGAGAGTTCAGAGCAGGCTGAAGCCCTGGCTTTTCACTTGCAGGGGAGTATTTTCACATTCACCTCAAGTTTGGGATCTTTGACCATGTTTAACACAGACATCTGACATCATAACAGTATGAAAATAACAGAAAATTACAAAAAGCATGTTATATCTCCCTCAACAAGCCACACATCATTAATATCTTAGTTAAAACCAGAGGGGGGAAATGCTTAACAACAAGAATTAATGTTTCAAACAAGTCAAATCCAAACAGGGAATAAAGTGTGTGTGAGAGAGAGCATGTGCAAACACACACACACACACACACAGTGGAAAGAATGGAAAGAACTCGAGGGGCAGGAGTCTCCAGTTCACTGTTTATAGGGAAAACTCCCTGTAAGCAGAGCCGGCTTTCCAGGCCAAAATTAATTTACAAATCACTAGACAGGAAACATGGTGTTGTTCTCCACTTCCACTTCTCCTTTGCAGCCCAGTAAACATTCTTTTGATTTGCTGTGTTGTTCGTTCACAAGGAAAACACACAAGGCAGATAGTTACTCTAATTCCTTGATGACAAAAGTTTATCTTGCGGAGTAGAGTGCATTTCATAGAGTGCAGGTTGTTGCCTCGTGTGGTGTCTGTGTTAACACAAAACCCTGTAAAGACTATTGACTTGCAGAGCTGCTGACAATAGAATTCCTATGATTTCTATTCTTGCTGTTGCTGAGCTTTGTGAACTTGCAGTCTTGGGACTCTGTTCTGCCGCTTCCCTGACAACACAACAGTAACCTTTATAAAAAAAAATATAAGAAAAAAAAAAACAAGGGCACCACAATACCACGTCAGAGTATGTTTGTTGCTACAACAATGTGGTGTGCTCTGGTGCTTGTGTGCGCAGGGGCCGCAGTGCACCGTGATTGATATACAAGAGATAAAACACTGTTTGACTCCTGAATCCGGCTCCAATCACACGCTCTCTGTGACGCACTCGCCGCATGCTATCTCTGCCACACACGGCCCGCGCTGCTGATAAGCAGGGTTGAACCAGTCATATCTACCACTTCTAGAAGAGTTTCTTCTTGAATAAATAAACTACTTCAAAAAAAAAAAATCTGCGTTTACAGCGCTGAGGCGCTTTGTGGATTTCAGCAGGTTGAGTGGCACAAGTGACAGCATGGAGAGTGACAGCAGCCTGGATTCTGGCAAAGTTTAAAACAATTAGCCGATCAATTAATCTGTCAACAAGCAATTTCAAGTCACACTGGGCTCTTGAAACTTGTGATGGGCATTTTTCAATATTTTCTTTACATTTTATAGACTAAAAATCCATTGATAAATCCATATAGATTAATTGATAATCATCATTAGTTGCAGTTTAAGTCATTTCCTGGAGTGCTGCAAAATGTAGAAAATCCACTTTAGCCTGTAGCCTCTCAATATCTGCTGCCTGTAAAGCAGTGTGAGGAGTTTTACGGAAAGCTAGTATGATTGGTATACTTCAGCTCAATACACTGCATGTATTTTTAATGAGACGAGCCTTCTTGATAGACAGAGATTGTTAGCATGACTGATGATGCATTACATCTCAACCGGGTATTTGAGAAATCTTTTATGTGAGTCCTTTTATCTTTTGAAGTGATCACAAATAACGATATTGAATTAGCTTTTAGTCATTTGTGGTCCCACGGCATTGAATAAATCTCTTAAGAAATCATCTGTCGCCATGATGGACATTGGATTGTTGGACATTTTTAAGTGCAGCTTCTGTTTTAGCTCCCTGCAGAGATGTAAGTCAGTCATTTGTCACCTTGTAGTGCACTGAGCGCATCTTTACGTGGTCAGACAGAGGCCCAGCTAATGCTTCTTATTGGCTTTCAATGTCACTGCTATGCACACTTCTACACACCCACTTCTACACAAAAAGCACAAACACTGTTAAAGCACTTTAGAGAGGGTGACACATGAGGACACTATGTAGCTAAAGGTTAAAGAAAACACAACAAAAATGAAGACTGCAGGAGAATTTTGATTAATGTTAGACCCCCGCCACACACTCCGACACACACTCATTCCCAAACCACTGCCAGAGAGGGATGGAGGATGCATCGAGCCTCTAAGAGACTAAGAGACCACCAGGTGTGACCTATTCATTATTTACCAACAGAGGCAGGCTAGCAGCATCTGCACGCTGTGCACAGTCCTTCCTTTGTAGGAGAGATGTGTTGGGATCAGATGAGAGAAGGCATCTTTGTGGATAGACATCTTTGTTCGCTCGCTGCCAGTCTGTCGCTCTTTACTTCTACTCATCCGCCCAGACAGACAGACAAAATGCATCCATGTTTTTTGCAGACTGAAAAAGATGATTCCACTTATAAATCTTTGTTGGGTCGTAAAGGGTTACAATGATGTGAATCAGAAAATACATCTTCAGTAAAGCCATAATCAGACCACACAACATTTATGTCTTTCTAGATGGTCACTATATCAGATTAGGAGATCATGGTACTGCCATGACTTGATCATGAAACGAGTCAGACTGCAAGTTGACCAATATTAGCTTGTGGCCATTTACACCTTGCAAGATCTGTAAAGCTAATCAGACAGGAAGGGCCAGAGACAGACTACTCAACAATTATGCCTTCATGAATGATGTTGTAAAAATAACTAGAACGAACAAACTAGACAAGAAAAGGGGGGAAAAAAGGACATTACAGTCTTTCTGATGGGGTCTGAGGTGTAGAATCAGATGTTTTCGACTATAAATCTCTACACGGGATAAAATGATACATTGACATACCCAACGTTATTTTTGTTCCAGACACTTAACATCTCTTTGGTTAGACTATTTTCGGGCTGTTACTGTGTAGTCCCTGGTTAATGCACTGTTTCTCTGACATTTCGGTGGGTTAAGGTAGCTTGTTTGCTGTCTTGCTGGAAGTTTGATGGTAGGTAATATGCATCTAGTCACATTAGCTAGGTGTGGTGAGGCAGTTAGCTTGCATGTTCCTACTTCTAACCTTGCTAGATAACCATGGACCATGGGTAAATATATGACTCTACTTCATAGGCTGGCTGTCTGTTATACCACAATGTTTCGTTTCCTATTTCTACATGTGTTAAATATGACAGATGTGACTTGTGGGTGTGGTGGCTTTGGAGTTGTTCCTTTGACAGATTAACAATGCAACGCGTAACGTAACCAATTACTGCTACTGTGAAGTCATGTAATTATATTCATTGCAAAGGGTAATAAAGCTACAAACACAACATTGACATACCAACACCCTAAGCTGTTGTAGCGAACATGTCAGCACATAGTTTCTTATTTACGTGTTTCTGCCCACTTAATCAGAAATCAAATATCAACTCCCCTTTTAGCTTTAATCTTGTCTTAAATAAATAACTGGATGCTAAAAAAGGGTCATAAAATCAAAACAATGAGCTGAAAGGTGCTAAACCTCTTCACTGCAGAGTTGAGAGATAATTGTCTGTGGGTTTGGCACTGTATGTGACAACCCTCCCACATTACTCAGGCGTTTTTTTTCAATTGTAAATATAAAAACATGAATTAGTGCAGCTTTGAAGGATAGAAAAAAACATCTTCCAAGCCACATGTAAAGATACGCTTGAGTTATATCCTACACATTAGACGGAGTAACACTGTTTTGCATGAACGTTTAACTGAGCTTAAAAAATGGAGGCAGATGTAGTGATGACATCTCGCACAAAGGTTGCTGCCTTTAAGGACAGAGCAAATTACAACGACGACAACTGGGGATATGAAATGTTGACAGATGGGAAACGTCACATGATGACAATAAGAAAACCGCAAAGGGAGGGTTCACCTCATATCAGTGATTACTTACATAAACTCTATGCTATGACACTTAAGATAAAAGCCCTTAAGTGGAACTATTTAAATGGCTTAGGTGAGACAAACAGGCCACCCTTCCTACGAATGATCTATTCTATCTTGTGTATACTCTATTCTGTTCTCTCATCTTTTATCTTCCATATAACCACAACACTAGTGGAGATAAATTGCCCTTCCGTGGACAACTTGGCACAGGTTCACACACATCAAGGGTCATTAAGGCAGCTGACAAAAGCTTTTTTTTTTTAAAATGAATTTGTGTATAGGAGTTCAGCCTCTTCTGGTGGAGATGGGGGGGTTGTGTATGTGTGTGTGTGTGTGTGTGTGTTGGGTGGTTTGGGTGGGGGTGGGGGTGGGGGGGTGATGAGTTGCAGTGTGTGAAGGAGCCTGGTTTCATTTCTTCTTGTAACACCCTAATGACTTTATTGTTTCACTCTTATCCAGCCTCCAGAAGCTATTACCATATAAACACCTGTGTTATCAAAGCACCGCAAACAATTTCCTGGATAATTTAACAAAGATGCGATTGTTGATTCGGTATGAGGTGTTGCGACTTATGAGTGTGTGTGTGCATGTGTGCATATTTTGAGATATCTATTTTCTGTGAGGGTTTATCTGTGTGTGGCTGTGTGCTTATTTTGAGATATCTATTTTCTGCGTGGGTGTTTGTCTATGAGTGCATTTTGTGATATCCATTTCATTGTGTATTTGTGTGCAGAACTTAAACCTGCCAGGGCCTGGCTACAGCTGGCCACTTTTCAGCTCCAATTGTAGAGGAAAATATGTGAGTTACCTTAAATGGAGTCTGTTTTGGTGAAGAGGGGACAGACTGAATGTTCTGCATTACCATCATGCTTCATGCAATCTGTATCAAAACCCCGGGTGAGGCAAACAAAAAGAGAACACTTGCATAACATAGGAGCCTGATGTTACCCTGCAAAATTGGACCTCTCTACTCTTTTTTTCATACCCTCCCTCTTTCTGTCTATGACTCTCTCTCTCTCTCTCTCTCTCGCTCCCTCCCTCTCTCTCTCTCCCTCTCTCTCTCTCCCTCTCCCTCCCTCCCTCCCTCTCAGTCACAGGGGCTGGATTGTTCTGCCGAGGCTTGGCAGAGGCCGCGGATGGGAAAAGTGCAGGGGAGGCAGCTAACACTTCCTGCCTCCCTGAATCAGAGAGTTAACCTTCACCGAGGGCACAATGGCTTCTCGTTAGTGAAACCACCCCACATGCAGGCAGCCTGTCACCAGCCATGTTCCTGTTCGCTGACCCCTTTTTGTGTTACTCTGTCCTCTCTTGGACTTCATGTCCAACCAGGGCTGCACCTCAGATATACACAATGGAAGAGGCTGACATGTCGTGCAGTGTGTGTCTACAGAAATAACCTGTGGCGTTTTAAAAGAGAGGACATGTGGTCTGAAAATATACTGTCAAAATACAAATTTAAGGACACTTATGCATAGTAAAAATATGATCCTTAATCATACGTTACATCCACAGTTACAAACTGGTATGCTTCCTGTAACTATTAAGGCTGGCAAATAGAGGAAAAGACTAGTGTACAGATTTAAAAATGTAATTCTTGTTTCATTTTAATGTCTTTAACTGAGCTAACTTGTCTCAAAAGCTCAGGAAGAAATGTAAGCTGGACTATTTAATTAGTCTTTAATTTGATTGCTTTTGGAGGTTGTACATAACATGCACTTTTTGAGGAATTTATGTTTTTTGCTATCAACATGAATATATGTGATTAAGTTATGTGAATTACAATTCTTTATTTTTGAACTTTTGTTGTGTCATTTGTTGTACGTGCTGCATTCTGGATCTGGTTTAAGTCTAATTTATGGTGTCTCACAACTTAAAATCACAACTTCATCACCATCCTCAACATCAGGCACGGATACAACAAGCAAGGATGAACACACACTCCACTGTACATTTACCAAGGTGACAAAGTGATACATATAACCTCACAGTACTACAACTGCAAAAACAAGCGTGACATCACCCACCCACCCACCACTGAGAACTATAAAGAGGTGGGTTCATGCTCTTGAATGCGATGGAGATAAGGGGAGAAAAAAAATATGTGGGCAGAAGAGATTACAGGGAACAAAGCTGACTTCGCCAGAATGAGACACTGAAGTCAATGGAGAAGATGGAATACAGTGGACGTAAAGGGTTTCTCTCGTATTTTCCTCTCATTTTCGCAGACAAAAAACAAGCATGAACAAGGCTAGCCTAGGAGAAAATAAATTATTGATTTTGCACACTGCCCTCTCTATGGCAGAGGACTCCAATCAATAGGCTCAAGTAATACTCTGCACAAGTTTAATGCTTGAGCTGTACAGAGGCAGACAAGTGCTTTGTCTGGAAATTATTCCTTTTTGTTATTGCACCAACGACACTGTTTGAAAGCAAAACAAAAGCAGCCAGCTTCGTTTCAAGAAACAGCGGCACGGACGAGGACAACCGAAGCTGAGGGGTTACTGGGGAGATCGGCGCAGACAGATCATGCTGTGGTCAAGGGTTCATCTAAATCAATGGAGGAAGTTACACGTGTTAGCCACTTTGTTGTATCATCAGGAAAGGAAAGCAAGAAGGAGAAATGGGGGAGGGGGAGGTCAGGCCGTCAGTAGAGAGGGTCACTTCGCCAACCAGCAGCTGACCAGAGAAATGACCTCCAACTGAGGTCACGACCTTTGACAGCAAGCGCTACCAAAGCTGGGGAAACAGATACAGTCACTCTCCATGAACTGAGACTTGAGTCAAGATAAGCACCAGTTTCTTTGAAGTGGTCTTTGACACGAGACAGTGAAGGCTGTGCAGGTGATACGATGCATTTTGACACAGCAAGAGCAGACGGAGGAAATCTGTGAATGACTCTGCTAACGAGGCAACGACTGAGCACGTGGGGAATCTGAGGAACCGAAAAAACTGTTCCTCCTTTTTTACCCTGCGAAAACTTTCATTTCCTGACTGCTCACTTTTCCTTCTAAGGTGCCTCCGAAGGCTGACAGAAAAAAACTCCTGCGCCACCTGTGAAACGTTAAAAAAGTGGTGACCCAAAGATTTGAACACTCATTAAGCTTTTAAAAAGTGAAGAATTCTCTGAGATCCCCTCTCTCAGATGTTTCCCTCTGTGGTGACCAAATGGTATATCAAGTTCAGGAAATTAGCCAGTTCCTGTTGGGGGAAGAGAAAGAGCTGAGGGAAGCCAGCGTCAATGCAGAACAGTTTTTACTACAACGCTTCTCAATCCGTTATTACATCCTGAAGCCAAAATCACACACCCATAGCTCATCAGACTACACTTGTATGTTAACTTGAGAAACCCTATTACAGTTTTTTAATTAAAATCTTGGCTAAAAAACAAACAAAAAAATCGTCAGCTGCATGCTTAAGGACAGAACCTGTGCACTTTCAAAGCACAGTTAATTGCAAATGAACACTCAGGCAAGACAGAGGCTACGCATCTCAACACTTTACAGACACATGGAGATTCCTCCAGGTTAGCTCTGTGTAAATAATACGTCCATTAGGCCATACAATATCCCATGGATAAATTGCTGTGGACCCCCTGAGATGCGACTGCTGTCCACACATCAGGAACCAATCAAAAGGTCCCTCCTGGTTATGGCAAAGACTCTGCCATGCTTGAAGCAGCAACATGTCCCCAGGGAAATATAGAAAGGCCAAATAATCAAAGACACACCGACACTTCCTGCCCTTTATCGGTCCAGAGCATCTCAACAAGCCCGGTTCTGAACTATGATTATGTTAAGACAGCTTTCCTCGCTTTAACTAAATTAAATATGAGCAAGATTACACCGCGGATGACAGTAAAAGTTGACCCGACTGTGTGGTTAGATGACTGACAGCACCACCACCAGACTTGGTTTGGCATGTCACACAACTGTGACCCCTGTTGCAGTCACAACCCTGAGACACACAGTGTGGTTGTAGCACAGACTGAAACCCTAACCCTGCTGTTTCCATTGCACTCTTCAAACAGACAACTGGCCCTGCAGCATGTGGTGCAAAAAGCTTTCTCATGCACAAATAAGCAAGCGCACACATAGGCACAAAAATAAGTTAATGTGAGAAAATGTAAGTTGTTTACAGAGTTTTCAGCGGAAAATCCTCAGAAAATCTTCTCAAAGTCAGAAGCCAGGACATTGAGGGGGAGAAAACATGCCAACTAGGCTCCAGAGTGGCTTGAATCTGCACAGTGTCTACTCAAACTGTTGACCGGCAGGCGTCGAGGCAGACCCTCGCATGCTGCAACTGAAATTAGGTTAGGAGAAGTCATTTGTCTTTTGTGGAGGGAAAGAGAGGAAAAAAAAAAAAAAACGGCGGCTAAAGAGGCCACATTGAGCAGGAAGGCTGTAAAGGGGAAGGAGTTCATGCAGACTAACATCTGTGATATTTCTTCACTTCATACTCGTTCCCCCATCCCCCTTGCCTTGGGTGTGCCAAATGCTAAGGTGGGGCTTACAAAAACAGCAAAGAGCGAGGGTATTTTTTGGTTAGCACAAGTGTTGTGTATGCTGTTTCCACTGATGGCCATGTGCCCCCTCAGTTTTATTGGAGAACATAAATCAAACATGGAACATAAATCAAACATGACTTAAATTGCTATTCGTGGTCTCTCAGAAATTGTCTATTACATAAACTGGTCTTCAAATGTCTTAATATGTCATTTAAATTGTCTGTTGTTATCTCCAGTTGTTCTCCAGATGTTCCCATTATTCATATTACACCTGTGTGTTTAGTGGCCTCCAATCTGTGACAATTAGACTCTAAAGCTAAAAAGATAATTGTATCATTCTTCCATTGAAGCAGGAAGTTTTCCAACAGCACAACTGGATTCACAAATTATGGTGTGGAGGGAATTCTTCTTTTAAAAGGTTACATCCCATTGTTTTTCTCTGCACTTTTGCAAGAAGTAGGTTTTATATTTGGCGACCGCATTTGACTGTTTTTAGACTTGTGCATGACTTTGTGCTGTGTGTTTTTGGCGCAACAGAACATACAGAAATGGCAGATTTGTAAAACGATTCAAAAGAAAAGTCTTTTTGAGGCCTTTAATGTCTTAACATAAGCTTGTAAGGATGTTACAACCTACAACCTTATAATGGAATATTTTAGATTGTACACTGATTTTCTCTCATTTTGAATTTTGAATTAGAAAATGCGACTTCGTGTAAATTCTGTCAATCCTTCATCCTTCTCTGGCGGGGGAAAGCCTCACTTCACCGCATTGGTTCATTATCTCAGCCTCCTCCCAGGTACAGTACAACCGCAAGCTGCCTCAGCTTGCTCGAACAGATACTTACAGCCTGTTGGGCTTGCCCCACTTCACCTCAGATACATTACACACGAACACACAGGTACACACAAACACAAAGCATCTCTGTGCTCTTATCGAATCACTTGCTAATAGGTGTTTTCTTACAGCGGGGGTAACATGAAGTTCAGGCTTTGCTAATAGGGAGCCAGCAGGGTGCCAGCAATTTCCGTCAAGGTGCGCTCAACTTTTTTCGTGACCTTTTAAATGCTAAAAGTAAATGTGAAGCCAATTTCTCAATAGAAATAAATGTGAATGTGAAAACAACTACAGAATACGGTGGAAGTTGGTTGTACACTAGTTTTCATATTAACAGATGCCAGACAGACTACTACATTTACATATAATACATACTTAATGCTATATCTAAATACTATTTATGGCCTAATGTTTATACTAAGTTATAAGTAATTTTAGACATTTTAAGATGAGGTGACACTCATTTGAAGGGCTACACAATTCATTTTTTATTTACTAATCTTTCCTTTTTTTCATATGTGTGGACTGTTTTGTCATTAACATGTGAAAACTACTCATCACAATTTCCTGGTCTCTTATGTCTTTAAACATACGCTTGTTTTGTCCAAAAAGCAGTCAAAAACCAAACGTTTTATTTTCATTTTCTATCTAACTGATCAATCAACTAATTGTTTCAGGACTACTAATTTGTGACTAAAGTGGCCGTTATGTTCGGGCTAACGTGTGTTCCTTAATGCGGCCCCAACAGTCCCCCCCTCCTCCATGACAGGACGGGGACACCACTGGTCTGCTGAAAAACACTTTGCCGTTGCTGCCACCTTGTCCTCGTGTCTGAAAACATTGTTTGTCTGCTGGCTCAGATGGTGCCTCCTGTCTCCAAGATGAGACCACCCCTCCTTTGCCTCCTCTCAGCTCTTGTGCCCCTCCCCCCATTGGTTGGACCCAGCCCAAAGGGGGGGTTGAATTTAATAAAGGCTCCCTCAGCCACATGCTAAAAAGGTATGCAAATGTGCAGGTCCTTCTGTTTTCTGATGTTATTCCCCCTCCATCCAACTGACTGCTCTTCTCTCCAAGCAAAAGCCAAACACAGAGGGAGGGAGAGAGTGCGAGTGTGTGTGTGTGTGTGTGTGTGTGTGTGTGTGTGTGTGTGAGAGAGAGAGAGAGAGTTTGGGTGTTTGTTTTTCAGAGGAATGGATTATTTTGTTAGGACTGCTCCTGGGTATTTGATCTGAAAAGCTATAACGATGATTGCGATTAGAATTAATTACATTATGAGCTACAGGAACTGTGAAAGAGGCACTTGACGGGTTTCCTTGTGAAGAAAGGAATCATAAATGCACACATTCAATAATTCCTCAAGAGCGGCGAGATGAAATTAATAGTGCCACAAAGTTTGTAACCTCAATGCCATTACTAATAAATAAAATCATAAAAATTAAACACCCTTACATATATATGCTGTAAAAAGCTCAAAACAATATTGACTTCTCCGGCCTCCTGCAGCAGCTCCTCCTCCTCCCAGATATCAGTGATCCCTATCTAATACAAAGGGCCCAGCCCTTGCATGGCTACCATGATGACCCGTGTTCATGAGGAGGTGAGAGCTGATCATTTTGTTCCGATGTAGTGAGCCGTGACAGGCAGCAGTGTGGGAAGGAGGACGAGGGGAGGGAGGGAGTGGTGGAGGGAGGGAGGGAGGAGGGGAAAGGGAGGAGAGGAAGGCCACAGAGGGACCCACCAGAAGCAGCAGAGAGTCAGGCCAGACTGAGGGGACCAGCCTTTCCTGCTGCTTCCTTCCCGTGCTCTTGGCCAGCTGAGCAATCAGGTCACCTCTCTTTCCCGTGTCGCTTCTGGTCAATTGTTCTCCTCTCTCTCTCTCTCTCTCTCTCTCTTTCTCTACCTCCTCTTCTCCCAGTGCCACAGCCTGCAGCTGTTGCGGCTGATGTCATTTTTTGATAGGATTTTGTCTGTGCCTGGCTTGTTGGTTGCTGCCTCTATGCCCAAACAAATGCAAACATGGCGAGGCTCATATAAACAAGCTCATGCTGCGAACATGAGTATCTTTCATGTGGGACACACGGAGGGGAGGAGGAGCGATCGCGACGCCCGCTCTCATGCAAACCTGAGATGATATGCAAACCGCTGGCTCAGATTTGTTCTTTCGAGTTGTTCCTGCTATCATTATGAAAAGACTGGGGACTTAACTGTGCAACAAAACAAGAACACACCAGGGAATACAGCCACTTTAAACATAAGAGATCTCCATTCATGCTAGCACGCTCCCAATGTTTATTCTTGACCCACACTAGCCAAGACTGGGGAAGAGAACAGGAAGTACACAAACATGCCCTTTTGACCTCCTACAGCCACCATTCAGAGAGTAGAACTAGTTCTTCAAGCTGAATATCAACTCGTACTGTAAGCAGAGCTGAATCTATACCGAGCTACATTTACAAAACAATATCGAGGCTTCATCCTGAGGGCGCTTCAGGAAAATCTACTGCAGAAACTAATACAGCGCTAGCTTGAAGCTATGAAGAGAGACAGAGAGAGGGAGTTGTGATGATGCTAGCTGACAGTTAATTCCAAGCTTTGAGCGCAAGATTTACTCCAACATGGTCATGAAGAAAACTCCCTTTTTTACCCGTGTTCAAGGAGAGTTTGCTGGAGACTCTGTGTCAGAGACAGATTAGATCACGTCTTGGCTTGTTCAAAGACTACCAATATTTACATTATTGGCTCAAGTGGCATCTGCATGAACACATCAAACCCCCATCAAGGGAATCTGCCCGGATGACAGAACAGGGCATGCCTGCAGATTTGGCACATTCTAGTCCCTATCGAGAGAGATGAACATGATACTCTAGTCTTTTTTTTTCAGTGAAAATATATCTTAAAATGAGCAATCTCACGAGATTGAACAGATTTACGAAAATTGCAATATGTGGAAACTGAGAAGTCTGTATGTATGTGTGAGCAATGAGACACAACTGTTGTCCTGACCTTGAAATAGCTGCCACTTATAAAAAGCTGTTTTGGTATGAGAGACACCGATTATAGCCCATTTCTAGGCCAGCACATAATCAGTGTCCAAGTTCCAAATCAATGACCTACTTCCAAGCGCACACACACATATATTCACTGCACATGCACTTCAAGGCAAACTCCCTTTTAACAGCTTAATGTGGAGAAAGATGGAAATCAAATCGAGCTGACACTTTGTTTTGATCTGAACATTTATCCAAGTGTAGATACTTAGAGATCCAAATGAGGGCAGCATGATTTCATAACAGCAGGCAGAGCAGTGGAGGCCTTCCGCAGAGCTACTTGTGTTATTTTGACACTGGCTGGCAGTGAGGGGTCACCGGGGTCATGAGCGTCAGTGCTTTACTAGTGAGAGTAGATCAGATCTGACCTGGATAAAGTGGAGAAACAGTCGGCGCAGACTTCCACAGCCTCCCGCGCTGTGAGGAAATGTGAGCGGCGGCTGGGTTGGTGAGGTCAGGATTGCACAGAGCACAGCCCCGGCATGCCAGTTCTTAATGCAGGGTGGGCTATTTACAGAAACACCCCCACTCCCCTTCCACCCCCCACCACCACCATCACCTCTCCTGCTCCCCCACCCCAACTCACTGCTACAACCCCCTCGAGCAGATCCACCACCACCACACAGCTCCATGTACCATGCAGTCATGCAGACAGATGGAGAGAGACATCACAGAACACCCGGCTCTGTCCTCCATAACTCGGGAAATACTTACTCCCCCAAACCTTCTGACTTTATTTTTTAAATGATATGTTATTTGACCCGTGGGTACGAACACTGAAGATGAGACAGAGAATACAGAGAGGCTAAATGTGCTGTCCATACATACACATGCTACTGTCATGTGGAACCGCCCCAGACAGACTAGGGGCTGAACTGACTGCAGGCTGATGACAAAGACAGACTGGCAGACATGGTTTAATGAATGGAGGATGCTATAGAACATGTTTGGGTTGGTTCAGGCAAATTTGAAAAAAAAAAGGCAAAAAAAAAAAAGCTCTCTTACTTAAAGGATAGGTTCCAAACATTACACACATTCCCATATGTACACTGAAAGAGGTTTTAGTTGCTGTAATCATTCTTCTCCTTACTGTCTGTGCAGAGACCCTGTCCCAATGTATCCGATGAGGGACAAAATCCACAGTCCTCTGTGCTCAAAAAAATGTAATTTAAAGTTCGGCATAAACTAATATGACGCTTCAGCAGTCTGATTTTGACAAGTCAAGTGTGTATCTCCCAAAGTTACAGTCTTTTTAGTTCAATATTCCCTCTTTGTGTTTCCCCAGACTGTGTTTCCTTGCTGAGCTGCAGAAGAGGGATAGTTAAACAAAGAGGGGATTTTGTACTAAAAAGAAGATACCCACTTCATTTGACTAACTCATATTAGCTTCATTTTTACACATAAAGAGGATTGTGGATTTTGTCCCCCATCGCTAACATAAGAATTGTTTTTAAAGGAGATCTCTTCATGGCCAGTATGGACGAAAGATATGATTATAGCAACTGTTAATTCTTGAAATGTACATATGGGTATGTGAGTATAGACCCGGCCTTTCCTATAATCGACATGCAGATAGGTTTGATTTTATTTGCTCAGGTTTTCGATATATCCATCTTGCAAATGTCTCCTGCCACAAATCTCACGGTGAAATGTTTTCATTGGAACTACTTTCCAGTAAAGAATTGGTCCTTCTGAGTGTTGACAGTCAGTTTTTTGCGGATTATCCTGAGTAACGCTGACATTGTTTCTGGAAAGATATCTTGTTTTTGAATTTTTTAAATCTTTGAGAGCCACAAATTAAGTTCCATTCCCCTCCATTATATTGAATTGGAGGCAGGTATCTCAAAACGTGTGCACATGAGACCAAAACTATCTCTATGTTTAAACTAGGTAAGTGAGTTTTGGTACCAGCCTTTTAAAGATTCATGTCATTTTAATGTTTTTTGACACTTTTCAGAAAGGTAGATGAATTCAGTGAGCTGAATAAAAAACATCCACGTAATTGCAGGTATGCGGTATGTACCTTACTCTGCTGAACCATCAAACAAAGCCTTGGGCTGTTACATATTTTGACGCAATCCCCCATCTCTGTGTGTGGCGTTTGAGCCTGCCGTTTCTCCAGGGAGCATTGATCCAGCATAATGACTTTTGTGGAAAAAGCTGTTTCCACAATGGACAGCCTTGTCTTGTGCCATACTTGTTATCAGGTTTAGACAACACAGGAGCAGAATATGAACAGCGAGTGGAGTAATCCTTCCCTTTTTTCTCCTACAAGGTACATCAGGGTTTGTCTCTGAATCAGGGCAAAAACCCATTATACTGAAATGATATATAAACAAATCAATTTTTCATGTTCATGCATGGTTTCACAAAACTATTCCTCCAGCCTGGAGAAACAGGCACGAAATTAGTTTGGCTGAGTGCAGCCGTTAATACACTGAATGAGTGGAACCATTTTAGAAAGTGATGGTGAAATCATTTTTTTATCAATGAAAAGGCAGACAGTTAACTATTCACCCAGGCTTTATCACTTGAGACTAAATGAATGACTTCCTTTCTCTGCAGGTCTCAAGCAAGGTTAAATGGGTGTATCCTGCTGACCCTGTTCCCCAGTTCAACCATAAATATGTCCCAATTGCACCACAGCGGAACAGAGTGGACAGCTTGAGGAGTAAAAGTTCAAGCTGAAAGTAATTTGGTTCCAGAGAACCTAAGGTAAAGCAAGCAATTTTTTTTAAAAAATGTCAAAAACACATGACAATAAGCAAACTGGCACGCAAGTAGAGAAATCATCTGGAAACAAGACAACAGCATTAAGCTACTGTCCTGCCCAGGGCATTGTAGTCTGACAAAGACCTCAAAGCTGTGTTTCTGGTGAAAAAGCAGAACAAATGGGGATTACAATATTTGAGGAAATAGAGTCTTTCAGTTGACCTACATCCCCCACAGAGAGTCCAAATTATAATCCCAGCATACATGTTCAGCTATTGAATTTTTAGATTCTGTATCAACACCATGAAATTGTGTTAGAAGGCGACTAAATGGGTAAAAAAAGGGGAGATTACTGGCAAAAGATACTGAGAGCACTTAACACACCTGGAGGTTGAAATGTGAGCTGACAGCTCATGATTTCAGCTCATTTAATTGTATTCCAACTTTTGATCCAAACATTTCTATTTACAGTAATTATATTAATATCCTCGCGTAGAAGAATCCACTTAAAGCTGCAGGCTTAAAAAAAAAGCCTGAGACACATAAATCATTCTTTACCATTTAGCAGCAACCTCTAAGGTTTTGATTAGACTATTCATTGAACCCTGTACTTTAACACTTCAAATCAATTAAATGAAACAGTGTGCACACACGCATGCATGAGACACACACACACACACACCTCAACTGGTTAAATCGAATAATGATTTAATGTACGGCCATCTAGAGGCAAAGTCCAGCGCAATAATCGCACTAAAACACAAACAACATCCATTAGTATCTTTAGTGATGGTGGTATAATAGCTAAAAATATGCTTTTTAGATATCTAAATGCATCAGGAGTGGATTAAACTGCCTTCTGTGGTAGTGTGGATTCAGAGCTGAGTGTGTGGCTTGGAGTTTTAATCTGCTTTTAGTGTATTTATTGTAAATGACACCATCATGATGAGTATGAGAAGATTAAAAAAAAGGAAAAGTACAGAATACAGTCTCATTTCCTTCAGTTTTTCTTTTCTATTCTAAGTCAGAAGTAACCACAAGTTAGAGGCAGATTCAGCAATGAGTCTTATGTCATGTCGAGCTAAATATGTACTAATGATTTATGAATGCTTGTTTTTGACAATTTAGGATAAAAACAGGCTTGGATTTATGAACTTTAATTCACTGCTCTCTAGAGTAAATTGAAATGTAGGCAGAAAGTAACAAACTATTATTACTCTGCCTTTTTTAAACACAGTTTTATGTTCATATTAACTGGTTTTCCCTTCTTCACTGCTACACAAATAAAGATTATTATTATTATTATATCATCATTATTGACTGTTTGTTTGAATATAACTTCTATGAGTGTGTGTGTGTGTGACAGAGAAAGAAAGAGAGAGAGAGAGGGAGAGTGTGTGTACGTATGTTTACGAAGCCTCAGGAAATACCAGGACAGACACGCTGACTCTCCAGCACTTCTGGCCCATGTGACTGGAAACACACAGGCCAGATTGTTTGCATGTTTGCTCGGGGGCCGCGATAAGAACATTTGGTTAGAGAGAAATATCAAAGCACAACTTGCATCTGAATCTGGCCTGCCACTGGAGGTGTGGTCCGGTCTGGCTGCTTATCTCTCATTAAACTTTTTGTTTTGAGAGATCAGCCATCTTGCTAATTTGCATGATGACTGTTGCGTTCGTGTCCCGTAGCGATCCAGTGCAACTAGCCTCCATTGGCTTCCTGCTCTCATTACATTAGCATAATGCAGATGCTCACTGTTGCTCAGAACTATTTACGGCAAATACACACAAAAGCTGTGAGAGCTGCAGTGCTTGAGTTTTTTAGTAACCTACTTCCTTGCCTCTTATATATCAACACATCAATGTATCTATATACAGATTGTGCATATATCATCATTCTAGAAAGTAAAAGAAAAACACATTAACCCCAAACTTACACAATACAACCTATTTCCCTATTTACTGGATTTTGAACTGAAAGTGGATCTGCATATTTGACACCATCTTATTAATCTTGCAGTAACAAATTCCGTAATACCATCAATGTGTCAAGACCATTAATACTGACTTGAGTTTCCGACCTTTTTTAAGGTCATTGGATTTTAACTTTAACTTATTTTCTCCACTGATTAAGGGTGCTTTCACACCTGCACTTTTTAATCCAGTTAAACTGAACTCTGGCTAGGTTTCCCTCTTGATGCGATTCATTCAGGCAGGTGTGAACACAGTAATTGTACTTGGGTCCGGACATAACTGCACTGAGACCCTTTAGAGGAAGTGGTCTCGGTCCAGTCCCAAACAAACTCTGGAGTGGTTTGTTTGTGGTGGGAACATGATTCCACCTTGATCTGACCCGACTACTGACTATGAATTTAACAGTTGCTAACAACTAGCTGGAGAATGAATCAAGGTCTGACCTGGACTAATGCAAAATAGTACATAAGATTTGGCCAGTGGACCTCCGAATCCGAACCAAGGGGAAAATGCACCAAAGTTCACCAACTCATCAAATGATTGGGACCAGAGCAAATGAAGTATAGGTGTGAAAAAAAAAACAAATGCGGTGCCTGAATGAGCACTGCAACAAGTCTGACGGAAAGTGTGCGTCCTCTTCAATAAGAAGGTAGTTTCTTTGCAGAATTTGATCATTAAATAGACACAAGAAGTAATCTAAATGTTGCAGTTAAAAGTTTTTATCATCTGAATGAACATTGTCTTGCCATCCATAGCAAAAAATTCACCTTTTACTAACTAATGCGAAAACATTTCAATTCATTCGAAGTGCTTTCTGGCCTTGTAAAAGGTCAGTGGAAACCTAACCACTGATCATTATATAAGTCGGCCTTTTCCTCGAGCTGCAGAAGCTAAACAGTGGTGGCAGGGAAGTAAATATTGTGAGGAGAGGCTCTAATCTCTGTTTAAAAAGGTTTTTACCTCTTCATTTCCTCGTATAATAAATATTTAAACACATCTCATTACCATAGGTTCATTTCAGTTTAACACAAAATGTTCCAGATCGCAGAGAATAAGATGGAGACCAGTTAAGCATATAAATGTGTGAAGCTCCAAAGTAATGAATTTGTGAACAAAAAGAAAAAAAAAACCTGCGCGCTGTCATAAAAATGCTCACACTCATCTTTCTCTTTGTGTTTACCTGGCAAGCAGTGAGCTGTCTGACTGGACTTTTTCTGCTTTGATAGTCTCACATCACTATTAATCTCACACAAAGATGCCATTATAGATGTCATTAAATGCAGTGTCCAGCAAAATGTGCAAGCAGCCAGTCTGAATAATTAATTCCTCCCATTCGTGCTGTGGTGCGGGGACTCTTCTGATCAGAGCTCAACTCGGTAACATGCTCTGTTGTGATTGGCTAAAGCAAGGTCAGTGTCTTAAGAGACCCAGCGCTAATATCCAGCAGGCAATTAGTAGCTGCTGTGAGGGTGTTACACATGTTATTATGTGATAGGGGAGTGAGCGTAACCTCAGGTAGAGGTATAATGGCATATTTTATTTGCTGTGTGCCATCACTAGGAGAAATAATGTCTTGAAGAGCTCAAAGACCATTGGTTACCAGGTGGTGATCAGGCGGTTGAATAGAAAAATGTTTTAAAAAGAAGCAGCGTTCTGAAAGGTTCTTTCATTCATATCGTTATCCATATTTCATACAAAAATCAAATTTTTCTCCAACTAAAAGGTGGTGTTCAAACAGATACTGGGCCAAAAAAACAAAGCCTCCTCATTCATTCCAATGAGATCACTGTGTTAGCATGAGATCTGGCCAAAAGACACAAGGTCATACACAGCAAAAAAGTTGAACCTGGCTCAACTTCTCAGCAGTGCACACTGTCAATCAAATGCATGAAAGCACACAATTGTGATATTATACCTTGTAACATTAACAAAAAAAAAAATCTATAGTTTGCTTCACAATCGTCAAGAGATGGAGGAGGTAATTATGCTCGCTGTGATAATTTTTCAAAGCTGTACAATCCTACTGCTTCATAGTACTATTTGCTATTAACACTGGTGCAGTTGACTCACAGACTTTTTTTTTAAACCATGGTATCACATTGTGGGAAATATTTTATTTCTAGTCGCTTTCAGTGCTCGATCTGATCTTAGTTCTTTTGCTCAGATTGAATTGGATTTCTCATAATGTGCTGAAGGCTGAAGATGTATCAGCATTTCTTTGAGCTCTCTTCACAGTGACAAATATTTCCATCGCTTGCTTTGACAGTTGACTGCTGAGTACCTGGAAAACTGGAGCTGGAGCCGGAAAGGGTGTTGCATTACTGTGACAACTGACAATGTGGCAACCACTTTTATACTTATTATATATCAAACTTATATATATTATTCAACTTCGACTGGTTTGAATTTCCCTGGAATAAGCACAGCACAACACAATTGGAAGTGTTCAGCGGGAAGCCAGTGAGAGATAATTAGTGAATCCTACAGGTTGAAGCGGGACACTGTATGTAGTAGGGGGTGGGGGTGCAATCAGGGTGCATATTACACACTTCCAGTGAAACTGCTGCATGCCAAATAGAGGCCGACTAACAGTCCGCATCCTCTCCAGAACAACATTGTGACTAAAACAAGAATGGCAGTGCAAGGAGGGGAGGGAAACTGGCCACTCCACACTGGTATGAAAAGGCAGAACAATGCAGAAAAATACACAGTAAAAAAGAAAAGACCTCTGTGTCCATCAAAACACAGAGGCAACAAAGGAGTCAAACAGAAAATCCCAGTAAAATGGCTGAGAGATGGACACTGAACAAGCTCGGCTTCGACTCCCTATGAGTCAATCCATTGTGAGGCGCACAACACACAAGTCGAGTTCCCAGTGAATCAGAGCAGTCAGCTGCCATCCACCACCTCAAGGCAGAGGGCCAGTCTAGCACAGGACCGCAGACATGTGACCAGCTGTCTCGCACAACCACCGTTACTGTACCATGTATCGCTGGTCAGGGCTGAGGACAGAGACATTGACAGTGAACTCTCAGATGGGTTTCTCTAATGGATTGGCTTCAATACATTTTTGAACAAGTTTCCTCATTTATCTTCGTTCAGACAGATGATATACTGCTGCCATATAAAATCAGAGGTAGCAGGTGTTTGTAAATCTATAGATGACTGCGACTTGTGATTTACAGTCCGTTTACAGCTGTCAGAAGGGTGCAGTGACATCAATACTGCAGAGGGAGTTTGTCTGAGACCAAGCTGAGGACACCAAAATATCCCTCCACTTCTAACCCCCCCCCCCCCCACTGAGAGGGATACACGACACTACACGTGCAGCTGTCTAAATATTACTTCTCCCTTCTTCTCCTCTTCATCTTGCCATTCCTCTGCTTCTCCCTCGCCTTTTCTGTCCCCACGGGAGCTTGCAGCCACTGAGCAGGATGAGTTTAGGAGGGACAACTGTTCGAGCGGCGCAACTGGGGATGTCCACATTTGGTGCACCGTTGTCATGTTCACAGTCCGAGGCAGAGCGGCCGAGGGCTGGGAATAACTCACCTTCTGCTGTCCAGCTAGGAGCTATAACCAGCCACACACCTGTGGTACTAATTATCAGATTATTCTGAATGTAAATAGTATTTTCTACAAGGCACCGCGGCAGGCAGTACCTTTTTTTAGTGAGTAAAAGTCGTCACTGCATCACTGTATGCAATTAGGCTTTTAATGCATTTTATATAAGAAGGCAGACTAAAGTTAATCTCATAAAAGGACAAACAGAGCCATTAAAAGTCCTCTGCTCTATACTTCATTACTGGCTCAGCTTGCTCTCCTTATGCAAAGAGTCCCCAGGTGCATGAATGTTTCATGGCCACCCTGCTGCCTGCTTCCCTCTGCTCAGATTCAGCCTCTCTCCCTCCTCCCTGAGGAAGCTCAAACTCCGCTGTCAATTGCACTCACTTAGACTCTGCTACCGTCATCATCAGCCATTAGGGTGGGGGGGGGGGGGGGGGGTGCGGCACATAAGACAGCTGTTTTGCCGTGATGACTCAATCATCCCCTTCAGTGGGATTAGCATCAGTATCATCATCCTCATCATCGCCTTTGATCCCTAAAATTACCAAACAAGTCTGAAATTGATGACTATCAGCCTGTCTGCCGCAAATTCCTTTCAAAAAGATCTGAATGTACTGCATTGTACAACTCTCAATCACGCTACAGAGCTCGATGAGATAAATTAGTAATATCCACCGTACTGTGAATCAAAGAAACTAATTATTAATTACAGCTTTTTTAATGTAACAAGGTGCAGTAAATACCAAAAGACTACCTGATTATACGAAAAGATATATCAGTAAATACTAATATACCTGTTTTTCTTCATGATGCCAAAAGAGATAAAAGCTTTATAAAAGTACAAAAACCTGAAAAGTAAGTAACTAGACTTGTCAATAAATGTATAGGAGAAGTATAAAATAACTTTAAGTACAACTTGAGTTCTGTTCTGTCACTGCTGGGGTTGCACTTCAGCTACAGCATGTAGGATCCAGGCTTATATTTGTCCTGCTGCTGTAAATACATGTTCAAACTGGGCCACTTGAATGGCAGTCAGATCAGCTGATGGGCTAATTCAAGGCCCTGCAGCGCTGCCACTATCATCATTTCATCATCATTTCATCAGCTTTATTCAGACATATTACAAATAGAACATTTAGCGGAAGCTGTGTGGAGTCAAATCAAGCACACTGGGTCTTGGTAATATTCTACAACAAGAATGTACCAACCTAATGAGACCACAGTAACTGCTCTCACTGACAGAGAGAAATGCAAAAAATATAGCAGCATTAGGCAGAAGAAAAGGTTTGTTAATGGGGTCATTAGGGGTTTGAATCTTTGGAAATCTCACGATTCAGTTCTGATTCGTGAGTGTCCAGTTTGACTCAGAATCGATTCTTGATTGAATGAATAGAAAAAGGGGGGACAATTTTCAGTCTCTTGCCCCCGTATGCTGTGTGCCAAACCATTCACTGGTGTCTTGAGTCTACCGAAATACAATATGAAACATTACTGGCAATTAAGATAAATGGTCCGAAGCCTTTTTATTTTAAGAAGTTAAATGCATTAATTAATGAATGACTTAATCTGAAAGCATCTTACAGTCTCCTGCTTGTATGAGAGTGACAAACTGAGGGTGAGGCAGAGTCCTCCACTGTGTTGTTATTAACGTCATGTCTCCAGCAGTGGAGAGAAGCCTCTCTGCTGCACCGTTAGCTCCGGGGAAAGGCATTACTGTCCAAGACGCTGAGCGGGTGCAGGGTGTTTGAGGTGAAACAGACTGAACGCAGAGTTATTTTCTTCACCTCAGAGTTGGTTTAAGTTGTTTAATGCTGCAGTGTGTGTTAGTCAGCCGGTCTTGTTTTTTTTACTGCAGGAGTTTGCTGCTCTTCTCTGCTAACATTAGTCTCTGAGTGATGGCATAGAATTATTATAATTATTTAGTCATTAAATCAAAAAAATGCTTGCAACTGCTGTTCTTTTTTTGAAGATGAACCACTACTAAGATAACTCCAGCATGTGTGCTCTGTTGACTGTCTGGGTGCTGCGCTGCCCTTGCAGTTGAGTTTCACCTTTTTTTTTTTTTTAATTTTCTTTTAATTCAGTTTTTAACATTTGTGAATCGACTCAGAATTGTCCACGTCCGCATCACAATGCATCTTAGAATCGAGAAATTTTCCCCGCCTCTAGTGGTCGTATTTCAAGAGCAGCATTTAAGGTAGAGCATTCATAAGCCAACAGCATCTCAATGCCAAGTGTTTTAAAACATATTATGCTCAAGCTATTAATTAATTTGTTCGGCTTATGAAGTGTAGCTTATTCAGACAATTCATCATGAGCAGGAAATTGATCCAGCATGTCAAAGGATACCAGCTTTAATTTTGCATTAAAGAGACCAAGCACTATTTGTTCAATACTCTTCTTCTTCCATATCTTTTTACACTGAAGTCTTTGTTGAAGACGAGCCAAGCAGATATGTTATACAAAGACACATGAGATGTAAAGAGGGCTCAGAGATTCAACAGGGTCAGAGAATAGTGGAGTAGTTCATCTTGGAGCCAAGTGTTGCTTAATGGCTTCCTCCTGCTGTATGTCAACTCAGACCATCAGAGCGGGCTGCAGACAACATCTGTCCTGAATACACGCGCACTTTGTAGCACCGCAGTCACCCTGTCAATCAAACGTGTTCTGGCATGTCACTGACTATCACAAGTGGTTGCGATCACCTCTGAAGGCAAGCGCCTGCACTGGTTTGGGGTGCAAACCAGAGTGTGTGCGTCTACAATTGTATGTGTCTACGGGAAAGTGGGGATGATGCCACATCTATTTTTAGTCCAGTACACTGAGTTCTGCCTCTGTGTTATGCTGCTCTGTTCCTAGGACAGGCGGCCGGGTCATCGGCAGCAGCAGAGAGCACCGCGATAGCTCCAGATCTGCTCCCTGACCGTGGGCCTCCAGCTCCTACATTAGTGGGAGAGACTTACAAGATTCCTGGGCGGCAGTTTGGAGAGGCTATCTGCGAAAAAAGAGGCGCTTTCTTGATGGATGCCATGTTCATCCACCTCTTTCTCTCTCCGGTGACTAATGGGCTAATAATTCAGCTGTCACCCTGGCTCGTTATCTTGTGCTTTCTTATAGGAAGGGCACCACCCCGGAAAACATCTCTGCCACAGTCTTGGCATTCAAAAAGATATGGTTGAGATTCCCAAAGTTTCCTTTCTACTAAAGGTATTGCAAAGAAAAGAAGTTGGGATCAGATAGAAATTCCACATGAGCGTTAAGTCCTAAGGAAAACTCTGAAAGATAAGATGGGAGATGGAGAAGTTTGTGAGAAGGAAACCTGCTCAAGTGCTATCTTGTCATGCCCAGTTACTCACCCAGTACTGTATGGGACAATCACCTTTTCATAAGTTGCTACATGTTGGTGATGAGTCTTTACTTACTCTGCATCATCTCTGCCACACTGACAAAAGCTTCAAGGGCAAAATCCTTGGATGCTTGTTCAGATGGGTTTTTTTCAGTTTGTTAAGATGCTATCACTATGTGTTCAATTCATTCCACAGCATTTTATCATGATCAAGTGCTCTTGTTATTTAGTTTTTTGTTGTAGTTCTGTAATTATTATGCAGTTAAGTGAGTTCTTGCCTTTCCCAGAATATTTTTGGACGACCTCACAGAATTAATTTGATCATGTTACATCCAGCTGCTGGTAATAAGTGGAGTGAGAATTTTTGGAGAGCCCTTACTACAGCATGTCTGTCATTATCTGCAGCATGTGGCTGCACTGCACTTAAATTACTGAAGCTACTGTTTGTGTAGACACAGTGCACCTTTCTCTTAGATTGTAGTCGAATCAAAATAGTTTGTACCATGCTGGAGACAGCTTACTGTTGGTACTGATGGTTTAGATAGCTAAAAAAAAATCTTTCATGGTAGCTGCACTGGAAATATCTTGTCATGTCACATCATGTATGTTTGGCCGGTTATCTGCAGGAATAAAAATGCACCAGCAGACAACAAAATGGTCCAGAAATGCAAGGTATAATACCTTACCAATGGCTCATTTTCTAGATTCAGTTTCCAATTTGTTAACTCAGAATAGAACACAAACAACATAAAATAAAAAAATAGCACCAAAACAATAACACAGCAGGAATGAAGCATAAATTGCACAATTAAACTTAAGACATTCTTAGAGGAAGCATGTAGTTCACATATAAATTCTGTCTTGAGCAATTTTCATGATAAAAAAGATGTAGATGAACCCTTTAAATAGTACTTCAGCAAGCTCTTGTTAATTTTTAACAAAATATGGTGCTTGGCTCCTAAACAATTATCATTATAGAGATTACAGAGCTTCTTTTTCCTTTCTAGTCCCTTTTATCTTGTCCTGTCTTTAGGGATTCTGTTGTTGATAACCTTGAAGTTACAGATAGCCTTTGTGTTCTGTTTTCATACAATAAATACTTTACAAATTTAGATTCCTGTTGAAATTGTATGTGAAGATGAAGACAAATGTCACTACGAGCTCATTAATCTAAAAAAAATGTGGAAATGAATGTAACTCAGTTTGTAAAACTGATTTTTCAACCTCTGTTCAACAGCTTATTTCAACAAAAAGAGGTGGAGAAGTGAAAGTACATTCGATGTTACATTTTGTTTTCTGGTTTCTTTCCTTTAAGGCACCTGCTTTTGGAAACACCTACAGTACGTACAGACACTACATCACTATCATGCTTATCAGTTTAACAGTTTGTCATTCAGACCTCTGGGTGTTAGGGTTGAATGATAAACTCTCACTGCTCTGCCATGTGCTTGTATAATTAAGTACTTACACTTGACTCAACACTGGTCAGTGGAACAAGGGAGTTGTGATTGTGCATGGGTGTGAAACTGCTGCAAAGCATTCATTTGGCCCTTGTGTGTTTTATCAAAATGCCTCTCTGTTATTATACTCAACAGAGAGAGAGAGGTTCTCAACAAAACCTCGTAATAATCCTTCTAATAGGCTCGAATGTTTTGAAACCTCAAGTTAAGTGGCGGCCGCTGTTGTCTTTGTTTGCCTGTGCAGGGGAGGTGGACATGTGTGCAGAGCCAGGGGCTCGGAGGCCAGGCCCTCTATCCTTCCTGTTCAGTTACCAGAGGCCTCACACTTATCAGTTCCAGATCTCACAAGAACAGAGAGAAAGAGAGACCACTGACAGGAAGGGGATTTTTTTCCTCCCCCCCTTTTCCTTTAGCAAGGTTAACAGAATGTCTGCACCCCTCACATTTCACAGAGGAAAGCAATTATTCATTAAGGCTTAAACTGGTGCCACAGAGACAAAGACCAACCTGGCAACCTTCAGCCTGCTGAAATGAAACTGGGTGCCGTAACTGCTTAGTGCTGAAACAATATCGTACAAATAAGTAAGAGAAAACCTCGCCAACAATTTCAGTAATCGATTTTTACGTAATGTATCTGGCATTTTTTCTAATGTGAACACTTGCTGCTTGTCTCTGTTTTACATCATTGTAATTTTTCGGGTTTTGGGCTGTTGGTAAGACAAAACAAGCAATTTTTTAGTATTTTCTGACATTTATTAGACTAAACAAATAGTCAAAAATAACAGAGATAAATCAATCAAGAAAAATAATAATTAGTTGCAGCCCAGTGTTTTCCCTATAATTGCACAGGCCTGGCAGGCCGCCATGCCAACAAGAACCACTGCCAGGCCAAACAAAAAATCATTCTTTAATACCGAAAATAACACCAAATATCCATTCTTTTGGAAATCATAAGCGTTTGGGAGCCTCTGGGCAGTGATGTTCCAAAGCGCCAGTCAAGTTCTGTGTCATTGCCTGGGAAACTCTTGGTAGCGTAGCTCCTTTAAGGAATAAGGCACTGTGTAATATGTGTGCATAGCGAGTGTGTGGTTGAGTGAGTGTAAATGGCCGAAAAGTGACGGTGAATGCGAGCGCAGCAGAGGAAAAGGTTAGCAGTCAGGTGTCGATCTGGCAGTAAATGTACAGTACAGGCTACAGTGTGTCAGTTAATAAATGCTGCAGCTTCTCGAGACCAAGAAAAGTCTTGTTTGTTGTTTCCCCAACTGCTGGAAAAGTGAAGGAGATTAGCCCAAAAGTTACATGTTACGACAATGGGTTAACCTAACCTGACCTGAGTCTCTCCTGCAGATAACCTCTCATAACCTCTCTCTCTACATATATATATATTTATCCGGCTGCTGAGTCCCCACCCCCATCCCCATCTCAGATATACTTCTCTATTTGATACTGTCGCTATTTCCTTTGACCGCAGCCTTTCCATCAACCCTGACTAGCTTTACCCTCTTCGAAGGCAACCTTGCATCGATAGAGGAAAAAGTGGTCATTGAGAGAGACAGGGAGACAGAAAGAAACAGAGAGAGAGAGAGAGGACTGACGAAGTACTCATGTCATGTCCCTGTTGATGTCATACCCCCCCTTCACCTCGTTTCACTTGCTCCCGCTGTCTACCTCGCCTGACATTTCCACAATAATCACTTTGGTTTATCCCACTCAGCTGTGTGGCGGGCAGATGTTTGTCAGGGCACTGTATTTCTCAGCATTCACACTGCTATAATCAAGATTAACTCTTATCTAGTATGTGTGTGTGTGTGTGTGTGTGTGTGTGTGTGTGTGTGTGTGTGAGAGTCTGTGTGTGTGCGTGCATGCTGGATGTCCCAATTCCTAATCCATGAAGCCATAGCTGTATTGTATAATACAGTGGACGAACCAATTACATTCCCTTTCCACGACATAATTCTCTCTTTTAGTGGAACGTACACTGAGCTACATATTACGTAAAGACAGAGGATGAACTGGTGGCTTGCCTGTGACGAGGAGTCGTGACCTTCTTTATATGTGTGTGGAAGGCATATGGACTTGGATGTCGGCACAAGACATAAACAGATGCAACATCTCAGCACTTTGTTACTCAGAGCCCCCCCAGGAAATCCTGATAAAATCAACATGCTCTGCGAGGTGAGCCAGAGTTGGCCACAC
The DNA here is from genome assembly GCA_029490765.1 of Euthynnus affinis. Taxonomy (NCBI): domain Eukaryota; kingdom Metazoa; phylum Chordata; class Actinopteri; order Scombriformes; family Scombridae; genus Euthynnus; species Euthynnus affinis. Next base: position 12,950,252 of record CM055857.1, on the reverse strand, counting down.
ACAAACTGCTGCCATCACATGTTTACCAAAGACACTCAGTAACAGCACGGCAAGGGCAGAGCATGTCCGAGCAAACAGAGTTGTAGCCTTTAAATCACTGTGGTGACAGGGGAGGCTGATATCTGTTTCCAGTAACAAGCTTATTTGATTTCAGTTGTGACATAATGTCTTTTCCAGAAGTCGCTCAGGCAAAGCAACTTTCCAGGTGAAATTAAGAAGGTCCTTCAGGCGCCTGGTAAGTCTCAGGGGTAAAAAATTAATTTGTGCACACAATAGTTATTTTTTGTTCTGAAATTATATAATTCTTGTGCACAAATTATTTTCTGCACTTGGTTTAACATAATATAGAGCTATATCCATATCAAAAAATCTGTACAAATGGCTCATTAGTATGCCCATGTTCTGTCTACTTTCACTATTATTTGCACTGCATAAAACTAACACCTGAAAGTGCTTGCAGGGCTAATAAGCGAACTACAACTCTGGCTAACACACTAGCAAGCCAGGAGTAGTCTTTGTCAGTCACAGTAGCTCTCAGAGCTTCTCTCTATTTTCTCTGTACTGTGCTGTTTACTGCATTTGCTCTCGGGAAAGAACATCATGTTATCATTGTGGAGGAAAAGCACTCTAGTAAACTAGTTGGCTTGCTCGCCAGCAAGGCAATAAGCTAACACATTTTATTCAGTCTTATCACTGTCAGTTAAATACAGGGGTTAAACACAGGGTTATATAAAAATGGATGGTGAAACACGGCTAATAGAGGTAGCTCCCTTCAGTTTTGACTTTTTTTTGGCTCTCTGTTCCCTCAAATGTCACGCTGTCAAAACAGGAGCATATTTGCGTGTCAAGTTCACCAAAGCTGAATATGACTTCAAAGATGTAGCTTAACACCAAGAGTGAATCCACTGATTAAAGTGATTTAATTCAAATTAATTTATTTTGCTGCAAAATTTGTACTTTGTATTTAGGTTAACCTTGCCTTTAGCATACACAGCGGTAGGCTAAATGCACATAGCCCAACTGATAGCAGCAAAATGTAGCATCACAAATGTATTAAAAAGACTGTAGGCTAGAGGACAATTATGAATGTGATTATCTAAAAATATATTAGCATGAAGCAGACACCTTAAAACCAAAAAAGCTAGCTGCTAACACTCTGGGTGCTAACTAACCACAACAACCTCCAGTTGATTTTTCTACAGCAACATACATTACACAACATAAATTCAGATCTGTGCACATGACTTCTTTAAACAAAATTTACCCCAGACCTCTGTAGGTGCCACCATTATAGAAATAAACAACTCACCTCTGTTGACTTTAATCCTTGATTCTTCACCACAAAAGACCCCCCCACCCATTCACAGACCAGGAGGAGAAACACTCCAGCGCCTCACGTCTTCTGCCCCTGAAAGAAATCAGCAAAGGGAAAGAAAATACATCAATCACCAACCTCCAAACACTGAATTGTAACATTTGTATTTTTTCCCATGAAAATCAACGCCCACTCAATGATTTTGCTTTTCTTTTGGAATCTCAGTGGCTTCTATCTGCACCTTGCTTAACGTCAATGGCGCCTTAATGCACATGCTTATCGGTGCTTAAACCTCAGGCCATCAGGGGCCTCACATTACATAAGCTTATAAAAATAAAACACAGTAAACACGATGTAGGAGAGTAAAAGCTACCTTTGATGCAGGAGTGGACACGATGAGGAATGAATCCTCTCGATTTACTTTTTGTAAAAATGTCATTATATCGTGTTTGAATATGGCAGTGCGGTACCAAGCATCATCAAAAGTTTTCATGCAGTTCGATGGCTAACTGCATTTGCTTGTCAAAGTAAAGACATTGAAAAGGACAACAAAAATTACACATGGACTTGGACGAGGACTTGAGGTTAAGAAGACCAGGAGAAAGCACCTCTGAAGCAAAGACAATGTGCCCTTGTTATACCAGTTCTTTGCTTGTGATGTTTGCGGGTTTTTAATTGAAAAGACTGATCTTCTCAATGTTGATGTATTGTCTTATATTGATTAGTTTCATATTCTGTTTACTGATTAGGAGGGCACATCATTTATTATTTGTCGCTGTCCATTGACGCAGGGTGCTGAATTATTGTTGCTGTTGCATACTGTGAAGGGAGGCGTGCACTTGGAACTTGTGACAAGAATTTTGGGGGGCCTCCAAAACGTCTGTCGCCCCCCCCAGGGCTTATTGTAAAGTTAAGGTGCCCCTGCTTAATGTGATACACTCCTTCCCTTCTTTCCTGCATGGATAAGCTCCTTCACGCTCTCGTGCCCATGAAGGACAAATCAAAAAAGCAGCCAATACTTCACATGATCAGTATGGTATCATAAACACCCACCACAGAGTAAGTTCACTGCCATGGCACATACACGGCAGCACACAATGCACTCTCGATTGAAAGATAAGCCTATTAAGAGAGGCCTTTACTATAGCTTAGCCCATACATATGCCTAGTGACATTCAGACCCTTGAAAATGACCACATTAGTTCCTGGTGAAATGTAGTTGATAACATTTGTGTGTGAGCAAGCATTACTTCTAAGCCATTTAAGTACTGACTTAATACAATAAACCAGAACAGAGCTCTAAAATGTAACCAATTATAAAATAAACAGAAATGATGTATTTTGCAGTCCTGTCTTATCTGCGTTCACCTTAGCAAATAAGTACAGAGACTTAATTTTCCTTAATAAATTAATCATTGTGAGAAGTTATAATTACTAGCATAATAAGCATAGGCTGGATTCTATCACGTGTTGTCTTTTCCACAATGCAACCACTTCAATACTCAAGTGTATGAACTGTGTGTGCGGAAACTGACATCATCTGAGTGTTACAACTTTCTTTTGTGGCTCCACAGGATCTCAAATGCAAAGAAAAAAAATAAAGAGTCAAACTTGGATGTTGAGAAAAATTTAGGATTCAGGTCTTCATAAGTTAAATCAAAGTCGCTGCTCTCTGAATGAAGGGTCTAGGATAAGGCAGTAGTTTTAGATTGAGGTTAAGGAGTATAAACAAACTATTGGTCCTTTTCTTTATTCCTGTGCTCTTCTTTCTTTTTTCTTAAACTTTCTCCTTGAACATAAGCATGGCACTCATTTTCATAGAGTCAAAGAAGAAGTTGGAGGGTGCCAACAAGCTTTTTTCTTCACTTCTTAAATGTTGAACTATGGAATTCCAAGGAGCTGAATGGGATAGTAGAAGAAAAGAAAGAATAAAAATGTCTTGAGGGTGTTTGGCTTTGCAATAGCTTGGTGAATATGTGTGTGTGTGTGTGTGTGTGAAGTGTGTGTAAGTATGTAACAAATACCTTTTTTCCCCACCACTCCTGCCCTTTTTCCCCTCTACCTTCAAGTCTATAGTTGTATCCTGTTAGTGATATCATTTTCATCAGGCATTTGCTTGTGACACAGCATGCTTGCAATTTCTGTCCCCAACCAGAACACCTCTGCTTTCAGCTCAGCTCATGCTTTGGTTGACAGGACAAGGCTAATGCTCCAAATATAAAAACCGTCTAACCACAAGTTGTATTTTCACATGCAGAAGGAGAAGGCGGTCCCTTGAGCCTTACACTTTTTTTTAATCCTCTTTTTTTTTATCATTGGAGGATTTTTCAGGCAGCATTTCTCCCCTGTTGGAAGTGCCGCTCTCTGAAAAGAGAAAGTGGAGGAGCGCTGGGGGCTCAATGGGTCTGGAGAGAGGAGGAGAAGGAGGGGCTGGTGCTGGGTGCCTCCTTTTTAAAGCCAGATTCTCCCCAGATACCTCTGTGCTATTCATCAACAGCTTTTCCAGGGCTGTGAAAAATCAATGTGCTCTGCACTGCAAACAGTTCATAATGACAGGGGATGGAGGAAAAAAAGCTCAACTGCAACAGAATTGATTTGTTTAAGTACAATAACACGGCTCTGCAGCGCGGTGAGGAGGAGGCTCAGGCACCCAGACAAAGACTGACTGGCAGTATGAAACCACAAGCAGTAATTGATAAACTGCTGGCAAAGTGCAAATCTGAAACATAGAAGCTTGTTATCTAATTAAAGGAATTTTTCTCTGAATCACCACCTAAATAATGCACTTTGAGTCTTTAGCGTTAACAAAACATTAAGTAAGAAAAATCCTCCATTCTAAATTGGTGTCATAGAATAAAATACAGATTTTTTTTTTCACTTAAAAGTTCAGAAAATTGAAAATAATGTTTAAGGGAGTCTTTTTTCTCAAGTACGTAAAACAAGTTTATTCAAATTAGGTGTAAAATGAATTATCATTTTCATATGTCAATTAATCATTGTATTTAAATGTCCAAAAACACAAAAAAGAAAGCCAATTACAAGTTCTCAGTGAATTAACACCTTCAAATAGCTTGTTTTGTCCAACCAACAGTCCAAACTAAATTTACAAAAATATAAAACACAAAAACGCAGCAAATGATTTAAGAAGTTAAATTAATTAATTAATAACTGTTGCATACATTTTCTGTAAACTGACCAATCCATTATTTCAGTAGAAATTCTCACACACACACACACACACACACACACACACACACACACACACACACACACACACACACACACATCTGCTGTAATCATGAATGCAAGTTGCAAACACACACACACACACATACACACACACACACACACGCACACACACACTTTTTTGCTTTTGGCAGGGAGTCACTACATCCTGAGCCAATTCAAAGCACATGCAGAAAGGGTTTGATGTTGCATAAAGCAAACTCATCAGAATATTTAAAAGATGACACCAGGCTTCTCATATGGAAAAAAACAACCTTTCACAAGGTAAGATTTTAAACCTCCTGATACTGCAAAAAACAGAAGCCGGGAGTAAATTATGTCAAGACAGGCCAGCACAATAAAATATTTCTCCCTGCCTGTTTTAAACCGACCACAGAGGTGCGTTTATCATTGTTATTATGCTTTGGAGAGGCCCTCCCAGGTTGAATTGGGTCCTCATGGAGTCAAAATCCCTACTGTCGCTGCAGGACAGGCTCGTTCCTCCCCAGTCAGCACTGGGTTTTTACCGGCTGAATAAAGAACAGTCACGCTGTGCAAAGTGGTCACAAAACCTGCTGGTGAGTCAGACGGGTGGCGGGAGCTGGACACCACCCGCTAAGCCCAGACAATGGCAGGTGAGGGACACCTGGGGAGAAGATCTCACCTGGCTCTACTCTCAGTGCTGTGGGGAAAGCCCTAGAGAGCCACAGGCTGTCTGTCTGTCTGTCCACCAAGCCAGCTCTCAAGGGCTATTATTCCCAGTGACATTTGCATTTTAACTGGTAAATACAGTAGGTTTTGAATACGCATGGACATGAAGCACGTGAACAAATAGAACAGGAAAAGGATTAAAGAGGCTTTTTGGCCTCAATGAAAAAGGGAAACAATGAGCTACTGTGATAAAATAGCTCGGAACCATAACCATGCAGAGCTACTGTGTATTAGTATCACCAAGTAAATATGTGGTTTGCTCAATTAGATCATTAATAGGGTAATATTTCCTAAAAAAAAATCTCCTTTTTTCTTTTTTCTACATACCTTTTGACAGATATGTAGTAGTGATTAAAAGTTTTAAGAGCAGACAAATGGAAGAAAAGGAACCATTTTAATCACACTGTCATGTTCTCAGTGAATAACATCTCTGAAACTTTTGACCTCCCATTCACCTCCCTCCGCAGTGCTCCACTTCCACTTGCAGTTACCTCTGCACACATATATATATATATATATATATATATATATGATCTCAACACCTCCTTCAGGCTGCATCTTGTTGTTGATCTGCTCAAGACATACAAGATCAACCAAGATACAAATCTCTGCTTTTCAAACAGAGATATCTTGCGAAGACACTTGAAGTCAAAGCAGGAATGCGGGAAGAGCAAATGTGGGAATGACAATCTAGTTGGTCTTAATGATTTTTAAGAGACAAACAGGTTTCAAAGGTGAAAACAGGAACATGAGAAGACATGCTGGTAATCATCTCGTTTCATAGTTACGGTGTTTATTTGCACACTAATAACATGATTATAGAAAAATTAATGAGGGCAATACTCTCACTTCTGCAACTGTCATGTATTGAATTCATTAGGTTATTTTAGGGGGAAATTATATTGAAGGTCAAAAAGTTGCCAGTCCTAAATGACATTTTATAGAGCTTTGCAACAATTACTTACTTTAATTATGAAAAGATCTGCCGATTAATTAAATGTTTAGTCTATAAAATGTGAAAAAACAATGAAATTTTGGAAAAGACCAAGATTGCCTAATGGCTTGTTTTGTCCAATCAACAGTTCAAAACCCCAAGAGTTAAAAAAAGAGTTTAGTCAAAATAAAGCAGCAAGTCTGCATATTTGAGAAGCTGGAGCCAGAGAATGTTTCACATTTTCCTCGATAAATGACCTAAACATTTAATAGTCTATCAGTTTTTTCAACTGACTCATCATTTAAGGACTTAATGTTTTTCTGGTTTATTTCTGTTTAGATTCTGTGCATGCACCAGACATGAACTGGATGCTCAGTGGTGGCCTGAATTTTTAATGTGGCATGGCTAGCATTGGTGGAAAACAATGCTTTCTGGGGGCAACAACAAAAAGACGTGTGTTACAACAAACTGATTAAATAAACATATTAATCAAACACGCTAAACACTGAATCCAAGGAAGTCCATTCATTTTCCTTCTGTGTTGTGTGGCACTAAGCAGTTTCCTTTGCGCTCATTCAACCGATTATCAAACAAATCATGTAACATAAATAAAATATTTATCAAATTTATCTAATATTATCCTTGACAGCAGCAGTTAGGGTTATAACGCCTGAATATACTGTATGTACTGTGTTGACTGACAACCAAATCAAGGTTAACAGAAGAGGGACAGAATGTTTTCCAAACCCACATGCCGCTGGTCTCTGAGGACATCAATATGGAGTGATTACATTAGACGGAGTCACATGTTGTTGTCGGATAAAGCTACAAACACAAAGTGTATCACTGCAGTGAATGAGTGCTGTGGTGATGATTGCAGGTTTAGAGATGATGGTTTTTAGCGTGATACATTCAGAGAGCATGAGACACCAGCTCACTTAGCTCCCCAATCTTCACTCTCTACTGATTACCACAAATGTCGGCGCCTAGTTAACCACCGCTGCTGTAATTATGTGGAGCTTCACAGACACACACACACACACACACTCAACCTACACAACACACACTCTAGTACAAAACGGTGCAGTCGTATACATGTTGTGTGCCACCAGATCAGCATCACAGCAACTACCAATTACGTGTCTTATTTATGCAAATGCAGGTAATTTACTTCCTGCTGTGCATAACTTCCCAATGTGTTATCAAACACTTTGCCCTCCAGCAACAATTGTTTATATTTTGGATTATTTAAAGGACCAGTGTGTAGGATTCAGTGGCATCTAGTGGTGAGGTTGCAGATTGCAACCAATTGAATACCCCTCCCCTTTCAAGCGTGTATGATAGCGTTCATCATCGGAAGCGGCAACGAAAACACAACAATTCACATTTTTAGGTGATTATACACTAATTAAAACATATTTGTGAATATTATATTATATTTCTACCAAGTCCATCCTGCTAGATACCACTAAATTCTACACATTGCACCTTTAAACAGTGAAAATTATTTAAATGAGGTGATCCAGAAAGGGAAAGAAAAATTTCATGGTTTCATAGTGGATGATTTCGCAGTCACACCAGAAAGAGGAACAGTGAAGGTAATCTACACATTCTCATGAAAAATGCGCCGCTAGAGGCTTAGCTGCTGAGCTAACGGCTAACACGCTAGCCAACCAGTCAGTCAGAATAGCTTTCAAAGTGTCATTTACTCCCCCTGGTATTTTGTTCTCAGGATTTTGCATCATTTCATTCAATAAAGAGTTATTTAAGAGGGTAAATAGCTCTCAGCTAGCTTGTTATTACTACTGTTATATAGGCAAAATGGTGGTATGAAACCAGAATTTCACTATAGATTGTTTCTACTTCAAAGTGGTGATCTGATGCTTATGTGAGTCTTATAATTGATGGCTTCAATATTATTTCTCCTCCTCCTCCCTTCTCTACAGTATATCTTGTTTCAAAAGCAAGAGCAGCCCAAGAGGGCGCTTGTATTTTTCTTCCTTTGTTTCCAGTCTTCCCCTATCAGAGCGAGAAGGTGGTAGCAACTCCCACGAGGCAGATAGAGATAGAGGTGTAGGCTGCTGGCAGAGCACTGAAGCAAAGAAACACTGCACCGTCTGACCACAGACATATAAATGATGCCCCCCCTACCTCCCCTTCTCTGTCCTGGTTCGTCTGCAAAACAAATCCCGTGCCCTGCAGCCAGAGATCCCTCTTTGGTCACCTGGCTGTTTGTTCTCACTGTTGTCACTGGACCGGGAGCAAAGGAGGGTTTACAAGAGGTGAAAGGCTTCTTAATGTAATGGAGACAAGCAAGACAGAGGGATCATCCTGAGCCAATTGCAAAAGAGAGGTGGGTGTAATGAGGCCTGATCTGTCACAAGAAAGAACTACGGACCTGTATTTGCATTTTCAGCCCTTTTCTTCATCTCCCTCCCTTATCTTTTCTTCCTCCTTCTCGTAATAAGGAAAAAGAAAAAGCAATGAGAGAGAAGGGGGGGGGGGGGGGGGGGTTATACACAGAGGAATCCGGGGAGGGGAAAGAGAGCACATTACTATTGGGAGGGAAAAAATGATTAAAGGCTGAGATGAACACAATGTGCTGGTTCCAGAGGAAAGAGGAAGGAATTTCCAGAGCCAATAAGCGAAGCATCACAGGGAGACCTGCCTCTCCCTGCTATTCAACCATGACCATGCTGGCTGAAGCACATTTTCTACATCTGCTCTTTTACACTAGCCTTTGGCATGTGTGTTTCATGCACATGCAGCAATTAATGTGCCTAGAATATTGATTTTTTAAAACATCCAATCATAGGAAATACTATAGATTACATACAGAATTGTCCAAATGGGGTTTGTCAAGGTTGTGATTGTTGCAGCTAACCAGGTATAGCAGCGTTAAGATGACTCAGTTGCTGAGGACTCTGGAGGCAAAAGGCAGAAGAGAAAGAGAAAGAAAAACAGTAACATCAATAATGAAGTGAAGGAGACGGGGGGAAGAAAACAAAGCCGTTCATAACAAATGAGAAAACAGGCAGAGCGTCTCATTGCGAGAACGCTAACGACAATCAATTAGCAATTGCTCATGATCTTGGGTGCGTCGGAGTATAAGGTGTCTTAATGAGTCCCATTTCCATTAGCTGCTCGACTCGAGAGGCATAAGGAGGAGGCTGCTCCCACCAGCTCCTCCATCTCAATGCCTAATGACTACGAGAGTGGATTACTCCATCAATTCCTCGCTTCTCTTTGTTTATCCCCTGCGTAAATAATGGTCAACCATTACAATGCATTAAGCGGGCCACTCTACGCAGAGCGAATGAGGGAGAAAGAGGAACACAAGTGCTCCGACGGTATCCTCCAGTGATCTCCAGGAAATCGGCTAATACCGGCCATGTGGTGGCAGCAAGAAGGTGGGGGTGGGGGGGCAGGGAAGGGGAGCACACATCTGATGCACTACAATTATCTGGCCGGGTTTTACAGGGAGGTATGGTGGAAGAGGGAAAGGTAAAGAGGTGTCTTATCTTATAAACACAGAATATAGGCAATCATGTTGACTTTAAGGGTCTGTTCAGCCAAATCACTGAAAAAAAAGATGTTTTTCCAACATAGGGAGGTAGGTAGGAAGGAACAGGAAGGAATATAGGGCCTTTTTTGGAGATGAAAAAGCGAAATGGCTTTTTAATTGTTTAAATACAAAGTAAAGCAGTTATATAACCATAAAACGCTCAACAAATTGTCCCTACTTGGAGACAGGTGCTCTGGCTTTCTCAATCCCTCTCCATTCCTGGAAGTCATCTTTGTAACATCTACTCAAATGTCATTGTTGTTTCATCATGTGCAAAAAATTTCTTCTTGAACAAAGCCATCATTTTTTAATCTGTTACTAATTTGCCTAATCTTCATGGTTCTTTAGACACAGAGGAAACCCAAACAGGAATGTGCAAACAGGTTTAGCTCTTGTTTAGTCCCACAGAAAACAGTCTGCACCGAGAGCCGTGACTTATTCTCAGACATTGTTTCTAGAAATATATATTGCCGTGGAACAGTCAAAATTTTTCATTGCTTTGAACATCACAGATCAAATTCCATTCGTCTCCATAGTATTTGGGTGGCAACAGAAACCTCAGAGACCTGGGTAAATTAAACAAAAACTATGCAAGGCCAGATACCTCTGTAAAGGTTAAGTGGAAAAATATGTAATTGTGTAATAAGGGTGAAGTGACCCACTGTTACAACTCAACATGGCTGTTTCTTCATGTGCAATTCATGGAAATGGGAATGTTGTAAATGTAATTTGCCTTGAATAAGAGCATCAGCCTAAGATGGAAATTGGTGACGTAAAAAGAGAGAGTCTTATGCAATTAACACTACAGAGATGACTTTATTTGTCATATGAGAGAATATAATGTACCTCTGTTGCTGCAGTGCTTTCAGCCTGGATTGCACCAATCAATATTTCACCCAAGGCTCCATCACTCTCTCTCTATTTTCCTCTCTTTCTGGCACTCTCTGGTTTACCTCTTGTGTCACACTGCCGGACAGGATAAAAATTAAATGCATCAGCAGAAAAACACACAAGTGGAAATGATCTCGCCGCTCCGGCCACTCGGGTCATGAATTCAGCTAACTGTGCTTATCACGGGCTGCCGCTATTAGTCTTAATAGCTGCGGTGACAACCTGCCTTGAGAGGAGATGGGCTCTGCTTCCCCGGGCTCAACACAGACAGGTGATTCTCATCTGAGGTCTCTTCATGTGTCACAGCGAAGGCAACGCTGGCTGAGAAATGTCTGGCGGCTTATTGGAGCAAAAACTTCAGAACCCGGCAGGCCATTACAGACACCAGAGCCATATGTTCTTACACACTCATTATGAATCAAGGACAAATTAAGAATTCAATCAAATGCAGATCACATTCAAACAGTTCCTTAGCAGTTATCTTGAATTAGGAGGATGTTAAGATCCAAAACACTCACATAAGCTGTGTCCACATACACGCTAATAGTCTACAGTGTGCACTATAGTCTTTTATTGAGCTCAACCAATAATGGATTTTTGAAGCTGATACCAGAATGGTTACACTTTGTGACCACAATATCTAATGAGTGTGACATTTTACAGTAGAAAAATTAATTTGGTGGATAAATTCTGTAACTGAGACATTGTTTCTAAATGACCTCAAACTTCTCTTCAGCATTTCGTATATTCATATGTTCACTGGCCAACATACACACCAATATGGTGTATCTGCTGTAAGCTTATATTGGCCAATTTAAGATGCTTGATGCCATTTTTCTCATGGCATCAAGCATCACTGTGCAGGGTTTAATAGAAACATAATCATTTATTTTTCCCAATGTGAGAACACTTCATGACTACAGTGTACGAGGGAATATTGCCAGGGCCGAGAAGAGTACGTGGCATAAGAATGAACGTCTTACTGAGAAAAACAATTTTTCCCTCTGAACTAAAGGTTACTTGCTGTAGCCTGTTGAGCGACCGTGCTGCGCTGCCATTGAATGGGACACACAGCCTGGGCTGCCTGAAGAGACGGAGCGGCAAAGTGAAAGTGTTAAGCTAGGTAAAACCACATGAAAGACGCACATAAGAGAAGTCAGCCTGCACCGACACCCCTACACAACAGAAAAAACCTATTGAACAGCCATAACTCCTCACTGTCCCTTAACACGAAGCCATACAAACACTGTTTGGAAAACAAATGTCAGGACGTCTTTTCAGCCAGAATGCTTTCCCACGAGCCGGAGGAATCCTCCGCCACTCTCTTCCACAAACGACTAAGCTTGTGACTGGGACCATGTCAACATGTTGCTCCGTTTAGACAGGGGGAAGGGAGGAATTACTTTGATCCACTTTGAGACATGTCTTCCTTTACTGTCAAGATCCGGCTAGAGTTTCCAGTGGGAGAGGAGATGCTAGTGCCTCCAAAGCTTAGGTTTTTTTTTTTTTTTTTTTTACAACAATGACACTTCAAGCCCAAATAAGATGAATGTGTTAACTAACTAGGGCAAGTTTGGAGGGTTTGATGTAACTTACAGACCACAAAGAGATAGTAGTAGTAGCAAAACCCATGGCGACCTCTTATTATCACTCTATTTCACAAACATGACAAAGTGCAGAGGTATTGGGCAGAACACTATGTAGCTGCAGATCTGAGTGTAGAACAATGGGAGTCTGAGCTGATTTCTGGCCTGAACAATGGCAGGATGACATGGAGCCTGACAAGCACACACTGAGCAGCAGGATCTACACCGCAGACAGGAGAGGCAGCTTCACAGAACAAGAACACTGCCAAAAAACATCTCCTCGTCTTCCTTTTCCCCCCTTTTTCCAACATCTTTTATGTGTTTTGGCACCTCTGGCACTCATGACTCAAAAGTGAACAGTCAAGCGTTGAGCACCAACTTGAGTACAACCTTGTGGAGGGAAATGAGCCCGTCGGTGCGGAGAAATTGGGCACGAGGTAAATAAATCTGAATTGGAGGGTATAAAAAAAAAAGAAAACTGATTTAACAATAAATTCTAAACATGCGGGACTCAATGAAATTTCTTCTCAGGTTGGATCTGCCCCCTGAGTCTGTAGTTTGAGAAAAATAAAATAAAACAATTACTGAAAATGTAAAGACAGTATGATGAAAACAATAATAATTCAAAAAAGTTAAATAAAATGGTAGTGTTAAATTCAGGAGGTGATGAAATCTCTTGTCTTCCGTATGCCACTGAAGTGCTCAAAGTGCCCTTCATTATTAATGTCCTCAGAGCAGGACTTGAAGCAGCTTTGCTTCTCTTATCAATCATTCATCTGCTTTCCATTGAAAAACACTCCGATCCTCCAGTGTCAAATCAGACTCGAAGTGGCAAAAGAACCACAATCTGAAGTCTTTATTCTTAATTAAAGGAGCTTGCATGAGCCTCAAACACCTGCTCTCGAAAACGATCAACAATGCTACGAACTTGTGGGGATCCCAAGCAATCTGTAACCTGCCAATCATTAAATACGCAACACTCAGGTCTCATAAATTAAAAATGGGATGTCAGAACCTGTTTGTGCTGGCTCCTGCATGTATCCTTGTGTTTAGAAAACACCTCATATTATCCATAATAATGTCGATGCTACTTTTATAGTATAACAGATAAAAATACAAATGCGCATTAAACCTGAGCCAACGCCTTCTCACCTTGCACCCTGTCTGAACAGGATCCCATTTTGCTCGACTACAGCCGGCGTTTGGTTAACAGCAAACATAATCAAACTTCGTGGTCTGTCTCTCCGAGGAGTGGAATTGAAAGCATATCGTGCAGAGTTCTTCGGTGGCAATCTCCAATTACCTTCTGCGTGCAAGTGTTCACTGCGCTGGAACTTTTCCATTTCATTATTACACTCAAGCTGCCCCCGTCGAAAGCCAACCAGCAGCAGCAGCAGCAGCAGCAGCAGCAGTAGCAGCACAGCAGACCGTGTCATCCATGCACCGCAGGGGGGACCTTTCCAAGCTGCAGCGAATTCCTCGTTTTGTCTGGGAAAAAGATTCATGTCTATACAAACCACAGGTGCGATGAGCTGTTTTTTGGGGTTTTTTTTAAAACCACCACAGTCAAAAGGAGGCAGGGCAACACTGAGCTCCCCCTTGGCTATGTTTGTCACAATTACTCGGTAGGTCAACTTTTCCCAAGTCTCATTAAGAGGTAAAACACTGAGGCTAGAAAACCCTTCTTTTTTTTTTATGACCCCCGCAGGAAATCTTTCAGCTTGCCGGTGCTGCGCTCGAAAAAGCCACTGATGCAATCGTTCCCCAGCCCTAACAATGGATTTGGGAAACTAGAATGAGGGATTATTTGATGCAACTTCCATTGAAGAGGCCAATTCAGACCAACCAATCAATACTAATCAACGGGGAGATGACAGGAGATGAAATTTCCTCTGCTGCAGCCAAACCCTCACGTATCAGGACTTTAAGTCTGCACTCAGGCTCTCTTTCCCCTCCTCTCCCTTAATCAGTGGTGGAAAGTAGCTAAATACATTCACAATAGGAAATGTAGGGGTACTTGTACTTTACATGATTATTTATTCTACTTTTTCTCCACTACTTTGTAGCGGGAAATATCGTCAATTACCTTCATCTGAAAACTACAGTTTCTAGTTAATTTTCAGACAAGTATTTTACATAATCAGATTGTTTAAAAAAAGATGTGTTGTTCCAGGTTAAATTAAAAATTAGCTAAACCTCGACCAGCTACAACATCAAAATGCTGCGTATCATTTCATATAAGACATATTTCATAAATTGTTTATAAATTAGCTTTAACTTTGACTTTATTTGTGGTTAATAAATCATTTATTAATACATTATAGACAAGTAATAAGCTGTCAGTGAAAAATACATCCTCATTCAGTGCAACATGCTTTGAGATTTTAGCTAGCTCTTAATTTCATCAGGAAAACGCCTCCAGTGGACGGCTGCAGAGCATTTGAACAAAATCCATTTTATTACCAACAGAAAAGGCGAAAAGAAAGCCAAGAAAATAAACACGTGACTTACTGATACTGCTGATATAGCTGATAACTTTAATTTAAAGCTTTTCAAATCAATATTTTTATACAAATATTGAAACAAGTCATGACGAGTATGCAGCACTTTGCGATGCCACCAAGTGGCCACAAATTCAACTAAGTCAACTTGTACTGAATTCTTCTTCCACCTATGCCCAAACCTCACTGCAACATGCTGCAAATTATTAATCTACAACATTATGTTGACAGCGTCAAACTCTGAAGGTTTACAGTCTGCAGAGGTTGCCTTTCATCTGAGGCAAGGAACAACACAGAGCATGAGCTTTTATGTTAACACAGGAAACATATATTTAATGAGACAACCACTGCAATCTCCGCTGCCATGCTAAGTTAGCCTGACCCCACACCGCAGCTCGCCGAAGCTGCCAAACAACAGTCACGCCAGTCTAGACCAGGCCGAACGGCGACGGGGGCCTCCCGAAAAGCTCTTGTAATGCATCAGGAATTTGGTGCGGTTTCCTCGGAGCAGAGAGGAAACGCATGAGTGAGAGTAAAGAGGGAGCGAGGTCCCTGCAGAGGTCAGAGCGCGTCCCCGGAGGTGTCAGGGGGAGTAAATGGGCATGACTGCAAAACATGGGGTTATACCCGCTCACCTCCCTCCATCCTCTTCCTCTTCGCAGGGTGCCTTCACTGACGTGTCCCAGAGCGCCTCAGAGCGAGGAGTGGCGCGGTTCCACTCGCATGCCACGCAAATTGGAAACAGGAAAGGATTGCCAGTTTTGGGTGAAATCACCACCTTTTTAGAAAACAAACGAAAATCTGACATGAAAAAGGATCTCTGGGAAGACATGAGGATGGAAGGAGTTGCATGTTGGAGGATCAAGCTTGTTTGACGACTGTAGAGGCTGCTGCTGGTTCTCTGCACGGCTGGCTGAAGGCTGACACCGGTATCAAGGCCCATGAATATTCAGTGGCCAAGTAAATGAGGCAGATAGCACTTGACATGTTTAACATCCACCTTTGGCACCTTCCCTCTACAAAGCCAACAAGGTGAAGCAGCAGAACAAATATGTTGGTTGTTTGTGGGCGGTAACAATCCCTGCTGATTAATTGGATGGTTTTCCAACAAAGAGAATGAGTTTCAGTAGGCGAGCTACATCAAAATAACCTGGACTTGGAAAAACAATCAGATTTCCTCTGTGGGATTGAAGCAGCTAAACTGCTGTTTTTTGAGACAGGAATTAAAATAAAAATATGTAGCATTATGCCTTGCAATATGCTGACATTTACATTCTTAGAAAAACATGTTTCCCTCTACTATAATCCCTGCTGGTATCAAAATGTTTGCTCTCTAAATATTTACCAACCCAGAGTCACATCTGAAGCCTAACACAGGCACCTTGAGACTTCTTTTTTTTGCCAACTGTTGTGTCCCAAAGGAAATGCAGTGAAAGCACTACAGACTATCTTGCAAGTGAGTAAACTCTCAGAGCACACAACGCATTCCTCCAACACCTCAAACAACTCTGAGGAAGAAAAAATATCTGCCACCAACAAACTGCGGTGCTTAAATTCGCTCCTATGTGAGAGACGAGCGAGGATTCATCTGGTTCTGCATATGCAGTTTTTACACAAAAAGTAGTAAATGTATTACTGTGATAGGCAAAGTAATATAAATATTGACACTGAGATAGTCCTCGCCACCCTTATCCACTGGACCTGTCCAGTTAGAGCCGTTTAACATCAGTACTATTCTAGTTCAGGGGATTAAAGGAATACTTCATCATTTGAATATCAAATACTCACTGCCTGTAGGCTTGAAAGGTGTAAAAGTCTGTAATGTCATCCTTCACATGGGGAATAAGCTACACACTTTTCAGAGCCACATTTCAAGCTAGCGGGTTGGACGATATTTCAGCGGAGCATAACGTTAGTTTGGACAAAGCGCTGACGTCATACATGCATTGGCTGTTGGTCATCAGCTGCTTCTTTCATGCTTCTCCATCAGTGGTTCATGCACAGCTGTTTGGCTACCAGATAATTAGCTGTTGGACACCCAGTTATATTCATACAGGTGCACAGCACAGCCATTGTAACTTCTTCTGGAGCTCCCTCCGCTCTCCCATCCTCCTCTTCATGTGCTAAGTTGTGTTACTGTTTAACTAAGATTTAATGTCATGTGTATGTTTGCAGGGGATTAGTTGTCCAGAAGAATCCTCCTGCTGCTTGGATCCTTTGAAAGCTCTGTCAAGGAACTCTTCTCCAGCAAATATACCTGTACAACCATTTGCAGGAGGACTGCAACTAACAATAATTTTCATCATGGATTTCTCTATCGATTATTTTCTCAATTTAGAGCAGCAATGATTAATCGTTTAGCTGTTCGACAGAAAATTAATCACCAACTACATTGATTATTGAGAAATAGTTTTCATTTTTTTTCAGCAAAAAGCCAAAGTTAACTGGTTTCTTCTTCTCAAATGTGATGGTTTAATGCTTTTGTTTATCATTTGTGACAGTTAACACAATATCTCTTTGGCTTTTGAACCACTGCTCAGACAAAACAAAACATTTGAAGACATCACCTTTGACTCTGGGAAATTGTCATTTTATAGACCAAACAGATTGATCATTTAATCAACAATGAAGACAGTTAGAGCCCTAAATCAATTCGTTGTTTGGTCTTGTTTCCAAAAGCCCAAGGTGATGTCCTAAAACATATTCTTTTGTCCTGACCAACAGTCCACAACCCAAAGATATTCATTTTTTGACTAATCATTGCAGCTCATATTCAGTTAATATTAACTTCCTGCTGATAAAAGTATTACCCCTTATCAGCATTCAGTGGAAGCGTATGGTGGTAACATGAGCATTTTTTCCTGTCAATCTGAAATTCAGTACAGTAAATATTCTTATTTAAGCTTTCTATATTGAGCAGCTCTAATAGACAGTGAGTACTTGACACTCATAAAAGAAAGATTTTTGGTTGAGTATTCCTTTAATACAGTTGGTTAGAAGCATATAAACAATGTCAATAAAACGTGAACACAAAGGGGCCATCGGGAGATCCCTACCCAGCTGTGTCTCTGCAGCCTCAGCAAGCTCCCAGTTTCCAAATGAACTGAGAGGTTGTGTACCATTGAACAGTACACAAAGTCACACACACACACACACACACACGCATATGCACTCTAACCTCCTCTCACCCCCACCACCACCATCACCCCACCCACTGCTCAGTGCACCCTGCCTCCTGATAAGCTGGTTTGCCAGGCTTGCCAGCACAACTGATGGCTCCGTTTGCACAACTGCTCCATTGTTGCCATGCAGAGTGGACAACTGCACTTTGGACCTTTCAGTGGGGAAAGCCTTTTATTGTGTTTCCCTTAAGGGCATCCACTGTGGTTTATCTGCAACCTGCCAACCACACACTTTAAACACTGCATTAAGGATATCTAAGGATAGAAAACATAAACAGTAGCTGCCGCATATCCTGTGCTGCCGCTTTTAAGTACAGTCACTTGCATGGTGGCTGATTTTTCCGGAGCTTAAAAAGACTCATAAAAAGGCAGCTGAATTATCTGTGTTGCTGGAACCTGATCCACTGCCGGCTGACCTTTTCCACAAAGCAATATTAAACATAATAGTTGGGCTGAGTTAAGTGATTGCAATTTATGAGTCCATTTAACTTGATTCAATGTTAGATGACAAATGATTACCTCGGTGAAGCAAAGCTTACATACACGAAAATAACCTTGCCAAGCAAAAATACAGAGCTTTATCAAACTTAACAATCAGCTCAGTGTCTGTCTGCTGCAAGTCTGGCTCAGCGGAGGGCTGAACAGAATTTTAAAAATGCATGACAAGACTAGAAGAAGAAGAAGAAGGAGAGGTTGCATATTAAATATCCACCGATATCCTCATGTTTTTTGGCTCAAACTCCATTAAGCTGAAATTGATGTGCATTGAATAGATGTTGCCTCTGAATCTGGTCAATTGGCCAAATGGATTAAGTGTATCAAATCCATTTTCCTGAGTGCACTGAGGAAGTGTCAAAATGAAACATTTTCAATTTAGCCCCTTAAGGTCCAAGATTTCCTCATCTTGCTGTCGAACAAGCAGCTTACCCTGCAAAAACAGGCTGCAACACGTCGCTAAACGTAGCCCGGGCTTTAAATTAGCCCGACACAATCCACATATTTGATTCACTGTGCAGCCTGAAAAAGAGCTACATGACTTTCAGACATCCAGTTCAGACTATAAAGAAACAATGTAGCCTACTTTGCACACTCCTCACTGCTCTCTTTTCAGCCACATCCTCTTGGATTTTATGACTCTGGTTAAAATGCAACCATTAAATATTCATGTGCAAGGGCTTTCACCCGTGAAGCAGTCCCCCCCCCCCCCACCCCGCCCCCCCCTCCTCCTCCTCCTCCTTACTCCGAGCTTTGGAGAAAGTGAGAAACTTTTTGATTTTAACTGACAGGAGCTAAATATTAAAAAAGAAGCTTTGGGAGTTCAACTAACTCTAGACTACTCCTTTCCAATATCCTACTCCACTCATATGAGCCTCGCTTTCTTGGCTTTCATCCTCATTGTTCTTAAAATTTCAGACTGAAGTGAGACTCTTGTAGAGTAAATTAACATGACAATACAAACTGTGGAGATTAATGAAAACAAATACTCAGTGGGCGAACAATAGCATTATGAAAATTGATGGTTGACAATCATCCCAGAGAGAATAGTGTGTTTTTTTTAGTCATCAGCAAACAGCACGCCACATGCATCATAAACTATATCTTTGAAAAATATTGCTCATTAATTTTCACTTGTTGTCTTGGCTGTTTATTATGCAAAACATTTCCTATCAGCAGCAAACGTAACGACAAATAATTCACACTTTCCCCCTTAGACACTCCTGGCATGTTCAAAATCCACAATATACAGCAAGTTAGAGCATCTATAAACGATTAAGGATGAAATTATGTCTTCAGGTATAGACAGTAGCATAAATAAATGCGATTTTGCTGCAGTGAACATTAGGGAAATTTTTTAAGCTTTATTTGAGTAGATGTGACTCGCATACAAATGGAGGGATGCAACATTCAGGGCTTCTCCAAACAAGTGATTTTATAGACAAATGAAGCAACCGCTCAGACATGTGAGGCTCGCACCCGTCTCTGTGCTCAAGGTAGCAGAACGCGTGTATGACAACTCGCCGCCGTAAGTTGATTTAACTGCCGAAAATTCATGAGGGGGGGAATAAAATGAAGCCTAACAATAGTATTGTTGTCTGAGAGCGGTTGGAAGGACGAGCGGCGTGAAAAGTTCATTCATTCTGAACTAATCTTTTTAGTGATTTGGGAGTAACGATTCGTGCCACTCACTAATGAATGAGGGACTGAACTAATCATTAGGATATTTATGAATAATATCATGTCAGCTTGAGCTGCTGCTACAAGCAAGTGTACAGTCAATCACTATTCGAGTTTGGACACCAAGTGTATGAGAAGCATGCGGTACTGATTACTCTTTCATCCATCACCAGAAGTCTCTCCTGCTTCAGCATTGAGCAGCTGATTGAAATGAATCAAAAGGATTTTTTTTTTCTTTCTGCTGTACTAGTTTAAAAAAGATGCTACTTGCCAGAAACAGAGTCAAACTTTCCATCACTGCTCATCGCTGTCTTTGATCCCAGACAAATAAGAAAACAAAAAGTGGAGGATGGCTTGTGAAACACTGGGGCTTTCAGAGGCATTCTTCCTCTCTTGGAAGGCTGCCCGCTCTTTTGAAAAGGGTTTTTTTCTTCAAAGCAAACGCCGGTGACATTACCCATTCTCCTCCCAATTAAAATTTATTGAAAACATCCAGGAAACACTGTAGGGCTAATATCATCACAACTAGCCTGTCAAAAACAAACAAATACAGCGATCACCAGGAGAAAAAAAGAATCCTTCCCTGGCCTTTTGAGTTCATAACCAGCATTTAATCCGCTGTGATGATTTACAATATGACAAGTCAAGCAAAATTTACTGTGACGGATTGAATGGGACCCAACATAAATATAATTACAGCTCACATGATCGTCTCCACCTCCCTCCTCAAAAAGGAAGTGTCTGCCGATGCCACACAAAGAGGACGTAGGATACGCAGCCTTGGGTAATTTGTTTTTTCAATTTGCTCCTCAAGATCAGCTGATGCCAAAAGATAAAAAAAAACACACACACACAGATCCACAAAGTGTCATGGATTTATCAGTGTTTGAAATGACAAGGCCCTAACAGCAGATATGTTACTTGAATTAACTGCTGGATAACTGCAGCACCCAAACCTAGACCGAGTGTCATTTGACCTCAAATATTGAAGGTCAACTGAAACGTCAGGGCAACAGTGCGTGGTAATTCTTAAAGATAACAGCTGCAGCTAATAATTGGAGGGTGCATTTTGAAAACGGACGGTTTTAAATATTGTAAAAAAAAAAAAAAGAGAGAAGAGTGAGTTGGCAGAGTCAAATTTGGCTTTAATTTAGTCCTAAAAAGGAATAATAAGAATGTTTCAGTCAACTTGGTTCAAGTTGATTGAAACAATCCAGAAAAAGTGAAACTTGATTTTAGAAATACTTGGAACAAGTTGATCTGTATATGAAACAGATTAAAAAAAAATCTTTAAAAACAGACAAAAACGACTTGATAGGAAATTATCTGCAGTGCACACATGCTGCTGGGGAACTGGATCATATGTACAGAATCATAAGGACGCAAAGAAAAAAAAACAGGGAAAAGCATAACAAGTGAAAATAATATGAAAAAGGTGTAAATATGGAAATAGTTTACAAAGATATATAGCAGTCATTCCCTTGCCAAAAAAGAGTCATAAACTGTGTGAGAAGTGGCAACACATAGGGGTAATTCTCCAAAAGAAACCCACTGTGCCCAAATCCCCCCCCCCCCCCCTCCCGGACAGCTCAGATTAGGTTTCACATTCCTACCTCACAAATAACACACACACACACACACAAGCACACGCACGAGTGAGAGAGAGAGAGAGGAGACAGAGATGTGGAATGAGACACAGCCACTTTTGTTGAGACATTTCTGACCTCACACTATTTCATCTCGCTGACGATGTTTACACCATGAGTCAAGCACAAGGATATCTTCTCTCTTGTTCTTTGTCCAAGATGTGGAGGATCCATCTCTCCCTCCCCTTGTCACCCCTCCCCTTCCATCACTCTTAAATCTAATGTAACACACATTAGTGAAACCAGCCATACGCCAATGGTGACACGAAGGATGCTGGGCCCTCGGGAGGCCCATCTCTCTCTCTGTCTCTCTCTCCCCCCTCTTTTTCTCTCTCTCTCTCTCTCTCCACATGCCAGGCACATCACGGGCGCAGCCTCACACCACAGCGTCTGTGACTCAAACATGCCCTCCTTTTAGAGCAGATGGTCAAAAATAGCGTCCGCCGTCAACATTTTTGTAAGCCGTGGGACCCGTTGGGCCACACAACGTTTGCCAAGAAGGAGTAGGGGTGCAATATATGTGTGTGTGTGTGTGTGTGTGTGCGTGCGGGAGAGTAAAAATAATCTGGTCAGTTACAGCTTTTCTCTGTTTGATACTGACAAAGTGAGAACACCCTGTTGTTAGAAACGAGCTTATGCAATCTGCACCTATAAATAGGAGTGTGAAGTGTGTCTGCATATGTCTCGCTGTGTGTTTACATCCAGACAACACGGCCCAATTCATTAGCATTCATCAGCAACAGTAGTTGTTATGATTTTTATAATTATTATTAATGTGTGTGAAACCACTGCTTGTTTCTGTAGCTGTTCATTTCCACCCCCTAAGCCGCTGCTGAGGACGGGACAGCCTGGCAGCCACCGGACGGGGGGAACGTGAGGAAACAGACAGGACGTGTTTACAGAAGAGTTATTTAAAGTTACCACTGGAACAGCAGTACACGTGCTTACACTAATTTTTTTTTTTTTTGCTCACCTACATGCTGTGTCTAAGCATAAATGCACATTTCATATCCTGAAATCCTGCAGATTAATTCAGAGGCACATTCACCAGTACACTAAGTTTGTACCAACTGTTTTTTCAGGCTTATGACGTAGTCGCTATATGTCTCTAATCAGAATAAGTTAGGCTGTGTAGAAATGCCTTCATTTGACACATCATTGTACATCTTCTAGGATTTATATGATTTGAAACTGTTCTTTTGTCTTTACAAAACACAGCAAATATCTAGGAATATATAGGACTAGACAGAGGTGAGGGTCAGTGTCAGTAAAAAAAAAAAAAAAAGCTAATTGTCATGGATTTTGTCAGCCTTGCTGTTTTTCGTCTTCTGTTTCTTATGTTTATTTTTGATATACTTGCTCTGAATTTTGGCACTACAGTTCCCATCATGCTTTGGTAATGTAAACAGGAAGTGTTATGTTACCATGGAGTCAGTAGTTGAGCTATGGGCTACACCTGAGCTCAGTTTTTTTTTTTTTTGCCTACATTTGTTTACATTGTGGCAAATCTGCACCATGAAATGTCATGCTGCTTTAGATACTAGCAAATCCTGTTTACTTTGCAACTATGGAAATAAAAACAATCACTTGGATTACATTTGATTCTGAAGACAAGAAAGATCTGAAATGGTAAGGAGCTTCCCTAATTATTTCTCTGACGTTTGAGACAATTTTAAGGGTAAGTCGCTCTGATTCCAGTAGTGTGCTCCAATTTGACTTATTTAACTTATTTATTTTATTCACATTACATTACTTATTCACATCAACTGGATGCAAGGGGTTAATGTACTCCACCCCTTTCACTGCTGAGACTTCTCTTCTGGTCTTCTTTCACTGCCCACAGCTGTCACGTCAGTGTATCAGCTCTGGTCCGTGATGCATGCCTTGCACCTGGGTAACGGACCGCACACAGACACCATGTTAGAATGAGGGTACAGTGTAAGCTGACACACGGGCTGTGGGTGTGGTGTCACTGCTGTCTGAGCTTCATCATCAGTTAGACAGTTTTGTTAGGGCAGGATGAAGAAAGTGATATCAGGTCATGAAAGAGAGAAAATCACGGCTCAATGTTAAGGACTCATCGATTAGTCAAGAAGGTGGTTTTAGCTTCTTAACTCTTCCGCTGCTTTTTTACATTTTGTATCATAGTAAACTGAATATCTTTGGGTTTTGGACCTTGGGCTCTGAGAACTTGTAATAGTCATTTTTGCTATTTTTTTAGACATTTTATAAACTATGATTAAACTACTGATGAAAAAAATGAAAGTAATCCTTTGTTGTAGACCTAAAGTAACATCTGTAAACCTCATTTCACCTTCACGCTTGACATCCATGATGCAACTGTACAAACTGGCTGCTGTTTAAAAGAGAATTTGTATCATACACTTAAGTTTCTATTTGTCAGAGATGTAACCAAACCTGGAACAAAAATGAATGTTGGCAAGTGGAGCAGATCAGTCGTCAGTGAAGGGGCACTCTGCTCTGGCACAGTTTTTCATAGGAAGTCTGAACAATGAAAGAACAGAGGCAGAACGTGATGACAGGTGTTGGGCTGTCAATCAAATGTGATCAGACCACACACAAAGAGTCCTGATGAAACAGATTACTGAATGTATAAGTGTTAGTTTAGTTGAATAATAACTGCCAGCATACTTCTTTTTTTAACTTTCATTTTGATTGTTGCTTATTTAGTCACAAATATGTGTTTTAAAGAAGTACTTTTGATTTGAAACCAAGTTTTCAAGAGCTCTAAAGTGCTATTGAAGCCTGTGAGAACAAACACCCAGAAAGACCTCTTCACTTCGGGTCACCTCAGCCTTTGCCACAGTGAATATGCAAAGGAAAACAGGTGAAATGCAAAGCGATATTTAAATAGGAGCCTCTCGTGCGTCGACATCTGGCAATAAATGAATGAGAAACGGTGCAACATGTTGGGGGATCTTATCTACTTGTGTTTTTACATCTTGATAGCAAACTTGAAAGCACCTGACATTTGTGTTTGTTGTGGAGTGGGTGGATGCAGGGGAATGGGGTTGAGGGTGGGTGGGGGTGATTGTTGAGGGAAAGAGATTACCCTCAGACCTTTTCTTTGAGAGAGAGAGAGAGAGAGAGGGAGAGAGAGAATGGGGGAAGGACATTCCCTGTGTATTAGTAAATCCCAGTTAATTTTCCCTGTCAGAGAACAATGAGATATGGACCCCCGCGGGCTCTGTTGAATGTAATTCCACCACTTGCTCAGAATCACCTTCATTACTCATCAGAGGTGTGGATCTTGCTCTCTCTCTCTCTCTCTCTTTCTCAAAAAAAAAAAAGGGCTCCAAAGCGCACACTAGACACGGTGATGCTTCAGCAGAGCCCCTGAGGAGTCTTTCTGGCGCCCTTTTTTTTTTTTTTTTTTTTTTTTTTTGATAGTGAGATTACACCTCTTGAGACATTTTCACATTTTGAGAGCAGCTGCTAGTTTCTCAGTCTTCAAATTTAAGAAGGAAATATGCCTGCCATGCAACACTATCCTATGCTACAAGATTTGACAACCCTTCAGGGTTCCCGGGTTGGACCTTGTTTAATTTATAGAAGCAGAGACTTTGGAGAAGCCGGATGCTATTCATGATTCAAAGCCTTTCATTTACACTTAACACTGCGGTGCAGTGCTGTGACATCATCTGCGTATGTTTTTCACAGCATGTCACATTCAACATGCATGAGCCTGCGACTGCTGGGGGCCTCAAAAGCTCCAATTACTGTATATCCATCGTGGGTTAAGGCTCGCAGACTGGAATGGATCTAGTTTTTTTTTTTTTCCTCACAACTGTCATGTCGCACTCTAACTCCCACAAACATGTAAATAAAGTATTAGTAGCTTTTAATTACATTTAATTTCACATTCAGCTTACATGTCGTCCAGCTCTTAGTCAGTTACTGGACAAATAACTTTTCTGACACTAAGGCTATCAATTATTTTCATTATCACTTGGTGTATCAGATGATAGAAAACAATGAAAGAGGTCCCTCATTTGTTGCAAGAGCTCAAGGTGATGTCTTTTAATGGCTTGTTTTGTCTGAGCAACAGTCCACAGATATTCAATTTACAATGATATAAACCAGAGCACAGCAGCAAATCCTCACATTTGAGGAATTGAAAGTGGAAAAAGTTTGGCATTTGCGCTTAATAAAGAACATAAACGATCGATTATAAAATCTGTTTTCATCTTCAGCTTCCATGACATCCATATCCTCTAGAACCATGTCAGTCACTTTGAGCACTAATAACAAATCCTGCGCATAATTAAGATTTTAAATAGAAAAGGAATTTCCTGGTTTACCAAGTAAGCATGGGATCAAGCCAAATATACAGTATTTCAACTTGTGTATGTGTGTGTGAGAGAGAGAGAGAGAGAGTTGGTGTGTGTGTGTGTGTCTGTGTGTGTGTGCGTGTGTGTGTGTGTTTTTCTGTTCCGGCTAACTTCCCCTCCAGCATGGCTGCAGCTGTAAGAGGAGGCAGGCCTATTGTTCAGACTAACAAGGGGCGCAGAGGTCACTTGCATTTTCACAAGAGCTTTGCCAGAGGGGTTGGGGAAGTAACCGGCACACTAGTCTGTTTGGTGTGGATCTACACTAAAGCTTTTTCTATAAAGTCACACCATTCCCAGTCTATTATAAAGAGGGATAGATTAGATTAAGTGAGATTATGCAGAGAGGGGCTCCCTAAAAAGAGCAAAAATAACACACTCAGGATTTAGCAGGCGAGTCAACAGTGGGATTAAGCCAAAAGGACACGTTCAAATCCAATGCTAATATGCACAATGGTCATCCTTCCACAGGCTCTGCTTATAAGTGGTCTCAAATGTTGTTGCTTCGAATTCCTCATCACATTTCACAAGCTGCAGCAGCAACAGAAATCTGACTTTTATTAGCATATTTTGGTCACAAAGATGAGATTAATCTCGAATGTGACAAATCTCAAAACCAAAAGTAAGCGGTATTTCTCTTCTCTCCATCAAACTGTCATCCCTGTCTTCCCCTCCTGTCAAGCCCTCTCTGCGCGTACAGTTTGTACAATAACAACTCCTATCACCAGTGCAACCGAAAATATGCACAAAGTGGTTGCACACTCTAACATGATTAAATGATGTGTGGTCTGGCGTCACTCCCAGCACCTCTCCCATCCCTCGCTATGCTCTGTATCTCCCTCCTGCACGAACGCAAACACACACACAGATTCCCTTTCCCTGAGCTGTGTTTTGAAAATAGAAGCTTCATATTAACAGTCAACAGTCAAGCTGACAGGTACAGTCTGACCATTCTCTCCGTCGTAAAAAAACCCTCAGTGGATATCTGCGCAGTACATGTTACTGCAGCTCCGTGTCACTGAGGTGCAGCGTTACAAATCATTGCGAGCACACACATGAGGAATGCTAAATAACATGTGTGAGGAGAATACAGTGGAATGATGTAGAGCAAATGCTTTTTTTTTGTTATCATCCGTGGTGGAGGAAATATTCAGAGTCGCAAGATATATATGAGGCGTCACAAGATGACTAACGGGATAGGAGAGAAGAAAAACCTTGTTTTTCTACACAGTTATATACATTTATTCTGGCTTTTGTAATGGTTACTTATTTTTCTTGCGAAACAGTCACAGTAAAATGAAACAATCTGAGGTTAGAAGGAAAAATGACTCTTCAGTGAAACTTATACTTGTCACACTTGGTTGCAAGTACATGTTGCATTATTTTAAGGGGCCACCAGCCAAGAAAGTTGGTTTCATTTATAACATGGCAGTATATTTTATAGACTAGTTTCTGTGTGTTAAATCATATGTAATGTTAAAGTATATAGTATATACAGCTGTCAGATAATTGTAATGGAGTGGAAAGCGCCATATTTCCCTCTGAAATATGATAGAGTGGAAGTAAAAAAGTGGCATCAAAGTTGTACTTAAGTACTTGAGTACATGTACTTAGTTACCTTCCACCTTTAGTTATCCTAAACAATCGCACTCAGACACATTGCAATATCAAAATATAATAAAACACACAATATGAAAATGAAGTGCTGTTTGACACCAGCATAAACTTCGTGATTGAACTACTACAACTGCCCAGTGACACACTTCTTTATTACAGAGAGCACCAGGCTTGCCCTGCGCTCTCCTTACTCATTGAAAATAGCCATACCAGCGAGATGATTCATCCCAGGAGTTTATTCTGTCGAGCACTGACAACACAAAAAGGACCTTGAGCGAAACCTACACAAGCCTCCCACAAGCCCTCTGACCACGGAAGAAGAGCAGTTGGTCGCCTTTTTCTCTGTTAGAGTACTTAAGAGAGCTCTCCGTACGCAGGAGCTGCTCGCCGCAAGTGGAATTTCTAAGTCGAATCAATACAATTATGACATTATACACCATTAAACAGCCGTGTTTACCAGCTACTTAAGTACACATTGTTGGTAAAAAAGGCCATTGAAGGAGGGTTTAGCTCTGCTGCTATGATGCAGATGAAACTGGATTGAGGTATTTCACAAACCTCGAAAGTCTACATTGCAGTCCATGTTGTGTTTCTGAAATATTACCAGACAAAAGGAGCATCAGATGCACTACACGGACAACATTTAAGTAGGCGAGAGTGGCTAGTTGAGACACACAGCCTCCAGGTCTCCTCACAGGCTGGCCGGCAGTGCTGCTGGAGGTAATGAGGCCTCTTGTGTGTCCTCTCTGATCTGAGAGCTGAATAATTTCCCATGTGGCACAGCCATTTCCAGCTTCCGCCTTTACTCTCACCTCATCGGGTGGGTGGAAAGGCGAGAGCGAAAACTCCCACCCAGCCCTGAAAACGTGTTGCCATTGTCAATCCACAGTGCCACACACAGACCGCGAGCTGGCTGCAGTCCAGGCAGGAAAAAAAAAAGAGAGATTTGTTCTCTATCTCAAACATGTATGAGATTTAGTTTAAAAAATAAAAAGTTTAGCTTTTCTGAATGAAAAAAATTCTGTTTATTTTTAGTGTTTTTTTTGTGTTTTTTTTGCTAATCTGTGCTAGAGGCAGCTGAATATCCTTTAACTGTTTTATTCTGCCTCGCTTTATGCTGACACTTTTCATTGGCCAGTAGGAAACTCAGAGTTAATAAATGGTCTACTTCAGCGCCCAGACACACGTGCTGGGTTGCAGATCTCTTTTTCAATGTGTCTTTTGTTTGACGGCTGGTGTTTCAACATCCTCAACTTGAATAGAAGAAGGTCAGCCTGGTGGGGTCTGCCCCATGGTTATTCAGGAGCCCAACCTGGGGCCCCAAAGAGGTGGGGTGACTGGGAGGGAGAGGATGGGACAGAAAACCTCCTCCTCTGTCTGACACCACCCTAATCTATGAAGCGACTGGAAGTTTGAAGTTTCCCCGGCACAACCAGAGCTCAATCAGCGTTTAATCACACGTGCCATCGAGTGCTTGTGGT
The DNA here is from genome assembly GCA_029490765.1 of Euthynnus affinis. Lineage (NCBI taxonomy): Eukaryota > Metazoa > Chordata > Actinopteri > Scombriformes > Scombridae > Euthynnus > Euthynnus affinis. Next base: position 12,921,074 of record CM055857.1, on the reverse strand, counting down.
GCATGCAGATTGAAGAGTCATGCAGGGATTTGAGCGAGGAGCAATCAAAAGACCAGGTGCATAAAAATGGCAGCTTTCTAGTTTGACATTGTTTCCCGTTCTGCATCGAAACTGTAAAGTTTTACAACCATCGGAGATTACAGGTTGAGAAGTCTGTCAGTTCAGAAGGCTGCAGGCAGCAGCTATTAAACCCAACCAGACCCTCAGGTTGCATGGCAGAAATGTAAACAAGCATCTGAGACTGCTCAATAACTGGTGTCACCGCAGAAGTTTTACACGACCCTCAGCACAGCCGGGTCCAAACACCCGGCTGTGCTGTGCAAGAGACGTTCGGATGCTGCAGCAGCTAAAAGCAGACAAGAGGAGAATGAACTTTTTAGCAACATAACAAAAACAGGAAGAGGTCTCCTGGACATCTCACCAAAACAAGAGAAGAAACATCTGCACGTGTGTCAGTTTGCTTGCTTGCTCGCTTGATTCTCCAAGAAACATAAAAAAGGTGCATGTGTAAATGAAAGAAACACACACACACACACAATCTCTCTCTCGCTCTCCTTCAATGACAATGGTTAGGAAGCAGATCTGGGAGCAACGTCTGTCTTACTTTTTTCCACTTGGCCATGCTTTTTGCTTCCTGGACAGATGTACAGCAAGTGAAAAGCAGCTATATATCAGAGGCCCCTCCAATCCCAACTGGTTCCATATTCAGACAGCAGGAATTTGGGGAGTCAACTTGTTAAACCCTCATGAAGCAGTAATGACCTACAGCAGCGAGACAACTCCAGGCTGTGGCATATAGCCTATACTGTACGCATTCATACCTAATGCTATACACATGTGCTGCTGCTCACAAAGTTCACATATATTAAAAAATGACATTTAATGAACAATTCGCGCACTGCAGTGACCGCTGTCTTGCCTTGTCCAGTTCTCCTGCAGCTTGCACATACAATTCCACAGCACCATTAAACCCAGATTAGACAAACCATGTGGTCTGTGCACATCAGAAGCAAAAGGTAAAAAGAAAAAGCAATACCTCTAGATGTTGCACACACACACACGGACACACGCTCACACAGACACACACGCACCGCGGCATGATTCATTCTGCAAGCAAAATGCATACAGGCTGCTACAATGTAGCCTCCAAGCCCCAACGCTTAGAGATCAACGCGGCATCTGTTACTAACGAAATACACAACCTGCTTAACAGCCCGCCGGTTCAATCCCGACGGCACAGAGCGGCGTGATAGTAAATAAAAAGCTGTGGTTTATTATTACAGCCTCCGACGTGCTCCTCAGTGCCAGTTCAAGTGGTCACTCTATTGTTGAGAAACAATCTGAGCCAAAGTGGAAACAAAACCTTTCCCGAGACAAGAGCCTCGCAGCGCCACACTGGAAACAAGCAACGTTAAGTTTGCTGCTACTCACCGGGTTATTAAGCGGAGAAAGTCCTCGGTAATTTTCGGCTCTTGTTTTTAAATATCTTCCCCCCTCACGGCCACTGAGAATGGGCTCAACGTCAGTGGGTGAGTAACTGAATAGAGTCGGGGAGAGCGCAGTAAGTTGGAGTGTCAAATTACATTGGCTATTCTATTACCAAAGGGACCCATGCTCGGTGGCTGCTGACAAAATGTGTCGCGGATTTTACACGGAGAAGCCATCAGGAGGAGAGAGCCGGGAGCGGAGCCGGACTGTCGCTCAGCAGCCATCTGGTACACTGACTGCATCTGCGGCTGGAGCGACCCGCTCACTGGACGGTGGACCCACCACATCTACCGCAGTGTGGGGATATACAGGGTTTTTAGGAAACGGAAATGTACAGTATAAACAAGTAGTTACACACATTAAAACGGAAGCTGTGTTTTTATGTGCGTGTATGTATCTCGTGATTGATCCAATGAACATAACAACATATTAAAGGTCCTTTAATGTAATTAAAAATATATTATTATTATTATTATTATTATTATTATTATTATTGTTATTATTATTGTGTCAAACATGTTGTTTACAGTAGGCTTATTATGACTATTATTATTAGTAGGCTATTATTTACAGTGATATTGCAACTTAATACTAGAACGTTTAGTAGTTATTATACATAAAAAACACTCAAATACGCCAAAAAAAAATGTAATATACAGTAAAATAGTAATAAAAAAATCTTTTAAAAATAATAAAAATGATAGTAAATAAAACTAGGCCATTACAATTAAGTAACATTAAAATTAATTTAACAATTAATTTAAACATGGAATGTTTACATTAACAAAATCATAAATCGTCATTAAAATTAACACTGTGTTGACAATATGTTACCACAATCCATTATCTGAATTTATTAATATACCTCACAACAAAAAACAACAAACGCACGCGCTCACACGAGGGCACTCGCACACGCGCGCGCTGCGCTCCGGCGATCCGCCTCGGAGCTGACACCACCCTCCGTGTTTTGCAGGTCGCCGCTCTCTGATGGAAGGCTCTGAATAACAAAGACATGTTTGAGAGCAGCAGCGGCATCAGCAGCAGCAGCAGTAGAAGCAGCAGCAGGCTGGGCTGAGCGCTGACGTCAAGGAGCCATGACTGTGCCAAGCAGCATCCAGACTCCTGTCCACCACACGCACACGCACACACACACACGCACACACTGACCTGATGCTACCACTGTGGCCTCTTTGGAGACACCCCTTGTCAAAAGTTAGAAACACATCACCCTGTGTGCTTTGATTGACTCCTCAGAATTGAGATGTGTTCAGGGTCACAGTGAAGTTTTCACTGTCAGAGGGTTTTATACATTTATAGTAGAAGTCGCTACACAAGTGATACACTCTGCTGTTGTGTTTGAAGTCCTGTGGAGCCTCTGCTTTCTGGCCTGTGCATCTACCCCAGCTGTCTATACTGGAACAATAGGCGCCATTTGTCCTGCTAAAAGGTGACAGGAAGCATTGATTTCAGGCTGTTCCAGGCTTGTAAGCCATCCCTGAATTGGCTAATGTGAACATTTCCCTCTAACGGAGGTCGGAAAATTTTAGGCAATCATGATGCACAGTAATTGTATCAGGATGCAGGACCTAAGTTTGGATTCCAGGATACCAAAACACCCAATCAATTTTATCGAACCGTTAATTGCAATAAAGCCCTGTAATGTTCAATAGGAGATTCTAGTAAGGTGCAAAGCGAACAGCTGACATCTATACAAAAAGGCAGTATTTAAAGACAGTTGGAAACAAAGAATAAATTGGGAAACATAAAAAACTGCATTTACAGTATATCTAAATCACTAAGTTATTTTAGAGTTTTTTATACAACACTTAGCTTCTAATCCTGAAAAATGTACTTTTTTAAAGTTATTCACATACTCCAAATGAAGGTATGCAGTAGAAGATGGAGTAATTTAGATATATTTTCATACCATACAGCACATTGTAAATGCAGTAAAGTAGCCATTTAGTGCTGTCACAAAGGTAGGAATTACTAAATTGTTGGCTATTAAAGAGCTAGTTACTCATTCACTGATTTCTCTCAGGTCACTTAAGCTCGCCACTCTCAACCGGGGGAACATTTTATTCTGGTTAAATGTTTAAACCACCAAAGTACTTTTCAGTTTTCCTGGTTTGATCTAAAACAATTAAAAGTTCAGGGTCAGTATAGCTACACACCATCAAAATGTAGGGCTGTGATGCATGTTTTGGCTAATGATATGAAATATATGTCAGTTATATGTCATAATTTTGTCCAGAATAACTGAACATTACAATATAAAATCTTCTGTAGTACTCAATTGCAATGGTTTGAAAAGGATCGACCTTTTTAGACCTGTGATCACACTGTTGTGACACTTTCTCCCTCAAGATGATGATGTTGTCTGTGATGTATGCCAGCACAAGACACTGATCCAAATATAGAGGGGAATTTTCCTTATCACAAATGGGTCAAGGAGACTGAGTCAAAAATGGACTGTCAAGTGAAATGCTTCAAAACTTGTATGCGCAGGGATGTTCAACATGTTGCAGTGTAGTGCATCAGCAGGCTCCAGTGCGGACAAAGTGTGACATGCTTTACTGCCAGGGATGTGCCGGTCCGGTGGTTAACATTGTCACCTCGCAGCAAGTACACAGGTTTGATTGCTGGCATTTTTGTGAGTGGAGCGTCTGTATTCTTCTCATGTTGACTTTAGTTTATTCTTTTATTCTTTTCCTGTCCATTGCAGTAGATTGGAGACCAAAAAGCTTTAACACTCAATGAAGTGCTATAGAAAGTACAGGTGGTGATTATGAATCAGTTTGATCAATTAAAACTGCACTAATCAATATTTTTCTAACCACAATTAAAAAGATAAATGTGAAAAAGGTGTGATTTGTTTTGATGAACTATCTAATCACTAATCACCTGACTCTGCTGTGCAACTCTTGAGTGTTTTAGCGTCTCTCTGCTCATTGTTTTGGTTTTACAGTCACCACTTTACTGTTTTGGTTTTTACCACTCTTACCAGCATATTTTCTAGTTACAGCAGGCAGCTAGCTGTTTTCTTTTCTTTTTTTTATTAGTGTATAATGATATTCAGTAATATGAAACATATGATATGAAAACAACATAGGATATAACATAAAATTGTAATAGCTAGCTGTTTTCAGTGAAAAAGCTCCAATAAACTCACTTTACACTACCTGCCCAGCACCAACAACTGCAGACAGATGAAGTTAGTGACTAGTTGGTGAAGCATTTAGCAGATAGATACTGTATTTCCCACAGGAGTTGGTAGAAACCAAAACAAAAATAAAAAGGGTATGAATATTGCACTAACATTAAGCAGATAGACACAAACATGACTACATGAAAATAATAATGCTACTTTGTGTCTGTTAAATGTGTAAATAGGCTGCTGTTAGCTAACTCATTAGCCAGAATAACTCAACAGGGTAATAATACTGCTTTTTGTGTCACCCCCCAGTGGCCAAAAAAGGAATGCAGGTTTAAACTTATATATACAAACAACATATACAGATTTACAAATCTTTATTTATATTCTAAGGCTCTATTGGAACATCTTTGCATGGTTTACATTAAAAAAGAAGCAACAACAACTCTTTATTCAACTCTTACTGATCCTTTATGCAGCCCTTCAGTTCAGCCTCTGTCTGAAACAGGCTGTTTTCACTCCTGTCTCTTTAAAGCCCCCTTCCCGAGAGGCCCACTCTGTTCTGATTGCCCAGCCTCATGAAGTTGTCCTTCAGGAGACATCCGCCAGCTCCAGAAGCTACGTCAACAAATCATAAAACAAACTATGATTGCAGGATTTCACTACTTTTTCTCGTTCTTTGCTCAAAATGTCAACTTCCGTACGTGTTCAAGTCGAAAATCTGTTTTTGTCCACTCTCAAATATGAGAGTGGTCAATGCAAACAACACATGAAAAATCCTTAGCAACAACCTTAGCAACAGAGGCTACATTACAAATGGGCATGTGCAATGAGATATATTTGCAAAACATTGCAAAAGAAGCATTCAGAGTAGGCTGAAGTCTGGGCTTTTGACTTGCAGGGATATAACAGTATATAACAGAATATGACAAAAAGCATGATATGTCCCCTTTAAGTGACTGCTTATTTACAGTATATTCAGTCTGTTAGTGATTCAAACTGTTTTGTTCATACAAAATTAGGTTTTTATAAGCACTGTTTATGAGGTTAATAGCACAAGGAACCCCTTATCTGCAACAGAGTTATTGCATCATGTATTCTATTAAGCTTGCAACCAAGATGTAACATATCCTAACTAACTCACCAAAGATGTGAGTGTGCCTCCCAAAGAATACTGAGTGATAGGATTTTCCTTTTTTTCCATGGTCTGTTACATTTCATTTGAGGGATTTCTTTGTCGCACACCTGGTGTAACAACCTATAAAACCCCACATTGTCTTGGACTTATAACAAATTAATCCCAGCATTCCTGTTTCTGTTTCAACAGAAGTTCTTTGGCCACATGGCTTCTATGAAGATAAACGGACTGTAAGGGGCAACATCAGTTTCCACTCATTCTAGTTTTCACATCATGTTGAATGAAGATGACATAATCAGTAGCACTGAGTTAACGATCCTGCCAGATTTTGAGTTAAATCTGAATAAGTTAGATCAATGCTTTGTTAAAGCCCCAAAATTAAACAGCATAATATTCGTGCACATGCTCATTGATGGTTTTCTTTTTGTTCTCCTTCACCACCTGTAGACAAACGCTCTTAGAGAATCACAAAACACATCGTCGATGCTGGACTCTCACCCCACATGTCCCTTTTCTCCTTACATAACAACAGCACAATGTGATCTTTGAAAATGTAGGCAATGAGATGTCTGTGTTTTCATTTACAGTTCCCACCTGGTTTATGAATGAACAACCACCAGGCTCCAGAGACCAGCCCACATCCTCCGCAACCAACCAACCACTGGCTGTCTTCCAGTCAAAATGTGTTCACAGTGCACACTTTGCTCCGCTGCGGACAGAGAGCTCATACTGCTGCGGTGGTATGTCCGAAAAGAGGAAAAAGAGAGATAGTGTTGGAACCATACATTCCCAAGAGTCTACTTACTACGATGGTCAAGAGCTGTATTGGCATATTTTACCTCAATTTCTTCGCTGAGACACAAAAATGTGAGTTAAATTATAGCTGGAGACTGTTGATAGACTCTGTGCTTTCACTTTACCAAGCCTCTTAGCTCTCTGCGCGTCTTTCCCCAAACTGTGTTATTGGGGGTCTGTTGTGTTATGGGATTGTGTGTGACCTGCTGACAGTATTGCAGACTGTGCAGGGGAGTCTGGTCAGCAAATAGGATTGCAAAGTGTGGAGGGAATCAGGAGGGCAATGAGGAGGAGAAGGAGGAGGAGAGGCTTCTGTAAACAGGGGGACAACTATTGCTCTCTATTTGACAAAAAGGCAGGGAAATGTGTTCAACCCCATTGATTCTCATTACAGCAGGAGAGACAAACAAAAAGAGAAGAGACATACCGAGACAGGTTGTGGTGAAGCCTCCTGACGATTTGCTCCCCTTGTTTTACTCTAAGATAAAAAACAGAAACAAAAAGTCTCTACAGTGAGGGCAAGCAACACCAGCAGAAAGCTGGCTGCCGGCACCCCATGCTGCTCTGCTTTTGGGGGACCAGAGAGCCAATCAATGTGTGCTCACAAAGGGGGAAGAGCATTCAGAAAGCCAACTGTTCCCTTAGGCCATGGACAATGAAGATGTGGGAGAGACAGAGGGAGACAGTGCAGAGAGAGAAAGAGGCAAGAGAGTTGACAACATGTATCCTTTACTACCAACTGAGAGGAATAACATGATCACTGCAACACTGACATACAGCAAATATAACACTGACTAGTCCCATAGAATAATGCTCGTTTTAAGAATATCTAAATAGACTGAAGTTAATGAGTGTTATTCATGCTAGTGGCACAGCTATATAGATGGCACATTGACACATCTGCCAGATTTTTTGTACAGACATCATGGTTCCTAGAGGATGAGTCCGAACAGCTTTTGTGATCCCTTGACTTTTCATCTAGTGCCACCATGAGGTTAACATTTGTGATTTTAGGTGTAATGTCTCAATAACTGTTGGATTGCCATGAAATCTGATGCCCCCATCAGGATGGCCTGTAATACCTCAAGCCCTCCAAAATTAAATGACCAAATACATCATTTGACCACATGCTCTCCACAATACATAGTAGCTTTTTCTAATCTGGCACTCCTATCGGCAGTAACCAGCAGGAGAACATCCTGCTGTGCTTTCCAAAACCGTTACAAATCACTGTTCAAAAATAATCATGTTTTATGACATGAGAACACTATGGTTGAGGTCTGGTTAGGTTTAGGCACAAAAAACAACTTGGTTAAGTTTATGGAAAGATCATGGTTTGGGTTCAAATGATGGAAGACAGTAAGCAGTTGGAAATGTGACACTTGCGGTTGGAAACGGGAAACAAACAGCGGTCTCCTGTGGCAAAATCTACTGTTAGATTGTAGTCGCTCACTCCTCTGCCTCCTCCTAATGATGAAAATTGTTAAAAAAATTTTTAATTTGTATAGATTTACCAACAGTAAGTACAGTCCAGCTAAATGCAGTTTTTGTTATAAATTACCCTGATGACATCATACTGAATAGTGAAATATAGTACAAAACAGCAGAATGTATAGCATTGTAAATTACTTAGATAATTAATATAATCTCAAAATTGTTGATTCATTTTCTGCCAAGTGACTAACTAATTAATTCACTGATCATTTCAGCTCATACTCAACAATATAATATAGCATAATATTGAGAAAACACAATGTCTGGCTTTTGATTAATAAATTATTTATGATTATCCATATAAATCATTTCTGTTGAATGACTTGTTGAATAATCAACTACTTATTTTAAGTTGTACACAATAATGATCAAAGAGTAATATTTTTTTTATTTAGGGATTCCCTTCAGTTATTCATTTTGTTTATAAACCAGTGCCATGCTATTGAACCATATAGTATGTGTGGGTTATAGATGTTTTGTCATGCACGGGGAATTATGTATAATTTGCGTCAAACAGTCCCTGAGTGGCAGATTGAGCTCACCGTGGGTGTTCCACTTAATAAAATCACTTAGTGTAACAATCCTCACCTTGACATCTCACTGTTCCTCTCAGAGGGAAAGGTTTAGGTATATTGCAGTGCAGTGAAGACTTTTGTTTTCCTTTTATGTATTACCTGACAGGAGGTTAACTAGCTATTTCCAGCCCCATTATTCTCCTGTAACTCCAGGGCAAAGTGAAAAGTCAATTATAGTCAAAGCATACTGTGTTTGTCAGAATCCCAGGCTTGTGATATACTCTGCAGAGTCATTTTCTCCTAAATGTGAATGTTTAATTATTAGCAAGACATTATAGGGTTTAATGAGATGCCATAGCAAATTGCATTGAGAGCTTCATATGAACTGATATACCAAAAAAAAAAGCATCTCAGCAAGGCGGTAGTTCCTCCACAATATCAGAGCTAGTCTGTCCACGCTGTGACATTTAAGTAAGATGCTCTCCTTATCTTAGAGGATGGGTTCCAGCTCCTCAGCTGGGAAATGTCACATGTTTTTTAAGGTCAGGTTGAATCTCTTCAGTTATTTTTCATCAAAGGAGCTTAGCTGAGTGATTCCCTCTTATGATAATGTGCTTCCACGACAGGAATCAACATATCGACATACATGATCTAAGATAGTGTACATCAGCAGTGTAATTCAAAAGTAAAAATCCAACCTGTTATAAATCATCAGGGCTTCCAGGACTTATTTTTCTCGCAGTGTCTCTGTCTACATCCACCATCAGTGATTTTTTTTACTTTTCACAGAGTAACTTAAAAAAAAACAACCCATAGAGCAGGTGTGAACTTGTGAACTTGCTGCAGGTCTTGCTTGTAGGTGACGGAACAATATTGATAGCAGAGCAAGAGCTTTTCCATTAGAGGAAAAAAGCGAGTGCTGTGCTCCTTTCTGAAAATGCAACACATCTTGTGGCTGCCTTGCATTATAGCACACTGAGAACCTGGTGTTGCTGCCTCTTATATCTCTTGTGTTACTGTTGGTACAAATTGGTGAGTGCAGAAAGGAACTTGCACTAAAAGCTACTGTTTATCTCTGATGTTTCAGAAACTCTACTGTAGCTGCTGGACATTGTTGTGGCATCAGAGTTTGGACAGATATCCAGAGTATAGCAAAATATATAGCAGCAAACAACAAAATATGACTAGGAATAGAAATGCAATAGCTGAGTTTTAAATAGAGGTGAAAAAAAATCTGATGTAATCCTGTCTGAATCTCTTACTGTCAGCAGTGATGCACCACCGGGATACATACACTAATGATCTCATGTTTACACTCACTACAGTAAGATTAAGATTGGTTTGATGACACTTTTGTAACAAGGATGAGGTGATGTGCAGAATGTGCAGACTGACTGCGAGTCTGAATACCTCAGTGTTATGGGAATGTGATTATTTTTTCAGTAACGAGTATTGTAAGGGGTTGAAATTCCTCATCCCATAACAATTGATTACTCTGACAATTCGGTGGTCCTGTTATGAGGGTTTATATAAATTTTGTCCCGTGCTTTCAGACATGTTAGCTTAAGGTACCAAAAGAGGAGAAATTTTACTCCCAGTAACTCCAAAATTGTCTTATTTGCCCAATGGAGGGCAGCAGCAGTATCTGTTTGCAGACACGCAGATCCTCACATGCAGACACACACTTGTACAGACACCCACATGACAACATATACTTCTGCTGCTTCCCTCATCCACCAATGTGTTTGGCAGGGGTTGCCGGGCAACAGGTTGCGTAAACACGGCACCTGACATGTCGAAAGAGAGAGCAACCAGGCGCTCAGGCACTTGTCTGCATAGCTCTGTCGACTCCTCTTACAAACATGCATTCAGAAAATGAAATGACTCTCCCACGTATGTACATGAATCCTTTTAGAAATGTAAGAATATTTTTAGCTGACATACTTTATCTTGGGGGCACTTTTTGGATCTCATCGGAGGTGCTGCCAGTTCTTCAGCATTGAAGTGAGGATAAGTGCTGGATAGAAGAACAGTCTCAATAAATGTGTTTGAATATACAGAGTTTGTCATGGTTGCATCTGAATGAATATAATTTGATTACATTTACAAGGCCACTCAAAAATAAACAACTTTTTTCGCTACTGAAAAAGACTTTATGGCTAGAATGATATAGATTTAGAGTGAAGAATATCAGTAATTCTGACTGAACACTACAGCTGTAACAATGTGCAGTTTAGATATAATGTGTGTTTATGGCTTTATCCATACCACTATTTTCAGTGAGCGTAGAGAACTCTTCCTCGTTGTATTACCTCCACTGTTTTTTTCAGGCTACACGCTTTCAACATCAAGGTCAAGGGCAGCTTTATTATCATGTAAACAGTACAGCATGGAGCAACAAAATGCAGTTGTAGCCTCTGCATATGCTACTGTTTTATACTGTATTTCAGGGGAATAAAATAATGAGGAGAAGGGTTACAAACATAGTACTGCAGTAAAACAGTAAAGGACATAGTTTTAAATAATCAAGTTACTCTATTAATATAAATGAATGTTTGACCACAATGTAGCTGCAACTGTCAAAATACAAACTGAAGGGCTTCTGCAACATCAGCCATATGTTGGTAAAAGATATTGCACTACATAACAGGGCTCAGTGTTTATTCATGATTTCAAAGTGAAGTAAAAGGGCAGCGAGTGAAGTAAATATCCAGAGAGTTCAGTATTTGCGGTGCAGTACGTTAGCCAGAGCTAAAGTAGGTGAGAGGAGTGCTGTTTGTGTCCTCTTTTGCAGTCATGTGAAGGATTTCAAATGGAGTTTAGGAGTCTCACAACAGCAGTAGATACTTATGTATCACTTTGCAGATGGCAGCAGAGTGACCAGGCGGTGGGCTGATTGTTGTCCTTAAACTTGTCTGTGGGCACCTTGTTTCAGTGTCACTAATGGTGGGTAGTGAGGTGCTGATGATGTTCTCAGCTGCCGAGACTCACAATCCTGGGTCTTGCAAGTGCCGGGCTGCTCAGGATACTTTAGATTGTCTACAAAATCAAAATGATTTGAATTAATGCATTATTACCTTAAACAGGAGGAAAATAACAGAAAGAGCTGGCATTCCTGGTGAGTTCTGAAACACACACTGTCACATAAACGGCAGATAGGAAATGGAGGCCTGAAGGTTAGAGAAACAGGCTGAAGGTCACCGGTTCAACCCCCGGGTAGGCGGTGAAACAGAAGCTCTTGCACCTCCCTCACCAATTAGGTGCCCTTGACCCCCAACTGCTCCAGCACCAGTGGCTTTCAGATCAGATGGGATGCACTAGGGAGGTTCCAGGTGTGAACGTGTGGAACTGTGTGAGTATGATCAGCATTAGCTGCATAGGGTGAATAAACATGGACAGCAAAAACATGCATATCATACACTTTAAGCTTTAAGAAGTATTGTATTGCATTGTATTTAATTTCATATCAGATTCTCTGTAATGTTTATTCTCCAACTTTCTTGCCTCTGGTCTAGTTCCACCTCATCTTCACTGATGTTGCTGTAGTATGTACCTTCACCCTGTGTCCTAAAGTCAACTTTTTTTTTTTTTTACTGATTTTTGTGTCAGTGTGGGCAATTCAAAGAGAGACTTTCTGATTGATCTGTTTCCTACAAAGGACAGAGTTCAGAAACAAGATGGATTTCATATATCTATTATCTGATGTGACTCCTCCTCTTTAAGAGGATATAGATTTTCTGCCACTGATTCGAGGAGTTAGGTAGGGCCGAGGATCCCTGCTTCTAAAGGTTGCACCCAGTGGATTTTCTCTGCTCAGTAGGATCACAGACTAAAAGGTTGCACTGTACTGTATAAACTTTAAGCTGACATTTATCTTTGTGGTAGCCCTGAAATCCTGTTTTCCAACAGTAAAACTGTGTGCTAATGATTTGTTTCGTCTTAAGCGAGTGAGTGTAGCAGCAGAAGAATCATTCAAATATTCAGAGGGATTTAGACTCAGACTCAGACTCTCTTTATTGTCATCCCATCCATATACAAGTATACATTTGGGATTAAATATTGTTTCCCATGTAGGAGCCTACAGTATGGTGCATCAGTTAAACAGGTAGACAGGTCAAGACATAATGCAGGTTGACCATCACTCCACCTGGCTAAGCCTCTGTAAGGTGCTGGAAAAATCAATGAGTCCAAACTTGATGAGATAGATTTCCGCACACTTAGATCTATGCAGTATTAATATATTATTATTTATTTTTGAGTTTTCAGCTGACCTTCATCATAGCATACATGATAACCAGGTCAAGACATAAGGACATGTGTGTGTTAGAGTTCTATTACTGGTGTGAGGGGGATTCTGATGATCCTCTCAGCTGTCCTCACTATCCACTGTAGGGATTTCTGGTCAGTGATGCTATCTTTCATGTTTCCCATTTTGGCCTGATCAAAATGGATGTGGTTCCTCCATCCCATTTCCACAATGTATTCTGCAGCCACAATGTGGAGAGCATGCAGCGTTAGCACCATTAGTGTGCTAGACTGTCCACAAATCATCTCCTTAGTCCTTCCATCAGACTCCCCTGCATTTGGCCAGCGCTGATAAGGCCCCGCCAAAATGACCAGGGGGTCACAATTTCACTGAAGTCAACGGCAGAGATAGACCACCGTGTCCATCAAAGTGTAACTCCAGGCTGTCTCTGCAGTGTTGTCATTTCTCAGGCAGTGGGATGCTTTGAATTAATCTGAAAAACATGGAGTGAGCGATAGCTCCAGCAGTTGTGAGGGCTGAAACTCCTCTTGGCCTCTATTTCTAACACATTGTCAAAACATTCAGGAGGGCTGAATGCAGTTACAGGATTTCACATCTCAGTGGAGTGACAGTGGTGATTATTCTGTTTTGTCAAATATTACCTACAGTAGAATCCATCTAAACAGGATAATAGGTCCAGTGGTAAGTGCTATATACATGCATGATTTATAGTATGTCATATATGATGTATGAGTTTGTACATTTCTAGACTGTTACCAGTGTTGTCTTTAGTCTTTATGCTTTGTTATTTTCAACATCTTTTTAAAAATAGGTTATCAAGTAAAGAGAATGTGATGGAACTTGGTCACACCCAAAGTCTGTATGTTAAAAAGATGTAGCAAGGTGTGACATCACCCTTTGGTTTGCATTGGAGCCAGTTTGAGGCCATGAGTTGCTGCTTATGGTCGGCGCCATCTTTTCCGTTTGGAGGACCTTCCAAACAAGGAGTGCCGGGTGTTGCCTTTCACACTCTGGAAACACGCCTCACTACCTCGATCTGATACACTAGCTTTCTGGGAACACTGAAATGTGCACACTTGGACTAACAAGTCCAGGAGCTAGGAAGAGCAGCAGGTGAGTGAACTGTCAATCAACACCCACACAGCACACATCAAAGCTATTATATGTCTTCAAATCTCCTTGAAAATCATTAGTGACTTTTTTTAACATTAAATAAATCTCACAATGATAAAAACACAAAACAGAAAGTAAAATATAATGTAAAAAATAGAAATATAGTCTGTCTTCAGCTCTAAATGTTGATCCATAGTTGTGTAACTCTTTGAGTATAACAGTCTTTTCAACTCAGACTCTTTGGTTTTCTTCTCTTTTTTAAAAGAATAAAGTCTTCTCTACATCTTTATATTTAACTACAAGTACAGTTATGTTTTGTGTCACAATGTATTGCAGTGCTTTGCATAGGGCTGAAGATAATATGTTAATGCCACAGTATATAATACAATTTTCTGTTTAAGCACTTAATCATGAGGGATTATATGTGCTTTGTAACAATTTCACCTCAAAGATCATTCTCCAAATCTGATGATTACTTAAGGATTTAAAACTACATACAGTGCACTAAATGACTTAAATATTCATAAATATTTCAACACTAGGTCACAAATTACAAAGCAAGTTATTGACAAGATGAACACATTGTTACATCCTAACAGCATCTGGCATGAAACGATTGAAATAATTCTGTAGAAGTTGCAGCAGTCATGAAGGATTAAACAGCATTAGACTGCTGTGTGTGTGTATTATCATGGAGTAGATCTCCTGTGTGTAGAATTGATTTGTAAATAAATTCTTGACAATTCCTTTCAAACTCAGTGAAATAAATCCCAGACCAATAAGCTGCTGGCACAGCCTTCTGTTTGTCCATGACTAAACAAACAGGAGCTGGAACATTGAATTAGCCTCTGTTTGGTGTGTGTGTATGTGTAACAAAATGCAGCTATTACTGTCATGTGGACAAGTTAGAATTCAGCTGGAAGGGATGTTTTTTGTACTGTTTTTCAGTGAGAAATATGGAAAAAATTCTCTTTCAGCTGTTCTGTACGTCAATACTAAATATATAAAGACAATGGATAAAGGGCTGGTTTACACAGATTACATCACCTCTAGTGGTATCTACAATGGAGGTGAAAGGAGGCAGCTGGATTCATGACATTACGACATCACAAGATCACTTCTGTGTAACAAACCATCTGGCACGTCAGGTTAGAATAGAACTGCTTTCCATTGAAGAAATAGTCCTTCTAAAAAACTGTGAGGTCTGAGGATTATACAGTGGCTGAGAGAGCTCAGTGCAGTCTGACTTAAAGTTATATCCCTTAAGATTTTCATGAAATTAAACCCCACTTTTATGGTTGTCTGCAAAGCTTTGCCACTAATGAACCAATTTGACAATACATATTAAGAAACATGTAACAAATACAGGTGATGCAAGCTAATCAAGAAACGATGCATGTCCATCATGACACAACAGAAATTTCCAGGTAACACTAAAAACTCACAAATATGCCAAATGCTTGTTCAAAAATGAGCTAACAACAGTAATATTAGATTCCGATAGCATGATTCTAATACTAGTGGAGATACTGGCAATTTTTATAATTACAACATCCTTCAGCTCCATCATACTGAGGCAGAAATCTCAGAGACAGATGTTTCAACACCTGGACAAATGAAACAAAAATGATCCGCGTGGCTATAGCAATGTTTTTATTGCATCAGTTTCATAACATCTTTTCTGTGTTCCATACTATTTAAAGTTCATTATTTATGTTATATTATTTTCATTTGATTTCTTATTTACTTTTTCTGTATATATATCTCATGCTCTATTTAACCTTGTTTGATGTTTAATTTGGATATGTGTACTTAAAACAGAACTTAGATAGCATAAGAAGATCTGAGGCAACAGCAGTTAATTAAAGTGATATTAGTGGAGATATTATGATGAAGTGTCTAAATAACAACAGTGAACAGCAGAAAGCCAATCATGCTTGCATGAGGTCCATCAGGACACTTGACACTACACAAGGACATCCTAAGGGCAATGCGACAACCAGAGCGCACGCACACACACACGCACACATGCATATACACACACACAGACACACAACGATGCTCCAAACCTCAAGACCTTGGAGAAGCTAAACTATCCTCATTTCAGCATTATGTCGGTGCCAACTGTCAGAGGTGCCTCTTGTTGTTCCATAATGATGATCAAGCACCTCAATCCATGAGGATTTTCTCTTTTTTTTTCCTTCGCCAGGAGCCCTGTTTGCCAAATGATAAAAGGCTTTTTATGATCCTACTTTTCTCTTCCTATATGTATTGTTTGACATATGTTGTCCCCTATATTTCCCTGACCCCTCCTTGAACCGAACACATTCATTTAATGCAGTGGATAAACGGCGGGGAGCGAGTCTCTGCTCTGGGACTTCTTGGCACTCTGCTTGGTGCTGAAAGAACACTTATCCCCACTCACCCACATCAAATTCATTTTCTGGCATTGACGCGGAGCAGTGCTGTGGTCAGATCATTTTGAGTCAAGGTAAACTGCCAATAGTACACGCCATGAAACAAGATGAAACATGAAATATGTTGGCACACAATGAGCGATGTGTGTCTCCTTCACAATCTTCTCCTAACTTCCTCTCATTTTCTCTCACTCACAGTCACTTGAGCTTTAGTGGCGCCATAACCCCCGAAAGGCAATTACCATGACAACAGCAGTCAGGATTTGCACCACAGTAATTAGTGTGGTTTAAAAAAAAAGGAGGGAATTATGCATTTTTGTTTGAGAATTGATATGACACACATTAGAGTGTAAGGTGCTGCCCTGGGGATGAACCTGTGGGTAGAAACAAGGAGGAAAAAATATCAGTAGCGCATACAAAGAGAAAAGCAGAAGGTTAGCTGTATCAGGTCAGTGTATTAAGCTCTCCATTCATCACTATGATACAGTGGAACCAATGAAATGAGCAGCCCGTCTCTCTGTGGAAGTGATGTCATGCTCATGTCCGTAGTAAAAAATGATGGTGGAAAAGGGAACGCTCCGAGTCTCAGCAGGGCAACAAAAAAATCATAAAACATCATCTGATGAAGAGACTCTCTCTTCAAGTATGTAAACAGTGGCTATGGCCCTTGATTCCTCAGTGGGGAGAGAAAGTGGGAGGCCATTTGTTTTCTTTTTTCTCATTCTCGTTGAAATTCCCAGCGTAGTGCATCCTGAATCTCATTGCCCTGGATAGCAGCTTGTTGGAGGTGTGTGCAGGCTCACCACCGGCCTTGCTCAGCCGCTGTAATAGATGTGTTTGTTGCTAAGTGGCGGTTGTAATGGGATGCTTGTTTGCCTTGCTCGGTGCACTTTCATCCTTCACTGTAGTGCTAATGCCACGCAGCAATTTGTCTCATGGCTGCACAGCTTTCCAGTAGGCGAAGAAAACAAAGACGCAGGAAGTTGGGCGCAATCTTACACTCTGTATGCACGTCTGAATGTATGTTGTACATGTGGGTTGAGTAGCCTATTTGTAGTCATTTTCCACCAATGGGGAGGGGGTAAAAAGGCCATATCCTCCTCTCCTGGAATCTGTCATTCCTGCTGGCTTTTTGCAGAAAAGGTGCAGGTTGCTCAGATCGAGAAGTGTCCCCCGTGGGATGCAGTCCAGCACTGAACAGCCATATACACCGCAGTGCTCCATAAATAGAGGAGAGTGAGAGATGGGCAGAGGTGGAGGGAAGGGTAAAGATAGCACCAGGTCTCATCCCACACACTCAGACTGTCACTGGCTGTAATGAATCATCCAATCACAGATAATCTTCATCGCCAGGCTCCAAAGAAACATCCCTGCTGCTTTCTCACAAATGCTCCACGTGCAAATTCAAATCCAGAGGCCCCTTAGTGTCGTATACAGTTATTGCTGTTGTCGATGCATCATTCATAGGTCTGAGTATCTTGGCCTCTACACAGCATGACCCAAGGTCAGCCTGTGGTGTCATGAAATATTCAACATCTCTCAAAGACAGACACAGACTTCTTTAATTTTTGGCATGATGAAGTGAAATTCTCTTTGTTACAGTGTCATTAAAGACTCTCTCTGGTCGCTAATGGCAGATGCTACAGCCACACTGGGTCAGTCACTTCAGCTGTGTGTGTGTGTGTGTGTGTTTGTGAGGGGTGGGAACACTCCACATTGCCTCTAAGTGACATTTAACTGAATTAGACATAATCATCGGATGGTGCATTCTTGTGAGTCGCAGCCATGACCTGGATATGTGGATTTGTGTAGAGAAATCCTGAGCATTATAGAATCAGTAACCTTGTTTGCTCAGGAAATGTGGAGTTTGCTTCTCATATAATAATTATCCCGATCTCAGGGGAGATGTATGTAGCTAAGTGTATTTGCACATGATTATTATCATGACAACACAAATAAAATTAGAGCTCATACGATGTCAAGGAAGCACCATCACATCGTTTATTAAGCTTCAAATTGAGCCAAACAATGTAAACGATTTTTAAAATGAGTTTATTAAACGTAAAATATTGCCTCACCTTTCATCATCCATTTCCTTTCTAACCTTTATAATTACTGTTGTAGGCTACAGTGGAAATAGTTTCACCACTTCTCTTCATTTATGTATTTTCTGTCTCTTTATTTTAGATGTGGTGTCTTGAATCGTAGCCAGTGACGAGGCTTAAGTGGATTCCATGCTGTGTTTTGATAACTGGGCAGTGCAAAGAGTCCTCACAGTGGACCCTGAGGAGGATCTGATTTCATGTCAAAATGAGAGCCAGCTGTCAGAAACAGAAACCAGACTCTTTGTCAACAAATGTATTTTCACCTCAGTTCCATAGTAAGTCACTCCAATGAACGCTAAATGAACAATTTGTCTAATGTTAAATAATTGGATAATAAATTGGATAATTGGTGTGAAACAATTTTAAGGGTTTGACCTGGGCTACAAAAGAAAAAAAAGTAATATTCTGTGAGGATTTTAAGGGACAATACTTCAAACAAATTGATTTTGAAATAATGTTAGTCAGCAGGAACAGTGACAAAATGAAAAAAAAAAAAAACCTAAAGAAGAAGACGTTAACTTTAAAGCTGCATTTAATTAATTTCTGGCCACTAGGAACTTCACAACCAGCTGAGCCACAGCTCACAGTATGCTTGCAGTATTTTTCATACTTCATTTTTCAACAGTTCCCTGTGTACACATCTGGCAAAAATATAGAAACATGATCATTGATTTGGAGTTGTGTTTCTGTCCACCTCATGAATGACATTCCAATTTTTTATCTCCTTTTTGTCTCCACTAACCCCTGAGAAAAATATCTCTCTCCTTAGCTGCTTGATGTTACATTTTATCCACCTGCTAGTTGCTAACTTTGTTTACTGTTTGGTGTTGAACAGGTAGCATATAGAAGGTTGATCAGAGCTTGTCTTGCTTTAAACAGCTGCTTACTGCTTCTGGAAACAAAGTTCAGTGAGACTGAGCCATACAGTGTGCTGTAAAACTAAAACAATGCACTAAAAGAGGCTAAAATACTCAAGTGGGTGATAATTCTCATTGTGTAGAATCCCTGTCTCACACTCATAATAATTTGATTGATTGTTATTTAAAAAATAATGATAGCTTACAAACACTAGGATGCTTCCTTGGCTCTGTATCTTTATTTACAGGGATCTGTTGCATGGCAGTGAATACACACAGTGGACAGACAGCAGGCGCTGCCTGTCCATTTACATGAAGTACACTCCATATTTGAGGTTCACTTGGCACCACATGCAAATGGCGACTTATCTCCAAATGATGCTGGGCCGGAGCAGGCAAGGCAAGGTTAAAGCCCGCTGTGGTAATTAATTCTGGCAGCGGTGGGTTGTATGCTCACCAAGGTTGGGATGTGCCATCCCTCAGGGCTCACACATGTGAGCCAGATACTCCAAGACTATGCCACAGTCAGCAGCCCAGAGCTACAGCAGCAACACAATGCTGCAGCTGACCATCACAAGTGGCGGAAATACCACAGGCAGGCTGTACCCTCAGTTTAAGTGGTTTGGTTGTACCTCTGCACAGAGCTGAACAGAATAGCTGAAGAGGATTGTATTTCCTTGATTGACCCCAGTAACAGTAAAAAATGTTGAAGTAGGGCTCGACTTGGTGGTTTGCATGATAATATTACAAAGAATTTCTGAAGAGCTGGAGTTCATTTTCTCTCTAAAGTTGTGAATTCATCACCATGAAGTAAGTACAGGATGAACTCCTGGATGTGCTCAAGGGCATGAGCCATGATCCAGCGAGAGGAGAGTGTAATCTGCCAGCACTGACACTGAGCGCTGACCCACGACCAAGGGCTGATGGGATACAATTTCAATCGACAGGCTGAGCCATTGGTAGGTATGGACCTGAAGCAGTCCAGGTCATATTTCTCTGGCCTTCATTAATTGGTATTTTGACTACAGTCCTCTCTCTTGTGGTAGACCACCCGTCCACCCACATGAAGTCCTTGAAGTGTGACATTGCAATTACACTCACCGTGACACATGGGAGAAAATCCCAGTCTGCTAATAGAGATCTGGTCGGCCTCTTCCCCCCTCTGCACTGAAAGGAAAAAGGAATTTTCAATAACATGCCCATTTATAGCTGCTACCACATGGTAGAGTGAGGCAGAGAGCAGAAGGATAACTACTTTTTACTGTTGATGGTTGTATAAATGCTAATAGTTTGGCAATCAATATAGCATTACAGTGCCCCTGGTAAATAGAATTATGATCTGGACACAGTGTGTAAATGATCACATGATTGATGTGTTAAAGTACTACAGCAGCATATTATAGGTTAACTGTATATTCAGCACAGAGAAAAGGTCAGTGAGATGGAAAGAAAATAATCAGACAAGCTCAATAATCCTGGTGTAACATTTTGTCAGTGGTGATGTCGAGCCTGATTTTAACCAATAGCATTATTCGTTAATTGGCAAAGTGTCTCATTTGCATTGGATAGGAGCCTCTGTGATTGTCTGTAATGAAAACACACTTCTTCTGCAATCAGCAAAATGAATACAGAGCTGCTTAATGCAAATACCATTGCCATTATTCAGTCATATAAATATATATAAACTATGTGTGAAGAAGGTCTACACAATCTTGCTCATGCAAATAAATCAAAATTAAGACTTACATAGTACAGAAGTGATATTTGATTAAACTAATTAAAATACAGCATGTTCCTCTAAGGTTATAGCATCTGCCTATAAGTGCGTGTCACTTCCCTAAGTGTCCACAAGCAGATATTAGATAGAAAGACAGTGTGTGGGTGTGCATGCATGCATGCGTGTGTGTGTGTGTGTGTGAAAGAGAGAGAGGTCTCCATAAAAATCAGGCTTTGGCTCGGAGGCACAACTTAAATTGCATGACTAATAATATTTAATGACTGAAAAGATTCTCTCTTATGCAAACTCAGAATAATTAATTCTTTTCTAATTAAGAGGGGCGCTGCAGTTCACATACTGTACATGAAGGAAGTCGCTGATACAGTATCTGTGCTGTCCAGATAGTAATTGACTTGTTACTCTCGTCATAATATGTCTCACTTGGCAGAAGCAGCAAGATTGTCAGCCTGCACTTTGACATGCAGCACCTACAATACATAAATTTACTGTAGTATAAATCAGCAATGCACTTTGAGTTGGTTCATTCAAATGGATCCACTGTTACATTACTGTTCTATTTATTTTCACAACAGTTGCCCATTTTTTCATCCAGTAGATACAGAGGAACATTAGCATTCATTTACTCTTCATTAGCTCTATTTTTGTCTCCACCAACTACTCAAGAAAGTATCTAGCGCTTCAGCTGCTAAATGCTCCACTTAGTTCACCAGCTAGACGCTAACTCTGTCTGTCTGCTGGTTGGTGCTGGGCAGGAAGGATACAGTAAATTTTTAGAGCTTTTTTTCTTCTTCTGAAAACAGCTTCCTGCTGCTGCTGGAAACAACACTGATGAGAGTGATGAGACTGAACCAAAACAGTAAAGCTGCAGGCTGTAAAACCAAATCAATGAGCTGAAAGATGTTATAAAGCTTTGTAAAGCTGAGGCTGGATTTCTAACTAAAGTCACAAAATTCATGTGATTTAAATATGAATGGTGTGTTTTTTGTATCTACCTATCATATATATCTTATGATCACAGACCTTCCAACCACTTGTTTGGTTTATGATTAGGATAAAGACACTTGGCGACTTCCCTCTGCTTTTGGACATCCTCAGGGCAGTTTGGAATAGGGAGTCGAAAGAGCAGCACATGTCACTCAAGACAGATGCAATGTTGAACCCCATTAAAAACTAAAATTGACCCAACACCACAATGTGGTAAAGGACATAAGGTTAGCCAAACATCAATAACAGAAAAACACCTCAATGACAGGATTGGAGCCCAAAAGTAAGTGGAACAATCAAATCCTCAAAGGGAATGACACGACCATAAATGGGAATAAAGTTGGGGTTAGGTTTCCAAGCCAAGATGGATGTGGATATAGTTTTAACTGACTTTAATATGGAGGTAATATAATTCTTAGTTAATGCTAACTAATAATTACACAAATGAGCAGGCAAACATATTTTTGTTCTCTGTTCTGTTTCCACACTTGACTACACAGAGATGAGTTGAAGGTCTCTGAAGGAGATCCTCACAGTTTCTGTGCAGGGGCCAGTGGATAAACAACAAGGGTTGAAGTGCCCTTGAGCAAAGTACCTAACACATTGCCGCTCCAGTGCTTAACCAACAATCCTTGGATGAAGTAAAGGTTGCAAAAGCTTAACTCACACATTCATCTGCTATGTTTCACATCGTTTATCACTTTCAGGTGATATGAGTCACCACCACAACCTTATTCGTTCAGGTCTGACAGATATAAACATACAGAGAATGGTGGCACAAATATGTACAGACATTCCATTTAAGCTATGGCATCAATTTGCTTGGCTTTTATTGAAAACACTGTATCACAATCTACTATGAACATCTCCTTAAATAATCTATCTGTTAGCTTTTTAGCACTTGTTTTGTGGTCATTTATAGGAATACAAAAGTACCATAGACAGTTGGTGAATTCATCCATTTATGTGAAACTGTGAACCATCCGATGGGTAACAACTTATGGTAGGTGTTTGAATAATTGTTAAAGAATATGGCTCCTTGGAGATGGTGTTAGCGAGGTAAAACAGGGGTAGCAAACACAATGAAAGACTTATTTTAACATGCAAAAAGTGTTAATTAATGTAGATCAACAATTTAAGGTTCAATAAGCACAAACTGTATGTAACGAACACGTAAAAAGCAATGTCTAACTCACTTATTCTATTATATTTGTAAGGTACCATGTACAATATCAACTTTTTTTTTTTAAATGCACAAAATGAGTGTGGATTTTGTCCCCCATCACATCCACTGAAAGCACATTTGGAAGGGCTAGTATGAAGATTAGGAATGATTACAGCATTCAGTGTTCAGACAGACTTGGAAACTTATGAACCTCTCCTATTAAAAACCCATGCAAATATATATGGAAATGTTTTATACACATATCAAATGCTAATTTGATTGACTGTTTAGTTTTGTACATCAGTTGGTATATGTTTTGCTATAATTTTGACCAACACAGGAACAAATTAGCTCTGAGCTAACTCTCCTTTGATGGACCACATGGGGACATTTGTGTTTAATATGAGGTTTCAGCAGTCTGAGTCAAATCAAGTGGATAACAGCCAAAGTTAGTCTTTTTTAGTATAAAACTCTCTCTTTGTGTTTCCCTGGACAGTGTTCCCTATGAAGCAGCACAGGAAGGATAGAAACAAAAAGAGGGACTTTGGCACTAAAAAAAAAAACATTTTAAGATATTGTGCCCAAAATGAAGACTGTGGATTTCATTTCCCATCACTTATATTGGAAGTGCATTATGAAGGAATCTCTTAATGGCCAGTGTGGAGTAATTATAGCAAGCAAAACCTGTTTTAATGTTCATTTGGGCACCTGACCATTGTTTTTAGAGGGACATGAAGATTGTGGACCTATCCTTTACTACTATTTCTTTTTCTTTTTTTCTCATTACATCCAATAAAATGCAGGGGTGGACCTATGGGAGCCCACTATGTCACATATTGACAATGTCTCAATATACTCTCATCCCACACAATTTTCCTTTCCTTTTTCCCCAGAAGAATGATTCCCTCCTGCTTCTTGTCAGCTTTTTTATTTTCCTGAGGAGGGGTACACAGGGAGGGGGGACCCCATTTCTCTCCACCTCCTTATCCCTAAATCCAAGCTGGTTTCCATGAGAAACCGGCAGGAATGTGTTTCATTAACATTCTTTGTGGAATGCATATGCACTTCTTGTTCATCAAATCTAAAGCAGCCCACCGCCTCCCTAATCGAAAGCAGCCCATGACGCCTTTTAAGTGGGGCTCAAGTGTCCTCTAAGAAGCAGCATGTCCATATGAATGCCACAAATGACCACATGTTTGAGGGTGTTGATCCACAACCAGTTTCGTGTGATCCCCTCACTAGAAAGAAAGGATACAAATCATTTTGGCAAGATTATGGGACAGAAACGACGTAAATGTGCAGTACGCTATCAGCTCTTTAGAAACGATTAACTGGTCATGTCTAAAAAAATCAAACCTCAGCTGTAATTTTTGTCATGTTTTTCTTGGTGTTGTTTTCCCTCACTGTCATATCTTGTTCTCTCTTCAATTTTTTAAGTCTGCTCATTGCCAAACCAGAGCTTGGGGGCCTTTTCCAAGTTTAGAACAGCTAAGGAGCCCATGGGTCACAAGGACCTCTACACTGGAGTGACCGCAGGGCTAAAATGGCCACAGTTGGGACACACACACACATTGGAACACACATGGAGAGGGGTTTCGAAACAGTTGTCTGTCATCCAAACATTTCACATGTGCAGTGAAGTGACATACAGCTCAACAAACATGGATACTTCAATGACATGAGAAGGATGAAGCCATTATAGCAGTAGATTTTTCACCCCAAATCCAGTTGGCTCATGGGAAATCTCTGCAGTATGATGGATGTAGTGATGTCTTGTTACTAGTATGTTGTTTTTATTTATGATGTGATATCAATTTGAGGAATTTTCTTTTTCCAGAGTATGAGGCCCTACAGACAGACAGCTTAGGTTAGCACACAGATTGGAACCAGGGGGAACAGCTAGCTGGGTTTGTAGTCTTGTCGTCACCTTGTTTAAAGTTACTGCACCCGGCCAAGAAATAGTCCTGCACATAACCTTGGTAAAACCCCAACCTGTCATTTTAGCACTTTGGATTTTGTACGGCTTAAACAAACAAGATAAAATGTGTGAATTAATGAAATTTAGAAGTGCTAATAGGGGGATTTTGTTACGTTTGGATAGAGCCAGACTAGTCTTTCTGTTCCCAGTCTTTATGCTAAGCTAAGCTAACCAGCTGCTGGAAGTAGCTCAAGACTTGATCTTAACCTAACTGTCATATTTCCTGAAATAAACTATTTTTTAGGCTGCACCAATACAATCTTTTTCACTTCCATTGAATTTAGGCTGACACCTGAAATCTGACAAATGTATATCTGAAAACACACAGACATAAAACCCAAACTATTCATATGGCTAGACACCACTAGCAATCTGTCTTTTCGTAATTTGGGTGAACTGAACATTTAAGCCCTGTCACCTTTGCAGCAGCCACATCACATCCTTTACCTCCTTCTGGCAAGACTTATGAGTCAAACATAGTACCCAGTCAGTACTTGAGGAGATGCTGTGACTCAACTGGCCACTGACACAGTGACTAGGAGGCACTTGGTTGCTGGAAACACAAAGCAGATCAAAACAAGCTCTGGTTGATCTGTGTGGTCTCTTTGTGGAGCGGAGGATGTGGAGAGGCAGCAGGGAGCGAGGGGGAAGGCCACTGTGTTTCACCTCCTCGAAAATCAGACAGAAAGTCATTGATTTTCCCATGACATACCCAACCCCCCAAAACACACCCCTTTGGAGTCAGACGGCTGGCGTGGTGAACATGCACACCATCTTACATACAAACACACTCCCTCTAACCTAGAGCCCTACCCCCCACCTCGGGCCAGCGACCACCCCACCCCCCCACCCCACCTACCCCCCTCTTCTCCTATCTCTCCCTGGCTGACTCTCTCTCTCTCTCTCTCTCTCTCTCTCTCTCCCTCTCCCCCTGTCTCATTTATGCCTTTGCGGAGCAGCTGCTGCCCAGAGAACTGAGGGAGCAGCATTCACATCTGAGCACATTAGTCACCAGATGTCACCTTTTGCTGCCAGCCCATCGAACATCCAGGCAGACAATGCCCCATGCATTCTGAACATCTGACTTACGACGTCTCCTACAAAGGGGGCTGGGTGGCGCTCTGGACTCCAACATGGCCATGACTGGTGGAGCTCAAAGCCACGTCGACAGTGACACCTACAGCTTGTCCACACACACTTGAAATGGAAAGCTTCTTTTGGAGCATTAATATCAAAGATCGCCTTAAGATACACAAGCTGATAAGGGATGAGAGCTCTTTTCAGACTGGATAAAAGCAAGTAGATTTTACAGCAAAATCTACTACTTTTTTATCTCCACCAAACATTTTATTCAGATATGTGCTGAGAATTTTGAGTGTTTACCTGTTTTTCTGTATCCCAAATATGTCTGAGCAGCTCAGAGATCTGAGTCATGTGGCGAGATGCTTTCTGACAACCCTGATGTTGCCTCCGACACCTGCAACAGATCTGCTGCTGTCACCTTGAGGGTATCAAATCTGTGTTCAGACAGAGAGACGGCAGCTTGGTGCGCTCTGCACTACAGACATAAGGAGACAGTTTGCATGTATTTGCCAAGTAGAAGGTCTCACTCAGAGAAGTAAACAGTGGTAGCAGCACACAGAATAGCAAAAAAGCCCAGAGGCATAAAGTATATGAATTGCAGAATTCCATTAGCTGGCACATGTACTTTTTTAAAAGCCTCAGGTTGATGTGAAAGTTTTCTATTTCAAAATATGCATCTTTTTCAATCGGGTTTACTCACACTCTTAAATAATTCATGGAAGTCTGAGAGCTCTCATGTCAAGTTTATATGACTTTAGTGATGATAAATATATATATATATATATATATATATATATATATATATATATATATATATATATATATATATATATATATATATATTTGCACTCAGTATTTAAGTCGATTGTTGTAAAACAGTGGTTTCCAACCTGGGGTCCTTGAAAAGGTCACAAGATAAATCTGAAAGGTCAGGATATGATTAAGAGGATTAGAGAGCAGAAAAAAAAGATATTTCTGCTACACAAAATTACCCAAAATTTTCAGGCTCTCCTCTGATCTTTATATTTTTTTCTTGTCAAAGGATTGTTCCAGTTTACTATGAGCAGTTTGTGCTATCATTCTTTTCCGTAATTACAACATTGTACTTATCAAAGTACTTACAAAGAAACATGAGCAGTCTGATGATCGTACAGGTTTTATGCAAACTGCCATGTTAGCCAAATATATTTGGAACTATAAAAAAAATCCAAAACTGTCCCTTGTAAAGATCCATCACACTTACATTACAGACCAAACCTTACCTTACCATACCTTACTTTTGTAGTTCTATATGCACAGTGATGTAATGATTCTGCACCTCATGATTTATGTCCAGTGCCAATTTTCAGCACCAATGCCGGAAGTATCATGCCTTATATGCAGGGTGGTGAATAAGTATGTAGCAAGTCTAACTTTGAATGCAGGAGACAAGAGATTGCCTTAGAGCTAACAATGTTCATGTTTTTCATAACTGCAACCACATTGTTTCCCTAATCTTTAGTGTTGTAGTTGCCTAACCCTAACCATATTTTATTTAACATAACCATGATATTTCCATAACCATAACCATGCAGTAGCTGAAATGCATAAACAGTGTACAAAGATAGAATTTTAAAAATGTTGGCAATGGTTGTTTACAACATATTTAATGATCTGACTGCTCATTTCTTGCCCCGTTTGATCTCAGCAATTACTTTGGTGAGAACACTGTTCTCATAAACAATAGAAACGATGGCAAACAGAGGTCCAAGCCAAAGAGACTGCTTTTAAAACACTCTACCACTCAATACGATTCAGTGAAATAACCTGCTCAAATTCCTATCCATTAGTGTGACAATATTAACGCATCAATTTGGTGAATTCACGCTGCAAACAGATATGTCTTTGACCCCTGCTTTATGTTCTGCACTGTATGATGCACACACTAGTTGAACGAGGCTTTATCTACATATATGACCAAACTGTCCGCGCAGTTTAAAACACCCGACTATTCCATTTTATGACTTCACACTACAGTCATATATCCACAGATCCATGAATCAGACAAAACATCTATTTAAGTGCTCTTTTACTGCCATGGTTTATCCTTGTAACGCCTTATCAGTAGCGTGATGCTCCCTCCTCCCCTCCCGCCTCTCCATCCTCCCTGCCTCTCTCTCCTTCCTTCTCTCCATATATTAAACGATGGGTGGCACTTTCCCCCCACAGCGCTATCTGCTACGTCAAGTCACCTCCAGACACATTAGCATATTTATCATCAGCTTCACAGACTTCAAAGTCAGTGCTTGCTTCTCAGAGAGATGGGGAAGCGCCACCAGGAAGCTGGCGCAGATTGCAAAGCACTAGGTGTTCCCCAGGGATCAAATATCCATTTAGGTAAGAGTAGGGACCTGGGGGGGAGGGGAAGGGGTGTGTGGGGGGCTTATAAGCAGAATTCAATTCATTTATTTGCAGTGGTGATGATGTCTTTAGCAGTGACTTTAAATATTTGCTCAGTGCTAACCACAGCTTTCACCACAGTGTTGTGATGTTAACATGCAGCTAATGCTGGAGGGAGCACTAAGGATGTTTTATGGTTTTACTGGATGTGTAAAGGAGGATCCTGTCAAGAAGATTATTTACATGCCACACAACATAACAGACATCAACAAAGCAAACAGAATGTAAGCTCATTTACATGAAATACCATCATTTAATGCAAATTAACAACCTAAATGTGTACTTTTCTGCTTCTATTGCTTCAATCTCTCGATAAATCCTCTAATCTGTACATCCGTTCTTCCAAGAAACTGGATAAACACTGCACTAAATCTTCTTACCTGCACTGTGTCCGCCCATGAAAGCAGCGTGGGTCAGGCTGCATTTGTCCTCTCTGAGTGCACACTCGATGGACAGCATGTCCCAGTGTGTGGCCAGTGAAACAGCTACTCAGGTTAAAGAGAGGTCAGTGAGCAATGGGTTTCCCACTGCATTACTGTACGGGGCAAGCTTCAAGTTAAAGACTTCTATATACTGACTATACAGTCAGGTTGAATGCACAAAACAGGGTTCACACATTTCAGTAGACTCATAATATTTTTTAACAATGTTGGAATAAAATGAACTGAATGTACAAAATGTAAAATCTAAAATCTGCAAAAAAACCCAAAACCTTACAGTTTTGCATTTTCTTAAAGTAATATGAGGAGTGTATATGTATGCATGTCTGTATATGTATGTATATGTACTGTATGTACAGGTATGTATGTATAGGTATGTTACATATATGGATGTTTGTATGTATGTGTGTATAAGCACATGTTTGCTTCTTTTGTTTTATTATTTTATTATTATATAAAGCACTATGGACTGCTTTTATATGAAATGGTGCTATACAAATAACATTTCAATTGAAATGAATATATTTGTTCAAGCATTTAAAGATGAAAGATGAAAAGTAAATGTTTAAATTCAGTTGGAGTCTCCGAAATTCTCTGTTGGCCACAGACCCAATTTAAGCAACGTGATTAACAAATGGATTATAGATTCCTGGACAAGGACTTTTCTTCAGGTATAAAATTCTGACAGTCCACAGTGTTAATAGTGTCATTTATTTACAACCTCTGCTATTTAATGTATATAAACAAAACAAAAATAATTTCCTTGAAGGAAACAGGTACTGTACTTACAATACAGTGTAAAAAACAACACTATGGTGAATAAGAGAGTAACAATTGGTCAAGAAGGAAAGAAGAAATAAATTATACTCTGTTTGCTGGATAGTTGAGTAATGCTGGTTTGTTAAATTGGTGTTAACAACACAAAACGTATTTGTGATATAACATATTTCACAGCTATTAAATTATATCAAAACTGCAAGACTACAGTATGGTAACAAGAAGGAATCTCAGATGGGTTATATACGAGTTACATTCCCAAAATGACGTCAATCTTTTATATCATGATATATTGTCACGATACACAGTATGGTAACACTCTTTGCACATGTCTCTGAATGCTATTTTTGTCCATTTATCAAATGGTTCTAGCAGCACAAGGCTTTTTGAAGTAGTTTGAATCCTTTTTGATGTGAACTGACACTTCCTGTGAACCACCAGCGTGTGAAATGTATCATCTCTCTCTTCTTTTTAACCATACATGCTCTGTTAAAAATATGATTTGAATGTCTGTAAGTCATTTTGGACAAAAACATCTGATAAATATAGAATACCTTAAATCCATTTTTACAAGCAGATCCTAGACCTACATTACATGGCCTTTGGCATTTAGATTATGTAAACAAAGCAAAAATGAGTACCTTTTAGAAGTCATACCTGATCAGATTTTGGGATCAACTTTTCAGCTCCACAATGTGTATTTTCACATTTTTAAATCCCTGTAGTATTGAGCCTTGATACACTGTAATAGCGATCTGTGCACTGTGCCTAACCTCTGCAGTACAATGTTATAGTTGACATTGACAGGATGCTTTTTTGGTCTTTTTATCACATGGCACTCGCAGCTGAAGGCTTACTTTTGTTTTGATCCCTTTTAATGTGTACTGACACTTCCTGTGAACCACCAGCGTATGAAATGCATCCTCTTTTCTCACACATTCTCTTTCTTGATTTTTAAACATACATGCTCTGTTAATAATGTGATTTTAATCATTAATACGCTACATCATAGGCACCCATTATAATTGGAAAATTAGTTACAGTACAGTGTCTAACTGCTTCCTACAACACTAATGCCAGCCCTCTCTCTGTGTCATCTAAACCCTATGCTAATGAAGCTTGGGCCCACAACATGCAGGAGGTTGAATATCAATTTAATCAGGCCCTCCCTGCAGGGGCTTTCAGAGAGAAATGACAGCCAAAGTGCATTAGTAATTCTACTGCTGTCACTTCTCATAGCTGCTTATCTTGCAAACAAACTGCTCTAATGGCACCTGCCTGCTGGGCAATTTAGGCACTGTAGAGGCAACAGAACATGAAATGGACTGGAGACCACTGACCTAAATAGGAAAAGGCCAACTCTAAACAAGGAGCGGCTGTCTCATCGCTGGAGACAGTGTATGGACTATTAAAGTATTTTACTGTGTGTCTGTTTAAGTGTCTCTACCTCCAAGACTTTTTTTCCCCCATAGAAGTATATAAAAAGAAATAACAGCAGCCATTTAATCTGAAATTTCTGCCAATTTGTTTTTCATCAAAAGTGTCTCATCCATATCGTCACATTCCTGATTAACAATCAAGTGATAACAGGAACAAATAAATACTTTAATACACAAATGAATAGATAAAAGGAAGAGTTCATTACCTCCACTCATACAATTGAATTGCTTTGACATAATCCCCTCTTATTCCTCAAGGGGATGGGGGAGGGAGAGCATGATGGGATTGGTGGTGGTGGTGTGTGTGTATATATGTGCGTGTATGTGTGTATGTGTGTGTTAGGGGTGGTATGGCTCATTTCAGTGTCAGCCTGTGTACGTCAGCAAGAGGAAAATATGTCATGTTCCACTGCATCCAGTGTAGCAGCCCATGTTTTCATTTACTCCGTGTCATCATCACAACACACTGATGCTACTCAGTGTGTCAGCTTTAAGACCTGATTTGAGGGTGATGACTGGTGAACTAGCGCCACCTGTTGTTAATAGCAACATACTGATTGACACACTGAAATTGTTACTTTTGGATTTTTGTGAGTCTGAAGAGAAGTCTGTCTATCATGACAGTTCTTTGTCGTACACTTCCATCCCCTGGACTGCTGTGGTCAGATGCCTCTTAGCAGCCAGGCCCCTGCACATCAATATGTCAGGTCAATAGTGTTGGATGGTATTGAATGTGTCAGAGAAAAGAACTTCACTTGGAGGGTGGCGGGGAGGGCGGGATCCGGGTTCCCTCCAGTCGAGCAGATCCATTCCAGGGCTGCAGAACAAAAAAAAATCAACACTGGGAGCAGCTGGGCAGAGGCTAAGAATTTATCAAGAGTATGGATAAGTCAAGTGGTAGCATCAGATCTATAGAGTGCTGCAGAGGGAGGCACACACTGTGTTGCTAAAGGCACATAATGGATGCTACTTTTAGGTCTGCTTATAAAAGCTGCTGGTAAATCTTGAATTCAAACATGTCTGAATCAGAAGCTGTTTGCAGAAAATGCATCCAAAACATGACTCTCCTTTTTACATGACATTGTACATAATACAGCACAAAACTCTAATTCTCGCTGCCGTGCAGCAGCTGACAGGACCTTGTACCTTGCAGCAGACCTTTGCACATTTGCTCTTGTAGACGTGATGTTATATGTTGTTCCCTGGTCTTTTACATGGCAGAGACACAGCCGGGAGTTCTCTCACAGGCATTACGTAAACCCATAATGAGGAGCAGCCTGGCGTGATTAGTATTGTCTTGGGCACATATTAAACCCTGATTGGATGACACAGAGCAAGACTAAACATTTCCCATCCAGTCATGGTGACTGCTCGTTTAACCGTGGCAGATACTGAGGCAAAGGGCGTTTGTTTGAGCACCCCGGCTGGTTTCATCTCCCCCTTAAGTATGCATGAATATTTAAGGTGCTGCATGTAGTCGACGAGACTACCTGATGGTCTGTTTAACCAAGGCCGGATGCTTATTCAGTGGACTCCCTCTCGTCTTTAACTACTACAGCACCCCAGTGAGAGTCCCCTTGAACACAATTGATTCATAGTCATCTATGTCATAGCCGAGGGCTGGGTAATCACAGCCAGAGAATCGAATCTACCACACTCCTGTTCCACCAGGGAGAGGAGTCTGTAATGAAATAACCCTCCTGTCTGCCTTAATTGTCTTTTTAGGCCGATGGCATACAGATTCAGGAGTTGCATTGTTATTTTTTCACTGGTGGAATTAGGAAAAATATTTAATTAGGGCATGTAATATTAAGCATCTGATAAATCAAACTAAAAATATGCAGGCTTAATGTTGTCAGTAGCATGAGCTGGTGTCACACAACGACTAGTTTGTGCCTATCACGTACACTGAACTCAAGAAAGCTTTGGGTGATTTGTGGAATATGCTTAAAAAGGTCAGTTCATCCAAATTATATAGACACATATTTCCTCCCTTTTTTGTAGTATAAAGGCAATGAAACTGTTTCAGTTTTATGTGCTGAGATTTTGATATATCTACCTCTGAATCTTGTGCCACCACCCCAAAACAATGGAGCTAAAAGGCTTTTTAGAAACTCAACAGCAATGTGTCTTGTCATAAAGAATGTCTTGGTTATACTGAAAAATCAACAGACCTCACTGTCAGCTATTTTCATATGGGGACTATTTTGTATTTGACAATTTTGGTGAACTGACCCTTTTAAAAAAAAGCAGGCTTATAATAATGGAGAGGTGTGCATTAATACACACATATACACCTCCACACATACACCTCCACACAGCTCTGATCTCTCCCGATTGTGCAGTATGCAAATGTTTTGCCATCAACTTGGCCTAGCGGAGAATGACAGGAACATTTGATGCAGCGCAGCTTTTTAGTGGAGTCCCTGCAGAAAGCTATTTTCACAGGATGTTATGTATGCATTTTTCAGACAGATTGCTGCAGGAGACAGGAGCTCAGGAGGGGAGAAAACACGACTGGAATGAAACACAAGCCGTAGTCTGCTGAACGGAGCCAACCACAATGCTGGCCGTAAAACACAGTTGCATTCATGTCACATTTCTGCAAAACCAAAATAACATTTTCAATAAATCTTTACACCTAGCTAGCTAAGGACAATGATGTGAACATTTAAAACTGAGACCATTTTTTTCTCATAAGCATGACCGATTTGGCTGTTCCATGATGTGACTACTTGTTCACACAAATGAACATGCAGTACTTGTTCATTTATTACATACATTATTCAACCAATTACACAATAAACTGTGAACCACCATGCATCTTTGACTCCCTAATCTGCTACTGTTTATTTGCATAATATAAATGTAAAACCATTACAGTGAGTGAGTGCCATGCCATCCCACATGGGATTATACAGCACAGTAAGACACCTTTATCAAACATCTGCAATAATCACTGTGCACCATCCCCCCTGTACAGAAGAAGAAACAGCTTCCAGCTGTGCTAATCACATATTAGAATCAAAACTGAATATTAGAAATACATAAATAAACAAATTGCACTCTTTATTGTTACGTTACAATGCTCTCTTCATCATCTCCTTGCTTTCTCCATATATAGTCTTTCAATTTCAAAGTGACATGTTAAGATAAACATTTTAGTTGGCTTCTGTGTATGTCAAATCATTATCATCATTACTAAACAAAATAGAATGACAAACTGGACAAATCAGTGACTTACCTGTTTTGATATACCATGGTAATTAAACCCTCCTGTATACAGGGTAGTTTGGCTGAGCATTCAGAAACTAAATGACATGAACATATAGAATCATTAATAAAATAGAGCTGGAAAAGGCCTGTGTAGACCTATAATTGCTATATGAAGGTGGGGCGAAGTGATGCAACTGAAATCTGATCACCAAGACATCAATTTTTTCAGATTAAAAAAACAGATTAAAAAACCCAACATATTTTATCATAAAGGGATCATTTTTAAAGCTCCTATGCGTACTATATGTACTAGTTTTTGATATTGGCGACTCCTAGTGGTAGTATCAAAAAACAGACTGTGCTGGCAGCGGTGTATGCTGATACCCTCCTCATGGACCTGACCATGGGGAATTGTGAATGATGAACTGAACCACTTGTTTTCACATACATCATTTTTTGACCATGACAAAACATCAAATATTTTGAAAGATAATCACATATACTGTATATATACTAATGTAATTTGATATGGTTGCATATTTGATTCACACCAGCTCTCTTGTGCCCAGTAATTAATATCATATTATTTTATGTGCTCTTATTATCAAGTATTATCAAGTAACCTATCTGTCCATCAATCTTCACAAAGGTCCAACCTCATATCTCCTGTTACTACTGAACATGGTGCATATTTAGAAATACTGGACACCCCAGTTATAATTAGCTTTACTCCTACCTCCTATTGTATTCCGTTGTCACTTATATGTTGTGGATTAAAGGGGTGCAGCCAGTGAATGTTTCAAGAAACATGACTTTTTTCCTTGGCTTTCTGCTGTCTTTCCCTAGAGAGGCCCAGACCCAACCCTGCCATCTGCTGGCTCCATCTAGGTGAACAAAAACTCATACTGGCAGATGACCCTGTGTTTCCACTATAAGGAAAGACATCCTTATCCCCAAAGCAGCTTTGCTCCTTTTCTTAGGAGGCTGATTATGACTCAAAAAAACATGACACTTGTATGAGGAATAACAAGTGCTCTTAAATAATCAAAAAGGTTCATTTATGGAGAAAAGAGAGCAGGAGGGAAAAAATGAGTATGTGTGTGTGTGTGTAGAGGAGAGAGAGAGAGAGAGAGAGAGAGAGAGCAGTGTGGGGTGGGTCGTTGGAGGGGGTTTCAGTGCTTCTGAGAGGTGCCTCATTTTCCAGCACCATCTGTTCCTGGTTCTGCGAGCTGGAAGCCTCGTTTGTGTCAAACACCTCCCACACGCTCCAAGCAGCCAGCCACCAACAGCAAGGACTCCATCACCTGTTTCAAACAACTGCACAATGTGACCCGCTGCATCCGTTAACTACTAATCACACTGTGTTTGATGATGTTGTTAACCTGCTCCTTGAGAGGTTCCTTCCCTCAGGCTCCCTTACAAAAGTTCCAACCAGCCCTGAGCCACTGCTAATCTGTGCTTTGGAGGTGGGTGACAATGAAAAGGGTTGATGGAGGGAGAGAGGAGGACCAGACCGGACCTGGAGGCTCGAGTTGGCCCTGCATCCCCCCAGGAGGACGGAGAGATAGAGGGAAGACAGAGGCGCATGAACAAGGCCATGCTCCTCCATTTCAATCAGCTGCTGCCGTCTCACATGGCAGCAGAGCATCCGGAGGGGAGGCGCCGTCATGAATCCTAATTGCTCCCTTTTCACCACATTGCAGGGTGTTTCTATGCAAATCTGTCCAGAGAGGTATCTAGTTTATGCAAGGCCAACTGTATGAACTGAAATGTGAGCAAGAATCTCACTCAGACAAAAGCCTTGGTGGGGAGATGCTGGTATTATAATTCATTTGGATAAATTATTCATTTTGCACATGGCTCTCCAGAGTGCAAGACAGAGCGCGGTTTCACACACGTTGCTAATGTTTTGACATGTATGTATTCTACTACATGGATGGGCACTGGCCTCAAGTTAAGATATATGGCTTTAATAAGAGTGACGAAGATACAAAATAATGAGATGTCTGGGAGGAGAGCACAGAGGTGTCCACAGAGAGACAGAGGGAAGCGAAAACATTATTCTTCAGTGTGTGGACTTGTGGCAAACTCATCCACATTTGTAAAGCTTTATGAATACATAGTGATGCATGTTTGTATCGTACATATATACACATTTCCTGAAATAGAGTGTGAATTTGTAAAACTGTGTAAATCTTTAAATTTGTCCATAGTCAACACTGACGGGCCAATAGGGACTCTGTGCTGACATGATGAAAATATTTCATGTTTAATATTAATGAGAAGGTTTATTTCTACTCTATTCTTTGCTGCTGCTGCAGCCCAACACCCCCTCAGGGATCAATAAAAGTCATAATAATTGCTTTTGCAAGTGTTAGAGTATTACAGCATTTCACTTGATGCAGGATATTTGTCAGATAACAAGGTGAACCTGTTTGTTCTAAAATACACAAGTTTTTTTTTTTTTTTTTTTTTTAAAGTTTTTTTGGGGGGGTTGAGCAGAACTTCTTATGCTCATTGTCAAGGGAAACAAGGTAAGGTTGTAATCTTTCTCCACTCATGAGCCTCTTGCCATGGCGTCACTATTGGTCAGGGGTGTTCCAAACCAACTACGTTATATACCAAATTTCCACTGTATGTGTGTAGCTTAAATTAGTCATTCAATTACACAGTCAAATAGTAGCCAACAGCATTTATTATAATTATTAATTGTATAAAGGATGTATAAAATTAAAAAAAATATATTGTGTTTTTAAGTCGGTCTATGTACAACAAAAAAGTACGACATTCTTTCCACAGATAGTTTGAATAGCAATATATAGAGGTATATTTTGTACCACAAAGACTAGCTTTGGAGGATGATTTGTCTAACTCAGAGTGCCGAAGTCTCATAATAACTTTAACTGAACTTAAACATTCCCTTCGGACATGTTTTAAGGAATATAATTGCAATAATAATTTGTATCTGATATAACTGTTCTATAAAAAAGTATCTTTCTAAAAATTAACCTACTAAAACTACTTCGCCTACACTGAAAGTTTCAGAATCAATGAGATGCTTCTTCATTTGAAGAGTAAATTTTCAGTGCATGTGCACAGGATGCTTCAAATTTCCACATTACACTATTAAGTTGCTTACTGGACCATGACTGGCTTCCCAGCTAGTTGTGATGTCACAAACTGTGCTTGTAGATACACACCTTTGAGGTGAGAAACTTTCCTCCTTCAGCAGATGAATGTGAAAACAGCCTTCTAGTGTCAAACTTTGCAAATACATCATTCTTCACAGTGAAGGTCAAATATTAAAAAGATAACAATAAGCAAAACAGAGAGACTAGAGGGGGGCTTTAAGAATATAGTTTTGAACAGAACAAAGACTGCAGATTTTGTCCCCCATCTGTTCAATCAATCAATTCATCAATCGGACTTTATTTATAGCACAAGTCATACATCAAATGCAGCTCCAAGTGCTGAAAATAAAGAGTTAAAAAGAATAAAGAGTAATATAATGAAACTAATAATGAAATAAGAGATAAGAAATAACAGTAAAAGTGCAAGTTGAAATAAAGATGCACTAGATAACAGTTTGGCTAAAAAGTTGTGGGGCCACAATGACTTGGACACTACCAGAGGACCTTATATATATTATATGGTTACATGGGCAGCATTTTATGTATATCTGATCCCTGATTGGGACTGTGTGCCAGTGACTTCAATTTAGAGGTCAGTTTCTCTCTGTGCCTCTGCTCCAATGTTGAGTACCTCTGTTTTATCTTGGTAGAGCTGAAGGAATCCATCAAAGCATTAATTTTGAAAATACACTTGTTTTCAGGAGACACAGCAATATAGACTTGAGTGTCATCGGTATAACTGTGAAAATGAACGCCAAATCTCCTGATGACACTGCTAAGTGGCAGCATATGAATACTGAGAAGGACTGGACCTAGGATCTAGGAACCTAGGAAGCTGATTCTAAGGTTGTTCTCAACCTTTACTGACATTTCTGTGCTATGATGAGCCGGAAAACCTGACTGAAGTTTTTCAAAAATGTAGTTTAAGTGTAAGAAAATCATTTAGTTGCTTAAACGCTAATTGCTGTAATTTTACATAGAAACAAATTGGCCTAATATTACTGAGGACAGAGGAGTAAAGGTTGTTTTTCTTCAGGAGGGGTTTCACCACAGAAATCTTGAGGTTGAACAAACACCTGTCTAAAGAACAGTTGTAATAATAGTAATAGCTTGGATCTCATCTGATAAATAGCTGAAATTGATAGTGGGAATGGGATCAAAAGGACAAATAGAAGGCTTAAGCTGTGATACTACCTTCACAAGCATTTCAGTGTCAACCAGGGAAAAAGTCCCTGGGGTTACCTCACATATTGAGGTACGGGATTCAAGGGCATCAGTCCCTAGAATCCCATACCTCAGAGTAATACCAGACCTGATGGTGTTTATCTTATCCTTGAAGTGAGCTGCAGAATCTTCCTATCTGGATGTAGAGGAAAGATCATCGGAGTCTAAGGGGACAAGGTTAATCAAATGGTCAATTGTTGAGAAGATTTTTGGATTGTTCTGATTATCACTGATTAGTTTGGAGAAATTAGCTTGTCTAGCATTTCTGATTGCCTTATTGTACACACCAAGATGCTCCCAGAAAATGTAATTGTGGGCATGTAATTTAGACCTTCTCCATTTTCTTTCTGCTACACAACAATTTCTCTTTACTTTAGTCATTTCGTCATTTTTCCAGGGGGCTTTCTGTTTGGAGTTGGGGCAACAGTGTCAATAGTTGATCTAGGCTTAGTAGTTAGGTGATTTACCAGATCATCACATGAGGAGGGTAAAATAACTGCCGGTATGCTTTCTAAACAGGTAATGACATTTCAGCAACCTCAGGGGCAAGACACTGTTTTTAACAAGGTGCTCTGTATTTTTCTGTGCAGGCTAAAACCAAAAAGAAAACATCAACATTAAGTCCATGTATTATCACCAGATCTAGGGTGTGACCATGGCTACCAGTTGGACCAGTGACATGCTAAGTAAAATCCATATAATTCAGAATATTTAAAAATTCAATTGCTTTGGAATCTGACTTAATGTCCACATGTAGGTTAAAATCATCTAGGATAATGCTTTTATCATGAGTACTGTGGATACCAGATATGAATTCTGCAAAGTCGGCTAGGAAGAGGAGGCAATGTCTGGGGGGCCTTTATAGTGGCTGACTGTATAGTGTGTATAGAGTATGGTGGACTGATGCTCAAATGAACAAAAGTCACTTAAAGACATGTCTCTGCTGCCAAGAGCAGTTGAGAAAATAGTTGTGGTCCCACTGCCCTTTTTCCATTGTCTATAGGAGTGGGAACTATAGTTAGGGGGACAGACCTCAATAAGTCCATCAGTGCCTGGCCAGGTTGCAGTTTAAAACATAAAGTCCAGTTTGTGTTCTGTAATAGGTCATTATCGTTGGAAAGTGAATATGCATTAGAAAGTGCCATACTTAATGTCTCTGGGCTGTTATTTTGAATCAGTTTACGTTTCAAAGAGACTGATATTATGTTGTTCCTATTAGTTCTTCGATGTGGTCTGTTGTTGTATAATTACGGTAGGAGATGATAGTTCCAAATGAATAAACAGTAGAAGACAGTAGTCCAGAGGAATAATTAAGCATAGAGTTACATATACCTTGGAGGTCGTAGTAGGCCCTCCTAACCACAAGAGGGAGCTAGTGTGGTTTATAGGGAGGGAGAGGTTTGCTGGTGGAGACTGGAAGTGACCAGAAATGGACCTGGGATGAGGATAATCAGGGTTCAGATTAAGTAGAATAAATTGTCAGTTAAAGCTAGCTTAGGCCACTGGGGTGAATGCCATCATGACAGAAGAAGACTAAGCTTTTCCAGACAAGGTTAAAGCAATATTGGGGGCTGTACAGGTAACTGCAGCTAGGTGCGCAGGCTGAGAGTGTGGCTAAAACGACCCATGCCGTGGTTGAATGGGTGGTGGGGACCAGAGATAAAGATCTGTTTAACGTGGACCATGAGGGAGTCAAGTCAATTAGCTTTATGAAGTCCTGTTTCAGTATTTCAGAGGTATAACTAGGAATATCATTGTAGCTCACATGAAAGACAGCATTCTGGGTGTGTGAGTGGATGCTGGAAATTTTTTCCATGATATCAGGCGACTTGAAAGCAAAAAGCCAATGCAGATTTTCTCTTTACATTCCTCATAATTGAGTCTCCAATTATGGTTGGGGGGAGTGGTCAGAGGAGGAAATTGCACCTGTGATGATGTAATGGATGGGGAACACAGTGGACACAGAGGGGGGCAGAAGCCCTTGATGGCGCTGGTATAAAGTGCAATATGGAGTGGCAAGCTCTGGGGTGGGAGTATGGCGACAGTGAGCTGCGGGACCCATGTGACAGCAGGGGAGATGGAAGAGGAGAAGGATCAAAATTGTGTTAGGAAGTGATCTTTTCATGGCCAGGACAGAGAAGAACAATTTTAATGTACATATGGGTATGTGAATATTGTTTTAAGACAGATATAAAAGAAAACAACACAAAATGTGGACCTAGCCTAGTCAAGTATTAAGCGAAAATGTCAGACAACTAATGAAAATAATCATTAGCTAGATCACCTTTGTTATATTACACTTTCTGTGTTATCCTAATACCATCTATATGGCAGGTTCTATGACTCTCTGTCTTGTCTTGTAATAATACAAAATATGTCTCCTCTCATTGTTGGCTCTGTACAGTTGCATCCATTATTAAAAGCTCATGGAATAACACCACAAACAGGATGTGCTGATTGATTACATCTAGATCTCATATATCAAACACACGTGAATTCAACGGTATACAATTCCATGTGAATTGTGCTGATCAATACAAGTTGTGAGAGTAATACAATGAAGCCTATCTCCTTCCCTGCCCCTGGTGCATACATACACATACACACAAATGCACTTTGACACAGGGCTCTTATTACAAGCCCGTCCCTCACAAATGACCATAATCTATACTGTGCTCCCAATAGCTCTCCTGGGAAGCTCCCCTCATTTCATTTTTCATCTCATCCTCTTTCACTTTATTTCCAGTAATTCAAACCCACTAAATCCAAATATGAGGAGACATAGAGCCCTGCTGTTTTGACAAGTTAAATGACTACAGGCAATGATGTGCTTCCCAGCCAGTCTGTAAGCAGCCCACGTCGCCAGCCATCGCATTGCTGTGTGTTTTATGGTGGCTTGTGTGTGTGGACGTGCACATGCACAGTGCTCCTTATTCTTGCTACCTTCCCGACCCTCTGCAGCATCTTTTTGAGGTGAAATTGAAATGGATTGTGTAGCTCAATATTTTATTGACATCAACTTCACAGAATGTTGCTACAGTGACACCAGGGATAATTATTTCACCACAGATTTCTTCCTCTCCGTATTTCTCTCCTTCTCTCTTTCTGCCTTCCTCCAAGCCCTTCCATTCCTGTAGAGAATTAGTTCTGCATAAATTACCCAGTGGAATATTGAATCAGTCTCCAGCCACCAAAGGCG
This sequence comes from Euthynnus affinis, assembly GCA_029490765.1. Lineage (NCBI taxonomy): Eukaryota > Metazoa > Chordata > Actinopteri > Scombriformes > Scombridae > Euthynnus > Euthynnus affinis. The sequence goes on along the minus strand of CM055857.1, from coordinate 12,878,915 downwards.
AGTCTGTGTGGCTGATTACCGAGCAGTGTGCACAACATGCATGCAGACACACATACACAGAGCAAGAGGGAGAGGGGCCTCTAAGCGAGGAGCTGACACCATTGCAGAAAACATGGTAAGAGGAGGAGGAGGAGGAAGGGGGGAGGAGGAGGATCAGCCAATCTGGATATGGAGAGTGAAAGCTGTATTAGCCACCCTAGCTACACACTATCTGCTCATTACTTAGTCATTAGCAGGGCCATGGTTTTAAAGGAGGGAGGGATCAATCTATTGTCATGGGTCAATGTTTTGCAGCCCCATTATGAACCTTGGGTGGCTCTATAAATTAAGCACAGTAATTACTCATGTTAATTACATAAAGATGGTGGTCACATTGATCTACAAATGCGTTTTGCATAATGTAAATGGTATGATGAGTAAACACTGGGTGGCTCTCAAGTATTTAAAGAGCCGCCCGCACTGATCAGATGGATGAAGAAGAGACAAGCACTTCTCTCAGCTCTCAGGGGTTTCTAATCATTTATTTATTCTACAAGTGTAGTTCTGAAACCATTAGTTGATTAATCGATCAGTCAACTGGAAGACAAATAATATTGATAATCAATCAACCAAGTTGTCAAGCAAAAATGCCAAATATACCCTTGTTCCAGCTTCTCAAATGCAAGGACTAGCTACTTTTCTCTGTTTAATTTCATTGTGAATTCAATACTTTTGGATTTTGGACGAGAGTTGGACAAAACCATTTTTCTGACTTAAAGGACTAAGCAATTAGATTAATAATAGAATTATATAATAAATTGGTAACAATAATCCTTCCTTACAGCATTAAGGAGGAGGGAGATTACCTGGACATCATATACCCCTGGTCACATAACAGTGGTCAAAGGAAAATTTTCCATAATTTATCTGAGAGTGTTTGTTTGAATCTAAACCTAACACAGCATCCAGCAGGGACAATGACCAAATCTCTGAGTCTCCAGTCCTAAGAGAGAGCCAGTTTTCCTAGATCTTATGTCCTCCACAGGGAGTACTCTGTCTAACTATGCCATGTCTAGCTTTGTGAGGGCCCTGTGCAAAATCTTTTTTGACCAAATGTTACTTTTTACACATAAAAAACTTACTTTAATTTAAGGATCTTAGCTGCATTGTTAACACCATCATCATCATCTTCTAAAATTTCACAAGTAAAGTCACCAGTGATGTCATCATTGGACAGCTGCTGGCCAATCTCAGGATTGATACTGATTATGGCAAGACCACTGAGGAAGCTTGGTTATGTAACCCCTGCAACGCCTAATGACCACAGGGTAGTTACATGAATATTGGACCAGTCCCTAAGTTCATAGGGAGGGGTTGAATAAGTAAAAGACTCTGTCAGTAGCTGGAGCCAGAGGATAGCTTCAATAGAATATTATATTAAAACTTTTCTTTTGTAAGAAAATAAAATGATACAGTCTAAGCTGCATTTTTGACAAAAAAAAAAAAAGGCTTGGGCAATATGTATTATTTCATACGTTCATACCTTCTTGACATTTCACTGTGGCATATGGTGTATGATGGTATATTTGTTAAAAAAAGAAGCTGCTGGTGATAGAAGTCATCGTAGCATGCAGGTTTTCTGCCAGTGTATTGCAAGCCTGGCAGCCCACTGGGCCTAAGCATCTGGAAATTTTTTCAATGTATTTTTAAGATGTTTTTTAAACTAAAATGTGTTATACAAGTAGCATAGCTCCTTTAAGAATAGCTCAATGTGTAGGTTGTGTGGGTAGTGAATGTGCAGTTGAGAGAAAGAGAGTGTGTGTGTGAAAGACAGTGAGACTGGCGACCGAAGCAGAGAGTATAATTTAACAGGATAGCTGTGAACGTAGCAATGCAATGTGTGTACAGTTTAGGCTATTTGTCGATGAATAAATGCTAAAGCTCCTCAAGACGCAAGCCAAGTTCCTCTCAGTATGCCACTATAATAGCCTGGCATTGCCAGAATAATTCACAAATGCATATTAGTCTGGAACTTCTCAGTTTAACAACACAATTGGATAGACCTACAATCAATGACCATTCGTCGACATCGATGTCGTATCCCTATCTCTTATGGTGCTATGCACATAAATGAGGAATATTTTACATCTCGGGTTTTTCATCCAGAGTAAAGACCACAGAAATGTTCCTTTACTGTGATATCTCACTGCAGCAAAATGTAATAGATGTAGCTTACATATTTCTGCATAGAACATACACACTCGCTGCAGTACCACGGAGTGTCTTGTGCCAACTACAGGAATTAGCTATGCTAGCTTATCTGAAAAATTAACTCACCAAGACGTTACAAAAGAATAGTTAACCCATGGCATGCAGGTCTTTGGATTGGTCACTCAGTCACAGTTTTACACACATTTATGAACATTTTACACCTTTTAATACCCACTGAGTTTCCCACTCGCTCCACACTCTTCTGTGCATCTGCTCCATGGATGTTTACACAGAACTGAATACAGTGTCAGAGGTGGGGCCCCGTTCATTCTTATGAAAGTTGCTCAGTGGCGTATGAAGCCAAAAAAGCCACTTCCTGAAAACATACTGGGACTGCTCTATGGGCCCCATGCGTCCATGGAGCATGCTCACTAGAGATTTCCGCCAGGTGCAACGGCTAATTTCCATTTTAGCCCTCCGGCTAACATGAATGGGGATAAAACAAATCAATCGTATGGCTTCTCTAGTCTGAATGGGTCAAATTCTGGTAGTGAAATGAGTAATTTTGTAGGGGTTGTCAAAAAATGCATGGCCTGATTAATAGACGTCGCTTTCATGATGTAAGTCTATGGGAAAAAGTCTCTTTGGGCTGCTATGTCAAATTGGCTTCAAAGCCCAGTGCTTTCTGTATAAAGTTTTCTTTATACGTCCACAGTCTGCTCTCATCAACTTTTTCCTCACCACGAAGTGTCGACCTTGCTAGTGGGTAATGGCGGGACTTAGCGTATTTCCTCCAACAGGAACTTTTGCTCTGCTATCTAACCAATGATAAACTAATACAACAAAATCAGTCTGAATGGCAGATGAGTTAACCCACTCTCTATCATTTCCTCATAAAACAGGAAATAGAAATAATATGATTTTGGGGGCTTATTTCTCTACAGTTACCAAAAGTGTCATTTTATATTCAAGGAGAAAAAAATACATTGGTGCAACAGGCCCCCCTAGTGGTCATAGGGGCCCTATGCACATGCGTAATCTGCGCAAAGTAGAAAATGGCCTTGCTGTCTGTGCGTGAGTGTGTCTGTTCATGATTGATTTTGTACACAGAGACACTCAAGAGGCACTTTGGGGGAAGATCACTGAGCTGCCTCTCATGCTGAAAAACATTGTTAGCAGCAGTCCCTCAAGTGTTTTTGAAGATCATTTTGTATGCTCTTTACATATATTTACACAGGCTGTGATACACATGTGTATCGCTGAGTTACGTGTCCCTAGGAGACCATGCTCTTTAGGAATATGATGCCCCAAGAGGCAGATTTAGAAAGCGCAGACCATGTTGAACACTATATGAGAGGTTTAATTAGAAGCCCTCATAGATCTAAGTGGCAGCAGAATCAGAAAATGGAAAATCAGATTCAGATTGGCAATTTTCACTGTTGGAGGTTATAAGTTGACAGAACAATTAATCAGCACTAGCGTGTTGTGGAAGGAAATTGTCATCAGGAAGTCATCTGTCGCCATCAGTGCTTCCACCCTGAGGCATCAAACAACACAGGTATAACAGCAGGTTAGTTCAGTCTCTATACCCCCTCCATCTCTACATCCCCAGCTGTTGGAAATGCATTTGGTGCCATCTAGAGGCAGGACTTCAGACTGTAACAAGTATGTGTCCCATAGGCCTGCAGTGCTGTGTTTTGGATGAGAATGTATTCCTTAGGGAATAATCCTCATAATCATATTAGTGTCACTTCACCACTGAATAATATGCACACAAAAGGGGACATATGCATATTAAAAAGTATGGTAACACATACACACTCACATGCTCAAACAACAAGACATATCCATAGGTATATGTTTCAATATCATAGTCTACATGCATTTCCATTGTCCTAACCTTAAGCATAAACATACCTCATAATAAACTTCACTAAACTTGAAATTCAGCCTCATTTAAAAAATAACTGTTCCTTCAATCAGGTCTAGATTTCCCCTGTTGTGACCAGCAAATAACTCTGGACCATCATAACTTCACTGGAATCTTTTCTGTGTGAAAGTGAGTAAAGGTTGTACATACTACACTGTGAAACACTGCAAACAGTTAAGACTGTATTCAATTTTTTGTGTCCGCCACCTTTTCCTATATATCCTAAATACCAGATTTATATTGGATGCCAGGCCTCTATTTGACAGTATTGTGTCTCACTAATCTAGGAGATGAAAACAACATTAAAACAATAGTTTGACATTTGTGGATAATCTTTTGGATTGCTTTTCTTGCAGAGAGTTAGAAGATCAACACCTGTCTCATCACTGTGCACTGAGTACAGAGAGAGAACCGGGAGATAATTAGCGTTAGCTAAGATATAAAAAAAAAAAACAGGAAAAAACAGCTGGCCTTGCTCTGTTCAGAGTAACAAACAGCAACAACAAAAATGCCTACAAGCACTTCTAATAAACTGTTACTCTAATGTATTGTTTTCACATTTCTGTTTGTGTACTGTTTTTTTTTTTTAATATGAAAAAAAAAACATTTTAGATAGAATTCTTACAATGATTTTTCATTCTAAATGAAAGCATTTCACTTTACCAGCCAAACCTCTTTGAACATACAGTACTAATTTTATCCGTTAGGTGTCAGCACTCACTTGATGATAGTGCTCGTGCTCCCTACACTTCTCTTTCCTGCTGTTGTTGTGCATAGGCTTTTGCTGCGTTCCTGTACTTCTTGTGAACTCGGTTTTTCCATAGATTTGATTAAAAATACGGACTTTTATGAGCTAATCAGCATATTCAACATACTTTGAGGTGCCCATAAAAGGAAATACCAACAATACAGATTAACAGGACAAATAAGATTAAATTACTCTTTGGTGCTTTAATATCAAGTTAGTATATATGTAGTTTTCACCACAGCTTTAAGAGCTTTAAATGCAGAAATGTGCGTATGTTATTAAGTACATATTATACTCGCTAAAGTCGAAAACGTCCTCAGTCGAAACACCAGATGACTTTCTGTGATCCTCGCTAAAAGTTCAATTTTGTCAACTTTGTGACCACTTATGAGTAAAATCGGTAGATTACGGATGTACCCTGAAAGCAGCACCGCTGTAGCTCACACGCGCACACGCTATCAACATGGGAAAGCAAAGTGACAGCATGCTGGTTACAAGCAAAGCCTAACGTTAGTCTGCTGGAATGAGGACAAAATAACAGATACATTTGTTGTGTTGTTTGTTGAAGAACCGCTACCAAAATGGTGAAGGAGCAGTTCAGAGAGACAGATGTGGCGAGAAAAATGTGAGTAACGTTATAACAAGACTGGGGAGTGCTGCTAGCTAGCAGTAGTTAGCTCTTCGGTTAGCCAGTGTCATATCAGTTTGCAGTGTGGCAAATATTGACAAATTGTTTAGCGTTAGTACCTTCATATTGTACTGCACTGGAAGACAACGTTGCCGTACCAAACTGTTAAGTTGTAGCTAACAATTCAGTGGTGTCAAGGTTAACTTGAAAGTTAACTGTAGTGAATAGAAATGTGTGTCAAACACAGGTAAAAATGTAATAGTTTACCTAATATTGTTTATTTTGTCGCCATATTAACGTTAACTTTGCGGACATCGATCAACGCATTTAGTGTCCACTTTTATTAATTCCTACTCCTCAGTAACGTTATAGGTTATCACGTTGCAAGTTTGTGGATAAATGTGGCACGAAAATATATGTGTAAACCCTAAGCAATTGGTTAGGTTTTCCTGACCAGCGAGTAATCCTGCAGATATTAGTCTTTTGTTATCACTTTGAGATACTGACCCCGTGAACATCTTTTCTTAACTTTGAATCCTTGTCTACAGAAGCCACATCTGCTTTGGGATGAAATCTGCTGAGCAGATGCGTCAGCAGGCCCACATCCAGGTGGTTAGTAAGAATCTGTACAGCCAGGACATGAATCACACTCCACTGCCCTATGGAGTATTGGACCACCGTATGGTACGCCATGAACACATTCATGACTTTTATACATTACATCTCAATAACTGCAGGCTCTTTATGTTGACTTTTCTGCTTTTACACACACACATGCACACACAGTCTCTCTCTCTTCCTCTCTTCTCTCACACACTTACTCACCCCCACCAAACACACACACACACACTTGCTTACATACACACACTTACAATTTTATCAGAAGTACTTATCACCAATTAGTTATGTGCAATGCACATATTTATCTATTTACCATTTATGTGTAAAACCACACTTGGAACTAGAGTTTCACTTCATTGCCTTCAGTGTTGTCACCTGCTGTGTTACTATGCAAGTGACAATAAAACCTGTTGAATCTTGAGTGTATTGTAGTTACAACATTGCTCACAACAATAACAATGCACACACAAAACTGGCAAACAACAACTTAACAATGCTGTTTTATCCTTCCAAAGAGCATGGAATGCATGTCTTTATGTTGCTGTATGTGTCAGGTCTCACATACAGGAAAAGTTGTTTTTCATATATGGTTACAAAGACCTCTCAAGTTGATTTCTGCTGACTGTCATAAAAAGAAGATGGCATTTGCAGATCTATGGCAAAGAAGTTTAACTTTTATTTGTGTTAATTGAGCTACCAAACAATCTAATTGGATTGGAGTCCATATAAGTGCGCACAGTGTGAGAGCTGCACAGTCTTTTACTTTTGCTTTTGGGGTGAATATTATAATATATACCAACACTGTATATCATCTCTGATCTCATGTTTCCTGCAGGGCACCAGTGAGAAAGACAGACCGTGTTTGACATGTGGGAAGAATCTCGCTGATTGTTTAGGACATTACGGCTACCTGGATCTGGAGCTGCCATGTTTTCATGTCGGCTATTTCAAAGCCATCATAGGAATCTTACAGGCAAGTTCACAGTCTAATGTGATTATTAACAGTGCATATGGAATAGCAGATCCTAAAAAAACACATGATGTTTAAAGGATAGATTATTAAAAAAATTAGATAAAATAGTCATCATTTGGAGACTCACACATGGTGGTTTTACATAAGCATATGATCAACATAATCTGTAGAGAAACCTACCTTTAATCATGATGCTCATGCTACACTCAGTGTAAGAAGAGGCAATAATACTGCTGACGTTCATTTGAACAAGATACCTCCATCTGGAGTACAGTGTTTTTTGAACTGGTGGAATTATGGTTAATCTGTGTGTAAATCACCAACAAGATAAAGTAGTCAAGATTTTTTTCATAATTTGACCCTATTTTTGTGTATCATAAATTCCTGAAGTTATATATATGATGCTCACTTTAAATCCTTAAATAATTTCAGTATTATTGCCAGACATTGATTATCTTCCATCATTTCTAATATGGTACCTTTGTTCTGTCTCCAGATGATTTGCAAGACATGTTCGAGCATAATGCTGACGAAAGAGGAGAAACTGCAGTTCATGGATTTCTTGAAACGGCCCAACCTGGCCTATCTCCAGAAGCGTGGGTTGAAGAAGAAGATCTCTGATAAATGCCGCAAAAGGACAATCTGTCTGAATTGTTCAGCTTTTAATGGTGAAAAGAGACATTTACAATTCTGATATTTGCTTATTATACTGACTTTTTCTGCTCTGTGATAATTGGGGAAAAAACTGAATCATTTGTCTCTTCATCTTCAGGACCAGTGAAAAAGTGTGGTCTGCTTAAGATTATCCATGAGAAGTATAAAACGACCAAGAAGGTAGTGGATCCTTTTGTGTCAGAGTTCCTGCAGTCCTTTGATACGGCCGTCGAGCACAACAAAGTGGTGGAGCCTCTGCTGACACGGGCGCAGGTGAACTTTGTACACTCTTTCATACATCGTCTATTAAAGGTGCAATATATGACATTTAGCCCCACTAGATGTTAGCAAACAATTATTTGCTATGTAAAGATGTAGTGGAGTAATGGCATCCTGAGCAGAGAATGAAGTCACATTCCCCTCTGAGTGTATTGTAATCTGAACTTCTCTCTCATTTGTTTTGGAAGCCGATCTGGCCACGTGTGTGTTAGTTCATGTTAGTGCATGTGAGTCCCTCCCTGCATCTGTCTTCAACATGGCAGCCAGGTCACAAACTTTCTCATATTGCAGCTACACCGTACACTAAATATGTTTCTGAAAACATTTGAGGTGAGAAATAGGGAATCAGTAACAGAATCTTAATCCATATTTGATCAGCTCAGCCTAGTTTGATCTGAGTTTCATGAGCCTGGTGCGTTGAACTGTGTATTCAGATGCAGCTCTATCTTTGGCTGGGTATTGAAATACTTATGATTACCATATTGTAGAAAAACATGGTATTAGTCTTCAAACTAAAGTATGAAAATAAGTATTATTATTGCAGATTTTCATAGCCCTAGGTGGAGGCCCTGGTGTATTTTGCCTCACAGTGTCTTATCATTTCCTCTCTAGGAAAACCTGAACCCTTTGGTGGTGCTGAACCTCTTCAAGAGGATCCCTCAAGAAGACATTCCCCTGCTGCTGATGAACCCTGAAGCAGGGAAACCTGCAGACCTCATCCTCACCCGCCTCCTGGTGCCTCCTGTCTGCATACGACCCTCTGTGGTCAGTGACCTGAAGTCAGGCACCAATGAGGATGACCTCACCATGAAGCTCACAGAGATAATCTTCCTCAACGATGTCATCAAAAAAGTTGGTATTTATAATCTATCTAGTACGAAGTAGCAGAGTATCTGCAGGACTTAATCAGACTTGTGCTTCTAGTTTGAGGACAGTAAACTTAAGTGTTTTTTTAGCAGCATAAATGTTTTGTTCACAGCATTAGATTAAAATGAAATAATGAGCTGTGGTGAGCCACCTGTCCATAAGTGACTGATATGATGAACCTTAAGCAATGGAAAACATTTTGGATTCCAGCAGTCTCCAGATAAAATAAATCACATTTTCTAAGCATAGAGCTTCTTAACAGTACAGTTAGAGGGCAAAGTCTGGATCCTCTGTCATCCTAAAAATTATTTACAGAGACCCAACATTCCCTCATGAGCAAGCACCTCACAACAGTGGCAAGGGAAAAACCCCCTTTTCACAGGAAGAAAGATACAGGAGGAGAGGGGCTCAGTGCAATCTTGGCCTATAGATAGCAGCATAACTAGGGGATGGTCCAAGACAAGCCTGAGCCAGCCCTAACTATAATCTTTAATCAGAAGGAAAGTTTTAAGCCTACACCTAAACAACTGTGACATTTCTTGAATGCAGTCATCAGATATTTCATGAAGATAGCCTACTCTAACAAACTTTTTTGCCAATCCAGCATCGTATGACAGGGGCTAAGACCCAGATGATCATGGAGGACTGGGACTTCCTCCAGCTACAGTGCGCCCTTTACATCAACAGCGAGCTATCTGGCATCCCCCTCAACATGGCACCTAAGAAATGGACAAGAGGCTTTGTGCAGAGACTCAAGGGGAAGCAAGGTATAGCGTATATTTAAACCCGGGATTGTCAGTATTCAAATGTTTGTTTTGTTTGTATTTGCTTTTATCTCTTATTTTTCAGTCATTTGAACACAGTACACAATTAATTCTGTGACTTAAATCTCAACAGGTAGTTTAGATTTAGATACAAATTTTATACTTCCTCTACATACCTGTATTTGAGAGAGAGGGAGTTTTGTCTCAAATGTTATCAGCCTGTGTGAGTTGTGACATTGATTTATCTATCAAAGACATTTTGTACTCTTCTTGTAGAATATGATAAGAAAAACATATTATAGTTTGAATAGCAGACTGATTTTATCTACTGTGATAACTCAGGTCGATTCAGAGGAAACCTCTCAGGGAAAAGAGTGGACTTCTCAGGCAGAACTGTCATTTCTCCTGACCCAAACTTGAGGATCGATGAGGTCGCTGTCCCTGTGCATGTAGCCAAAATCCTGACTTACCCAGAGAGGGTAAGCACCACTCAGTGACTGCAACAAATACACTTAACAACCATTTACATGCCAATACTGAAGTTATACTATCTAAATTTTTGGTACCATGTTCTAGGTTAACAAAGCCAATCTTGAGCTAATGAGGAAACTTGTGCGCAACGGTCCTGACGTTCACCCCGGTGCCAACTTTATCCAGAATCGTCACACACAGATGAAAAGGTGATGCCGGTTGCATCTAATGAAAATTAAAACACGTGCTTATGTAAATATATACATTTATAAATGAATCCTCTCTCTCTGTCAGGTTTTTAAAATATGGAAACCGTGAGAAGATTGCTCAGGAGCTGAGGTTTGGTGATGTGGTAGAGAGACACTTGATAGACGGAGATATCGTCCTGTTCAATCGACAACCCTCTCTGCACAAACTCAGTATCATGGCCCACATTGTAAGTTTTATTCTTTTACAGTTGTTTTTTTTTTAAAAAACATCTATACAAACCGTAGTAGAAACTTGAAACCTGTAAATTATTTCAAACAGACATTCTTATAAGCAAAGGACATATGGTTTGACAGTGTTTTGGTAACTTCTCACCATAAAATATTAAAGATTATAATTTTTTGTGCCATAAAAATGTCTGTTATTTGCCATATCTTTCTTTCTTTTTCTTTTCTTTTTCTTTCTTTTTCTGGTGTGCATTACACAGGAACAACATCTGCATATGACTTTTTTTTTTAATCTAGGTTGTTAACAATGTGTTATTATGCTGCAATAGTTTTGGTTTTACATGTTTTCTTAAATTGTTTCACATCTCATTATTACTTGTAATGAATCCTCCAGAGTTTGCTTGCTAAAGCAATTTTCAGGCTCAGTGTGAAACACAAAAGTCACTGCTTTGTTGAACAGGAAAGATGTAAAAAGGTTTCTAATGAGGCCAAAAAACAGAAGAAATCAAAGCATAAGTAAAAATGGGTATGCTCTTTTATGCTCCCATGATAACTTAAATTATCTACTGAACAAGAATAAATATCTGTTTAACTCAAACAGGCACAGGTGCCGTACAGAGAGCCGTGACAGGTTGGAACAAAATACATAATTAAAGTTATCTGCGCATCAAACTGCTTTCATTTGTATCTATTAACCAAACTAAATGATGCTATGGGGTTTGAATGAACTGTTTGTGAATTCACTGGAACAAGTTGTTTTATTGTTATGCATGTTGGACGTCTAGTTGCTTCTTAATATATGACATTGATTTTTCACAGGCCAGAGTCAAACCTCACAGGACGTTTCGGTTCAACGAGTGTGTGTGCACCCCCTACAACGCCGACTTTGATGGTGATGAAATGAATCTCCATTTACCTCAGACTGAAGAAGCCAAAGCTGAAGCCCTGGTCCTGATGGGGGTATGTATCATCACAACACAAAGGGTCCATACACTGTACACACACCTTCAGGCATTGAGCAATGGAAAGCTGTCTGCAGGAAATAAATTGTTTATAGGAAATTGACAACAGTTTGACACAAATCATTATCTTTTCTTCCAGACAAAAGCTAACCTTGTCACTCCAAGAAATGGCGAGCCTCTGATTGCTGCTATTCAGGACTTTCTTACAGGTCAGTGCAGTGGTGTGTGGCAGCCAATTGTAGTGCTCTGTTTTTGTATGATGTGAGTGTGCTTTGAGTAACAGTAATAGAGACTGTTTTTATCATTGATGAAAGGGAAAACTGTAATTTCCAGCACATGCATATTCCTTGAAAAGTATATATGATGTATAAAGTGGAGGAGAGCTCAGTGATGGTACAATAAAATGTTCATGAATTCATTCATTTTTCACCTGATGGGGGCGCACTTCACCTATATTTGAAAAAGCCACTATATTTCATTTCCATTAACTTTTTAGCATATTTTTTACCTCCTAGCGGCCTACCTCTTGACCTTGAAGGACACCTTCTTTGACAGATCAAAGGCCTGTCAGATAGTGGCATCAATCCTTGTGGGCAAAGATGAAAAAATCAGGATCTCTCTCCCCCGCCCAGCTATAATGAAGGTATGTCAGTGTGGTGAGCTTGATGCATAACTCTGTATTTGTAACCTTCCACTAATAATTTGATGTTTATCCATCAGCCCATGGCTCTGTGGACGGGCAAACAGATATTCAGTGTCATTCTGAAGCCGAGTAAGGAATGTCCAGTCAAGGCAAACCTGCGGACCAAGGGCAAACAGTACTGCGGCAAGGGAGAGGATCTCTGTCACAATGACTCCTGTGAGTTTCTTTTGTAAAAACGACCACTGTAGTATACACACAAAATGGAGAGATTTTATTCTATTAAGTCATGAAGTTTGAAGTTATTACAACCTTTATTTAATCAGGTAATCTCATTGTGGAGATATCTTTTACAAGAAAGACTAGATTAAGCAGCAGAAAAATATAAAGAAGGGGAAAAAACCTTTTATGCTTTTCATATTGAGAACCTTTAGAAATGTAAGTTTTTTTTATTACACTTTGTTTGGAATCATCAATTTGGACAGTGATTATTTTACCCGAAGCTGACTATCCTTCAGCTTTCACACATTTCAAACAGCACCCAGTGTCTAGAGGTGAACACCAGGCTGTTTCATTCACCTTTGTCGTGTTTCTATTCTGGGACCTGATGGCATCATGTCTTCTCACATTTTCTTGTCACGTTCACAGTCGTGGTGATCCACAACAGTGAGCTGATGTGTGGCAGCATGGACAAGGGCACCTTGGGATCTGGGTCCAAGAACAACATCTTCTACATCCTGCTGAGAGACTGGGGACAGCTGGAGGCTGCCAACGCCATGTCCCGCCTTGCAAGACTTGCTCCGGTGTATCTTTGTAGGTGATCTCTATGGCTTTAACAACATATTGAGTGTCTTACAATGTTCTCAAGATTTAGATATCCGTTAGTCTCAGCAGAAATGGGCCCAGAAAAATTTGACAGTAGTATTTTAGTACACATTAGGTTATTTTAAATCCAGCAGTAAACAATTCTATTTAATTTTTTTACCCTAAACTTTCAGCCAATCGTGGCTTTTCCATTGGCATTGGAGACGTGACACCTGGCCAAGGTCTGCTGAAGGCCAAACAGGACCTGCTGGATGACGGTTACCAGAAGTGTGACGAATACATTGAAGCTCTGAAGACGGGCAAACTGCAGCAGCAGCCTGGCTGCACGGCAGAGGAGACCCTGGAGGTGAGCATGACAAAATATATTCACACATGGAAAACGTTAACATATATTAGAATTTACATGCGTCACCTGGATCCTCACCACACCAGACCTAAGCTTTCTCATTTAACATCTTTATTTTAAACTGACACCTTCCTATGACAAGCACTGAAAATTAACACCAGTAGTGACTCATTGGTGGTGTGACTGACTCTGACATCCATTGCAAAGAGGCTAATCAAAGAACGAGTAAAAGATCTTGCGAATGAACGGAAATCAATTAGACTGTGAGCTTAATTTCCTTTCAGCAGTAGCTGAGCAGAGCTGTGGTGCTAAAAGAACAGATTGGCTGATATAGAAATACTACCAAGGACCAGCTGCCTTGATCTTGAGTAGAGCTTGACTGATAAATCAGCCATGCTGACATTGGCTTAGGGCAGATACATTGCCGTCAACATGTAGTCAGCTGATAAGTACTAAAAAATTGCAGTAAAGAAATGCAAAAGACATGTTTAACTATGACCGTTACATAGTTTGTTCACAAGAGAGGACGGACAAAAATATCCCAAAATATGTCATTATTCTTTTAATAACCAAATTTTAGGGATTCTTATCAAAAACAAATCTTGCCCAATATGTTGTCATTAGAATATTTAAACTTTGAAATTGCAATATCAGCATCTGCAGTGGTCTGAAAAACATGCTACTTGTTGATATATTCATTAAAATAATGTCGAAACAAAGCCTATATCTAATCTTAACAAAAAAAAAAAAAAAAAAAAAAAAGAAGAAACTATCCTGACTGGGCTCCGCCGTCATCAGCTGCTTTAAAATGAAATCCTCATGTTCTTATTTATAACCAGAATCATTGCATAGTTATGTTTCCTGGTCGCAAAAAAGAGAATTTTAACCGTACATTTTCATATCTTTCAGATGTTGATTAAATACTATTTTATCTGATCACAATGCAAGAAATGATGGATTGAAGGTTTATTGATTTATTATTATGTGCAAATTCTGCACATACTGTAGTGCAGGCAAGGGCTGAATTACTACACAGCACTTTTGAGATCAGACAAAGTGGTAAATTCTCCCAAAGCTTATGTCATAACCAATTTCAGAACGTCTACATTCATATTCACTCCCTTCATCCATCAGAGGGAGCGACTGACAACCATCATCAGTCCAAACATTGGTGTTTTCACAGTCGGTCGAAGTTCATGGGAGAAAAAGTACAAAAAGTACAGGAGTGTTTTCCATCCTTTATTAGCCCAAGGTAGCTTTATTTGAATGGCTGGCAATGACATGAGTGCTATACGATGTGCATAAGAATAGAAAAAGGTTTCAGGGTAGTTGCAGAAGGGTTTGTGCACCTCTAGAAGTCAGTGTGGATTGAATGACTTATAGAAGGATAAGCAGAGTGGCTTCAAAAGACTTGCAGAAGAACACAGTTTGTGTGTGTGTGGTTTGACCTTTGCTGACTACATGTTAATGTGTTGAGTTTGCAAGGGTTTTTTTTGTGTGTTTGTCTATAGGCTCTCATCTTGAGAGAACTGTCAGTCATCAGAGACCGAGCTGGCAGTGCCTGCCTCAGGGAGCTCGACAAGAGCAACAGCCCACTGATCATGGCTCTTTGTGGCTCCAAAGGTAAGCGAGCTGGACAGAAAACTTGACTAATAATGAAATCTTAATTACTTTAATTTGAAATCTTATATTCTTGAATAAAAGATAATGTTGTGAATGATGCAAAGTTATTACGTCAAGATAAATCCCTCGAGAGATATCTAGTTTTGGAGGCAGTAATTGAAACTATCATTTTAGAATTATCCTTTTATCCTGAAGACTTCATAACTCAAATAATAACTGAGCAACCTCCAAACACAAGTAGGAGGTTGTCATTTCAGAAAATACCCAGCCACTTAAATAAGTGCACACTGGTATTCGAAATAGATTTATTTGTAGAAATAGTCAATGGGCCATTAGGTGTCTGACCTCCATTAATATCTCTGGAACAGGCCCCACCTTTGACCATGGCCTGTACAGTGTGTACAATACAAAGACCTGCGTGGTAATAAAACTTTGTGCTTTGTGGATGCTGCTTAGGAAGAATAATGGTATGAAGAGTCCCCCATGAATGAAAATAGACCTAAGAGTATTGCCCTCGCTGCAGTCTACTGATATTCACATGTTAAGAAGTGCCTGGATTTTTCTGGCACTTTGTAGTCTTGTCATACAAACAAACGACTAATTGAGAGCCTTACAGAGGGGAAAAAAGGGTGTGAGATGAGAAACACAAAGGTTGTAAGGACATAAGCCTGACTACACAATCAGATAACATTAGGATAGTCAAATTTTGTCAGGCTTACAACCAGTTTAAATACTTTAATAGTGAAAGAACAAAAAAAGTTTGCTTAAAATTTCCTTGCAAATCTAATGGAAACACTGCTATTGCAAGACACGTAAAAAAAAAAAAAGAAAAGAAAACAACTCAAAGAGACCTTGAAGTCACCTATCACATACCCCCTGTAGTGAGACGCCGATTTTTAATTAAAGAGAACATCAAGTCATTGTTGCCTCAGTCAGTCAGAAAGCCCTACTTACACCATGAAGTAGGGCTCTTTATTTTCAATTTTCACTCTAAAAAAATCTTCAGAATAAAAATAAATATTATTTCCAGAAAGAATAGTAGAAAACACAAAATTCCTTACATGTGAGGAAGTGAGAGGAGAAATCTGAATTTTCTGTGTATTATCTGATGGTAAATAAATAAATCATCAAGCTTGTATTTTCATAATGATAATTTTTTTTGTTAATTCACTGTCTCTCACCTTTTCATCTGTCTCCTCTGTATACAAACAGGATCCTTTATTAATATCTCTCAGATGATTGCCTGTGTGG
This sequence comes from Euthynnus affinis, assembly GCA_029490765.1. Classification (NCBI taxonomy): domain Eukaryota; kingdom Metazoa; phylum Chordata; class Actinopteri; order Scombriformes; family Scombridae; genus Euthynnus; species Euthynnus affinis. The sequence continues at coordinate 12,862,709 of CM055857.1, read as the reverse complement.
GCCAGCAGGCTATAAGTGGTTCTCGAGTACCTGATGGTTTTGAAAATCGCTCCCTGCCTCACTTTGACAAGCACTCAAAAGTAAGATCCGATTTATTCTTTTGAATTATTTGGCAATATATTCCTCTTACGTTGGGATATGCAATGTTTCATTTTTAAATAAATGACTCTTATTTGAACTCTTGCAATTGGAAATAACATCCGACACGGCCAATGCTTCCTATTTTATTGAATTATTAGTATTTTGAGATGTAATGTGGTTGTATTTTAAATGCATTGACTGATTATTTTCAATAATAATCTCTTCTCTTAATGTTAACAGCATCTTATTTAGTAATTCAAAAAGCTTCAGTGCTTTCTATGACTGTTTTGAGTCTGATTCATCAAAGATCACATATTGGAGAATAACAAATGAAATGGGAACACTTGAACTGGATAAAATCCTTAATGTTTTCTGCACACACATGTTTTTAGCATACGAAACCTTCTTAATGGCTTAACAATGATTTCTCTACAGCTGCCTGCTGCTAAAGGCTTTGTGGCCGACAGCTTCTATTCTGGCCTGACGCCCACAGAGTTCTTCTTTCACACCATGGCTGGTCGAGAGGGTCTGGTGGACACTGCTGTGAAAACCGCAGAGACTGGATATATGCAGGTAATGCCTGATGATCTTTCCCCCTACGGTTCACACCTGTTGCCAAGCTGATATCACATGGCTGAATGAAAGTGTGTGCTTATCTGTGTGGAATTTGCTTATATCAAGAAGTGTCCATATCAAATAAAATGATAGATTGCAATTAATGATTACTTCCATTGTGAATTATTCTGACAATTACTTTTTTGAATTATTCCATTGATTGGCTCATGTAGAAAATGAAATAATGGCATCACAAGTTTCCAGAGCCCAAGTGATTCAAACATGAAAGCAACAAATCCTCACGTTTGAGATGCTGAAACCAGTGAATCAGGCTTTCGACATTTTTGCTTGATAAATTCCTTAAACGAGTAATTATCAAAATTATGTTATGAATTCTATGATGAATTATCAGTTCATAATCATTTTATATAAATATAGATATGATTTCAGATAAACATAGACCTCACTCATTGTTGTATACCAGTATGTCACCCATGTTATTATTTGTGTTCCTACCCGTGTTTGGATAGAGGCGTCTGGTGAAGTCCCTGGAGGATTTGTGCTCCCAATACGACCTGACAGTACGGAGCTCCACTGGTGACATTATTCAGTTTATTTATGGTGGAGACGGTCTGGATCCTGCTGCGATGGAGGGAAAGGATGAACCGCTGGAGTTTAAGAGAGTCCTAGACAATATACGGGTGAGTTAAATCGGGATCGGGACCTACTTTGCCTGTCATTTTTTCCCTTTTTATTTGTTTTTAGGCCCCCCCCCCCCGTACAAAGACACATCCCTGCCTCCCTGCACACACACTCACAAATACATCAATACACGTTCAAACTTTCACTCATATTCCACAACGGTAATTGTTATTTATGTATGTATGTTTATGTTTAGTCTCTTGCGTCACTATCTCAACTTTCATTCACACTAAATTTGTACTACACACTACTTAGCATTTGGTGTGTTAATGTTTTGTCTTTGAATAAAAGAAAAGCAAATCTGGAGAGGTAATCAGAAAGTCATTGAGTCATTAGTCACTTCCCAGATTAATTTTGTTTGTTTCACTTCATTAATGCAGGTTCAGCCAAACAAGCCCAGATGAATAAAGCTTTAACAAACCCATCTGCCAAGTTGTTAGTTAGGCTGGAAGATAATCAAGACTTAATAGGAAAAAATATGACATTATTGCTCAAATGGATGTTTAACTCTCCATGGCAATTTGCTTTTATTTTTAGCCAAGTACACAGATGAATGCACTGTTAATGTAAAGAATGAATATGCTGTGATTCACAGTATCCTTATCTGAATCTTTTTACTCTGAAATATCATCTACCTGGGTTCTAATCGTCTCCAAAAAGTTCACATCCTCCAAATGTTTCTGTCAATTAAAATGGACCCAAAAAAGGACAAAGGATTGATGTGTAATGACTCGTATAAAAATGCAATTGGGGAAAAAAAGGACATTCATGGAAAAAGCCAAGCTTCTCTGTCTCAAAAAATAGGCTCAGTGTAGCCTAAGGGAAGACTTTTAAATGTATATAACACTTCTCTATATGCTGGTGCTCTGGGAGAATAAAAAACAGTAAGAATATTGTCCCACTGTGAGAAGCCAACTGCCAGCCAGAGATGTGGATCATTAGCAGAGAAACTCTACATATGGAGCTAAATATCTGTTTGCCGTGTGGCGTTGAACAAAACGTGTTGCTGTGTATAAACGTCTTCCTGTTTTCATAGACATAAAACCCATTCAATTCATTTTCACATATCAGCACCCACGTTCATCAAATAAGAAAACAAATTTGTAAAATACTAAGCGTGTTATCAATTTTACACCAGTAATATTTGTGACCACAGCAGTAAAATAAACCTATACCTTCAATTATGATCTGTTGACAAACAAGATGCTGGATTTTTTTTTTAATTCATCTCCCCTTGTATGTTTAGTAATAATAAGGCAGAAATATGGTGACACAGCTGTAAAAACCGAGCCTTTCATAACTCTAATCAAGAGAGGATTAACTGTATTCTCCAGGTGTTTCTGTATTTTCTTGTTATTACAGTGTCTTCTTGTTATTGCAGACAAACACAGAGCAGACACTTTCACTTTATAATTGTAGCGTCCATCGTCCGACTAAATACTGATAACACACTTAGTATTTTACAAATTAGAGTTGTTTTATTCAATGACCACGGGTGCAGTTACACTTAAATGGGTTTTATTTATATTTTAAAAAGAAAAGAAAAATGACAGTAGGTGATCACCGTGTATCACCAGTCAAACCTTGGAAACCCTGAGTGAGTGTGGTTATTGATAGCAGAAGCATGTTTATGAGAGCAGATTGATCCCAGGAAAACCCTCTGCTGCATGACAATTTGTTGTTGGTTTGGCAAAGAAAGAGGAAGGGCGCACTCTGTAGCTCCCTTAGCTGCAGTGTAATAAGACATCCACCAATTCAGACGAAACAAAATATATACAGTTGCCATCTTAATCATAGGCTCCAGTTACACAATATATATAACATATTATATATACAATCACAAGTGCCAAATACACATGTAAACAAAAAATAATCATAATAATATACACATAAAAACATAATACAAAGAAATATGGAAAGGACCTCCAGAGCATAAAAGAAATGCATCACACCAGAAGCCATCATACTTTCAATATGGATAGATTTCAAGGTGCCTCTATATTCTAAAAAGGTGTCCTTCAGTGTTAAATATGAATACAATATTCAATTCATATATGTTTACCCAAATATGAAAAATAGGACAGGAGATTACCATGTCATACGTGAAATAAGGCAGATCTTAAACAGCACAGGAATTAATTCAAACCTGAAGAGAACATTTACAGTAAACAAAAGTCCCGGCCAGTGAAGGGAGATCAGAATGAATATAATGGGATTAATGTTCTTGTAAATTGGTCATTTTCATACTGTGTTTAGGATGGGGTAGTTTCACATGCAATTAAGATCAGCTATCGGAAGCTGTTAACCCTTGTGTGAGGGAGCTATCAGGAACTGTTGACCTGTGAGTGAGTGAGTGATTGAGTCGCATTGCCTCTGATTTATCTGATTTTGATCCTCTCCATTCCCCCAGGCGGTCTACACGTGTCCAGATGAGCCTGCACTCAGTCAAAACGAGCTGGTCCTCACTGCAGATGCCATCATGAAGAGAGCTGACTTCTTATGTTGCAGAGACAGCTTCTTGGAGGTAACCTCACCAAAGTACAATCCTGTATATTATAGGATGATCCTTAAAAAGCCCTAAATGGCCTTAAATTGGATTTTGGTCTTTTTTTTTTTAAATAATGAAAGGTGTTTCTATGATTTTGAGACAACTAGATATTTAACAAATATCAAATCAACAGATATCAAATCTGTTGATTTCATGTCTTGACCAATATACTTGGTTTTCCTCAGGCTGACACAGGCTCTTGCGATTTTCCCTGAAGGTATCAGAATTCAGAAAGTAAATAAATAATTTACTGATGATGCTAAATTAAGACAACCCCAGGGGACTTCAGGGAAGAAGAGGTCTTATTATCTCTGTGTGATATTTTCTAGAAGCTGGATGGTACCATCTGTCCCTGTTTTTTGTGCAGAGTAACAATGACATACATGTAACACATATCAACTGAGAGAAGTGGCGACTGCTTCAACAGGGGTTTTCTAGGAATTGGATGGATGGATGGATTGGGGCAGTGGTGGGTTTAAGGTTAGAGAATGAACTTGTGACCGGAGGTTTGCTGGTTCGGTAAGTGAAGAAGCAGTGCTTGCCCCTCCCTCATTACCACCACTGAGGTGCCCCTGAGCAAGACCCTTAATACTAACTGCTCCAGTGGAGCTGCTCAGTGGGCAGATCAGACTGTGGTTGTACTGGGCAGCTTCCAGATATGAATGTGTAACGTGTGAATGTGGTCAGGGCTTTTCTGAAAAAGAGAGCGTTGCTCTCAGAGAAATTCCCCTGAATAAATGAAGGTTGAAAAAAAAAAATAGAGACAATCAATGATGTGGTTACAGAAAATGCTCTCTCAATTAAGGATTTCGAGCACACAGTACTGCAAAGCAAATATTTTCTAAAATATACATATATCATTGATTTCAAACACATCAACTATCCTATGCACATTCATGCTGTGGAATGTGAATGATATTTTTTTTTTTTTTTTTTTGAAAAGCTTTAAATTTGATTTCAGAAAGTGTGCAGATGTGTTAAGGTTATATTTTTTCTGATACTTGTTTAGAAACATACAGAATGTGCACACAGCATACATATTAGAAAAACCAAGAGTGCTCTTAACTTCAGAATTTTGTTCTAGTATGCCTATGAAAATAACCAAAATCTACTACCAGATCTTGTTTTATTCATTACATCTTCATGTCCATTGGTGGTATAGAGCTCAGATATTGACACAAAATGAATAAAAGATTATATTTTCAAAAAAAAGTAATGATTGATATCATATTAGTGCAGAAATGTGGGTTTATAGTACCCTCAATAGGAATTTTGCGCTTTTTCCCCAAACCTAGGGCCTTAAAAATAAAATGGCATGCAGTACAAGCTTTTAATGGTTTTGGTATACAGGACAAATGTCTTCCATCCTACAAAGTTTGGTGAGGCTAGGAACAAAATATTAATGTCCAAACATTGTTTCCCAGATAAGGCATTTTTGAGGCTAAAAAAAATGAAATAATATCAAGGGCTGAAAAAAATATAAACACGTAGGATTTGAACAACAATATTTTACAGACCTTGGTTTTGGGATCCATTCAATCTTGACAAGGTTTGAACAACGGTGCTACAACAACCTTGTCTGATTTGACACAGAATGACTGAAACTTGTGTTAAAGTTTTGTAAGTTAGATGTTTTACTTTGTTTGTTCACTGTGTCAAGATACTTTTTAAGTTATTTCAATTTTTCCATTTGTGAACTGACATTGCAGTAACGGTCTGCTTAATGGTGCAGAGAGAAGATCTATACATCTCTAATGGTCGTGGTTCACCGCTACCACATTCCATGTAGAAAGAAAACAAGATTTTAAGTGTATGCTGTGACATGATGTGTAGTGGCTTTCTACAGTATGCGTTACTGAGAAACAACCTCACAATAATATAAAATTAATTAGGCTTCATTTAGCAAAAAAAAAGTGTTGCAAATACTGTATGAACTGAAAGCCAGTTACATGCAGTTAATTGGTGTGCTGGCAGTAATGTCTGTGACCCTCTCCCCCTTTTGTGAAGGAGTTAACTGATACAGGCTCAGAGAAGTACCTGGAGGTATAGTGACCAAGCATGCTGGGTTGTGGTTTTGAGAATGGTGTGCCAGTGAGATGTGGAACAGATTATTAATCAAGATCGATTAATTGAGACAATATTGTCCTTTTACAATAAAACAGCCTTTGTCGGTGTGCTTAAATTCATGCTCTGACATCTGACTGCTTATTTGCATTCTTCACACTTTAACTGTGATATCTAACAACTGCATGACAGTTTGTCAAACAGTTTGATCACACTTCACTTTTTGTTCAGAAAGATGTCAATGCGCCTTTGATCTCAACCTCTGAAGTAGTTGAATTCTCTCTCATCAACTGTAGGAGATAAAGAAGTTCATTAAGAGCGTCTCAGAAAGGATCAAGAAGACCAGAGACAAGTACGGTATCAACGACAACGGCACCAGCGAGGTAGACAACACCTTGGATTAATGTGCTAAACCCAGAAATGCTAATGTTTTCAGCTATTTTAAATGAAATGTAATTCCTTGTTTCTCTACTTTGCATTACAGCCAAAAGTTCTCTATCAGCTGGACCGCATAACCCCCAAACAGCTGGAGAAGTTTCTTGAAACCTGCAGAGACAAATACATGAGGTAAAAGACTCACCGCTGTGGTTTATTCTGAGGCTCATAAGTGGTACTTTTTTTAAAAGGAACAGATGTGTTTTAACCTAATTTCACATTGATTCTATGTCTCTGCACACCTGAAAGTTGTGTTTCCTGCTGCGTGTAGACATTGATCTTTGAAGTTAACTGTAAACTACTTTGTCTTGCGCTGTAGGTAGCTGAAAATGTGCCTCTGGTAACAGAAAGTCAAGAGAGAAATGAAAGAAAACACAAATGAGCTGCTAATTTTGTGCTAGAGTCCCATTAAGTTGATGCTATATTCTGTATTTCTTTTGTTTTGTTGTGTTTTTTTTAAAATTTAAAGTAAAACTGATAAACAACAAGAAAACAAAAATAATAATCCCTCATTATTTCCTTTTGTACCGTTCTCACCAATTCTGTATTTATATTGAGTGATTGACTTGTTTTGTTCCCACATGAACAATTATCTATCCTGAAGGCCATTGACAAGATGGCAATTTTTTGTATGATGACTGCCGAGTCAGCTCAGAGACTGTTTCCTATCATTTGTCGACTCATACAGAGCTCAGATGGAGCCGGGCTCTGCAGTAGGGGCCCTGTGTGCCCAGAGCATTGGAGAGCCCGGTACTCAGATGACCCTGAAAACCTTCCACTTTGCTGGTGTGGCGTCCATGAATATCACTCTCGGTGTGCCTCGCATTAAAGAGATCATCAATGCCTCCAAGAACATCAGGTGAGGTCAAACTCTGATGTGATATATAATTGCAGAGATGTTTCTTTTATGTTCCCTCTGTCATATAAGCAGAGGAGAAAAAGAAGAAGCTTTTTCATCCTTCAAAGAAGCTACAGGCTTTGTCTAGATGTCTCTGGGGATTCATCGGATATTATTATTGCAAGAACTGATTCACGACCACTTCCACCTCGGTTGAATGGAAGCAATTTTCAGCTTTGACATTTGCCGCCAGATATTACTTTTGCCTTTTTTTTAAGGAAGGTTTGGAGCTCAAAAGGGCCTTAAGCTATTGTCATTGAAGCATAATGCTTGCCTGAGTTCAAGACTTAGACAGTAAATTAGGGCATTTAGCAAATATTGTCTTTGTATCACAGTGATTAATACATCCCTAATTTGTTTGAATAATCTATATAAAAATCCTCTTCTCACCACTCAGCACCCCTATAATCACTGCTCATTTGGATGTGGAGGATGACGCTGACTTTGCCAGGCTGGTGAAGGGGAGGATTGAGAAAACTCTTCTGGGAGAGGTACAGCAAGCTGCATCATACCTTAGACACCTGTCGTTTTTTCCATTTATAAATAAATCATTGCCTTTAGATATAAGCAATTGTCAAAGAAAACCCAATAATTACAGAAGAGGCACTGTGTTTAGACATGGACAAGTTGAATCACTGAGCTGTGATCACAGCAAGGTCTCTTGTTGTTCTCTACAGATTTCCGAGTACATAGAAGAGGTTTTTCTACCAGATGACTGTTTTATTCTGGTGAAATTGTCACTGGAGAGAATAAGGCTGCTGCGACTGGAGGTACTACAACTTTCTCATTTTTACTGGCACAGTGTATGAATATCTCAATAATGATTCTGCTTTGTTACAACTTGGGTCTTTATAGTTTTTGTCATAGAATTCGATAGACTTCTTTTTACACAAATATCAGCAATTAACTTTGTGAGTATGATGTTATTATTACCAAGAGGAAAAATACTCAAATCTATAAAAGTTAGATCCAAGTTATGATTAACCCTGTAATACCCTTTAAAATTACACCATGTAACAGTGTTATGAAAGAGGGAAACACATTCTTCCTCGTACAAATAAAAAGTTTAAATCATAAAGCAATAAAACACACCCTTTTTGAGTTTTGCTGCTACAGCCTTACTTGATCTGTTAAGACCAATAATTTAGGGCAGCTAATGTTAGCAAACATAGCGTAGCCTAAATATTGCTGCATAACTGACATTATTGAGTCAGTTTTTCACTTTATGACTCATCTCTGCCTGTGTTATTATAAAACAGATGAACATTTTAACGGCTTTATCACAGAAGTAAAATGAGGTAAAGGAGCTGGTGAGGTACAGATTCCTGCGTAATGGTCCCATGCTGCTCACTCACAGTCACCTAATGGTGATGTCTTTAAAGCAACTGACTCAAGAGAATCTTGAAATGAAATGAGGGGAAATTCCAAGTTACGTTATCCTGCTATTCTGTTCACCAAAAGTTGCGTAGTCTGGCTTTAACGCCCTGCAGTCTTTGGTCCTGCTCATAATGGGTCACATGTGACCGTTTTGCACCATTGCTTTAACAGCAGCAGCTACAAAATATCCTTGCAGTTTAAATGATAGAAAATAATAGATTAACAACAATTATCAACTATTTTTATACCTAAATTCTAGACATGTGCTTTTGTGTAGCAGGGTAAGAATAACAATGGATTGATCTGATCTGATTTCTTTTTTTGTCTTTCAGGTAAATGCAGAAACGGTGCGTTACTCCATCTGCATGTCTAAACTGCGAGTGAAACCAGGAGACATTGCCGTGCACGGTGAGGCTGTGGTGTGTGTGTCTCCGCGAGAGAACAACAAAAGCTCCATGTACTACGTTCTACAGTCGTTAAAAGAAGAGCTTCCTAAGGTGAGAATCTGGTGTATGAATTAGTAAAAACCTGTCTGTGAAAACACTAAGGGCCAGATTTATTAAGGTGTTGATCTTGATGTAAAAATACTGAGGTAAATGCAGCCAAACACATACTTAAATGTGACAAATTACATGATGTTAGTAAATCCAGCGGTCTCTACAGTCTTACACTTCTATTATTTCCTCTCGCATTGATTTTGACACATTTAACTAATGAAAAGAAACATCATACTTACGACTCACATAGGAGCAAGTTAGAGGACTGTGGGAATTCTTCATTTGTGAATTAGGGCACTGGTCATTGAAGTGCTTGCAACTGAAGTGCTTGCAAATTGCTTTTGTGAAGCGAGCTCCTGTTGTGTCTGTTTGATGAATGCGCCGCATGAATGCATCACATCTGTGCCTGAAAAACAGGTGCTAAAGCTTCAGTAAATCTGGCCCTGAGTTTGTTTTGTACATACATGATTTACCTAATTAATGAGATAATTGAAATTTACCTACAAGGCTGCTGACTTCTTTAAAATACAACCCACGCCCACCCTCTTTTTTTTTTTTTTTTTTGCTTTCTGTCTGACATTGTTTATGTTACGCCATATACATATTTCAACAGCACAGTGAGTAAGGGGAAATAAACAAAATTTTACCAAGTGATACTGTGGCGCTTGGTCTCATCATGGGGTAAGCTTTGTACTCTAGACTCTTATCTGGGGAAAAAATGTATAAAGCAAGATGTGAAGGAAAGGAAATGTATAAAAGTATGAATAAGTAATAGAGGTCTCTCTGTGCCTGTTCTGAATGAATAAGACAACAAAAACATAATTTCTAGAAAAATGTAGGACCACACCTTTGTTGTTTCCAACTTCTCCAATGAGAAGACTCTGTTTTTTTAATTTATGGATTAATCAAGAGAAATATTTATAATGAAAATAATTATTCATTTCAGCCCGAGGAAAATATCTTTTCTTAAAGCCTTGATTATTAATACTAGTAAGATGGAAAATATGAATATCTTGTGCTGTATGTTGATTTAAGAGGTGTTCCTAAAATGTAAAACTGGAGCCTTGTGTTACTTTCTTCTTTCAACTATTGACATGGTTCTCTTCTCATTTCTAACTTGGAAGGTGGTGGTTCAAGGAATACCTGAGGTTGCCAGAGCTGTCATTCACATTGACGAACAGAGTGGCAAGAACAAGTATAAACTCCTGGTGGAGGGGGACAACCTGAGAGCTGTCATGGCAACGCATGGAGTGAATGGAAGCAGGACCACTTCCAACAATACTTACGAGGTATGAGTCAAGAGTGATTTAAAGGCAGTGGCAATGTAACTTGGTTTAGAGCCCTGCACGTGTCTTTATTTTTCGGCACTGCATCTGCTCTACATCTGTCACATGAATTTGAAGAAAGAATTGATAGCCTGGACAGATTCTGTTCTGCAGGCTAACCTGCTCCGCATGGCCTGATAACTTAACCAAGGAAGAGAATTCAGGTCAAGGCAATTTGAGTGAGAAATTGTTCAAGCAGTAGCCTAATTTTTGTCTAAATCTTTTGGACCAAATCCAAGTCAAGTCTTAGAGATGTGACGTGCAAGTCAAAAATCAAGTTCATCAGTGCTTACTGTGCCAATTCCACTAGTACAATAGTACTAAGCACTACTCTAATAACTGTTTTTTGGGGTTTTTTTCTAAATGGATACTGTAAATTAAACGTTCACTTGCTAGTAGTGAATCAAAGCACCTCTATGTATGTGCCAAATATTAAAATTCAAACAACTCAAACAACAAAACAACTCTGAAAGCGAAGGTCAAAGTAAGCCTCGTGGTGAGTTTCTGTCTGTTTGGGACATAGAAGTGCTTTTGGTTTTTGGCAGGTCCAGAGCTTGGATAATGTATTTCCTGGGCTGCTTAACTGAGGCCAACTCACTCAAATCCACTTCCTAGACTATCCTCATGCTGTTGTCTGACATGTCTATGTGTCACTGACATGCGTCACTGGCTGGCTGTACTGACAAAGGAAATAAATGACCACAAAGAGAGAAGGTTATTGTTGCTGCTATGTTGAGTACTCCACCAGGATGTTTGTGAAGGGTGGCAGTTAATTTTTTTTCTTCATTACGGCAGTGTGAGACTTTCATTTTTCAAATATAGCACTCTGGAGCAAGCTGCTTGCTCAGCATGCATGGAGTCTCTATACTATATAGTACTATAAATAATTACAAGTGAATCTTAATTTAGAGATTAATGTAGAATTACCTTTTAATTGAAATAATTCTGTCGGCCAGCACTTGATGCTCACAAGCTTTTGTGTGTTTTTCCAGGTTGAGAAGACCTTGGGTATTGAGGCTGCTAGATCGACTATCATCAATGAGATTCAGTACACAATGGTGAACCATGGAATGAGTATTGACCGGCGGCACGTCATGCTTCTAGCAGATCTCATGTCCTATAAGGTATGACTTATAGGACTTAACAAAAAAAAAATCAACTTTCATTCAGTAGATTCAGAAAGTATTCAGCCTCACCTTTTGCACACTTTATTGTGTTGTAGATTTCATTTTAAATGGATACAACTGCCATTTTTGCATATCAATCTACACTCTATAATCCATAATGACAAAGTGAACACATGTTTTTAGAATTGCAATTAGATTTTTCATAAATTTGAAAAAAAAAACCCACCTAAAAACATGTTTTCGCTGTGTCATTATGGGTTATTGAGTGTAGCTTGATGAGCAAAAATGGTGATTTTAATCCATTTGAAATAATATAAAAACACACAGTACCTGTGCAAAAAAATGAAGTAGGTCTGAATACTTTTTGAATCCATTGTATATAACCTCATAGTTTATTTTATTTAGTAAAAAGTATGTTTACTTCATTGCTTTGATTCATACTGTTTTCTGTCCATAAAGGGGGAGATACTTGGAATCACCAGGTTTGGTTTAGCCAAAATGAAGGAGAGTGTCCTCATGCTGGCCTCCTTCGAGAAAACAGCTGATCACCTCTTCGATGCTGCGTACTTCGGACAGAAGGACTCAGTCTGTGGTAAATAGATGCTTCATCATTGTAATGACATTGGCCTTCACTTTTCATGACTTGGATCATAACATTTTCCTGTGGTCCTCTTTCAGGTGTGTCTGAGTGCATCATTATGGGGATTCCAATGAATATTGGAACAGGACTATTTAAACTCCTACACAAGGCTGATAAGGATCCCTCTCCAGTCAAAAGGCCTCTGCTCTTTGATAGCGCAGACTTCCATATACCTCTAATCACATAGCATCGAGGAAATAAACGGAGATGGGGGGGGGGGTGTTTGAAGTAGTTTCTTTTTTTTTTTTCCAGAGCCACCTATCTACAGATATCTTGAGATTATCTTCAGCAAAAACAGAAGTGCCTGCCAAAGTGTCAGATAATTTCCTTTTGGGAGATCTTACAGAAAATAGGATTGTGTCTCCTTTTTTTGGCGTGACACCTCGTGCTGATGCCACAGACTGTGAAAGAACACTGCGTTTAATTTTACAAACTTATTATGTAACAGATGGTAGAGTTGCTTATTTCAGTTTAAACATATTAGGGTAATACAGAAAACTTTATATGCTTTAAACATTTGTTATCTACTGCTCTTCTAGATTTTTTACTTGTTTGTAAAGCAGTGCATTTCCTCTGTTAAGACATTACATAATCTTCTGTTCCTTCAGTGTAATGGCACTGATCACTGTGTGAATGCTAAGTTTTTGGCAGTGTTTTCTATGTATATCATGTCTATGTTATATAAACAAGTGTACATCAGACTGAAGAGAGATTACCTCTTAATCACGAAGCTGACTTGTTCTCTTCTTTGGTCCTTACTGCAATATAATTTGAACTGCATGTTCTTCAGCAAAGGAGCCTCCATTTGCCAAATAAGACTGTAAGACTGTTTTTCCATTCACACTGCAAAAGTCACTTCAGGATAGAAATCCAGTTTGTCATTTCTTAAAAGGAGTTGTTTTCATACAAGAATATAATCATCAGGGGTCCCTGTATGAAGGCTATTCATATAATAATGTAATAAATATGTATATAATAAAATAAATGATCCAGACAGCAATGGGGAAACAATGTTGTACTCTACAGAACTCACTCTGTTGGCCAATCATCACATCCTAAAAGCAGTAACATCAAGTTTCAAGACTTTTTTTAAACAAACAACCTGACCTAAGATAGCCTCATAACCTTTGTTGATGACAGTGTCATAAATTTGAACATATCTGGCAAATTGTTTCATTCTCAGTTTTTAGATGTGCTATTGGCATAGCTTTAGATATAAATATTTCAACAATAATTGGATGGATTGTAAATTAAATTTGGAGCAAATTCCTGCCTCCCTCAGGATGATTTGCAACTGTTGGTGATCCCTTAACAAAATACCTGCAAAACTAATGACACTCCCATCAGCCCATGTTTGCAACTAAACTAAGATGATCAACATGGTAAACGTAACTGTACCTCTGCTGACTAAAAGTGGCATGTAGCGTCACTGAGCCACTATAATGTGTGTAGGCAAAAATAGTGTGAACTTCAGATGGTCCAGGATGGTTAGTGGCTAAAATAGCGGATGAATTAACATTTAGCTTCCATAGTTCTAGTCATGTGAATGATTTTTAAAGTTTCTATGGTTGTTTTTAGGGTGAGTATTTGATACTAAAAAGATATTTTAGGTGTATTCCTTTCAAACATGTAGTACAAACATACTGTAATAAACCTTACTATAAGTAGGAATATTTAATACTGGACTGCATGTAGAGTTAGTGCTGCTACCACCTTTTTTCCCGGTATGGTCCAGTGTCAGAGACTGAGAAAATTACACTAACAACAATATACAAAAGAATATATAAACTTTATTTTACAGTAATAAATTCAGACAACAGCATTTTCATGGACCGAGGATAATACTGGCTAAGCTACAACATACCCCCCTCAGACAGTCTCTCCCCCAGCTAAACAACCGCCCTGAGTGTCACAGCACACAAAACCACCCCACACAAGTAACACATTATGACAGCTGATAGGTGGGTACACACATACCCACATGTCCTGTTACAAAAAGTGTTTAAGTGAAAACCACACAGGATTTCTACCTAAAAAAGACACACTTGATCTCACACTACTATGGGGCATGCAGACTCAACTAGCCGAAACAGTATGTATCTCCTCCATACCTATCAGCTATCTTTCCCCCAGTTTACACCGGTTCCCACCAATATACTGCTGCTTTTAAGATCTATAAATAGTCACACATAACCGTATGAATAAACTAGGACAGTAACAGACTAAACTAAACACAAAATCACTTAAAATGTCCTCATCTAAAATGACCACTTAACTGTCTCATTTGACCAGACACTGTAGCAAAATTGTTGAGTGTTTAAAGGTTCGCAATTTTTCAAGTCTGTCTTAAAATAATAGTCAGTTGCCTGTATGAACATTGAAACAGGTTTTGCTTTCTGTAATATTCAATTCTAGCTTGGCATTAAAAGATCCCTTCCAGATGCACTTAAATCTAAGTGATGGTGGAACAAAATACTCAGTCCTTGTTTTGAGCAAAATGTATTCAAAAGTTGATATGACACTTATGTGATGCTTCAGCTGCCTGATTTAGTCAAATAAAGTGGATAACCTCCACAATACACATCTTCCTCTTACTAAAAAAATCCTCTTTATGTCTTTACAGACAGTGTTTTGCTGTTCAGCTGAAGCAGAAGGATCATAACAAAAAAAAGGGAATTTTAAATGATATTGATTTGACTAATTTGAACAACTGAAGCTGGGCTTCAAAAAAATCCCCAGTTTTTCACAGAAGGAGGTCTGTGGATTATTTCCTCCATCACTTACATTGTGAGTGCATTATGAAGGGATCTTCTAATGGCCATTATGAACAGACAGAATCATTACAGCAAGAAAAATATGTCCATATTCATGTAGACACCTGATTATTGTTTTAGGACAGACTTGTCCTTTAAGGCCTACAGAGATTTGATTGACAGTATTTCATTCATTGATGATACTGGCACAGCTTGTGTTTAATGCACCTTTCCATATTTAAACATCATGTGACAGTTCAAGAGTTTTGAGGTAATCCTTTACTGACTAAATGGAACTGGCAAATTTGAGTTAATATCAGTTTTGCTAAACTACTAGTTATCTGCTGCTAAATGCAGCAAAGCTGATGTGGCAGCCAAACAATTTAGAGTAAAAGTCATCTTTGGTTTACTGAAGTAAAACCTTTTCTTATTAGGCTGTAGGAAAGTTCTGCTCAATCTGATGATAAATTATCACATGAAATGATAAGAGTTTACAAAATTCAAACAACAAATGGTTATATGATTCCCAGATCAAAAGGTTTCCATAAAATGATAAAGATCAGTGACATTAAGTTTGACAGGTATTAAAAAAAAGGCCCCTCTCAGTTTAACTCAATATATGCTGAAAACAAAGAAACAGGTTATCATATATAATTTTATTCAATCTCAAATTGAATATTTCAACAAGATTATGACCTAATTTGTTGCAAAATCCTGTTCTCCTGTGTGAGAAAAAGCAGTCTTTAAGAAATGCCACTGACAGTCGTCAAAAGACAAAACCTGAGTGACACAAACTGAGATTAAAGCCTACAGTTCTGATCCAGAGATCTAACTTCAGAAAGAAAGAAATGTGTTTTAAATCAAAGATGATTTGATTTTCAATGCAACAGCTTTAAAAAAAGAATAAAATAAAAAAAAATCTGCACAGAACAGAGAATAAAAGCTGAGCTGTCATTACCAAACATTACAGAACATGTAACTAACTTCATATAAACACCAAATGGTAACATTCACTTGTCGCATTTAGACAAAAACATTAGAGAAATTTTCAATGGCACCATTAAGCAAAAACATTAATACTGAACCCAGTTTTGTCCCTTGTGTTTTTCTGTGTGTGACATCATAGGCCACATTTATCTCTAAAGGCAGGTAACCATGTGCATCCGTCCATTCCGCAAGTTCATGATGCCTCAACATCTAAATTTTGTTTCTTGTGTGAAATGGTCGTATCAATTTACTACAGTGGTATAATAAAAATACTGTGATTCATCATTATGATTAAATGACTGAACATGAAAAGCTTATTGAGTTCATTGCACATGAGAATTAATCCAATTTTTTTCTTCAATAAAGCAATTCATTGTATAAATCAAAAAAGTGATAATGAATGACACTTTGTATGTCATTGGGTTCCTTCTAAAAAGATCCTGTATGGTGAGACATGAGGGCAAGGAATTTGCATCATCTTCTTAAAATGAAGGTTTAAAAATGAATTAACCTCAACTGAATCGAGTTTCATGCTGAAGAGCCGATTTGAATTAATGCAAATTAAGCGGTGCGATAAAAACTGAGGCATCGCCCTTGGTCGTCCTTTGTTGCTAAAAGCATGGCTTAGTAAAGTCAATGTCTTATATATTGTGAGGTCCAAACAGTTCCCAATGTACCGCAGTGGTAATAGTTTTTGTTCATTTGGGATGACTTTGAACATCGTTCCCTTCATCACATCATTAAATGCCAACAGAGAGGCTGAATGCCCTGTAGATTTCAGAAACATCTCAGAAATTATTTCTTGATTCAGTTAACCTGACTTCCAGGACAGTCTTTATAGTAAAACTGCCTTTTTTTGGGATTTTAATCACTTTTGTCCTGCTGTACTCCTGACCAGAAGTAAAAAAAAAAAAAAAAACACTCTTGCTTCTGGTACTGCAGAGATAGATATTCAAGCTGTTTGAGTCTTTGAACTGCAACTGTGAGACATTAAATCACATCTGATATTGGATGCCAATGACTGACAGCAAACATCAAGGTCAGTTCAACAGCTGAACACCTGAATGTTGAGCCGGTTCCTCCTCATTTGACTTGAGAGGAGCTATTTGCAGGGAGCTCTGTTTGGATGGTGGATATTTTTTCCCCCATTATTTCCAGAGAGCTCTCTCCATGTGATGAACTTGAAGGGCCTTTCACTGCTGAGTGCTGCTTTGAGCTGTTGTCTTCATCTGATTCCAGGAAGGCTTCTCTGCTTTGGGGTTTAATGAACTGAACGCTCAGTTTGGGTGCCACCACGGCGCCACCCTGCTGGTGGTTGGGTTTTCTGATGCAATGGGACAGAGTGGAGACACAGCTCTTCTTGAAGTTTTCGTTCATGAAGGCATACACGATAGGATTGTTGAAGCTGTTGAAGAACCCAATGGCCTGAACAATGGCGATGATCATGTTAAGTGTCACGTCGTTGTATTTCTTCTCCAGGTCATCTGGACAATTACACACAATGACAACGTCACAACTTACTCTGATACACACACAGAGAAGATAAATGGCAATATGCACTCAAGCTACTGCATATCTAGGAATTGTTCTTATTTCCATTTCACATTTAAATTCACATCAACTCTGACTCTTAAATGCATCCAGCAATACTTACAGTATTCACACAGCATGTGAACTGTGTGAAATGGTGCCCAGCAAACGGTGAACAACAGAACAATGGTGATCATCATTTTAACAGCTCTCTTCTTTTTCCTGTAGAAGGTTAAAACAAAAACATACTAATACAAGTAAAAGAGACTCTCAAAACAAGTAAAAAAAAAAGAGCCTTCTTACTTCAGGCATGCTGACTTGTTATAGCATGGAAGGAACAGGTGCAACTAACACTATTAATGATGGCACTCTTCCATTTAGGTAATTGTGCCAAAGAGCAACAGCTGTGAGTCAGCATGAAAGAAATATCAGGGCTCTGGCACTCATATACCTGAATGCCATTTCTTCCCAATTTGGAAGGGCCAGCACACCTGCACTGCAGCCCTAACTCCCACTGTTGTTCAGGGAAGGGTAAGGATAGCCATGTGTGTCCTCTGATTCGAGGCTGTCGTCACCAATGCAATGCAGCTGGGGTGGCTTTGACTCAGGAGGTAGAGGGGGTTGTCCACTAATCAGATGCTTGGTGATTTGATCCCCAATTCCACTACATAGTGTCCTCGGGCAAGATACTGAACCTCAAATTGCTCCTGAATGTTGCACCGGCCCCCTGCATGGTAGCTTGCCACCATTGGTGTGTCTGTGTGTGTGTGTGTGTGAGAGAGAGTGAGTGAATGGGTGAGTAAGCAGCAGAAACATAGTAAAGCACTTAGAATAAAAGCATTATATAAGCAGCCATTCACCAAAAAAACAACAACACTGCATTTGTAGTACCAGCTTGAAATTACTTATATCTGTATTCCTGACAAGTGATTGAGGTTGGTTATTGTTTGCAGCAAATTCCAGGCATGTTGTTTGAGGAAAAAAAAACAGTTAAACAAAAATGTTCTGAAAGTCAAACACCTTCAATTTCAACGGATTCAGAGTGCCATAAAAATGTTTTATTATATTAAATCTGTGATTCTCCTTGTTTCCCCTCAAAGCACCCGATAATCAGACAATTTTAACACAGGTAGCAATCTAGCTCTTCTCTCATCCACTGTGCCAAGATTCTGTACATGCAAACAAAACAGCCCATCACACCAGCTATGTTGACTGCCATAGCGTACCTCAAACATGTCATACAAAAGCAGCAATCAAGATATAGTAGCTAGGATTTGCTGATCGGGGGAGCAATTGTGATAAAATTACTGCTTTTCTGAAGAGTTAATGTGCCTCAGTGCTAAGATGTTTCCAATGTGTGGGCTCACTTATGAAACAATGGCTGCAGGTGTTTTGCCACATGTAAGACCCCGCTAACATTTACACAATAACATCTGCCTGTTTCAAACTTTCGGTTATCGATATGTACAACATACGATATGTTTTAGATGGAAGTTCTCAATTTTGGAACCAGTCTTAATTTAGTATTGCCTATCTGATTATCTTCTGTCCTTATCTTATCTTATCTTCTGTCCTCTCCCGAAAGCAATAGCATTTGTTTACTGCTTAAAACGGCCAATGCTTTCATTCAGTGGTAAAGCAGGAAGAAGAACAAAGGAGGCCAGGGTGGTTGCAATGTTCAAATCATCTATGTTTGATAAAGGAGACAAGCATCCTGTTGCCTATCAACAGTAAATTTTGGTTTCTCTTTAACAATGACGGCAACAGTTTTCTCCCATCCCAAAGATAACCTATTTAGCATTGGGACAATCATTCCCTGCTTTTGGTTGCCTAAATGTGACTTAATGTTCAGGGACCAACATTAAATGATGGTAAACATTTCATGCAGGAGCCCTGACACACCAGTAGGAGTTGCTAGTGCAACTACAATGACATGATCTTGTGATCCCATGTTCACCATCTTCCCACCCCAAACCACTGCCAATACTGGAATCCAAAACCAAGCCAACAATACCACTAGCAGGGGGATATTTTATCCACACTATTAGGAGATGTGTTGCTTGAGACATATTTTTCTGTAGTTAAAAATACATTGATATGAACACTCCAGGAGACACCTATGCTGTCACACCTACCTTGAGATCTTATTGATCTCCCTGTGGTTCATGGTGTTGAGGACTGAGGAGTCGCCCACCCTCTTGCGGATCCACAACTCAATGCCAATACGAGTGTAGAGAAACAGCATGGCGGCCAAAGGGAGCAGGAAAAGAGCCACCATGATGAAGGTGGTGTATGCCTGCCTGTGAGTCAGAGAGTGCCAACTCTCCAGACAGCACACGTGATAGTGATCATATAAGAAGTCATACTTCACCTGAGAGAGGAGGGTAGAAAAGGTTTAAGTTGTGAAAGGAAGATCAAGACAGATAAAGTAGCTCTCACTGACAGGTGACACATTTGATGTAAGTAAAGCTACTGCAGTAGGCTATATGTATTGCTCATAAATACAGTCACTCTTGGATTCCTCTTTGTTTGCCCCTTTTTTCACCCAATTATGGACTGCAGTCCTTGTCACTACAAATCCTCCCATTGGCCTGGGGAGAGCAGCAGACAGAAACATGACATGGCAGCCACTTTGAGCTTCACCAGGAAGGCAAAACAAGACTCACACTCAGCCTCCAGTGCCATACCCATTAACCAGTAGCAGTTGCTAGTACAGTGACAAGTGTGAGAACCCTCAATGGCTTCCCACTCATGAACACAGCCAGTCAGAGAGGTTCATAAAGACAGTTGAACATCATCTGCAGATATATCCCTAAAGCTGTTCTTTAGTGCACCAACACATCATCTCTTATCATTTCAAAAAGACAGGCGGCCCTTCACAAAGACACAAATACATGACAGCACTGGGTACATGCCAGTTCAAATAGCTATGAAATCAAGTTGGCTGTGTTTCATGCAGTCTATGTCAAAACTTTGATTAAAGATTAAATACAAAATATAAAAATACTGGATTGCAACAAGCTTGGTGCTGTTCCTCAGGTAGTATCCCTGCTTGATATGTTGCAATCTGGAGTAGCTGCTGAACCAAACTATTCTACATTCTTCATGCCATTTAGTGCCTGTATACATGCACATTGTGAGCATATTCAAGTCTCTCACTTTTTTCCCCATTTGACGGCTCCCTTCCTTTTTGCTGAGTAATTTAACTGACTTGTTTTGAAGCCTTTTATCACTGTTTTCCTTTGGATTGCTTGATTTAAAAAAGCAGGTCACAATCAACACACATTTGTGCATGAGGTTTGAGGCTTTTGCTCTCTAGGGCAAGCTTAAAGCACTGAAAGTAAACAAGATATGATCAAACTATCTTTCTGAACCTCTGCCAATCAGTGGAACAAAAGGAATCAATCCTTGAATTCCTCTGGTTCATGAATATGTCCGATGGCCTATGTATTTAATTATTTACTTGTATCAATATTGATATTAACCATAAAGCTATATTCTTCAAAGCTAAATCAATTATTTGATATTCAGGTGTACAACAAGAGTATGGTCTTGCTTGCAGCTTAAATAAAGCTTGCGGTCCCAGTTAAATGAAGCTAATGAAGGGATTTTTGTGGTGGGTTGCTTTGAAGGGCACCACTTACCTCTAGCTGTTGCACAAACAGCATCGGTGAACCCACTATCACAGAAGCAATCCATACAAGCCCTGCATGATGCAAAGAGGTATGTTATGCATACAGATACAGTCAACAGATAAGATTCAAGATAAGTTCAAATACAGTCCATGTACAATGCAGGATGTACAGTGTGATACAGTAACTGCCAAGGAAATTCAAGGAGAGCAACCTGTGTGTGACTAATGCCAAACCGTAGTCACAGCAGTTGCACAATTCAGTTCTTCTCTCACTTAATTAACAAGCTGCCAATCATGTCGAGTCTCTGCATGGTTCCTGCGCAATTCTTTGTTTTCATTGCCGTGAGTGAGAGACCTCGGTACTCTGATTTACTATGGCATTCTACATGACCTCAAGTTTATTCACTTGATTAGACATAGTTTCAGCACCTTAGTCATTTCTCACCTGAAATATTCACACTTAACCTTTTCACTTACTTTTGATACACTAAATTCAGATGAAGAAACACTGGCATTCAGTCTGTTGGGAAGCTTTTTACGAGGCATTTTGTTTTGTGCTCTCACTTTTAACTAGAGCCCTAAGACTAATAATGAAATTTTTGATTTAAAAAAAGCCAATAACAAACACTTAAGAACTTTTTTGGCAAGGAACTCTTAAGTTTAGTTATTAAAGAGTTGTATATGCACTGTGGTGGTTTGTTTTTGTTTTGCTTGTATGTTTTTACAGTTGAGAAATAAACCTTATTATCCAAGATCATAGTAATAGTAAATACTGTATGACAGTAAAAAGAAATGAGTGAAACCTTTATAAAATGCAGCTCCTGCACAACTGTGTTTGCATGGCTCTTTTTGTAGTTTGAAGCAAATTCATATATAAAAAAAGTCTTTTTGATAAAGCTTACGGTAAGGGCCAGCCCAGGCTTGCCTGCCAGCCCCTAGTTATGCTGCTATAGGCTTAGATTGTTGGGGGACTTCCCATGATGCACTGACCTGCTCTCTCTTCCTCCCCCTCTCCATCTGTACAATTAATGCATGTTACTAACTTGGCTTCTTCCTCTGAGTTTTTGTGGTTTCTCACCTCACAGGTTCTTATGGGTCACGGTTGCGGAACTTGTGTTGCTGTGGTCCTGCTTGACGCCCACACCTGCTATTATTATAATTAGTCATATTTATATTGTTATTATTGTTGTTATTGTGATTCTCTGTCGCTCTCTCCTCTCTTACTCCTTCTTTCTCTCTCAATCTTTTGTCAAGGCAGATGACCGCCCACCCAGAGTCCAGTTCTGCTTGAGGTTTCTTCCCATTAAAAGGGAGTTTTTCCTTGCTGCTGTTGCCAAGTGCTTGCTCATGGGGGAATGTTGGGTCTCTGTAAATTAAAGAGTACAGTCTAGACCAGCTCTATGTGAAAAGTGCCATGAGAGAAACCTCTGTTGTCATTTGGTGCTATGTAAATAAAATTGAATTAACTGAAAAAGCTTATTTCTTTTTAATGCATCAGTACAGCTGTGATTTGCTCACAGAACACAAATTCCCTAAGAACATAACATATGCCACACATATGCAAACAAAAAATACCTAGCATCTTGTATGCTCTTTTCGATGAGTACTGCCTCCTCATTTTCAGTGGAAAGACAATGCCCTGGTATCTCTCAATGGCAATGCAGGTCATTGTAAGGATGCCTGTCACTATGGCTGTGGTCTGCACAAATGGAACTGTCTTGCAAACCAGAACGCCTATGGAAAAAACAGAAGAATAAAAAATGAGGTACAGAGAAACAGCAGAATGCATGTTTTATCTATTCAAGTCTGCATGACACCTATTCAGAGACTGGGAACAGAGGAGATCTGCTCCTCATCCTTTTCATCTTCCTGTGGGGTTATTTGAAATGAAAAAAACAACAACAAAAAAAACGACAAACATCTCTGATTACACTTGAAAACAGTGATCTTGGCTGATGAAGCTCAGAGCTGAAACCCAGGTCAAAACATACATTATAGGTAAGAAACACATTTCAGGCCAACTGTGATTCACCCAGAACTAACTGTGAGTGTATTTTAATGGAAGCACATGCTTTGAGCTGGCCTTCTATTGCTATGATACATTGAATGTCAGTGTTCTTGTTGGTCATCAAACACGCTCACAGTTGTTGTGATCTGTGAAATATAATTAAATCCACTACAATAGCCCTGCAATAATATTCCATTTGTAAATCTAATAATACTTGGTGCCTCGTGACACTCAGTTACAGAGGTGGTGATTCAGCTCTTTGGTGCTTTTTGGAAGTTGGAGTGAAGCTGTTGTGTTTTGCCATGTGCCCAAATGGTGAACACAGCAGCAGAGAAGCCTTCAAATGCAACACAATGCAGTAATTTGCAAATGTTTACATCTATAAGGTGACAGCACCTCAAATTAGAGCCTCTAAAACCACAATAGAGTTGAATTAACATCAGTGAGGAGTATTACATTACACTGCACTTGGCTAATAATTGCATATTGAATATCATATTGATATCAATATCAATATCATATCATATTGGATCTAACCTCTGCAAAGTCTGAAAGGAGACACATTGACACATTATAACACATTCATTTTTTGTGAAGCTTCTGTTGAGTACTGCAAATGCTAGAATTGCAAAGGCTAGCAGGCTACAGGCTTTAGTCCAATACGAAAGAGTTACATTATGCATGTGACATTTGTGTGTGAATTGTTATCCTTTTCTTTTAATATATTTTCTCAACTTCATTTCCTCCACTCACAGTTAAGGCTAAACATGATCAGCTGGTAGGTTAGCAAGTGACAGCTCAGCAGTCAGTCGCTACAGGTTTGTGACTCAAAATAAGTGGCCTGTTTTATTTTATACATGTACTGAACCCTCGAGAGGACATGGGGGCTCAGTCTGTCATTTCAAAGAATTATCTCCTGTAGCTACTAACTGGGCTTCTCATTAAAGTTCATTCTTGGAGGAGATCTAGATTCTTAAGTATTTAGATATTATTATTAATCAGAACTTGTCATTCAAATTACACAGTGAAAACCTTGTTTCCAAGCTGAAACTTAAATTTCTTTTTGAGGAATAAATCCTGTTTCTCCCTCCAGGCAAAGAAACACTTGATTTTGGTAACTTTTTTGCTTTTATTGGACTGCAGTGACCTGATCTTTATGAATGCACCTAACCAGTGCCTGAAGAAGTTGGATACTGTATACTACTGTGCTGTTGTAATCCTTGCTGTTGGCAGTCTCTTACACCACTGTACTCTGTATGCTGCTGCTAAGTGGCCATCTCTGTATGTACACAGACTTTTGCATTGATTGGCTTTTATGTATAAATCTTTCCTTAGGCTGTTTCTTCCTTATCTATGTACATACATGTGTCAAAAACAAAATCAATACCTGTGTTCTCATGATATTCTACAGATGTTGGTCTCCAGAGTCAGATCAGAATTAGGCAAAAAAAACCCAAAAGCTTTTAAATACACTGCAACTTCTTCCTGGAATAATGTACAGAAGGACCTGAAATTGTCAGTGCTGATGGGGGAATTTATGACAATTTTCAAGGATCGAGGAAACAATACTCTTGGTAAATGTGATTGCTCCTAAATTTGAACTGAAATCGCTTTAGAAAATTGTACCTGTTTATCCATAATAACTACATTTTTGTATTGTATATTGACTGGATCCAGTTATATTTGTCTGTCTGTATTGTTCACTGGTGTAAAAATTAAAATTTACACTGCTGGCTGGGTCTCTCTTGGAAAAGAAATTTTAATCTCAATGAGACTTTTACCTGGTTAAATAAATGGTATATATCTTTTGTTTGCTTGCTGCATGATTAGAGCTGTCTGTTTGTGTGGCTCTGCTTGTATGGCTTGATAATCTGCAGTTTGCACTGGTCTGCCACAGTGTTTGTTAGGCTGCATACTCATTATTCCTTAGGCTATATGCTCAGTTAAATTGATGCATTTTTTTTTCCATTTGATGTATTTGTAAGACGGTGCATCTTATATTTTATTAGTGTTTTCCTCACTATTGAACATAGTTTGGTGAAGTTGTAGTTTACAAAATGTTCAATATTCAAATCGTGCCGAGAACATTCGTGAAATGCTCCTTAGGAGTATGAAGTATAATTTTAAAGGTTTTAAAACTCACCTCCGACCCATTCAGACGAGATGTTCTGCAGCAAAGTAAAAGGGATGCAGAAGAAAGTGATGAGCAGGTCACTGACCGCCAGAGAGCAAATAAAAATATCTGTAGCCGTCTGTATCGCCCGTTTCTTCAAAACTATATAGATCACTAAACTATTTCCAGCCAGAGCCAGGACGAAAATAACCACGTACATAATCACGAAGGTGGTCTTTGCGCTGTACGGTAACTCGGGGATGTAGACGAGCGGCTGGATGTTGTAAGTGTTGATGAACTCCTGGCGGCTCAGGTTATAGTACTGGAGCATCTCCTGCAGTACTTCAGGAGTTATTTTGGTGGACCCCTGCGTCGAGTCTGTCGAGGCTGCAGCCATCCTGACACGCGTCTTCAATCCTGAACCCAAGTTCCTTGCAGAAAGAAAGAAAGAAAGAAAGAAAGAAAAAAGATAAAGCTGGAACCTTCTCTTTGAGTCACAAGTGCATCTGGATGTTGAGCTGCCTCCGTCACTCAGTGGACCCTGCTGCTGTCGCTGCTGCAACTGTTGCTCTGTGTGTAGTGTTTTGTAACATAGGTGTGTGCGAAGCCTGTGTGTGTGTGTGTGTGTGTGTGTGTGTGCAGAGTGACAGACCAATGATAAGATCCAGTATATCAATCTGATGTGTGAGTATTTGATCCCATAGGCTCAGTAGCCTAATTCTGTAGGATTTTAAATAAATCTATTTGGACAGAAACTAAACAAACATAATGCAAATCATCAAATTATATCTTACTAACACATTTTTATTGTAGAGCTAATTTAGGACATCATGCAACGTGAGAGAGGCCAGGATCCTCTAAGTGGCACCTCAGTGGCAGCTTGTGGCACCTCCATAGCACCTTAGTGCATTTTGTGAATGTTACAGTGATGATATTCTTCCTTTGTTATCATATAACATTGTGGGAATGTTTTATAAAAGACCATTCTATGTTACCTCAACAATGTCCTCAAAACATCCTCAGAAGAGCAGTTAAAGCTCTATATTATTTAACCTTATAGGAATATTATTTGAAATGATAAACATCCTTAAAACATTCTTTGAACATGTAGGTAATGTTTGCTGATGTTGTGGGAATGTTCCCTTCTAGTTGGGTATGTTGTGCATTAGAAGGGTAGTAATTCAAAAATGATTTTTATTCAAAAAGTAAGAGGGGAAAATGAAAAGAAGCATTTGTGATGATCAAAAACAAGTTAATTGAGGAATACCTGGAATACTGAATGATGAAATTAATTTATTGCAAAAATATTGAAAATAAAAACTTAGTCGGGTCATTTTTGACCCATGTTGTGCATCAAAAGGTTAAGAGTTTTGATTTGCTGAAAGCATCTTGATTGTTTTTCTCACCCTAATGGTGGAACATGACTATCTTGTCACCATAGCGTGTGGCCTACACAACATGCCAGTGCCTGTGTCCTACTATTATTGTTGATCTTAAGGAAGACCTGGGTGAAAACAGGTTTAGTCTAAACTTTCAGTTTACACTTAAACTCAGAGTCAGTTACCAAGGTAACTGCATCTATGAACCTAACCTGCTCACTGGCAGGTTTTCTTCAATAAACTCCGAGTTTCTCTCTGTCTTCTCTCTCTTACAGAGTTTCACTTCCTCATTCATTCAGTCTGCCCGAATCTAAATCCTCATTGGATATTAGTTTATTACTCAAAGGCTATCTAAGCTTACTGCTTTTATGAGCATCAGTCATTTCTTTAAACAATAGTTCTCATATTCAAATATTACACAGCGTGAATTCAACCTCAGCCCAGAATAAAACCTCCACATGTCCTTCTTATATAACACTGTGCACACAAGACAGCTGCACTCAAATGTTTATTGCACATAGTATGTAATCTCAGTTTAAATATTAAAAATTGACATAAAGCTGTAGACACATAGGTCAATGAGTAATTATCTCTATCACTCATGATATAATTGGTGGCACTGAATATTGGAGATTATATTTAGAGCCAATGATTATGAGTGGGCAGGATGGAACAGCATCACTGAATGTGGAGCCAAGATACAAATATTCAATTCAATCCAAACTTTATTAAGAACAGAGCTCATGGTGGGTCCATATCACAATAAAATACAAAGATGAAGGAGAAAAAAACAATATCTAAAAAAGAAAAAAGAAAAACAAAAAGCATTTCACAATGATCGGACATTTGTATTCTGGCTGGAATGCCAGTGGTTCCACATTCTAGATGAGAACCTGATGGAACTCAGTTCAGATGTCCAAAAGTTTATTAATTTTAATCTTGACGCCTTTTCAAATGCAAATCACCAAACACGTTTTTACTGAGTCAGACTGTGAGTTTACAGTCATGTCTCTATGTCTTTGATCTATATAGTTTTTAAATCTTTAACTATATTTTTCAGCTTCAGTTATTGCCTCCTGTGTTTTGTCAGATTAAAGCCAAACAAATATATTTAAAATGTAATGTAGCTACAGCCTGATACACAGTCAGATTCCAATTTATCATCATTAAGGAAATATAAGTCTGGTAAATGATGAAATAATGGACAACACTGAATAAAACTTAATTGTGATAACTTATTTACACTTTTCCTCGCTTTGACTCAGGCTCTTTTTTTTAAGATATGTGTACATGCACATTTATCAGCATATACATGCATTAATATCTCTACTTCCACTGGATTAAATTAGGACTTGAAGATATAAAATTGATGTAAAATTACCACTGACAGTTCCATAAATACCAAACTATTTCATAAGAAGTTTCCTGGAAAGAGCTGTGTAATTTGGTACTAGCAGGTAAAACGTGTTCAACTTACAATTAATTAATTCTAATTGTTTGTTTTGACTGATTGAACTAAATATTCAATACAATTCCTAACAACATACATTTACACATTAAAACTTTACAATCCACTGCATGACTTAATAAAGCACCACCAAATCCCAAAATGTGCTGTAGGTGATTTTTTTTAATGCAATAAAAGAAATGCAGCACAGGAATAAATGCTTCAGTCACAATTTGTCTAGTGTGAAAATCTGTAAACATCATTTTTGAACTGCAATTTGCTTCAATCCTGTCATGGGTGAGCATTGTCAGTCATTGTCAGTCCACTTTCCTGTGAGACACAAAATGGGATTTTTAAGAATTGTTGTGTGACACAACCCAGTCATTTTGAAAGTACGAGTTCAGTTAAGGGGAAGTGCAAACTCCTGAGTGACTACATTAACATATTTCAGTGAAGTACACTCTTCAACATTCATCAGATGCTCTTTTCAAAGTTGATGTTTCGGGATAAAAACCCACAAGAAGTCCCCACAAGAAGTTTCTGAGTACAAATGTCAAATCAGGCAACAACATACAGGGAAGAGAAGCTGACCTGAGTTTAACCCTGGATCATGTCATCCCTTAAACGCTGACTGGAAAAGTGAACTGTCATTTTCGAAACCTTCAGATCATGCTGCAATTGCACCTTTTAAGTTGAAGAAAACCACACTTCTTCTTCTCTTTTGTTCCATTAAATTGCATGGTATTGACTTTTTAGAGCTTATACATAAAATTTGGACTCAATGATGTGTTATCAAATATCAAGTCAGATTTTGTATGCAGTGATGATGATATGGATATCTAAAAGATACATTTATGCTGCTTCTGATTTCACACTGACTGGCTGTACATCAAGCTGTATAAATATCTTAAGTTCGAAGTGATGGGTCATCTCCTTTAAGGTGGTGTGTCATAGCGACAGCCACTTGTTCCTCCTCTGTCTTAAAAATAACTGAATAAAAGTTGATGAGATAAAATAAACACCAGGGATAAAAATAATGTTAAAAACAATGATTAAAACTTAAAAACTAAGGCTATAACAAATTATGAATTAAAAGCTTTAGAAAGATAGGTCTTTTATTTAAAAATACTGAGAGAGTTTAATATCTAAGCGGAGAGAGAATATAAAAGGAAAATTTCTTTTAAATCAGTTCTGAAAGATACAGGTAGCCAGTGCAGTGTCATAAGCATTGGGGTGATAAGATCCATTTTCTTTGTTTTAGTCAAGACTCTGGCTGCAGCATTCTGAACCAGCTTTAATCTTCTTATAGATTTTTCGTACGTAAAAGGGAATTACGATAGTCTAAATGGGTAATCATAAAAGCGAATGAGAGGTCTGACTTTGGCATAGTCCTAAGATGAAAAAAGGGTGTTTTAATGACCTTTTTAATGACCTTGTTGGTATACAGCAACAACGGCTGATGGACAAGTCCTAGAGTTGTATGTATTGAGCCAGATGAGCTTGAATAAGCTTTTCTCTTCATTCAACCCAACAATTAACTGAATGGAACGACTGTTCACCTGCGCTGAATACAAAGAGAGAGAGGGGGTGAGAAAAAGCACCAGCTTTAGGTGCTTTATGTGCTGTCGATTCCACACAACAGACATAACAAGGCCTGCATTTCACAGTAGAAAGAGTGTATTTAAGCCTCATCATTTATAGATCCCAAAAAAACTGTTTAAGGTTAATGCCAACGTATGTTGTTTGAAGTTGCTAAAATAATTCAACCTTGACATCTATTACTGCCAAATCATACAGAAAAGCAATAGCTCCAATGGAGCAACTTTGGCCTTGTCTCCAGGCTTTGGTTGTTGTGTATTGATTTGTGGCTGAAATGGGCAATGCATACAACTATCATTTTCTTGTTGTTTTGTCGTCCTTGGATTTTGTTATGGTGAAAATTGCGATACTTTGCGATATATAAAATTTTATGCTATTCTTAGTGATAAAATTGTGGTCGAGGTCATGAGTCGTTTTTAACTAGTACTAAATGAAGAAAGTTTTATATCGTCAATAGACCTGCACAGTCATTTGCAGTTATTTTCGTTAGCAAATGAAGGGATTTGCTTTCTTCATTATGCAATTGCAGCTGTTGTTTTTTTTTCCGTTTAAGCGACAGCAAAGTGTAATCCACCTGCGAAATTTGCTTTTGATAACCTGACAGAATGGCCGGACTGGACGCAACACATTCAGTGATTCGGTCACCACTAAAGTGGACAGTGCAGGTGAGCTGCCTTATTTATGCCATGGGAAGTGAGGAAGAAAACATTAAGTCATTCATCTTTGCAAAGAATGGACATTGAGATGACTAAGACTTTGTGGCAGGAAAGTTCAACGATTACTGTTTCACAAGGAGGAATATAATCCACAAAAGGGCATTTTTACCAGCGACTACAGAGGCCAGGAGAGAAAGTAGAGCATTTCATTAGAGGCCTGTATGAACGCTCCAAGCACTATAAATTTGATGCAACCAGGGACAAAAATAACCACAACCATATTGTTGTTGTTGAATTCACACACAGGCTAAATGTGGAAAAGCCAGAGTGGCCAGAGTGTGCCACAACAGCAAATTAGTGAATGAGGTCACAGAGCAGGCATACCAGCAATCTTATTTCCTAGGCTCAGTGTGTAATGCAGACAAGATAAGTGAATAGTGGACTGTGTAGGTGCATGTGGATTCCTCTACAGTGGAATTTAAAATTGACACAGCGGCAGATGTTAACATCATCTGTGAGGACACATTCCACACATTCACTCCAGAGAGAACACTGGAACCAGTATACATTCCACTGGACAGGCCAGGAGGTGACCTGCTGTTTCTTGGCATGTTCAAGGCTACCATTAACTACAAGGAAAAGTCCCACCCAGTTACAGTTTATGTTGTCTGTGGATGCACAGTTAACAGTATATTCAGCTGGTTCCTATCCATGAGATAGAACCTGATGAGGAGAGTAGATGAAGTGACACACCACACCAGTGGACATCAGGCCTACAGTGAGCATGGGACACTAAAAACTGAACCTCTGAAAATATAGTTAAAGGACGATGCTCAGCAATATTCTGTATACACTGCCTCTCCCAATGCTGCAGATATTTGAAGATGAACTGCAAAGAATGGAGAACAATGGTGTCACTGAGTAGGTGAAACAGCCTACTGACTGGTGTGTGCCAATGGTGCCGCTTCTGAAGAAGAACACTGGCAAAGCCAGGATCTGCATCAGCCTGAAGAAGCTAAAAGAAATGAAAAGAAAGTGGTACATCTGCCTACCTCAGATGAGATAACTGCCAAGCTAAGTGGTGCAATTGTGATCCCCTCTCTCAATGCTGCCAGTGGCTTCTGGCAAATTCCATTGCATCCAGACAGCTGTGAGCTGACATTTTTCATAACGTTGGTTGGCAGGCACTGTTTCAGATGGCTACCTTTCAGGATTTTCAGCACACCTGAAATCTTCAAGCAAAAGATGATGGAGACTGTGCAGGGGCTGGAAGGTGTGGAGGTCTTTATGGATGACATCATCATCTATGGGGACTTGATGAAGTTACACAACACCCAGTTGGAGAATGTACTGCAGCTCAACAGAAACTCAACAAAGAGAAATGCTCTCTCAGGCAGAGCAAAGCTGCATTTCCTGGGTCATCTCATCGACCAGTTAGAGGTCAGGCCTGACCCTGACAAGGTAGAGGCCATTCACAATTTTTTACCACCTGCAAATGCTCATGAACAGAAGAGAGTGCTGGGCACGGTGAACTACCTGGGGAGGTACATCTCCAGCCTCTCAACTATAGGTCAGTCACCGTATCAGCAAAGAATAGACCTGGGGCCACTCACAACAATCAGCCTTTAGACACATTAAAGTGCTACTGACAACTGCACTGGTTCTCACCTATTATTATATCACCAGACCCAAAGCTGTCTCAGCTGACACCAGCAGTTATGGACTGGGACGTGTGATCCTCCAGCTCCAGGATAAGGAATGGAAGCCAGTAGCTTACTGTTCTAGGCGTCTCACCGAAGACGAAACATGTTAGGCTCAGATAGTGGTCCAGGGGTGTGGAGCATTGAGTGAAAAGATAAAAACTACACCGAAAAAGCCTAGCAAGAGAAAACCTTTGTCTATTTAAATATTTATGAACAACAACAATATAAAGTAGAAGAAATCTCTGCAGTAGAGAACAGAGAGAGAGAGAGAGAGAGAGAGAGAGAGAGAGAGAGAGAGAGAGAGAGAGAGAGAGAGAGAGAGAGAGAGAGAGTGTGTAGTGTGAGAGAGTCTTATTTTCTCACAAATGAATGTGAACTGTATGTAGATGCAGCAGTTAAGCCTGTGATATGTGTGTGTGTAAGTGACCTGGCCATGTTCTTGTAGCTGCAACAGGTATGTGGGTGGGAGTGAGGGGAAGAGAGTTAAACAGTTACATTTTGGCATCAAAAATAAAATTTGGCATTGAAAACAAAAGCTGAACTGAAAAGGGAAACATTGTTACACTTATACTTGAAAAAAGTTTAAAGTATTGGCACTGAAAACAGTTCCACTGAAAAATAAATGTGTTGCATGTATTATACAACACTCAGTGTACAATAACCAGATGAAAAGTGTCCTGTGATGATGAACGATGTCCCTTGCTGTGATGCTTCTTCTTGTCCCAGATTCACATACCTTGGTTTAATAATAACGCTGTCAAACCTGTAAAAACTGTCCCAGAAACTTGATTTTGCTCATCCCAGCCTGATGAGACCAACTCTTGCAGTTGGAGTTTAAATAGGCTCTTCTTTTACAACCAGTCTCGTTCAGACTCTTGCATTCGTTGGGAGAAAAAGAGCATCCCTTAGTTACAGATTCACACTGGATGCATAACAGGAGATTTATTGAAGCACCTTAAACTAAAGAAAGGCTCTGACAAAAGGGTTAATTAATTAAAGCATTTTGTTATGTTTGGAACATTTGCGCATTGTGTACTGAATCGTTAAAGAAAGACATTGATGTTACATAATATGATATGGTTTCAATTAAGGTAGTTGCATAGAGCTTTCTGAAAGAATATAATTAAGTTTTATTGACACTAAATGAGTTTACAGAAAGAATGTGTTCAGAAAAGAAGAAAGCTAAATGTTTACAGACCACATGTGTAAGTTTAATGTAAATTAGCATAATGTTGGTTAGTACTTGTATAAAAAAAGAAAGGGAGCTGCCATCTGTAGCCTCCTCCATGCTCCGCACACAAACATTGTATGAATAACACAAATAAATGAAATTAAATAGAATCAAAAATTAAAGAGGAAAAAAAGTCATGTAATTGTATTTAAAAAAACTACAAAGACCCATTCTTTCCATTTTGTGTTAAATATTCTAGTTTCTATGCAAAATACATACTATGACATAACAATTCCTTTCAGCAAACTTTAACAACTTTCAATTTCAATTTGAAAAAAGGAAGAAAATATTTAATACTTAGTCTAGACAGGTCTAGTCCATCTCTGACTTGTAAGAGAAGATATAAAGAAGATGAGAAGATAAACAAAACACTAAAATTATCATACAAGTTTTCTGTTTTTCGATTCAAACAAGACAGGGGTAAAATAAACACTGATAAAATGATTTCTCAAATGACTTGGGAAAACATATCATCATCTCTAAGCACCCCTGATTGTTTTGAAATGTGCTAACAGAATTTTAATCATCCCACCAAATGTAAATATACTTTGCTGAATGCCATGGCAAAGGTTATTCACTCATTGCATATTGTCTGATTTTACTGAAATATAGTCTAAATCCACACATTGCTTACTTTGTGTTTTTCCCCTGTTTTTGCAGTCTGAAAATTTCAAATTCCCTGTGCCCTCACACTCCTGACCTGTACTGTAAGCCTGTGGAGAGTTGCAGACAGAAACATGCTATATCCATGATACACCATGTCACCAGCCACTTCTTTTCAGCTTCCTGAAATTATTTTTGCTTGGGCGTAACAGCCCATATTGCCAAACAGAGTTTTCATTTTTAACCACTGTCACCTTGTCGGTTTATCAGTCAGTATTTCAACAACTATTAGATGAATTATCATGACATTTTGTATAGGCATTCAGGTTCAGCAGAATCCTAAATTTTATGAAGTTATTATAATTGTTATTAGTGTGATCAAACCCACTGAAAGAAAATTGTATTCTCAGACCTAAATATTGACAGATATGTTTTTATTTTAAACAGAAAACAAAATGTCCCACTCACTTGGTGTCCTAATCCACTGCCTATGTGGCCTAGACCACGGGCAGCCCCTGTGACAACATGATCCCTCACCAGCTTCCCACCAGAAAATACAACTTTCTTAGTTCTTAGCATGACCAAGACAGAGGCACTGCTGCCAGGAATCACTGTGATTATTTTGTGTAATAGTAGTAATAGTGTTTCAATGGAGACATTGACAATTAAAAGAAAATGTGATCTTTTGTAATTCTATGTTTTAAAGGGAAATACATTTATTGTTGAGAGAATAAAGAGCACTAATTATGTTCATTTGAATATGTGGTGAGGCCCAAGTTACAGGAAGCAGGAATTTAAATGGTCTCTGCAGTAGAAAATGTACACCTACACACGCCCAAATATTTAAAATTTGAATCATAGTGCCCCTAATAGAGACCATTAATATGGACTTTTTTCAAAAGCACTTATACTGAGTAAAACAAAATAGAAAGTTTTAAGTCACTGATTAACCACCTCACAGGAGATTGAGGACATACTGTACACTTCAACAACAAAATGTGTAGTTGTGAGAGGTAACTGAGGGGAACTAAGCAAAAAGACATCAAGCAAACACTGCACACAGGTACTTCAAAGACTACCCACTGTGTAATTTTGATCATGATTGGACAAAGCACTGTGAAGATATGACCCACTTCCTTAATGCATGTTTTCTGCCAACTCTGTCACAGCCAAATGGTCTGGTGTTCCAGACAGATCTGCAGGAATATCAAAACTATTGACTCACTACAAAAACAAACCGATAAGCCCATTCAGCTGAGTTTATTACCGTAAATGGATGCACTCTTAAATACATGCTTTTGTCATCTATTGATTTAATCTTGAGATAATACATCCTAGACACAGTATTATTTGTTTGTTTACACTTCAGTGTCCAAGGAAACCCATTTAGCCCAAAACATACTTTAAGGGGATTCAGACTACATTGTCAAAAGCTACCAAGCTTGATGTTACTAAAGGCTCAAAATAATGAACAACTACATAAATCTTAAAAAAGCATTTTTTCAGAATACATCCAGAGTCTACTCTAATATCACTACAATGTGTGCACTGATCATAATGTTGCTACATGTCTGCATTGCTCATATTTTACAGATAATCTTTTAGGGTTTGTTAAAAAATAATAATAATTGGACTTTGGCTTGCTTATTGGCAAGTAGGACTATCCTGGCTTACACTAGCGAGCTTCAGAAGATTTGTCCAACCCCTCAACCAATTAAAAGAGGGTATTCCACTTCCAGCTGATCTTTTGAGCTTGAAGGATGGTGGTGTTTTGGCAAAAATATGACAGTTCAGTTGACAGCAGGGAGGTGGATTATGCTGCATTAGTAATTTAAGACATTTTTATATCTGCGGTGAAAGTTGGAATCCATTGTAATAACTGACTGAATTCAAAGTGATCACAGCTACTGCTCTCTTTCTAAAGCAGAACTTAAGAGATAATTTTTTGAGTTTAGTCAAAAATCTATCTGTCACTACTACTTTAAGTAGTCACTGGTCTTTGGTGTGGATGTTGAAATTTTGTGTGAAAAATCTGAATTCTTGTGTAATTGTTATTGGTTTATAAAACATCTTTCAGCTTGGGTAATCCAGTATTGGATCCTATGATTAAGTATTGTAAACCTTCTGTTCAGTATCTGGTGGCTGTCAAAATCTTTTTCAGTACAACCCTTTTTACTGTGTTTACATATTTGAGCTTGTAACAGTGAAATCAGATGTATAAAACTTCCAAATACTTGACATAGAAACAGCATTCAACACCATAATTCCCTTCGGACTTGACTCCAAGCTCAGGGACCTGAGTTTCAATCCAAGCCTGTGCAGCTGGATCCTGGACTTCCTGACGGGCGGTAGTGAGTCAATAGACGAACACACACACACACATAAATAAGCACACATATACAGTATGTACATACACACACACACACACACACACACACACACACACACACACATGCATAAGCACATGTATTTGTACATATACATATAATATACATATATAGATATTTATTAATATATTATATGTAGGACATATGCACACCACACTTAACATGCATACACTCATATGTTTTATGCTGTTCTTGTTATTTATACTCTTATAATGATACTCTTGTAATGAGAACTTGAAACTGGCATTTTACATAAAGGTAGAGAGATGATTATGTAAACAGTATTCATTCGCAAGCCTTTCACTGTAGATATTTCATTAACAATACCTGACCAAGGTTTACACTTGAGTCACAATTACTTAAACATCCCACTCTGTCTGTATTCTTTCATTTTGATCCATTTACTCTTCAACATCAAAGCATAACCCTGTATCCACTGTAGCTTGATGTTGAAGTTGACCCTGATCAAAAGAAACAGGCGAGTGAAAATAAGTGAAATCATTCATAAACTTTTTTGAAAAGCTGCTAATGCTGAATGGTTCATGTACTGTAACAGAGCAATAGTAAAAAAAAAATCTTTATTATGAAGTCAGATACAATTATGGATGTTGTTTTATCAGGTCACCCTTATCAGCCCTTGACGAATGAATCTGCACACAGATCAATTATGTTATTAATGGATCATTCCTGATTACCTCTGACTCAGGTAAATATCACAGCAATTAATAAACATTCCTTATTATGTACATATTACATTGTTTTGTAAAGTGTCATCCTTCTAAATTGAAAAATGTCAACTGAGCTTCAACAAAGATGCGTGGATGGTATGAGCCAGATGGAGCAGGATCCTTAAAAGATTTCTTTTTATTCATTCTGATTCAGTTACATAAATATTCACATCCATATGCCACACTAGATGCTGAGGCTCACTGGTTAAACTATTATATATTGTGGTGAGGTGAAAGGTGCATCACTTGCAGATGTTCATATAGACTTCTTTCTCTCTTCCCTCGATTTAATTTCAAGCTTTTAAAAATGAGACAATGGCTGCCACTTGCAAATGGAAACTAGTTTTACACTTGACTAATTCACAGTCAAGTTCTTTAATGTAACATCATATAATAGTTCAGTTATAGCAGCGTGGCATGTGCAAATCATGTCTAAATGAACTGGTTGTGCACAGATGCCATTGTGTCTTGTTTAGTTCAGGTTTCTTAGCAACAAAGGAAACACAGAGCTGAGAATTAAGCACCAACAGTTTTGAGCTGGAGGCTGTTTTCAGAGGTAAAGTGGTTCTTCAGTTATTTTTCTTTAATATTGAACTTATTTTCCTTGTAGATTGTTTTTCCTTTTAGAACACAAAAACATACACTTTTTGATCAAAGCTAATGTGCAGAGTTATCTTTAATAAATCAAATCTGAGTGGTCTCTGTCTTGCTCCTTATTAGGTTTTAGTTTTCAAGTGGTTTTTTTTTGTGTTGTCACTCTTCCATCACAACATATTAAAATATCTGTATTTCTATCACATCACTTAATAAAGGGGCTTAACTTTATTGTCTTTTATTCCTTCAGATTTAGACAAAACCCTCCAGCTACCACTCCAAGATATGTCGGTGGTACAGAGTCCAGACTACCGTGGGACGACAGGAGAGAGGAGCCACAGTCAAATGAATCAAGTGCCATTCACCCCTGAATTTACCAAGATGCTGACTAAAAGCAGTCCGCGCTTTGGTAGCTTGAGTCACCACTCATTCTTCTCCAGGCACAACCCTCATCCACATAGAGTGAGACATATTCAAGGTGAGAGAGCAGTCACAGCACTCTGGGCCACAGAAGAAACTGATGTGTTTATTTTTCCACCTGCTGAATTGAAACTTGAAATACTAAAATTGCAATATGTTTCCCTAAATTACAATAAATTCATGTGTTTTATCTTCCATTTATGTAGTACAGATGTCAGCAGTTCCATTGAATCTTTATTTATGATTTCTCAAACTACATGACTTCAGTAAATGAGGAGTAGTCTGATGAAATGAAGTCAGATATCTCTAGTTCCCATCTGGGTTCTCAAAATTGCTTTCAAATATGTGAAATAGAAAATTTTAGGAGGTTAATGTGAGCTTTCAGTTTATTGTGCTGCTGGATGGAGCAATTAGTATTTATCAAATTATACCATATATTGCTGTGTATTATTTATATTCTATGTTACTGCTCTATAATGATGAGCATGGTAGAAATATACATATCATGGTTTTTTTTTTCTAAAGCCCAATCTGTAGGTGGTTGCCCCAGCTGTTTTTAGAGTCAAACATAAGGAACTTGTTATAATGTAAGTGTTTATAAGTATAATAAAACAATACAATAAAAACAACAACAAAAAAAATTATTATTTATTTATTTAAACTCCCGTATTTTGAAACCTAATGTTTCCTAGCAAACTAGCTAGCTAGTAACTAGCTAGTAGTTACCAAGACGTCGCTCATAGTGACAAACCCACACTGAATTATCACTGGACTCTGGACTTTGGTTCACTCTCACGGTTTTCATTGGTGTTGACAAAGTTGGCAACAGAAAGTGGAACATTTTATATTTTTCTCAGGAGTTGATGAGACCAAAACAGAGCTCAAATGAGAGTTAATATTGGACTCCAAATGATTGCTTATGTTGCTCCATGTCTGCTAAATGTGTTAGTAAGGAACAATGACTAAGCAATGACAATATCTCAATGCTATGTTTACAGCTTGTTCAGCTGCCCCCAAATAGCCAGAAAATATCGGTTAATATGAATTTTAAGTACAAAATGACCAAATTAAAACCGTTTTAAACACTTCTCTAACAACCACCTCAGATGATCTTTCTATCTATCTATAGTTTTCTCACTACCACATTTTACCAGTGTCTTATTGGGACACACAATAGTCTATTTATGCACTGATTAATTCTGACTGCATCTAATGAGTTAATTTAGATTAAATGTCTTTTTTTGCCAGCTTTTCTTTAAATGTAATGTCCTTATTTTGTTCAGAACCATTATTTCCTGAGATGAGTAATTATTCAGAAGTTACCTTGAATATTTCACAAGCAGCTGTATGGGCACCTAGAATAGCAATATGGTACATGAAAAAGATGGCTGTGTTATTGGTAGAAAAAATAGGTTTCA
Organism: Euthynnus affinis; assembly: GCA_029490765.1. Taxonomy (NCBI): domain Eukaryota; kingdom Metazoa; phylum Chordata; class Actinopteri; order Scombriformes; family Scombridae; genus Euthynnus; species Euthynnus affinis. The sequence goes on along the minus strand of CM055857.1, from coordinate 12,823,270 downwards.
TCCCTGAGAAGTCACCTTTAGTCTCAGCAGGGTTTTTACTGGTTCTATTTCTTCAGGGCATTCCTTTGATTGTCCCACACTTCTGAGGCACTTCACTTCATGTGTTTGAACTGCTGTATGAATAGTGTGACTTATTCTTTCCCACAGGACTTAATGGTAGGCCCGTTTGCATGGTGAGAGATGATTGGTTTGTCACCTCATCATTATTTCCTCATCCGCTTCTCAAGAGCCACGTTCTCAGGAAAGCAACTGACGCATCTTTTGCTTTTCCGCTGGCTCAGAATCATTATGGAGCCAGCGGTAACAAACACAAATCAGGTATGCTTACATGCGCACATAGCAACTAAATTTCTTCTTTACTTTTCCAAAGTTCTGCCTTCAAAGAATTCCATTAAGCCTTGAGCATTTTTCTCCTTATTTCACAGCATTATTTTCAGAGGCCTGGAGAGATGAACTTAAAGAACTGGCTGCCAAAGTCAGTCTGTCTTCTCCAGCACCAAAGGAAAAAAAAGAGGTAGTTTATATTTCTGTAATTACTGTGATTTGAAACATGTCTAGAGTTACTTAATGGCATCATAATCTTCACTATTGGCTTTCTTAAAGATTTCTTATAACTTTAAAAAAAAAAAAAAAAAATTAATAGCAATAATTAGTTTACCTGAAACTGTATTTTCAATGATATTCCTTTGGGACAAATACATTAGAATAATCATTTCAAAATAGCAATACTGGACATGTAGTCAACAAAACAAATAATAAACCCCAGCATTCACCCTCTTTGCATGGATGATGATTGATCTGAAAATGAAGATATGCTGTGGTGGCAAAAATTATCTGTGAACTTACAGACACCTCTTCAAGACATTTTTGTGGTATGAAATTAAAGAACTAAATAAGACTAACAATCCACTTGTCCACTACACCTAAAGGAAAATGTCTTAGTGTTAATTTTATCACAATTTACTGGGTAGAGTCTTTGAAAAAAGTTTTTTGAGAGATAATTGCATCCATAATTTTTACAGTAATGCCATGTTTCCTGACATCTGTTTTCAATTGACTACCTCAATTTTAGCCACACTGGCAGTGTGGCTCAAGGGATTACAACTAGTAAATGAATTGCCATGACATTTTGTACAGACATCCATGGTCTCAATGTACTGAATTTGATAATACTTTGACTTTTCCTTTTGTGCCTCCATGGCACTTATATTTGCAGTTTTGAAATGTCTTACTACTATTGAATGGACTGCCATTAAATTTGTTACCGGCATTCATGTTACATCAGTAATTCATTGTAATAACTTGATGATGTGTTAACTCTTCAACTGTTGCCATCATCGTATCAATTTTTGAATTCGTCCAATACTACACATACCTAAATACTGGATATTCCCATCAACCTCAGCTTTGTGTTCACTGCTAATCAGCAATGTAAACAAGCTAACATGCTAAACTAAGATGGTGGAAATGGCAACATTATACCTTCTAAAAATCAGCATGTTGGCATTGTCATTTTGAACATGTTAACCTACTGATTTTTCATTCAGTTCAAAGTACAGCCTAATTGTAGACCCTAATTTATGACTTTGTCAATGTATTTCAGGACCAAACTGAGGAAGAATTTGTCCGTCGAAAGACCCAATATTCAGCTGTAACTGGGAGAATCATTCCTCCATCCACCAGGCACCAGTGCAGATCCCATTCCCAGCGCCTGGGGTATCCTCAACCCTTCCATGATCAAGAACTCATGGTGAAATACTCCTCCACTGATCTTGAGTTCTTCTACAGGCACAGAAATGTCATTTGGGGTAGTTTGGGGTTGAAGCACAGCTATGTAATATTTTATTTCAGAGAAAAAGGGTTACTGGCACATCAAAAAGAAATTTCCTGTAGGAATTCTCCAGAGTGCACTGCTTTAGCCAAAGGTTATGCAGAATTTGCTTTTTGGTTGATGGAAATTACCCCCCAGCACAGCTCTGTCACCATGTGTCTTGAGAAATTCACTAATACGTTTAAGACGATTCTATGTGGTTTGGAAGCTAATGTTATTATGGTCCTAATCTCTTGACAGGTGTTGGAGCTACTTTGTCAGATCCTGCAGACAGATTCACTGTCCACAGTCCAGCAGTGGCTTCTGCTTGCAGGACAAAGAGGTAAAATGCTTTTCTGTTACCCCCATTTCACATAAATAGTTACTTTGTGCATAAAAACAGCAGATTTGTAAATTTTATATGCTATGTGCAAACTGGTAATATCAATAATTTTGAGATATCAGTGCATTTGTGTTATAATTACATAAGTAAGATAATTATTCAGACAGTTAGCAGGACACTGTCAGTTCAGGCATGTATTGAATCATTACCTCTGTTAGCAAGGTTATATTTCGATAACAGGGTTAGGGGTGTTTTATAGTAACATGCCACACATTGCATTAAAGGGACACTCCATGGATTTAGTGTAAGTGGGCACGAGTCTTCAGGGTAGATGTTAACTGCTAGTTGCATTTCATCTAGAAACATCAAAACATTAAGCTTAAATGTCTGTTACTTGCGTGGCTAACAGCGGGTGGGATGTTGAGAAAACAATCTGCAGATTAAATCGATTCACTTTTAAATTCTGGTTCAACTGTGGGTGAATTCAGAAACTATGGCACTGTGTTTTGGTCTCAACTGCAACAATGAAGCATTTTGAATTTATTATGATTCAAATTTGCGCCTCTGATTAGCCGTCCCACCATGGCAACAGCAGCAGAGGCTCATGGGTATTGTAGCATTTAGACCCATCCACCATGCCAAAATGTCAAATGAGAAACCAAGTTGATATATTTAAAACTACTGGCCATATTGTTACATCATCTGAAAGAGTCCCATGTTTCTATGTTAAGTAGCAATAAGGATACAATTTAAAGAATATATTGAAATGGGAATACATAATGGTGAAAAAAAAAACAACAAACTAGCTGCCACTCAGACTTCCACAACTCTATTGTGACTTGAGACTTGAATGTTTGAGCTTCACTGTGCATAATGATGCGCAGTATATGTAGAGTTTGACACAAAAAGACTGAAAATGTCTCTGGGCATCACCATCCACGATATGCAATTTACACAAGTATTATGTGACAACTTGAAGCCTCCAGAATGCAATGCACTCAATTAATTAAGTGAGTGGTTATTAAATTAACACTGAAATACTGCTACTGAAAAAAGTGGTAAAGCATTTAGAAAAAGGATCATTATCTGTGCCATAATTATGTCAATTATGTTTTTCACTTTTTAGATAATGAATGAATTTAGGAACCTCTGAACTGATTTGCTAAAATACTTCTGAAGAGTTTTTAAAATTTTACTTTTGTTATTGTGCCTGAATATTCTATGTCACAATTCATTCATCTACTGCTTTAACATATTCAGTTTTGAAATGTCAAAGCATACATTTAATTATTTTATAGATTGCTTTTACAGTTAATACATTTATTTAAATTAAACACTATAAAAGCATTTGATTACTCTGGTGGAAGGCTGCACTGCTGCTGTTGAGAAGACTCACTGAACTCTTCTCCTGGTATTACGTCATGTCACCCTCAGAGAAAGACCTGGTGATGGGGATGATCAAACATGCTCTTGATGGTGTTGACCTCTCAGGCCATCATCAGCAGAACTTGCAGCAGCTTCAGGGTTTTCATCCTGGTGCATCTCCACCAACATACGGTCCACCATTTAACCAGCCATGGAGAAAACCACAGAGAACGAGGTCTGGGTGATCTCATTAATTCATTTGCTTTTTCTTTTCTGTTCAGAAAATGCTCACGCTCAATGTGTTTAACACTGTTTACTCCATTTATCTCTATAGCTCACACAGAGTGATCCAAACTTTCAGCAATGACAAACCAGGTAACTAAATGTACTATTTCTTCTCCTCTTAATGTACTTTAGTTTGCTGTTCATTACTGTACCAGAACATGTTTCTCCTTTTGCTTCCCTTTTAATGCGGGTGTCCTACAGTGGCCTTCATATTTCACTTAAACTAAACCACCATCCACATTTTATATATACACTATAGACTCTTTTCATTTAGCATCATTCAGGAGTTCCTGGAAATCATTTATATCAATCTGCCATCTCCTAGTTTGAAATTTTCTTTTTTCTTTTTGAAATGTGCTTTTTCTCTAGTGAATTTGTGTTGAATTATCCTTCGTGACTGGGTGTCTTGGAATTATTCTTTTTCAGTGAGGTTGTAGTCTACATTATTTAAAACAGATACATAGAGGGAAAAAAATAAATCTATTGGGTATTTTTATATTTCATAGTATTTAAATATAAATTCAGCTTTGACTTTTTTAATGTTGTTATCTATTCCTGTTATTGTATATTCCTGATGTGCATTTTATAATAATGACACTTCACTTAAATCTATGATTTTACATGGTCTTCCTGCAGCAGAGTCTCGTGTTTTCTGTATTGTATATTCATGGATAACCAAATGTGGACAAAATGTTATCCCTGTTGTGGAAATAAGCCATACAATAGGAAAAGGTTTGTCCATTGTCAAATTGCCTATATTTATATCAAGCAGAATGCTGCCAGAAAGAGCAGTTTTCACAATAGGTATAAGAATGAACCACAACATTCAGAGGAAACAATTGCATAAGCTTCTTACATAACAAGTTTTCATTTTCAGTTTTTCTGAATAAAACTGATGGAACTGTGGCAAACATAAAATTACTGGCTGCATATGACTGACTGACTGACTGAGTGCTCTCTTGCAGAGAGGATTGGAGAAGCAGAGGTCCTTGAAATCCATGCAGGGGAAGAGAAGCATCTTCAAGATCATCCAATTCAGAACACAGAGAGTCTGTAGAATTCCCTACTTTTGATCATGGCGACAACTGAATTATGGTTTCTTTATTATGAGCATGTATTCATTCCTATGTTTATTGGTCCCATGATACATTATATTGCAGGTTCTTTATTGGATATTCATTTTGTAGAAGTTTAGTAGCACAAGCCAATTTAAAGAAAAGAGTTTGCAGATGAGTTTCCATTTGCACTTTGTTAACAATATACAGTAGGTGTGATAGTGTTGCATGACACTGTGGATGACTATGTTGCATAACAGCAGTCTGATGGATCATGTTTTGAAACTGAGAAAAGCAGTGTGACCATGTTAAACAAGTATAACCTGCTGTTTTTCAGGCAAATAAAACAGTTTCAAAGATATGCTCATGTGGCCTACTGCATATAGTTAAAATCTGTTCAAATCTGACTTAGTCATGATAGAAACATAAGTCTAGGGATCATGTTCATCAGTCTCCTGATTGATCCAGAACCATAGAGCCGTATAGAGTTTTGCGACAGGGAGGGGTCAAAAACATAGCAAGTCACGTGACTCATTAAGCTTTGAATAGTTCCAAAAGGGTGATTCAGATCGATTGTTGTCCATAGGGAACATCCAGATTTACCAACAAAAAATAACTTTTAATGACTTGTACAGTCTTGTAAACCGGTAGATGGTAAGGAAATGCTGTAAAACACATTACTAATATCCTGTGATAGTTATTGCTGAATTAAAAAAAAAAAAAATTCACGGTCCCCACAGAAGATGAATCCCATAGGTGATCCCCTGACTTTTCATCTAGCACCAACATGGGGTTGACATTTATATTTTCAAATATAAATTTCTCAATAATCATTGGATGGATTGCAATGGAATTTGGTACTTTTCTTCTATGGTTTATAAGCAAATACCTGAAAAATATTCCCACTAGCCTCAGACTTACTTTGTGCTTAATACTTAGTGGTGAATGTTAGCACACTAACACGCTAAACTGAGATGTTGAACATGATAAACATTGTACCCGCTAAACTTCAGCATTTTAGCATTGTCACAGTGAGCATGTTAGCGAACTGACATTGGCATTTTAGCTCAAAGTACAGGTATTTAACGACAAAGTGGCACTTCTGATACCAGCCGATGCTATTGGCAGTGCGGGACACTTGCTAACTGCACATAATCGGCACTAGACCAGATGAGGTTCTTTCCTTTGAGACGAGACAATGACATTGGTGCCCAAGGGCATACTTATATGAGTTGAAGGAAATGGTTGGCCTGAGAAATTGGTCATTTGAGTTTGAATTCACAAATAATTCTTGCCCCATTTTAGTATCACTCTATATAATGGAGGTACTATTTCTTTTCTCTTTGTCTCTGTCCCTTCTGTGGTTTAAAGAGAATGCAATCTATCACATCGCAGATCAGACTGGATTTGGCAAAATATTATCCCAGTCAGGCTGACCTAATAGTAGTTGACAATGAAATGTCACAATATCAGCGATTATTTACTAAATTGACTCAGACTTTCATGTTAATGCATGTGTGCTCTCTTTAAACAAGGTAAATGCCCAAGAAAAACACTTTTAACTCACTATTAACTTTGTAATACAAAGTTAACACCAGTGGCTGTAGTGATTTGATGTTGTGATATGACTGATTTGAGAAAACAGATTTTGAAGATGGTGACAATCAAGTACTGACATGTTTAAAAAAAATCAGTTGTAAAACCAAATCAAAGTCAGTGACAGCGTGAAAGGATGGCACACAAGAGAAAAACTTTCAGGGTACAGAAGGTACATAAAATGTCATAAAAAGTGAGAAACTCCCTTGGATATCTTTCTCCGTAACAAAGTGCATTTATGCAATCTGACAGTTTCATTAAAGTGATGACATCAAAGCAAATGACTTCTTCTTTGACAAAAAGAAAAGACTTGACACTAAATTGAAATATAGAAAACTCTCATCGAGTGTGTGTGTAAACAAGTGTGCATTCATGTTTGTAGTGGTTGGGTGTGGGGATGAGCGGTGTATGTAAGTGAATGTAATAGTAAGAACATGGATGGATGTACTTGGATGTGTGAATGTACATTTATGACTTGTGTATGTGAATGTATCTATGTTTTATATTAGCCATCCAAGGATATCTATATATTATCTTATCAAGATGTTATTATTTATCTTAGTATGAGATTGTAAGCAAACAAACAAAATGCAATAAATTTCCTGCTTTTCTACACCACCACCAGTATATAATTGGGTGAAACTTGGCTTGATCAAATTGCGCTTATTGAAACATCTCTAATTCAGATGCAATACAGTGCAACCATCTGTAATAATCATTTGAGTTTAAATAGCATGTTACTGTTCCCATTCATAAAGGCCACAACATTTAGCTTGGTTTCACCAGAGACTAATGCCCTAATAGAGTAAACAAGAAGTATTACATTCATGCAAATGCTTATATGTTTATCAATTATCATTGACCATATTGTTCTGACCAAAATCAAACAGTCTATCACCTAAAGCAATGAAACTGTGAAATTGTGCGCATAATGAAAATAATCTGCTGGAGGATAGAACACACTTTATCATTATAACAGTGAAATCTTCCATTCCATACATTTCTTAACTAATTTTAAATAACCAAAGTTATTTAATTTCATTTCTTTCTTCTAAAATCAACAAACTGATTATTCTGCAGAAAAGTGACAAGCTTGTTAATTTCTTGTACACCAAACTGTCAACTATTAGATATATTACAATATTCAACAATAACACTTCTGACTGGTCCTCTCCTGCTCTCATGACTCCATCCAACTACATTATCGTGTTTGTCTTTCCATGTCTCTCAAATAAGATACTGAACATTATCAAGCATGCTCAAACCTTCCCTTTCTCAGAAAAATACCAGAAAAACTTACTTCAAAATAATTAATGACCTTAAGATTAAAAATGATTTAAAAGTTTAAAATGTTCTATTTTAGTTTTGCTCGATCTCACTACTGCCTTTGATACTGTTTATCATAATAATTTAATCAAGAACTTTCAATATTCAGTTGATCTAACAGATCCTGTTCTTAACTGGTTTTCCCTCCAACCTCAAATCTGCTGAAACTAAAATTTTTGCAGGGGCTCCACAAGGTTCAAAACATTTCTTTGTCTTCTTGTGAAGCAAACTGGTGTACTGTATTGCAAAGTCAAGAGTCTATGAATAAGTTTAACTGCTGGATACAAAATGTCTCCTATTTCTCAGTATATGTGCACTGGACGCTTCAAGTTTCCACATTAAACTTATGTAAGTTGCATATGGACCAGGAAGCATGGTAGTAAGGCACAGTGAAGCTCGAACATCGATGAGGGATAGTATTATAACACAATCATACCTTCTGTATGGTGAGGTATGCTAGAATATAAATAGACCCTTTTACAATTTCAGTAAAGTAGTAGTGGGTAGTAGTTGGAATTATTTCATATGTTAATTCACGTACTTGGCATTTTCAGTTATGAAAATGACCTATGATCTAGAGCATTATCTTTTAAAGTTTTCAAACTTGCCCTAGTTACATATTGGTAACATGCTGATACCTTTTTTAATTCAATAAACTTCTGAACAGAAATTGAGGCTGTAAAAAAGACAGATGTGGTGTCTTTGACCTCACCTACAGGCCTCTGCAGGGATGTTCTAAAACTGGCAGCAATATAGGATCACAGTCCAAACTTTGGGAAACAGGATGGAGCCTGAATGGAGCTGACAGGTAGTGAGCATGTGAAAAATTTATCAGCCTTCCAAAACATAAACTACTTCCAGCTGCAGCAGTGCGATTAAAGTCGTGCAACAAGCTACCATGAGTGAGATTACAGAGCAAGCAAATGCCATTACATCAGAAAATGAATGTAGTCTGATCAAAATTCTCCTCACAGCCAACAAGTGCAGTATCAAGGACACATCAGAAGCCCAAATTGATAATTGTATTTTATACTCATTAGCACATCAGTGCCATTGCTGATCCATGTATGTGGTCCCCATCAATAATCAAGATGGGGACCGTCTCTTCATGCTCGATCCTGAGACCACTCAGTGTTGAGATGCTCCAGGAATTATGGCTTTTGTATGGTACTAAATTTTTGAGTGCAACACAGAGATGGGGTCAACAAAATCTTTCTATTGATCACACTAAAGTTTAGCTTGCAGTTGATGGTGTAGATTCAAGGGTAAGACTGGCGTTATTCAATATTTCTCTTATAAATCTCATAAAAAACAAAGCCTATCATATTTTAGTCTGTCTCCCAATACTCTCCAACTTCACTACCCGGGCTGTAACACTCATTCCCAAGCCCATTTGTTTATACTGAAAGCATTAATCTAATTAGTGCAAAGAAATGCTTGACATCACTCATCACTTTTTTTTTTTTTTTTTTTTTACGGCAGAGCACTGCCCATTTCAAGCCAGTGAGAAAAGCAAGGACAAAACACAAATGCAGAAATCTCTAAAATGTTCTAATTTTGATAAGTTGTCATAGCTGGGCACTGTACTGTAGTTTTATTAAATACTCAAACAGGAGTAAATACAGAGTTTGTTGGGTGACTATTTTCAGCTGCAAATAGATATGCATTTGGTGTGCTGCAGTGTACTACACCAGGACATGTTCATTGTATTAAAGGAACATGTTACCCAGAGGAGAAAGCTGTATCAGGCTTTGACAACATAAATAATCTGTTGGTGCTCTTTGTTTGTATTGTTTTTAATTGTTTGTACTGTACTGTTTGTATTGCACTGCATTGTCTTTCATATCTTCCTGGCCAGGGAACACAGATAAATTAGCTATATAGCTATATAGCTACTGTAACCTTGGCCCAATAGTTGTGTTGTGCATGACCCCTATTAAGCTATTAAACTAAATTAACCCTCAAACACAGAGGGTAGGTGGTTATATCCGTTCAGATTGAGACATCTGTGTATCTGTCACAAGCAACATCTCGTATTAAACAATACTGACAAAAAAGTGTAAGGATTGGATTAAATGGTGTTTGTCTGCTGGTTATCATGCTCATCTAATTAGTTTACCATAATAACCTAACCCAGCGTTACTTCCCAGGCCAAAGAGCATTTCATTAGCTAACTGCACTTTGTTGAAACTGCACAACTGTTGGTGAAAACAAACACACGATAAAAGCCCTCCACAATGGCACATCTACTGTGAAATAACTTGCCCTAGATGCCTACATATTGGAGTGTTGGCTAACTTAAGCAGCTTAGCTTCTCTGTCCTGCTAGTTATTGGAATTTGGGAGGTTTGTGCCCTGGCAATTCTAAGATAGCTTTACATTTGCTAATCACAGTTAGTCCTCAAGCCTTTTATCTTGTAATGTTAAAAGTGAAAAATACAAATCAAATAATCAACTCGCTGGTTCAGCGGTAAACAGTATATCATCTAAAGGCACCATATCAACCGCAGAAGTTACAATGAGATCTGCATCATAAGCAAGACATGATTGGGCAACCTTTAATGCCAGAACACTTAATTTTTTAAATTAGTTTAATTAGTAAAGATTAAAGGACATACTTCTTCTCAGTGTTCAGATGGAAGAACAAGCACACTGACATTGTACCGCTATAATAGATTTAATGATAATTACTGGTGTAAATGAGAATTGAGAACACAGTACCCTTGAATTACTGAGAGAGATTATCCTCAACAGAAATTACTGTCATTACGATAACATAAGGCTAAAGCAGTTTCATTGTATTAAAGAAACTGAAAAATATTACTGCACCCGGAGGAGTAAGCCATATCAGGCTTTGATTACATAAACAATACCTGTTAGAATTGTAATAATTTGTTGTTGGTTTTGGTCCTTGTATGGGCTTTGTTTACCTTAAGAATAATATAGAATATTGCCAGCCTTATGCTTTAAATATATCCTTCCAGTCATGTTTCAAAGCATGCTTGGAATAATACATTGTCGGCTATGGTTCTTCAACAAAAAAAAGCTGAATTACCTTGTAAAAGAAATCCTTATAATGACATTTCTGCCCTTTTGCTTACTGACAAATCCTGAATATATGAATTTGCAAATATTGTTCATTTCAAAAGTTTAACTGCTGGACACAAGATGTCTCCAGCTTCACTGAAAAGTCCAGTCTCAGTTTATGTCTACATCACACTTGTGTAAGCTGCATATTGGACCCCAGTTCAATCCAAACCAGTTGTGATGTCACAAATAATGCTCATTGGTACACCCATTTAACTCAGATTTCTGCTGAGTACAGACAAACTCTTCACCTTCAGCAGATGCATGTGAAAATAGTCTTCTAGGCCCGATTTACACGTGGTATTAACATGTGATCTGTCTCTGGATACATCACCTGGTCCCAGGTCAAGGGAACTGCTGCCACGGATGGATTCCCTCACTCCTAAATCACGTTTTGCGAGGGATGACTCCTAGCTACTGCTACATTTGTAGGTTTGCAGTGCTTGCTTAAACTGTCAGGAAGAGGTGAGAAGGAGCTAGGTGACCTTTCAAATTACTGGGATGATTTTTTCCTTACGAATGTGGTCATGCTGTACACATTGCATTTACAATCTTGGCTGAGAGCCCATCAAAATGCAAGACTGACCACCTCCAAATGTTATCTGTTAGATCCAAATGCATTCTGATCACAATGCATGTGCATTGTGCATTTTTTCCTTATCCAGTATTCAGATACAGATCACATTTTAATGCCTGGTGTAAATGGGGCCCTGGTATCACACTTTGCACATATGTCATTCTACACGATGAAGCTCAAATATCCAACTGAATGATAACAATAAGAAAAACATATTTTAGACTGGAGGGGGACTTTAAGTCAGCATGCCTGTGCATGGGAAGCCAATTAAATAGTACTAGTAAAACTAGTGAAAGTGCAGCCCTGCAGGGCATGAATCCACTAATAAGAAACTGTGTGAGTTCTTGTAGTCCCTCCTGAAACGACTATTATTCAATTATCTGAATGACAAAGATAGTTCCCCCACTCAAGTTTAGTGCTAGTACATAAATGTAGAAAGACAGAGAAAATGGAAGGAGGGGGAGGGTAACAAGCTAGCAGGAACTTTGGGAGTTGATGTCAGCCATTTGTTGCCACAGAGACCAAACCGAATTTCGAATGTGGATACATAAGAATGTTCACCACAGCTATTTCTAGACTGAAGAATCATTTGAGATTTATTTGTCACATGTATAATTGTGCACAATAGCAGAACAAAATATATGTACCTAATAAAAATAAGGTAAAAACAAAATAAATAAGAAATAGGAGGCAAGTTATAAACAATTTTCAGTGCGTAGGGGTCAGTGGGCAAAAAGCAAATGTAAATGGTAAGGTATCAAAGGTGCTGAGCTGCAAAAAGATGCAGAGTGCAAAAAGGTGCAGGATGTGTGTTTATGGTCCATATGGTCCATGTTACAGATAAGTCTTGTGCAGGTGTGTTGAACACTGGTGGAAAGGAGTTACGCCTTTCAGGCTGCTTGGAAATGAGCCTCTGAGTCGGATTAACTCTCACGTGCTGTACTGCTCTCAGAAAGCAGACAGAGATCTAGTTAAAGCATCATTTTCTTCTTCGGGTATTTAAGTTCAGGATTCAGGCTTTTGTTGGCTTGTAGTAACCTGAGTTTAATACCCAATAAAGTTTAATCTGACTACAATCAAATCTCCAGGGGCATTTACTTAAAAATAAAATACTGTACATAGAAACACAAATTAAAATACAAATGAAAACAAAAAACAAACAAAACTTGATTCAATAAAAGATTAAAGGCACATATATTTGGTGGAAAAACAAGTAAGTGGTGGTTTGACTTTGACTTGAGATGGAAAAATTTTGACTTCAGAGTCACTAGGTCTGGATATTTTATGTCACCTTGTATCATATATTGCAAAACTATTCAAGAATCAGTTGAGCAGTATACATTCACTTCATAATAAGTCAGTTTTTATATTAACATATGAAACATTAACCTTCATATTAACACTTCATGATGTCTAGACATCCAACCTACACTGATTCAACTTTCTTAAACCACTTACACATCTCAAACCATCTACAATTAATTTAAGTTTAATACTATAGTAAAATTAAGTCCAGGGACACTTATGTGATTAGGTTACTCTCAGAAACATATTCAAAAATAAATTCAATACAATTCTTCCTTCATTCATTACATTCAATATGACTATTGTTAAACAATAAAAGAAAACTCCAAACTGAAATCCTTCAAACATTATATCTTTACATTCTTACTCCTGTTATTGGAGTGAGGAGATCAGCCTCAGGTCCCTGAGCATGGTGACCAATCTGAGGGGAACTATAGTGTTGAATGCTGAACAGTAATCAATGAACATCAGGCGCTCATCATTCCCCTTTCTGTTGTCCAGGTGGGAGAGAGTGGAGTGGAGGACACGGGAGATAGTATCATCAGTACTCCTATTTGGGTGAACTGAAGGGGGTCTAATGAGCCCAGCACAGATGAGCAGATGAAGTCTCTGATGAGTCTCTCAAAGTGCTTTTTCACCACAGAGGTCAGTGCTACAGAGCACTAGTCATTTAAGCAGGTTGGGTTGGTCTTCTTGGATACAAGGATAATGGTGGATGGAAGTATGTAGGAATGACAGAATGCACCAGAAACGGGTTGAAAATAGGGGTGAACACTGGGGCTCGCTGGGTAGTCCATTATTTGAGCATCTACCATGAGATGGCATCTGGGCTGGCTGCCTTCCTGCTGTCTCTCATCTCAGAGTTCTCCTCATGTCATCCTCTGAGACAGACCCAGATAGCAAAATTGGTGTGGCCCAGATCTGGCCAACACCTGACACTTTTAGCATTTTCATTTAGCCCACATACCACATGGAATGATGGCACTTGGGTGGTCTGCTCCTGTTTCCCAGATCTGGGCCACAAGCAAGTCATATGTTAACCAAGAACAAACCAGATAAACCAGAACTGGACCACATCCAGAATACACATATCTGAGAGCACCGCATCTTTACCAAAAATGCCCACATTTGATTTGTCATATTTGGGCTATATTTGCTATTTTACATGTGGGCTATTTCAGGCTCATATGCATTTTCTCCAGGTCAGAAGAAAGCAGTAGTGCTGCATCATTGCCTGAAGTGGCCTACGGTCTGAGGAGAGTGAGCAGTCCTCATCTATCAGGTCACTCACTTCAGTTGTGCAAGCACATGTCCAGTTGGAAGCAGACCCAGGCCCTGATGATATCCAACTTGTTATCTATAGATTGAACATTTGTAAGCAGGATAATGGGCAGGGGTGGACAGTCTCTCACACATAGTCTATTTTGGACCCCAGGACACTTCCTTTGGTGTTCCGCTGGTCTTCCTGCTTCTCATTTCCATTGTTAGGATTCGTGTCCTGGAGCATCTCTTTCGGCCAAGTGGAGCTATGTAACTTTAGAAAAAAAAAATGTAATTCTAGTTACAATATTCAGGAGTGTACTGAGGTTGTAGGTTATTAGTGCAGATGACAGGTGAAGAACTCAAAAAATCTCCATAACTAACAAACAAAAAGCACAGTCTAAACAGAGCAATGATGGCGCCTGGTCTCATTGTGCCATCTTGGAGAAAAGAGCTGCTGTCCCTTGGTCATTAATACATGAGAGGGTTGAGCAGCAGGAGAGGAGTGCTATTAATGTTAACAAGTGAAATTGAGAGTCTGAGAGCTGAGATACAGTTCAAATCTATATCATAAACGAGACGTTCTTGGGAAAGTGTAATGCTAGAACACTTACATATGTAAATTCATTTAATTAGTGAAGATTAAAGGATCGAAGGATTAAGGATGAACAATAAAAGATCAATATTATGTTGATAAATGTGATACAGAGAGCATTATTTTTCCCTCAAAACATATTTTCTCTTACAAATTAGAGCACATTGCCACAAAAACATAACTCCAAGTCAGTCAACAGTTTTGAAGGCAATTTGAATTATAATAATAACATCTAAGTGAAATTGGCCAAACATAAACAGAAAGAAATAATTAGAAATGTTTAATTAAGATTAAACAAGTCTGCTGGTTTGGCTTAGAGTGTCAAAAACCAAGAAAACAATTAAGAAAACCTTTCAGTGAGAACCACAGATGCCCAGCAAATAAATGAATATGCCTCCAATGATATCAGGCACTTAGATGTGCACAGCATTAGATTGAGAACTCCTAACACTCCAAAATCATCAGGAATCACTGGAACGCACTCTCACTCACATCTTCAGAGTAGCTAGGGATTCAAAATGTAGAGATATGAGTTCATCACTTCAAAGCACTGTTTTAACCACCTGTAAACAATGATGCTGATACCCAAGAACTATGCACAAATAACATGAGCTTGTAAAGATAGCCAAAGATAATTGCAGCCCACTAGATTTTTCCATCACGAGACTAGAGCTAAATGCAAACACACAAGGCCCTTAAAAGACAAATAGGGCTTTTGATTCTGATGGCAAAGTGCTAAAATACAGATCAAGGAAATGTTTTGAATTTTAAGACAGTTTGGTAACACAGTTTAACCTGATTCTCAATATGTCATTTCCTTGAGAACAAAGACATTATTATGTCTATACAAGATAGCGATAAATTCAGTTGCAGATAATTGCAGCCTTGTCAACTTATGTTGAGTCATTTTTTAATAAAGGTTGCAATCATAGTTTTGTCTCAGAGGACTTAACAATCTGTTCATGCCCTCTAACTTTACACCATTGGTTCAGATTAGTAAAAGCTTCACATACAAAGGTCCATGAATTAACTTATGAAAATTGTCTTCCTCCCAAAAGCCTTTGCCTAAATGTGTCAAAGTAACAAAAAGCGGTAAAAATGTGTGGTAAAAATGATCATGAATGTGCAGTGTCAAGCAAATTAACTTTCCTATAATTTAGAATATAATGAACTGGGTCCCAAGCCTCTAGACAAGGAGATCTAGCATGGCCTACAAGTAAAGTTTTAAAATCTTACAACAAGCATTCAGATGTGCTCTAAACCTAAAGACAGCAAAAGTAAAAAATATCCTGGAAAAGATCCCACATCCAAGGAATATAAATCTGTTTCAGGTGACACAATAATTGAACCTGACCCAACACTACAATTACCTGGGAATTAGATTTAGGTATATTTAGGGCACTTTGTGCTATTTAAAGTCAAATTTAGGCAAACTTCATGTTGAGCCTAACCCTAACCCTAACCCTACACATCGGTTGGTCCACCTCTTAAATCGAGAGGGAATATCTCAGCTCAAAATATATCTGAATTCATTCATGATCATGATCCCCAGAAGATGAAGCCTACACTGATTTTAGTGATCCCTTGACCTTCCTCTTGCCTCATCATGTAGTTTACATTTTTTTTAGTGAAATATGTCAACAGCTATTGGACTGCCATGGAATTTGTACAAATGTTAATGGTGCCAAGAGCATGAATCCTTCCTCTTTGCTGATCCTCTTATCTTTCCTCTAGAGCAGTTTTGAAGTTGATACATTTGGAGTTGAGTGAAATGGCTCAACAACTCTAGGATGGATTTCCACTTGGGTTCAGATTGGGAAATTAGGTTCAGACATTTTTGTTCCCCTTGGGATAAATTGTAATAAAGTTTTAATTGTCCGATATTTTATGACCAAATACCTAAATTAAAGCTGCAAGCAGCATTGGTCAGGAACTCGCACTCTGGTTCATCAGGATCAGATCATTTTGCTTTTTTTTTTTTTTTTTTTAAAAATGAGGGATGTTTCTTACAAGGGTGGTATGCTTTTATTTCGAAGGATTGATTGAAAGGATGAGAATTTTCTGCAGGGTGAAACATGTCTGTCTTGCTTACACCTAAATTGAAAACTGGATGGAGTTTGAGTGTAAAACAAATCAATTTACTAATTTTCAATGAGTCTATTTTTAGAGAAGTAAAGACTTTTAACCTGCATGACCTGGTCAAAGTTTGATTGAAATGTGTACTGTCAGGTGTGTAGAGACAGTAAGTAACTGCAGCTGGACACAGAAAAATACTCGTATATTTGAATGGAGAGTGTGAGTGAGCCCACACCCTTTTGAACATTTACTGCTTCCACATAGTTTTAGATACAAACTTGATTTGAACTTTAAACGAGTCATGAGACTTTGACCTGCAAATCTTGAATTTACATGTGTTTTCTATCTTTAACTGTTTTTGAGATATTACAGTGTGATTTTTAAAGTCTTTTCTTGCTCCTCCTGTGATTTTATAATGAGTGTGGATTGCGAAATGTTTCACAGCGCTGAGGGAGTGACATCACCAGGAGCAGTTGGAAAGGAGAATTCTAGAGTACTCTTCTTGTGAAATATCCTCATAAATCCCATGACTTTGTCCAAATTTTACATTACATCAAGTACGTTGCACTTTTCTCAGGTTTTTAAAAAGGCTCTCAGAAAGCTGCACCTCAAGTCCTAACAACATCTTAAGTGCTAATAAATAATGCTACTTGTTCATGCCTTTAATCATAGGACACAATCTTACTGGTCTATGTGCGCACTGCTCTCTTCTAAGAAGTTTTCTGTTTATTTACAATTCATGTATTTAACTGCTGAACTCATTAGTTCTTTCACGCTTGGTTTATCTGATGTTTTTAACTCCACATCATTGCAAATGAGATTGGCTCCACAATGGTCTTTAGAGGTGAAATGAAGGTTGATAATGACTCATTGGTGCAGGACAAAAATACATCTCTTCTGCTTTATGAGCCCTCTTGACCTCTGAGGTTAGCACTGGTCTACTGATTGCTCCCAGAATTAAATTCAAACATGGAGAAGTCCTCGCTCTTTTTGCTTTTAATTAAACTTTTTCTTTATTCTGTTTTTAGATGCCCCATATATTATTTAATTCCTTTGCTTATTATGCCTTTTTTATTGTTTTTGTTGTTTATTCTGTTATTCTGAACCATTTGAACTACTCTGTGTGAAAAGTGCAATACTAAAAAATTGCCTTGCCTTGAGCATACAAAGGATTTGTCTGGCAGAAAATATACAGTATGTCTAATGTCACAAGATGCTCAGTAAGTGATGCTTGTTGAATCATTCAAGCCACAAAATGTATTTTTGCTACACTTCACCAGCACTACATGGACAAATGCATTTTAATGTAATTTTTGTAGATTAGACACACTTTTGTGCCACATGGTGTCCTAACACCATTTTGTGCTGAAAATAAACTTCATCACATAAATTGTAATTAAGGCCCTTTTTTTTTAGTAATTTGCATGTTAATGCTGTACATCCCCTTCAGGGGCCACGGACACCTCCTTGCTATTCACAAACAAGTCCTTGCTACAGTAGGCTTCTTCCCTGGTGGTGTGACCGCAGTTTGAGGTCAGTTGGCCTGATCAGCAGGTGAAGTTCATCATTCACGTCATGAAGCCTTCTCGCAAGGACACCTGTTGGCTCTGGGTGATAAGAGGCAGCTGTTTCCTGGTGTTCTATCAGCAACGCTGCTGCAAGGCAGCTCTCAAAGGGAAAGGGCAGCACTGGGCCCTGCATCAAAAATTTTACAGATATGATAGTAACCCTGCTTCACACACACAAATACATAGACCTTACTAATGTAACTCACTTAACTATGAGGAGAGACAGGCAGAGCCCCCTCAAAGAGAGATGTGGGGATTGTACAATAAGTAGAGCTGTTTTACACCTCATTTTAGAAATATACAAGTAAAATGAAAGAGAAATTCTCAATTTACCCTGAAAGGGAAGTCAAAAATCAATTAAAACATAAATCATCATATCTGGAATCCTAATTCACATAGACATGGTAACTACTGTAGTGACAACCATGAAAAGAAGTTGGTACAGATGAACAAGTTATGAAATGGATATGAATAAATGAATGAATGAAACAGAATATTAAACCATTGCAGAGTCAGTGGATCTTAATTTACACAGACATGGTAAATGGCCACTAACACTTTTGTTTCAAGATTAATGAATGAATGAATAAAGAGTCAATAAATTGTTCAAAATCTGAAAAAGAAGTCAGTTCAGAGATGAATTAATTACATAATTATTGTTTAAATGAAAAAACAACAACAAAAAAAAACCCCAAAACCATAGTGTAATATCTGGAATTGTAATTCACTCAGATATGGAGATTATTCCCTATCTTTATTCAAGAGCGTAGTATATAAATTCGAGAGCAAACTTTATTGATTTTACGTTCAAATTTGTAATTCGTCCCTCAAAACCCTCCCCTCGCACTCAAACAGCCTCTGCTTGCGCTCAGATTTGCTCCGCTTGTGCTCAAACTGTGTGCTCGCACTCGGATACAATGTTGCTTGCGCACATTTCCTGCGCTCAAACTTAAACTCTTCTCCTCGCACTCAGGTTTCTTCTGCGCGCTCTCTAAGTTTCTACTCACAGATTTCTCCACTGCTCTCGGATTTTTTTTGTGTAGCAACAAGCATAGCAACCACCCTGTCAGAATCATCCAATCAATAGAAGGCCCGGTTTTGGGTTGACCAATGAAATGGAGCCTGCCTCCTTGCGTTATATACTACGCTCTTGAATAAAGATAGGGAATAATCTCCATACTCAGACGTAGTAACTATCAACTGCCATGAAATGGAGTTGGTACAGATGAATGAATGAACAAATCAATAAGTGAATGAATGACTGAATGAATTAAAGAATAAATTATTTTAATAATTGTATCTAGAAATTATAATTTACAAAGATATGGTAACTTGTGACTACCATGAAGAGAAGTCAGTACATATGATGCATTCATCCCCATGAATGAGTGAATGGGTGAATGAATGATTATTGTGTGTAGAGATTAAAATGAAATACATTAGTAATTACAATTATGTGGTCTAAAAAAGAATAATCTACAAAAAAACATGGCAACTAGGCACAAGGAGTCAATACAGAGACAAATTAATTAATGAAATTAAATGACAAACCGAAATTGTCTCTTTATTTAGACATGGTTACTAGCCTCTATTCAGAGGTAGATGGAAGGAAATAACATCAAGAATGCAGTGTTGGAAGCTTAACAACCCATCCCCCACCATCCCTGAACACCTTCTTATTTCTTCTGTGTGTAGTATGCAGGCACAAGTATGTGAGTGGTTCAGCCTACGTGACATTTATCATCTCGGTCTACAACCTTTCTGACATCTGATTACCATTTGGCCTTCTTGGTGTACAGAGATTTCCTTTGTTCGTACAGTGAGCAGAAATCATCAGCTACAGTATGTTTTCTCTGTCATATAAACCCCATAATTATCATTGAGGACTCTGTGGATCATGAGGATAATTATTAATAATGACTTGTAAAACCATATAAATGAAAATAATCTTTTTTTTAATCAGCATGTAGTGTGTTATAATTTAATCTGTTCAATCTGTTCATTTTTACCCCACAACCTATGACTCCAGTGGTTGATTGGACCACTGTGAGGCAGCAAAAATAATTAGTAGGCTGACATCTATTGACATTGCTGGTTTATCAGTGTGATACTTGTCCTGAAATCTCTTGATTTCCCTCTGATCCCCAAAGACCTACAACCTCTCAAGCAAATTGGCTTCCACAAACTAGTGCTTGGGAAAAGGGCTTGTAGTAAAAAGTGTTGTCTCAATTAAATCAGCAAATCAGAATGTTTTTGCCACTTAGTGTTTTTGCCCATAATGATTACCTCTGTTGAGGAGGTTATTTTTTGCCTGACTGTGTGGTTTAGCAAGCGGTATACCTTGAAAGCTAGATTAATAATTTGGTGGAAAGTTTGTGGCCAAAGAGATTTTTCTCCTTTTTTTTTTTTGAAGATTGTACCACACTTTCCTTCACAACAGGTTGTAAAACAAGATTAATTTTTACCTAGATTCCTGGGTCTACTTATCATATAGTACTTTTGATATTATTATGAACATTATACTTTTCCTACTACAATGAAGAAGAAACCACTAGCCATATACTGTAGAGTAAATTAATTCACCTGCTGATTTGTGTGTTGTGCTCTTTAGAGACACCACCATTCCTGTGTATGTAGCCTATATAAATGTGACCAGTCCTTTCACCTCCTATTAAGATACAGTTACTTTTGGGAGCTTTTCTTTTGAAACAACCGTCTCATCCTGAGTTTCCATTAACAATACAATTTCTGTATGGAGCTTTTATTTAGAAAAACTAAGCCCATCCCTAGTTTCCTATTCACATACAGGCACAATTGTTTTTTTTTTTTTGAAAGACAAGCCTCATCCTGAGTTCCCTGTTAAGATGCAGTTACCTTCTGGGGCTTTTATTTTGAAAATATAGGTCCGTTCTTAGTTTCCTGAACGTACAGTGATCATTGTGAGCTTTTATTTTGAAAATCCTGACTCATCCTGACTTTCCTATTATGATAAAGTTATCGCCTTGGGCTTTTATTTTGAAAATTGGGAATGACACTGTATGTGTGTATGTGTGCAGTGTGTGTGCAGTGTGAAGACTAAGAATTTACCATTGAATTAGCCAATCACAGACTAGTCTTGTGATACCAGACAACCAGAGATCTCTGCCTACTGAAGTTTGGGGATTTCTTAATGCAAGGTAGTTGCTTAAGCAGCGGTAAGAACAGTCACTAACAAACCTACATCCCTTGCATTTTGTCAAAGACACGCCTTACTGGAAATGATGCTTTCTCCACATTCTCTTCCAAGACCAATCTGTGAGTTTAGTCATAGATGTGTGTCAGTTTCTCTCCAGAGTCTCTGGTTGCTATGGAGATAGTGCCTCCTGTGGCAGGGGTGAGACAAGCACCAACATTCATATCTAATGAAATATTTCAGCCCCTATGCCAAAATTAGACAAAATATAACTCACAGAGAAAAACTCATTTCAATTTGAGAAACTCAAGACTTCACTGGTGAGACTGATGTATGATGTGTATCCGCATGATTTAAAATAAAGGAGCTGTGATAAATTATATATCACTTTCATTTCTGTTCAAGTCAATGAGACTTTAAGATAGCACTCTCTGTCCTCTTAGGTGATTTATTCAAAAATTGTGAGTCCTGTTTCAATGGAATTAAAATTGGAGGAGAGAGGAAAAATTTGTCTACATTTTAATGAATGAATTGTGCTTGTAGAGTGGAAGCTGTGAGAGTAAGATGATAATTTGTTGATTTATTTTTTGATAAAATTTGAAGGCCTGGATTACTGTGGGTCTGATTATTCTGTGCAAAACACACCTATTATAAAATCTGAAAGTTTACTGTATCTGTGTGCTGCTTGGCAACCATTCTGCTAAATGTCCCAGAAGAACGACATTGTTTGGCAGAAGAGTAATTATTTGTTATCAATAAATTGTTTTATTTTTTGATGCTGTGTGCTTAATTTACGAAACCTTGCAAGGTGTATGTAGTTTTATAAAAGTAATAAGCCATGCAAGGCTGTGGTTTACAGTGATTTTAGAACTGATAGCTGTTCTGTCACTCAATCACTGTACTCTCTCTATCAATCACTGTAAACCACAGTCTTATGTAGCTTATTGCTTTAGCATACCATTTCTCTTCAAAGCACACGTTTTGGTGTATTTTTTGTGTATGTGCTGGCCAAGCTGTGAGACTAGTTACGTGCCGAAGTTTTATACAGAATATGAAGAATAATAATAAGTATGGAAGATAATATAAGTGTACCTTATAGGCGAGACACACTAACTAATCATTATCATAATCATATAATCATTATAATAATCAATAGCAGCCTGTTCTCAGGCAGCTTATTATTATCTACTTTATATATATATAGTCTTTGATTCAGAGCTGTTCAGTAAGCAGATGATTATTACTCATTAGATTGCAGTGGTAATGGTATAAAATTATATAACTAAAATAGGATAGTTTAAGTTTTTAAATTGTGTTTTAAAATTCACACAAATGCACTAAGAAATAACAGCTCTTACGGATAGATTTTCTTCTTTGCCTAGCACCCAATGCTTTGTTTAACTTATTAAAGTCAAGTGTGGCCTTCAGAAGAGAATTCAGAACAGGTCCTATCTTCTTCATTAGCCCTTATCTCAATAAAGCGTCCTTCACAGGCCATATAAAGACCAGAGACACACTCTGTTACTTTGCTGTCACTGCCAAAGACAGACAATATGCTGCCTGCTGTTGTTAAGCTCTGTTGTGGAATCTCCTACCCACATCTGAGGAGTATGGCAGGTAAACTCTCCACAATCTGAGGAAGGAGTTTTCTCTTTATTCATTTTATTGTCAGTCACCATGCAAATGTTGGATTCTGAGTAAAACTTCTGAGCTGTTTTTCTTTTCTTTTTTCTGCTCAATCATATAGGACTTCAACGCACAGCAGTGGCAGTGATAGGCCAGGAGATCACTCACCTGCAGCGATCGGGACAGATCCAACATCACATGAGAAAGCTTGTTGGTTTAAACTATTATGGTAAAAAAAACAACAACATTATTTTGTTGATTTCATTCAATTTGAGGGTGTCATTGTTGATGAAACAAAATCTTTTACAGAGCCCAAACCAGAAGATATGAAGTCTGTGCAAGCGAAAGAAGATCAGCTGTTCTATATACAACAAGGCCAAGAAGCAATGAGGAAGGCTCTCAATATGTTGGAGGAGAAAGACGGATGGAAGGTCGAGATCACACAGGTAACTTCCCAATAAAGTGCCATCCTGACTGACTTAAAATGTCTTTTTCCAAAGTTCATTTGTCTCTGAAATAACTTGAACCAGATAACCATGTGTCACTATTGTGTTATACCTCCGCTTGTTTATTGTGCCTTTTAGAGCAATGGGGATGTGATCAGTAGCAAAGTGATGCCGGGGACCGGAAAGGCCTTTAGGTTGGAGGCAGTCCTGGAGGCCAGTCCGGATGAACTTTACAACCTCCTGTTTGTTAGAGTGGAGGAGATGCACCAGTGGAACCCGAGCATCCAGCATATCAAAGTGAGCCACTGACCTTTCAACAACTAACACAAGGCTACTGTTGATAATTGGATATTTCATCAACTATGAAACTATAACCTATAAAAATATCACAGGTTATATAAACAGAGAAGATCTTTTTTGAAAAGGTTTCCTAACTATATGTTCAGTTAAGACTTCTCTCTTCACCTTTCATCAAGTACTCAATATAATTTAGTTCATGACATGTTTTCAAACCAAATGGGATATTTGTGTCTCTTTGTTGCAGGTTCTTAAGCATGCTGGACCTGAAACAATCATCACTTATGAGGTTTCAGCAGAGACGGCAGGAAGCCTGATTGGCCAAAGAGATTTTCTGAGTGTCAGACACAGTTCCAAACAAAAGTCCTGCATTTATCTTGGAGGAACAGCGATTCAGCTGGAGTCCTTCCCACCTCAGGCAGGCTTTGTGAGGTAGGCAGACATCTGCAGTCAAGACTCCGTTTCAACTGGGCATAAATCATCATGTGTTAAAACATATTCCAGAGCTTCATTAAACTTTCTCTCATAATGTACAATGTCTGATTAGAGTAATCTCAACCATCCAGGAAATAAGATGTCAGAACAAAATGGAAAAACATCTTCAATGCTACAGAAACAAATCAAGCGGCATGTTTTTGCTGAGCTCCGGCTGATATCAGTGGCCTTAAAGCCTACAGTCATATCTCATGCATGTGAGATAAAAATGTTTTATTACTGCAGATGAATGTCAGAGGATTTTGAAGAATGTGAGGACAGGGGCATAGAATAACAGATGGAAACAAAAGCACATTTTTAAAGCCATTATAATTTAAGTGATACTTTGAGTAAATGTTGCAATTTCTGCAGTTCTGCCGATAAAAATGATCATGCAATGATGGATATGACATTAAGGCCCAGTAAATTTTTGATGTATTTTAAAAACACAACTTTTGAGAACAGTTTGAGGATGTTCTAGTTTGGAAATAAAAATATACATTATAGACTTGCACATGATTCATAATAAACCTGGATTTAATACAAATGATCTAATGTGTTTACATGTGGACAGAGCTGAGGATGGACCAACCTGCATCATCATAGAGCCTCTTGACAAGAATTCAAGAAGAAGCCGCTTGACATGGCTTCTTAATATGGATGTAAAGGTAAATGAATGTGCATTGTATTTTCCATTCTGTGCATGATAACAGGAAAAGCAGCTGCAGACTCCAATATGTGCAATACTCATTTATTGCATTAAATGTGTTACCAGATGGAGTGTGCAGAGTGTTTTTCAATTACTGTACATTGTTTCTTGGCTCCACTACTTTTGCCAGACTTTTATCTGGAGAGCAATGAATTGCTTGTGTTGGCCATTTTCTGCTGTGCAAAATAGATAATTAACTTTAAAACGAAAACAATACCACGCACAATTGATCTGCAGGTGTCTGGAGCAAGCATCATGGAATTGCAATAATCACTGTAGAAATGCAGAAATACAGACATATTGTATTCCAGGTCAGGATCTGCTCTTAAAGATCCTCTTAATAAATGTGGAGCACCGTGCTCATATTCTCCCAGGATTAATCAAACAGAGCCCAGTAGACACAAATCATTGTGATATGTAATACACAATTATGAGATAAGGGCTACAGAAAGAGAACACACAATCATAATTAAGTATGCTGGCGACGGAGATAAGGAACCAGACCTGAGGGGGCTGGGGTGGAGGAGGAGAGAGTAAACAGCACAATCAGTCAACAGCAGCATGACACAAGATAAATGAGGAGCTGATGGTTCATAGTAAATAAACTGCAGAGACAGATGTATCTGCTGTTGAGTGGATTCATGTGACTAACAGGTGCTCTGTGCTTCATTTGGAGAAGGTTGTACCAAACTGCACAGAAATTATGTATAATGTCTATATACACATATATCATTTCTGATGCTGCTATTACTACTATTTTTGAGCATGAAATTCTTCATTCTTGCCTTGGAAATGGAAGTTCCTAAGATGATTCTTAAACTTGAGTTAATGTTATGTTGTCAAACTACTATTTTTCTTAATCTCATTATTAATTTCTTTCCATTTTTGTTCTAAGATGACTTTTTTGTAAATATATGTATTAGGAAACCAGAAATGCTGTTTAATATATTATATTGAAGAAAATAATACTGCATACCAATTTGCCTGCATATGCATATTTTCTATAGGAAACCATATTTGCATATGAACAGTACATATTTATTGTACAGAGCACTCTCTTTTGTTTACCAAGACTGACAGTCACCAAAATACAATTCAGGGTTCTAACAAAGATAATATTGTTCTCAGGGCTGGCTGCCAAAGTCCATTGTCAATCAGGCTTTGCCTCGAGCACAGCTGGATTTCACCAGACACCTCCGCAGACGCCTCACAGCAAGTGCCACCCTGGGTTGACTGAGTCTGTGTGACACCCACACCGCAGCAACAGCACCTTGTCGCAGGGGAAGACTGGGAAATGGTGTCTGGCTGCTCAGAGGAACGCTGCCCTTTCAGCGAGAGCAGAAAGGCTGCCTGAAGGAGACGCACAGCTCCAATGCTCTGCAGAGCAGAACTGTCACAGACCAATGTCAGCAGCCAAATGTCAGCCTGGCAGAAGCAAGCTGGCTCATAATAGGAATTAATGTCACAGTGTGCCACTCAAACCTCATTAGGATTTCCTGATTAGGAGTCATCACTTGTCTCTTGATACAAGGCTAACTGCATGAGTCCCTGCATATGATTGAAATAATATTAAAGTGCTTGAATGTGCCTATTTTGCCTGTTTCATTTTCATTCATAACATGATACAAATGACGTGAATACCACATTAATAGCAACACTACATAACAGGTGTCTCATCGTGATTTAAATAGAATTCAATTCAGACTGACTAAGATTTGATCTGAAGCCTGTAAAAAAGAAAAATTCAAGGACACTTGATTACAGTAGCTATTACAAATGTTTCTTCACGTATTCTTGCAGGTCAACCTCTAAACAAAAGACGATTTCCAAGAAAAGCTAAATGCTGTATAAAAAGAGTAAATGGAGGCTAAATTGTGGAAAGTGAAACAACAAGAATCTCAGTTCTTTTAAACGTGTTTTACTTTGTTCTCCTTACCACTTAAAAATTCAATAAATATTAACATTTAAAGCTTTCATTCACGTACGTATATACAAGAACTATACAATAAACATAATGATGTTATGAACTGCAATGCAGGAATGGTGTAACAGTATGACCAACCACAGTCTGTAGACTTACAGCGTTGCCCGTATTTTCCAGTTTGCATCATACCTTCCGTTCTACTCTTGCTTGTTAATTTCTTTTCATAACTTGAAATTTACACTATATACATTATTATCTGAAAAATATATCAGTTACAAAAAATATCATAATGTGTTTTTCTTACATTTTTTTTTGTTTGTTTCTTTGTTGTTAAAGCATAAGTGACTGACTTCCACAAAGGCAGACTGAGGGCATGCTACAGTGGGGTTGGCTTGCAAACAATCATGATTCTTGACCAGTGAGGAGAATCACTAGTATGTTGGATTTGGACAACAACAACAAAAAAAGCACCAGGGACAGAGAAGCCATGAAGCTCCCTGCCAGGAGTAATGACTATGGAGTCCTGGGGTGTGCCATTGGAATAATTATTGACTTATCTGGTCTTTAATTCTAATCCATTAATAAACTGACGAATTCTAAAAACACCAATATAAATTAGTAAATTATATTTGCATTTAACTGATGCATTTAACACAGAAAAGTAAAAAAAGGAGACAATGAACTGTTGGATGAAATGTAACAGGCACATTAAAAAAGGAATAAGAAATAATAAAATATTAAATCCAATTTAAATCCAATTCAAAATCATAATTCATAATACATAACAGCTTTTTTTTATTATAAAGGTCTATAATTATCCTGGTGGCACACTCTAGACTCCACAGCTGACACATGCACCTCCAAAATCATAGACTTTGACCTCTTCTCACGTGTTCACAATACAAGTTCAATAGTAGTTCTAATGCACTTAAAAAAACAGGCTTACACAACTGTACACAGATAAAAACATGAATGTAGCAATGCAGTCATCACATTTTGAACACGTCTTGTAGTCGTTTTAGTTTACAGCACCTTCGTTTTGACAACATTTTTTCTTCCGTTTCTTCTTTGAAGCACAGAGGACAGAGCGATGCAGCGTCGCTCTGGAGTTTTGATGAGGTAACCATCGCTGGTCTGGTCTAAGTTCACTGGCATGGAAAAAAAAAATCTTTGTAAAAAAGAAAGTAATATCTGCAGCATGACTGCGAGTCTATCAGACGCTGCAATGGGTGAGCTGATGTATGAGATCGTCTCACAAAGCAGCACGATCACAACATTGCTCACTGTTCATTTCTGAGCTGACAGGGTCCTGTGACTTGAGTCCCTCTCGGATCCTAAATTGTCCCTTCTTGACCTGGCAGCGACTGGGCCTAAAGTGCTGTTTGGACTGTGCTCTTTAGAGGCATCTCCACTGGAGTCTGCTGTTGGCCGTGGCGGCCCTGGAGGTAGAAGAGGCCCTGGGTCTGAGTCGGCGGTGGGACCCTGGGGCAGAGCAGCACCCGTGGATGCCGAGACTTCAGCAGCAGCGGTGGTTGGCGCCTGGGCAGTGGAGCGAGGTCGTCTGCTGATGGCTTTAGTGGTTTGTGGTGGGTTCTGGGTCGTAGTGGGTAGAGGAACCTTGGGTGATGCAGAGTGAGAAGAAACAGAGGTCTCAGGTTCAACTGAGGCCTCTGGGGTGTTTGGGAGGTCAGGAGCATGTGTGGCAAGGCTTTCTTTCTTGTTGCAAGATTCACAACAAAGCTTATTATATCCAGGGATGGAACAATAGCGGGCAAGAACCTCCATTTGACAGAAAATCGATTTATCCCTCAGGCATGGCTCATCTAGTAATAACAGGAGAGAGAACATCACTAAGAGCAAAATTGGAAAAAAAAGATTTCTACTGTATATGAGAAAAATGAGTGACACTGACTTACTTGAAGAGATTTTGAGGACAGGGTTGTCAGGAACCCTTTGTTGTACAGCTTCGTCTGTTATTGTAGAATTTTCCATGGTTTCAATGGTGAGAGAAGACACTGGCTGTCCTGAATACAATAGCGAAGACGGGACAAAATGTTGCTCAAACTTTGGAAAACATCCCTAAACAGAACTTTAAGCAGAAGCCACAAGACCCAAGAAAAGCTCTTGACAACCTCCAAAAGAAAATAGGGCTGTGTTGTTAGAAACCTATAATAAAGCCTGGTGCTATTTACAGAACACAGGGCCCAACCTGGACTTCTTCTTCATGTTTTTGACAAAAACCACAGCATTTTCCACTCTCTACCCACTCAGAGAAACAGAAAAAATTGATAGCTCCTGGTTCTTTGAAGAGGAAGCAGTATGAGAAAGGCTGTAGGAGAGCCTTAGTGCAGAAGTGTTTTAACACAGAAGCTGAAAGATATTTATCTTTATCTATTCAGGAGGTTCTTTATCCAAGTGTATATTTAGGACCATGCAGTTAGAACAGCTGGTGTAATCCATCATACAAGATACTTTCACAAAAAATACATTATATAGTTTATCATATTTTGATGTGAATAGATTTTGTTTTGCCAATTTGGGCCTGTTGTGCCAATTTTGATTGGATTCTTTCATTGTTCGTTAACTCTTAAACATGTTAAATTGGCAATTCCAGCTGTTGGCACTGGCTACATACTTCTCATGTTCATAAAGCAATTATTGTGTGAGATGAGCAAACCATATGTTTGGTTTAATAATTCTGAGCCAGAAGAAAATAATATACTATCTGAGGTGTCCTTATTAGTTCTTGCTTAAGTCTGCTGTCAAAGGATTATGACTAAATGTACATGATGCAGCAGACACAAAACATCCACAGGTTTTTCAAAACAAGAAAAGAAGCATGACTTGTTCATGCAGAGGTATTTTTCTCTCTAACAGAGTATGTAAGATGAGCAGCAAAATAATTGGTTAATCGGTAAACTCTGGTCTCTAATGACACATATTTGGATCTTACCTGGACAAGAACTTAGTTTGCAAATGAGGACTGTTTCTGGCTTCTCGCCTTCACACTCTCCAATGGTGTTGTCGCTTTCCTTGCAGACCACCTGTCTTTGCTGAATCCCTTCGCCACAGGTCACCGAGCACTACCATACAAGCAACACACACACACACACACACACACGTTAAAGGTATGTGAAACGTATTAAACTGTTATTACAGTTACATTTATTAAGCTTCCAAACTCTATCACTGCAGTTAGGTGTGAGAGTTGTCAGAGCTCTTGACAACTACAGTCAGGGTCCACCTACATATGACAGTTATATCTTAACAGTTCATTTGTGTTTGATCATGAAGGAAGCTGTGACATGTTCATGACAGGATATGCCAGTGTTGACATGATGAGCAGTCAGGTTTGCCCTAAAAGTGACATTACTACACTGACAGCAGTCCTTTTCTGTAATTCATGTTTATATCAGTTTTCATATTTTTCCAGAATATGAACAGCCCTACAAATAAAGTGTTAAAATCCTTCTGCATTTTAATAACTTGGCATAAATAAGAAACAGATCTCTTTCAGTGGATATCTACTCTGACTTTATGTACCCATATGTTGTTGTGTTTCCTGCTGAAAGAAGACAGTTTATAAACAGTTTTCAGAAATGAGCTGCTGATTATTCACAAGTGTCCCTCAAATAAGAAATGGTTAAATTGAAAAAAATATTGAATTATTGTAATTTCAGGTGTTAATTTTTACTTTAGATAGTAAGGATTTAACACAAAAACAACAAGAATTAAAAACTGTATGTTTTTGAATGATAATTCATGTAATATTCTTTTTCAGAACAGTAGGGCACAAGTAAGGTACATCCCTGTCTCTGATGGCTGTTCCTGTTCTAAACATACATGTGATTAATGAAATGATAACTTACGAACTGCTCTTAAAGGATGCTCTTACACTTCCTTGTAAATTGGAGTAAGGTGCTCGTAAATGTATCTTAATGCTCACATAAAGCAAAGCGCTAAAGTTGGCTCTATCTGTAAATGTGATTCCTTGTATAAATAGAGACCCAGGTCCCCTTCCTGCTCACCTGAGACCACGCCCCTGTCCTCCACTGGGCGGGGCATGTGGTGTGGTTACAGGCTCTCCTCGTCTCTGGACGATCCTCGGTGCAGTGTTTGCTGTGGACGGGCCTGTTGGTGCCGTTGTGGAGTGCCTGCATGCATTGCACCACCCTGGTCTGGTAGCCAAGCTTCCCGCATGTCTTACTACAGGGACTCCACTCTTCCATTACCCACCTGTAAGTACAACAGGTTATTTGACACGGATTTCCATGACACATGTAATTAAATTTTTTTTCTCTTTATACTTATTCTATCTAAAATGCATACATCATGACAGGATGACATGCAGTATGGAGGCAAAGCCATTATTACCACTTTGCATTAGCATATGTATAGTAGTTGGAAGTCACTTACGAAGGCTGGCTGCACTCTTGAACATTGCAGCGTTTGCGGATGGGTTTGGGTTTTTTGCTAGTTTCACAGAAGTTGCGATGCACTAAACGGCTGTCACTTTTCCTCCTGCATCCATATTTTGTGTACTGTATGCCTGAAGGATGGAAATACAGACATATAACACAAATCTGGGTTCAACCTTAAGTGCAAACTGTGATCTATGTTCCCATGGGGCTATTGGCACTTATAAACATATGACTTGGGAGTGTCTTCCTGTATATATGTTCTAGAAAACAGCAGTGTGCATCCTGTCTAAGCTGACTAAGAAAATGATTCCTTTGTATTCTAAAGTGTTGTTGTTGATTGATGACTTGGATGTGAGTTGAATAGAGCACTGCACACTAATACTGACAGCAGCGAAGATTGATCATAGATGGATTCTGTCACACAATCTTTCCATTAAAAAAGTGATTATAGCATTATAGCTTTCAAGATGTCATCATGATGGATCTGTCCACAGCCAAACTACACAGGCCAAAGACTTCAACTATTGAACTTTCAGCAGTACATTATTTGTCACGTCAACAATGTGGATAATACTCCTAGAGGGGGATCCTCTAGATCTTTTTATATTTTCTGTTTTTGGAAATCTCTTTATTATATTAGTTTTGTTTTGTTTTTGGGTGGGTATGGTTGGACAATTTTTTGTTTATTTGTTTAAAAATATTTCAATTTTCAATGAAAAGTTGTTCAAAAATTAAAAATACACAAATCTAAAATCCATTTTTATAATTTTTACATATTGTTGCTCTCCCTGCAATCGATCAACAAATAACTTGAATCATTCATCAACAATCAAAATTGTCGTCAATTAATTTTCATTCAAAAAAATTGATCAATTGACTCATAATTTCAATTTCATTCAACAACAACAACAGGGTGAAAAAAACACCAGACTAGATGCATGTTTTGCTGTCATCTGAACACACTGTTTGCTATTTATTTTACACATACACTCACTGACCTCCCCCACAGGGTTTGGAGCACTGAGACCAGCTCTTCAGCGCCCACTCATAAGTGTCCAGTTCAGCCAGTAGCACATTGTTGTTGGTAATGAGCGGTAACAGGTCCTCGTGTATAATATACTTATATGTTAAGCTGATCTTTGTGTCTTCTTCCTGGGGAACGACCTGCAACAGAGTAAGGAGACTTAATTAGAAAGCTTGGCATTATAAATAATGAAAAAAAGCAATTACCCACTTCCATCCTCACTCACCAGCACTACAATGCCTTCATGCAGAGGACCAGATGTTTTCAGCGTCTCCTTCCCTCCATCGATGGAATACTCCCACTGTAAACCATTTTCGATGAAGGTCTTTGACTCAGCTTCTTCACTTTTTGCATTCAATATGAAGTTTCCAGTAACTTGATTCTTCACAGCTGTCAGTGAGGAGAAAAAATATATATTATGCATGTGCGGTAAGAAGGAATACATGCCCATCACATTGTTTTTAGTAGCAAAAAAATTTTCATTCATTAAAAATCTGAAAAATTGAACAGTAATTTGGGATTGCCAAAGAATTCTGAGAGTTTCCTTTGAGCAGGGAACGTGTCAGTATGTATTTTGAGATGTCTGGCACTGTGGTCAGACAGCAGTAAATCCTCCAAGTTGTGTGTCATCTCTTCTTCCCATGAGCTAATAAAAGCCAGAAAGTAAAACAGAAGAGGGAGAGTTTGGTGATCCTGACTCACCCTCGTCAGTCGCACAGAGAACTATTGTAAGCTGGAAGATACGAGTCTGTCGCACCTTCTTATACCTAAAGACATTTTAGAGCTCAAGTCTCATTACTTTGTACCGCTTTGTAATGCAAATTCAATTCACTGTACAGATAAAGCTGTCATCAGTGCATTGTGTTCCACCTACTCAGCCACATTCAGCTCAAATTGAAAGTCATTAGCGCAGCAGTATGGCTTAAATAAAAAAAAAAAAAATTTCAGTCACATTGCCACAATAGCACCCATGATTTGACACATCAGCAGTGTTAATTGCACTGACACCCAAAATATTCCCCCAGGACAAATAATGTAGACGTCAAGCTCCCACATTGATGTTTGTTAGTTTGTCAAGCAGATAGAATATAAGACAATTCTTTGCTTCACGCCTACTGCATGAGAAATGTTCAAACTGGATGAGGAAACACCAGCAGAAAGCACAGGCTATGACTGACTTCTCCAGACATTATTCCCCAGAAACTTTACCTCACACTGATCTGGATGAAAGTGTGTTTTTGAGAACATTTCTGTGCAAAGTCTGTAAGATGAAACCCCACAGGAAGCATGCCTGTGGCTACACGTATGTTAATTATGTAAAGCCTTGTATCCTGAGCCTTAATCGCATTCTTTTTAATCCCTTAAAGCAATATTCCACAAAAAATCTGCTTTTGAATATGAAATATGCTCGTTAAGCTTGAAATGTGGTTCTGAAAGGTTTGTAGTTTTCTCCTTTATATAGGACAGCAGCTGTAGTCAGTTTGGATTCACACCAGCATCTCCATTGCGACAGAGAGTCAACATGCCTTATGCAAGAACATTTTCAAAGTCTTATCCTAAAATCTTATTTTCCACTGAACCATCTTCACTGTATAAACACATTGTAAGTTGCTTGTTTTAACCTGATGAAAATACATACATGAACAGAAAATACATTTATAAGTTTAATTATAAGTTCTATAATTATTTATATAATATAATAATTAATTATAAGTAATATAAGTTTCATTTACAAAGTTACCCAAGAGTAAAATGAAGAAAAAATAATTTCACACTATAGTGCCTGCTGTCAGAAATCAGCAGCTGACAGAAAACATAAATTTATCAGTGGTGTTAGAAGCGATAAAATTAGACTTCTGTATTCATAGCACATTTCCTCCTTTATTGAGTAAAGAAGTTGAACTTGATGAACTTGCGCTCTGTTTCTGTAACAGTCAACAGTCAATATCCAACTAGTCTCACAAGGTAAATAACCTAGCAACTACAGTAATGTGAGAGAACATCAAGGTTTTGTACCATTTGGTAAAATTGGCCTTGTGTTTGCAATTTCTATACACAAACCAATTCTGCTACTTAGAACCGATAGCGTAACTTACTCCACAGTCGGTCAAGAATGTGAGACATACTTACCAATTATATGAGGGGAGGTCTCGTTCTCTTCGATAACAATGTGGCGAGCTCCTATTGGGATGTCGAACATTTTCAGCATCCCTAACAAGACAAAGAGACACAGCATGGTACATCTGGGGGTTTTAAACAGTAGGCACTTATTCTAGGCTGTAATAACAGCCATTTATTTCCGAATCAACACATGGGGCCCTTTGTTTGATAATAGCGTGGGATAGAGGCTGTGGTCAAACACAGAAGATTGGGAGGACCTCTGAATTAGTGATTTTGAGCTTAGACGATGACAGACATCTCATATAATGACTCAGCTCAGGCAAATTTGCTCATTTCAGCACTGGACTGTCTACATAGTTGATAATTACCATTCTTTTTGGGCGTCTTGGTGAGAGTAAGCTTCACAGTGCGACAGTGGGAGTTGTCCCCCTCACACACTCCGCATTTGTCCTCTTGCTTGTATGAGCCAACCTCCTTGTCGCAGCCTACATGCTGTGAAGTGGGAAGGACAGAGACAGTCAATCAACTCAGGGTGACTTCTATACAGACTGAGATTACTCCTCTGGGAAAATGATGCCATATGATAATGCATTTGGTTCAGAGCCCCCACTACCTGCTTTGAAATGATGCACATTGGAAACACACTCAGGCATGGTACAAAGCAGCTCCAAATCTCAAGAGAGTATCGGGTACATGGTTGTGGTAAAGATGAAACAAACTAAACAAAACACCGGCATTCACTCCATCTTCTTATGTGTTTTTATTGTGGACAGAAACGGATGCGTTTCAGCGTGATGCCTTCATCAGTGCTGATGATAACATACTCAGACATAACAGGAATGTAGCCAAAACACTGAGCGGCTGGCCTGTAACAATGAAAGTCTCAACCTTCCTTATTGCCAATTTGAAGACTGAGACAAAATAATGACTGTGCATGTTTGTGTTAGAACAGAGTGCTGTATTTCCTTTACAATTATAATATTTACAGTCTGGTTGTCAAATGTCTTGATAATTCTTCCTGAGGGCACTATTTTCAACATCAAAATACACTCTAGAGTGATTAAGGCACTCTGGGAAAATTACGTTTCCAAGCTCAGCTCAATGGAGTGCCCCTGAGGAATATCCAAACTGAGCTCCTTGTCAGATGATAAATATCACCTGACAAGGAGCTCAGTTTGGATATTCCTCAGGGGAACTCCACTGCTTATGGGTGCTGATCTCAGGCATAAAACTTACTCATTAAAAATATTTCACATGAATATCATATTTATTTTAGTGTTTTCAAACCATCTAAAAAGAAGGAGAACTTTAAAAAAGATTTTATATAACTTTTCATTTGTAACTTTCTATTCTGTTTTTAATAATAATGAAATGTTATTTATTAAAAGTTTCAATTAAAGGGGAACTCCACCAATTTATTTGTATCAACGTTGGTTTACAAGTCTTAGGGAGTACAACTGCATATGTGAAAAAAGTTTAATGAAGCCTTTTGTGGCTCAAGAGGAAACATCACTTGGGGCTGAGGACTACAAGGTCGGAAATGGAAAAAATCTGGAGGTGTAGAGTTAGAAATAAGTGAGGTTACCAGACCTCTGTAGCTGCACATTTCTGCTTAGTGGCTACTAGCATAACACAACCCAATCTCCAACTGAACTGTTGCATTGTGGATAATGGTGGCACCAGTTTTGATAAGGAGGAGGAATGTGTGCAATACTTAAGCAGGACCATTTTAAATTGGTGGAATGGTCTTTTAAGTTTTTTTTTTTATCTATAAAATGCCACTCTATTCAGAGATGAAAGTTACAATTATGGGCAATACATTTATCACCTGACAGAAAATAATAGAAAATCTGCAGAGAAAGAATATGATGTGAAGGAGAATTAATCACATTTTTTTCAAAAACTACCACCAGTAAGACCTACCAGACACTCTCCTCGAGCACACACGCTGAAGGGGTCTGAGTAGCTACAGCGGGTCCCATCATGCATCACCTGGTTCATGAAAACCACCTCCCCTGTTTCCTTTGACTTACAGCTCAGCTCACACTTACGGCCCTCTGAAAACACAAAAACACACGCCCACACACACATACACAGAAACACACACACACACACGCCTTAGTTCATCCAAGTACCTTCAGAATCTGATTAAGACATCAGCAGGACACAGAGGACAGATAACACCCACTTGAATGTATATGCATGTGAGCAGCTGCTCCTGCAAATGTAATCTGTTCACTTGTTGATCTGCAAGAAACTTTTAAGCTCCCCTCTTGAAAGAGACTTTGCTTTGCTCTTTACAGACTTACCATCTGGATGCTCATACGGTAGCCAGGTGTGCTTGATGTTGTTGTGGTATTTGTTGCTCCTCTGGACACACTGCTGAGCACGGAAGTCCTCATAAGGACCTGCACACTCCTCTGTGTTGCACATCTGGTAGTCAAAAGCAGACCCGGGGCAATCTCGACCACCGTAGGCAGGCCTGATAAATAACAAAAACAAAATGATGCTCTTTTTCCATAGAGCTCATTTTCAAGGTGTAAATCCAGAAAGCTTTGATGGAAATCTATTTAATACAAATACCACTTTTGGACACCACTAAGTATATTACATACTCAGACATAACAGGAATGTAGCCAAAACACTTAACTCCTCTTACTTAATGTATTTAGTTTCTTTAAGCTGGAACCTCAATAAAGAAAAACATAAATGTTAACAAGAAAAATTATATTGTATTTGTACTATATAAGATACTGAAATTGACATAAAACATGTTGAAAATGGTTTCTTCTACCACAGGTTTGAGTAGCTGACTTTGCAGGCTTGTAGTTACTTAAAAACTTACTTCATTTGGAACAACAGTGACACTCTGGACAGTTTTGGATAAGATTATTTAACATTTTTCAGGCCAGATATTTTGTCTTGTTATAATAGGAAAAGCACAGATGTAATTAATACCATTAACAATGGCTTTATTCCTTTCAAGTGTCCCAGTAAGCCAGCAGGCCCAGTACCAAAGATGTGTCCCAGTTCCAGACTACATATTAATTGTACATGGTATGAACTTTTACTAATTGTCAGCATAACATTGTTTTTTTCAGTTTGTATACTGGAAATTAATTAACTTAACTGATTTATGCAAATGTAAAATATAAAACATGTGGTGATAGGTTTATTGAAATTTACTGAAGAGAAATAAAATGTTTTTTTTCGAAGATGGAACTGTCTCTCCACCATTCCCAATGTGTTTTAATTTTTTGCAGCTGTGAGTGGTTCCTCCATTTCCCTGGTAATAATGTCCATCAATAGCACACTGAAAAATCAAGTTTTTTATTTTCCTACAAACCTTTTAAAGCTTGATTTTGTGACTGTGTCAGTAACTGTGTCCTATTTCCTCCAAACTACATACATACTAATCTTCACAGTATTCTGTTTATTGTCTTCAACATGTTTACCCAGTCTATTCTGCAGGAAATGTTGCAATACATGTACCATCACATGTCAGTCATAAAGAAACTTAAGAAAACCTTTGCCAGTTTAACTTCACAAATATAAAGCAGAATGTTTTTCAAAAAATGTGATAGTTATTATTTGTTTCCTGAGCTCCATTTTAGTCTGCATACTGACTACTTTCTATACTTTGAGTGCACTTTATAAGTGTGAAGACATAACATACACAAAACCTGTCTAGACTTTGTATGTAGTATACAGTCCGTACACTGTACCAGTACCTCTAACTGGATCACCTAAGTGGAATTCAGTCTTTGATGCTATTAAATACACCTGTGGTCTTCTTACTAAAGGTACACACTGCTGGGTTCACATTAGCCTGCTGCTTAACGAAACTGCCCTGCACTCAAGCTAAAAAAACGGATGTGATGTCACAATTACAATATTGGTAAAAAAATAAATATTAAACAGAGCGATCATAAATTAAATTGTCTGGTAGTGTAATATTCATGATAATGCCTTCTTCATTTCCAAACACAGTACATCAGTGTTTCTATTCTCTAACTGTGCACATCCAAATGGTTTAATGGTATAACTTTGTGCTTGCAGTACATCATAGATCAGATTTAGTGCCTCGTTAAATCCTGTAGAAGTCAACTAAATAACTAGAAAAAGTGATAAATTAAGTGAACATAGAGGCATACTATACAGTAGCTCATACTGTTGAACTCTTTAAGGTCAAGTTTCTGCAAAGCCAGTGCTGGATCAAAAACTGGTGCTGCTAGCCAGCTTTGCATTCACACGTTTACAGTATGTCATCATCTGTTGGATGAACACACAGATCATATGAAATATTTGGCCACGGAACAAGTAGCTGCTTTTGTTTCCATGTGTTTTCTTTTTAACTTCTTTTTCTCCTTTTTTTGCCACTAAGAATCAGTTTCCTCACTGCCACAGCACTCACGGAGGGTTGTTGCACTGTCTATTGCGGGAGCGAATTCCACCTCCGCACGTCCTGGAGCAAGAGCCAAACTTTGACCATGAGCCCCAACTCCCATCATGACCCTGAGGCTGCTGGCTGGATCTCCAGATGCAATGGCCCTTGAAGCACCACTAAAATATTACAGAGACAGAATAAAAGACAGAAAGGAAGAAAGGTAAAACCAAAAAAGTCCAGACTAATGACAGTAAACTACTTACCACTACTAAACCATTTAATTTCTATTTCAACTCTTTAGAGAGTTCTGCTTTCTAATTACTGCACCAAACTAATATAATTTAAAGTTGATTTGGATGTGTTTCTCACCTTTCCTGGTGCACACTCTGTTCCATCCACTGGAGGACCTTTTTTGGTCTTACAGAAGTACTGGTTGTCAGGGTGACTGCACCACAGTTGTTTGCAGGGGTCGTAGGTTCGAAACTAAATGAGGAACAACAAATTTAAGCTTCAGTTATTCTTTTGGAAATAAAGATGAGTAAACAAACTAAACAAATCTGTTTTTTTCACCCTAAACCATACTGTACATCACAGGTCCATTTCTCCCAGCTAACTTTAAGATATTTTAATATTTTTTAACTCTCACAGGAGCCAAAGTCTTGACTTAATACAGGGGCATGTGCTTTAGTGTCTCTCAAAAGAGCCCTGATGCAGTATTTCCAAGGAATCTGATATGTTATAATTTTTAACCATTTGACTTTAATGTGTTATTATATATATCCGCTATATATCTATTATATTGTTATCAATTGTAATTGGGAGATTTGTCAGTCATGAAATAAATGTGTAAATAAAAAGACCTCAGATTTTTATAAACAAATGACTCAGATCAAAATTCTGGGAATCACACAGGTGTGAAGGACTTACAGCGGTGCACATTTTATAACCAACACCAAAATCAAAGCGGCACTGCTCATCCATTGAATAATTAATTCCAGGTAGCTCGGGAAGTTTGGGCCACTTGTGTTCAAAGGGATCATCCAACAGGCAGTCATATGAGCTGAGGAGAAGATGAGAATAAATAGAGTCATTAATGCGAATATGAGATCTAAGAAAATCAATAGCATATTGAGTCGCTTCACACAAAAGCTGTGCAGCAATGCACTCATATGGGGTCAAGAGAAATAATGCCGTGAGAGACACTGAACGCACTGGATATATCGATTGAGCTCCTGCTTGCTGCAACGTGACCAATGATAGCGATGGAAAGCTGCTTGGACAAGGGGTGCCATGATGCTGCCCATACTGGTCTCATCAGCGCAGCGATTCCCCTGGCCGTCATGCTCCATTCCTAACCTAATAGAAAACAAGAAAACAGTTCACTGAGCAGCAGGTGCATGTTTTGACAAAGACCAGCAAAGTCACAGGAAACAACAAATCTTACTTCCTCTATGTTGTTAAGCTAAAATAGATATTTTATACTTTAATAGAAGGTGAACCTTGAGTACAGACTGAAATATGTCCATCGAATATAACAAAACTGCGTACACCCCTCTGCAATTTCCCTAAAATGTTAAATGATAAAAAATTGTATTGTCTTACAATATTTGGAGTATTTTTAGGGTGGCCTCAAGGCCTCAAAGTACAACCTCAGGGCAACAAAAGTGATTAAACCTGTGACTTCCAATTAAGACGAATTGCCTGAACAAGTAAGAATCCAGATTGTGAGAATTCATAAAGATCATCAGTAGGCTACTGAACAGGAGCAAAAACAAAGTTGCAGTAGTGGACAGTAAGAATGACAGTACACACAATTCCCTATTTATGCAACCTTGCATTGAAAAAGAAACAGGTAAGCGCTTCTGATGTGGCACAAGTATTATCTGTGGAAATTGGTGTTTCACTGACAGTGCAAAGGACATTTCATGAAGTCAGCCTCTACAGATGATATCCAAGAAGAAAACCATTGCTTACAAAACAGCAAAGAACTGCAAGATTACACTTTGCCAACGACCATGAAAAGAAGCCTGAAGCCTGGTGGCGCACTGTTTGGTCAGATGAAACAAAAATAAATTTGTTTGGATCAGATGGGGTCCAGCATGTTTGCTGTGGACCTGACCAGGACTACCACAGTGACTGCATAGTGCTGGCCATGAAACATGGAAGTGAGAGTGTGCTGATATGGGGCTGCATGAATGCAAAAGGTGTAGAGGAGATGACATTTAAAGATGGCACTAGGAATTTGTATAACCAGGGGTGTACTCAGTTTTGTTATATACTGTATATAATAGTATCTAAAGTTGACATTGCTTGGTCAAATTCTTAACCTTGAATTATACTTTGAAAAAGATCTTTCTTGATCTCCATTCATAACTTTTATTTCCTTTTTTATTAGAAATAGTATAGCAATAGTGTGCATTAGCACACATACAAATTAAATATTAAAAGTAGTAGTTTTTACATTTGGGTATCAAACCTCAATACATTATGAGCTCCATGTGTAGCATTGATTATCCTAAAACTAAAACTGGCAAAAGTTGATATTGAATTCTTGGTCATATTCTTATTCTTGTTCACTCATTCATTGATCAAATATTTTTGATCTAAATCAGATGATTGAGACACTTCAGTTTACACTATATTAGGCAAAGTTCTGGCACAGCTGCTCATGTTAAGACAACATTAAATACTGATGTAGTGAGGCGTTGAAGAAAAAGCCTATGGTGAAATGTGGCTAAATATCTAATAGCTGAAAATTCCCCATCTTATTGTTAGAACACATTTTGGGCACACTAGAGCTGTCTAAGTGCAGTACTCTTCATTCACTACTGTTGTATTGTGCATGGGTAGTGATTTTCTTGGTCCACAGAATGACCTATTAATGACTCTCCCCAATATGATAAGTTGCTTTTAATAATAAAATGTATTGATATTGGTTGTTCTGGCCCTGAAATTACTTAGTATTGGATCAAAAGCCCAAACAGTTGGTGGTATTGCCAACATACAGTACATTTCTCGATCCACCACAACCTGCAGTGGCTGCCAAGTTATTACAAAGAGCTTTTAAGAGCAAAAAAACAGACTTAACCTCTAAAGTGGCATTTAAGATGATGGACATAATAACCCACTCCTGCTCATACAGTGCAGAAGAGAGAAAACCTCATTCACATCACTACAAATACAGCCCTGGAACATAACCTTACTTTTTTGTGTGGGTTTGTACACCAATCTTAGAACTGAACTGACTATACTAAATCGCCATTATAACCGATTAGGGATCTCCCCTCAGTGATGATTAAAAGCACCATTGTCGGCCCAGTTATGACACACACAATGCTGTAAATTACTTCCTGGTTAAAAGCTTATTCAAAGAAAAAGCCACAGAGCAACCATGATGTGATTACTCTGTTGCAGTTGGCTGCTGGGCTACTCACTTTATAAACAGTGCTTATATGAGCCTTGTTTTGTACTGAACTGAAAATAAAAGAGTGAGTGCATTACTGAACTGAAGAATCACTGAGCATTGCAACAGAATGAATGGTAATGCATTCACTTACTGCTGTACATGCTGACGTGAATGGTGATGTGATTGCTTAGCATGGAAAAAACAAACTACAAAGTCAGTGACAACAAATCTTTGGACTGAACTGCATGACATCATTTGCATGTCCTGTGGTTCATTGAATTTGTCTACAAAGGAAGGGTGATTTTTTTTTTTAAACGATGACAGCTCAAGGTTTAACAGTCAAAAAGCTGGAAAGATGACATTGAAAGAGAGTGGAGGTAAATATAATGAATAAAGGAGAATCAATTACAAAGACTTACAACATACACTCTGGCATGCTGGGAAACTTTAATGGGATCATTGTTGTTTAACTGTTCAAAGGCTTCTAAGGCTTTTTCTTATTGGTAGTAAACCCCAGGAACACCTCTTCAGGAAGGCAGACCCCCAATGAGACATTGCATGAGTTACAAAAGCCAGTGGAAAAGGGCAGGGGGTCCCATTTTGGCTCTGTATGGTGCTACTAGCATCTGTCATGTCTTTGTACTGAAATAATGTTTTCTTCAAAGGGTTAGGATACCATCTGAGCTCTCTGTTAACTACAAGGCTTCAACTACTAACAGCACCATTGGCTAAAGCACCCTAAACACAATGAAATTTTCAATCACACACTAACACAATATAACAGTATAAAATGTATCTCATTAAGCAATGGCTCATTTCTTTCTTTTTTGAAATGATGATGTGTTCAAATCTTACTAGCCTTTATAGCGGTAGGTACTTGCTTCAGCTTTGCAGCAAGACTGATTAAAGAAATCCTTTATGAGAAAACCCACTGAAAATCTAATGGAATGGGAGAGGGGGCAGGAATTAGGCGCCCTATGGTGCAGATGCCATCTGTCATTTGTCCTTGAAAATGAACGGAAACGTTTTCTACAGGGGGTTCGGAAATAACACGTTCAGTAATCAACCATGTCTTTTCCCAGTGGGATCTAAAAGTAAGTCAGTTCAATCTAAAGAGCAATTGAACACTGTTACTCAGATGTCTAGTGCTGGTTTGTGAGGGTATTTTTTTTCTTTTATTTGCACTTGTCATATTCACTTCTGAGTACCCTGACTTCTTTAAAACAACATGTTGAGGAGAAAGCACAAGACTTAAATATATCATATTTTTAGAAACTGAGTATGATGCCTCTTTAGGACACATAGTGAAATGTGCAAAAAGTTGGGTGAGTGTTCCTATGGAAGTCCAGGACTAATGTTAAATAGTGTTTTGACATTTAGTTAGGTACCTAACCCTGACCTAACATACCTTTAAACTGCCTTTGAATCCTACTCTTGCCTAAGCAAAGAGCAGATAGTGCTCAGATACTGTTTAGGCTAAAGATGCCATTAGCCGGTACAACAATTGCGTACATTTATTCAATGTCACGTTGTGCAAGAAAACTACAATAAAATCTTGGTCACAATCTGTGTCAGACTTTACAATATGACTATGAGGCATGTCAGACTGTGCGCTGAATGTATGATGAATCTCAGTGCTACAATGTAAATAGAAGTGTATCAAAGCAGAAGAATATTGTCAGCTCACATCATCCATCTGCATCGCTCTGATGTTTTGAAAATGTAGCAAAATCACACAAACTTCTTTTTCATTTCACTATTTGGTTTTTGTGTGCTATGAAGGTATTAAGGAGAACAAGTGTGTTTTCTCCCTAAACTTTATTCAAAGACTGTGCTTACAAAATGTCACACCAGCTAGTGTATTCTATGTCATTTCATGTCATATTCTGATTGGTCTGTTTGTATATTCTGTTCGGTCTAGACACAGGTCGTAGAAGCAGTCATATTGTGATGTGTAATTGGGTCTTAAATTTATGACACGGTCAGAATTTTGCATCAAGCTATCTCTGGTCGCCAAAGCTCTAAATCAGTTGCTGGTGGACGTGTCTCACAGTGCAATCTAGGACCACTGTTTTGGGCTGAGAACCAAAGATTTTAGTCATGATTGTCAACTTTTGCCTCAGAGAGCCCAAAATCGTAGTGTAAAGTGGCCTCAAACTACAGTACCATTAGCTTGATAGACAGTTTCGTTGGCACAAATTAGCAACCCTCCAGTAACAGAAACATTTCAATGCATGAACCATGTCCCTCAACCTGAGAATAAAGAAAAAGAACAAAAAAAATGTTTTCAATTTAAAATTGTGTGTGAGTGTAAGAGTGTAGGCAGGTCTACAGGGTCATCAGGTGGTCACCTCTCACTAATGTTTTACTGATGTTTCCTGACCCAGAACCACTTTCCTCTTTACCTGCACCCACACACTCAACAATTTCTATCACGTGTTCATTCAGTGAGTGATTACAGGTGCAATGTGGTGGTGCAATTCTCATGCATGTGATTGAAGCCTTTGCTTGTTGTATTCTTTTGCATT
Organism: Euthynnus affinis; assembly: GCA_029490765.1. Lineage (NCBI taxonomy): Eukaryota > Metazoa > Chordata > Actinopteri > Scombriformes > Scombridae > Euthynnus > Euthynnus affinis. The sequence goes on along the minus strand of CM055857.1, from coordinate 12,778,488 downwards.
GGTGACTGTTTTACTCCTAAGAAGACTCCTGGCTGTCTTATTTTTAATTATGTAGCCATGATAATAAAGGTTTTTTCAGTATTTGTTCTTTAAAGATCCAGCCTTTGAGGAACAATCCCTTCCCTTTCTTGTGGACAACATAATTACTATAATATATCCATCCATCAAACTTCTATACTCCCTTATCCTGCTCAGGGTCATAACAGGCTGAAGCTTATCCCAGCATGCAGCAGGCAAGAGGCAGAAAATACTGTGTAGGGGTTACCAAGTCAAGTCAAGTCAATTTTATTTATATAGTGCCAAATCACAACTGAAGTTATCTCAGTGCACTTTTCACATAAAGCAGGTCTAGACTGTACTCTTTAATTTACATAAACCCAATATTCCCCCATGAGCAAACACGCAGAACCAGGCTCTAGGTGGGCGGCCATCTGCCTTGATCAGTTGGGTTTAGACAGAAAGAAAGAGGGGGGAGTCTATCACAAAGCAAAAACATGTGGAAGGACATATTCAGACCTATTGGGAATTTATGGCAGTTTTCCTTTCACTTATCTTGCATGTGTTTTGGCTGAGAAACCCAGAGGACTCAGGGGAAACTCAGACAGACACAAGGAGACACACAGGACACAGCTGGTCAGGCCTGCAGGACAGCTGCTGCAAAGAGACAGCTGTTCAAATTGCTGCTCTCATTTATAAGTAATGAAACTTATATTATGATTTTAAAAATTGAATAACATCCAATTTAACAAGGTAACAAGGCAAATTCTGACTCTGCAGTTTCCAACCAGCCACAATTGTAAGCAAGAAGAGAAATTTTCATATATTTAATATGGGAAAGGCTTTGAGTTTGTGTGATTTATTGACCCTTGGAGTGAAATTCACACCTCGTATGGCAGGGGGATATTTGAAATTGAATTTCAGATGAACAGCTGCTCAGATATGTCTGTTTCTTGAGGCAATCAAAAAAGTCTCATGATTTTCAGATTCCACGGGTGATTTTTCCTTCTTTTCTTTTCTCAAGCTCAAAAAAATGCCATACTTGCACTGTATTTCCAGCCTGGAGAATAAGGCTTTATTCTGCTCAGTATATCTATCAGATACCTCCTGTCTAGTGTGTTCAACAAAGGATTATCTTTAATTAAGCATTATCCTTAATTAAAAAAGACCTAATCGATGATGGTGCACTATGTTAAATATAATAAGTTTTCTTCTGCATATTATTAAATATCTGTCAACTCTTAGTCATTTTTTCTACTTTGATTGAGGCAGATTACATTGTGATCACATGAAAAGAGAGATGACAGGAGAAAGGAGACATAAGAGACAGTAAGTTTCCACTGCACTACACTCTACTTCAAATACAAATTTAATGACTACAGAAGAAAACTAATTATGTTCATCATTGATTTCAGTTTTTACCAGTTTCTAAAGGAAAACATCCAGGTTTTTAAAAGAGTGGACCACTTCAAACAGATTTTCACCCTGATTTTTGTTCACATACTGTACATCATCAAGTCCTGTTTCTTACACTGTTCACCACAGTTTGCTGCAAAGACAGTTTAGCATATACCTCTTGTAATACAAAAGTGAAGTAAAAAAGAGGGTGAAGACATGAAAGATGATTAAGCTGCTGATTGTATTTTGATCCGATCTGATGTGATTTTTGCAAATTCAAATAAGGTCTAAAACAAGATAAAAGCCTTAGATTCCTGGATTTTATCTGATGTTACTAATTCAAGTTTTGGGCATTTTAAAGGTGGCCTTGGCAGTGATGCATATGTACATTTCAACAGCAAGTCCCTGTCAATCCCTCAGTCAGTGTTACAGGCTGCATCACCTGTGCAGACACCGACCATTCACTCACCATAGGAAACAATTTAAAAAGCACTCAGATCTGTGTTGATGTTGTCCAGTTTGATGAATGTGATGCATTCAATTGTTGAATTAGTCATGCTTTTTGACCAGGGCGCTAAGCTCTGACAGGCATGCATAGAGTCTGCCCTCTTTCCACTGTTAGTGAATGAAGAGGTTAGTGACCTGTTCTTCTGTTCTTTTGTGTGATGGGAGAGTCAATCAGGTCTGTCTGGCCAGTTTGCAATGTTTGTGCTGCAGCAGGGGGCGGAGTTCACAGACGCTACCTCCAAAGCCTTCAGAGCCCCATTAGAGGAGAAAAAGTGTGTGTGAAATGGAGCAGTAGTCATGTATAATAACTCTGGTTTATGACCATGGGCAAAAGGTGCTAATGAGTCAGACTGCAGCTCCACAAGCTGATATACCGAGGGGATGCAGCTTGCTACACTAGCTAATGATTAAATAAGCCTTATTTCTCAATAAGTCAGTGTTTAAAGTTGTCTTAACACAAACAGTCATACAAACAGCTGAAAATGAGTAAAGTTTACTGATCTAAATTGGAAAATATTTGTCATGGGAACAAGTAGACAAGACTAAGATTATGATCATGCATTGGTTGCCAATTTCAGTTCAGTTGATACTCAAAATGTATCGAAGTTTGACACCCAACCCCAATGAGTACTTCTGCTTTTTATTTGGCTATTTGGCTAGATGTTACTGCTAAAACTTACTTAAGTGTAATTGCGAGACTTTTTTAAGAGCATTTTTCACATCGTGGTATCTTTTTGTGATTAAATATTTGTAATCATTCATTAGTTCACTTTAAATAATCCACAAAAATAACATAATGTAAAATTGTGACACCATGTTATGAGTATTATATATACTAGTAATATTCTGAAGGTAATGAATATATATAATATGTGTATATACAATAGATATATATACTAAAGCATGTGGTTTGTATTGATACATTTACTTGCATGCAGGAGTCAGTTGTTTTCCAACAATACAGCTGAATAAGCTCATCTTGCCTGGCTGAATACCTGCATGCACATGCTGAAGCAACTAGATGCTTTATTTGTTAAGACAACAGAGCCCCGTTAAAGGGCTCTGCCTTTGATTACAGACTACAGTTACCATGCAAGACTATCAGCTTAATTGGATGCAGCACAATCCTGTGAGACTCTGCTGGTCCTTTCATCATCATGCCATTACTCACACATGGCCGGTTTCATGAGCAACCACAAAGGCGGAGGAGAAGCCGTCCTCATGGTTCAGAGTGCAGCTTCTCAGTGGGTGGCACATCCCAGTCACTGGAGCGTAACCTGGGCAACAGAAAAGACCACACAGTCCTAATAATCAAGTACCAAGATGAAGGTCGTGACATTCTCATGCAGTGCTGATGATCCGGGTGGAAAATTATCACTTGATGTGACATTATTGAACTTAGCTATATATGATGTAATTGCAGTCATTGTGAAGGTCTGGCTGTCAGACTCTGGAGTTAGGATTAGAGCATTTGAAAAATAACAGGATTTGAAGCATGCTCGTCACTCTCTTTAAGTGATGAAGCCCACATACTGTATCTATATGTATGTATTGCTTTTACAATTAAACCAAACCTCTCAAGGTGAACAAAAGGGAAGGGAAATGTTTCTAATGAGCCAATACATAAAAGTACATAATTTACCACTTAAACATGTTGAATTTGTGTATTCAGAGAGGTTAGGCATTCAGAGCCTAACCAAGGACATTCCAAATCAAAATACTGAAGCCTTTATGTCTGCAACAAAACATCTTAAAAGCCAGGAATGCTTAATGCTAATAAACAGCAGACACTATAAAGACTTTTCAAGTGGAGGGGGAGTAATAGAAATCCTATATGATAAAAGATGTACTGAATATCTCCTCTCTAAAGAAAGTCCTGAAGTAAACAGCAAGCTTGGAAGCCTGTCATCATTTCCCCAGCAGACACTTGCCTGGCAGAACAACATTTCACACAGTTCACCAGGACAACAAACTTTTAAGCAAAGCACGAACATCAAACATAACTCGATCAAGAGGTGTGCAGCGATTCAGCTTAGCGCGTTTGGTTGGGTTCAGAAGCACGCTCGTTCTGGCCTTCTTTTGGTGGCTTTCAGATAACTTTCATGCTTTCTGACCTTCAGAAGACCTTTTTGGCATGCAGGTAAAAAAGCAGAAAATGCAGCAGGCAGACAGCCGATGATAAAGACTCTTGAAAAGCATGTATATCAGGTTATTTTAGAGGTGTTGAAAAGGAGAAACATCTGCAGCAGTTATTTCATAGCAGAGTGTTTTTTTTTTGTTTTTGCTACAGTGTGATCATGACTGAGGCCAGTTTTTGATCCAGATGGTTGATGTTTTTTTTTCTTCAGGATGGATTTAGTGTTGCAAGTGAAATAGTGAGACATGAAAGAAGTTGTGGAGCATGACCCTTTATCTGAAAGGCAGATAAAAGGGATTCAGGAGAATGAAGACTACATTCCCATGAAGAGACAACTGGAAACTTTGCACATTGAAGCAAAATGGTGCAGCAGCAGCAGCTGGGGTCAAAATTTTGGCTCTGTACTGCTGATGTCATGAGTGAGGAGATAAGTGGACTCTATCATCTGGTTGATAAACTCAAATAGTGAACAAAGTGCACAGGAAATAAGCCAGTAAACATGGAGAGCAAATCAAAAACACTTGAAATCATTCACAGGATTTGCTTTTGCAAATGTGACGAACTCACTATCACTTAACAACATCATGTGAGATTCATACAGTTGTTTCATCTCCATTTGCTTCTCACCATAAACTGAATGGATTTTCCTCTATTTAGCCCACAACCCAATATTTATATTTGGATATAGAATCTACCATCTCACAGCTAAACTTTGACAAGAGAGTGCGATGCCTGCTCGTGACCCCGAGACTCAGCACCAGGTCCAGCCCAACAGAGTGCAGGACGCCATAGAAACTGGGCTTGTTATGAACACAACACAACTGCAGCTATGGCAACATCCGGAGGTGTGACAAGCAAACCAGGTAGCCTCAGGTCGTCCTCTAAACATGACACGTGTACTTTAGAGGTAAAAATATACACAGGTCAATGCAAGATATTGAACTTGAGCACAGAGAATTGTTGTTTATTCTGGACCCGGTTTCTCTGGCGCCTAGGTTGCTCACTTCAATTTTGTGAAAGATCATCTCACTGTTGAAGTGCTGAAAAGAAGAAGTACAGCATAAGACAAACGCTAAACTGACAGAACATGTATGCTATGAAAGTCCTAATCATTACATACATGTAATATTAGGATTGAGAACCATCTACTGATTATTTATGAGTGAGATTCAAGTTAAGTTCTGTTAACAAAACAGACTTAATGAAGAATTTACATTAATGACAAACAACAAACATTTCTGTTTTTTCTCTACATGCCAAAAAACTTTCTTCAACAATATCAATCTCAAATTTTCATATCCAGGGTGGCATCAATGTCAAGTCAGCAAGGTTTTGGAAAGCTACTCAGTAATTTTCCTGTGAGGTCGCTGTTGGCAGAATTGGATTCATGGCCTCAGCTGCAGCCTCCACTTTTAAGTTTCCATCGACCTTACCTGGGCAAGACTTGAAGCCAACCCCTTGTGAATGGAAGCAGATATCAGCACTCAGTCTGCACAGGCCTCGATCGAGAAAAATACAGTACCTTGCATACCTGCGGGACCAAAATCTTGCCTTGTGAGGAAGATGGCGTGGTCATGGTATTCGGCGTGGTCGGGGTCACGACGCTGCTGCGTGTTGGCCCACCGACACACCTGCTCCAGGCTGCGGGATGGGTTGCCACGCTCAATCAGACTTATAGACTGCAGAGACGCAAGGACCAGGAGAATATTTTTACCACTCAAACTGTGAACAGAAAAGTAATTGCTCACCTTATCAATTCCCTCTAAAGGTACTTTCACATTCAAAATCCTGAAAGAAGACACATTTATTCAATTTCCCTGGAAAAGTCACAGAGTGGGAACATCTGCACAGCCAAAACTAGAGATTACATTCATTACATTACATTATGACATACCAACTGTCTGACACATATGAGCATTGAATCCATATGTGAGACTTAATTTATAAGTTCACCTGAGCTTGTATTCCTCCTGTGTAAATGTAAACGTATTCAAAAGTTTATCTGAAGGTATGTGGAGCTTCAGCAGACATACTAAAATAAAGTGGATATTTTCCACAGTTGCAATCTTTTTAGTGCCTTCCTTTCCCTTCCCTCTTTGTATCTACATGGGCAGTGTTTTCCTGTTGAGCTGCAGCGAAAGGATTGTAACAAAAATAGGGAATTTGGCACTAAAAAGACTAACTTTGAAAGATATTGACTTTATTTGACGGATTTGGATGGCTGAAGTTTTGTATTAACGTCAAATAAATGTTTAAATACATTTTTGCAGAGAGGGAGGACTGTGGATTTTGTCCCCCATCACTTACATTGAAACTTACATCTACATCTTCTAATGGACAGTTTAAACAGGAGGAGCATGAAAAACACTGAAACTGTTGTTTTACAATGTACTTAAAATATTCTGAACCTGCATTTTTAAACTCCCTCTACCTGATTTTCGGGTGCCTGACAGATGTCATAATGCTGCTAATATGCAGCACCGTATAATAAAGTTCAAATTTCATTTTGAATGGCACCTTATGCAAATAAGTGTGTATATAAATTAGAGGACATAGAAGACAGATCTTGTTTCCCCTCAGTTCACTGTGTCTCCAGAAGGGCCAAGTTTATCTGGTGAACACAAAAACTAGCCATGTGTTTTTTCTCAAACTGGCAAGGAATGTCAAAATTGATTAACAACTGCAGATACGGTTTCAAAGTGGGAACAAACATTAAGTGGAAACAGTAATGTATTCTTTTGTTTTGTCTGTCATGTCTCAAAAATCCATCTAAATCAACAACAAAATTCTGTAGAGGATGAAACTGTTTGGAGATTGACAACAACACTTTTTATGCACAGTGTGTAGGGACCAGGAAAAATGTGTCCAGAGGAGCTGGTAAACATTTTTTAAATTCCTATGTAATATGGGTTATTTCAAGTAGCATCTACTTCTGAATATTTCGACCATAATATAAGCCAGATGGGACTATTTCAGTATGTTTGGACTCTGCCTTGTATACATATAATTTATGTGTCACATAAACAAAATATGATAATGACTGATAATTAATACAGTGTGCAGTGCTGAGCAGCGTTATCATTAATCACTGAAATGATGTATTATGCACTTCTCAACTCAAGTTAATTTAACAGTTCATTTGCTTTAAATGTGTTTACATTTTTACACACAATCTCTAGTGCTAAGTATTATTGCTGCAATGATATAGCAGTAGTCACAAAGGAGCACCTGCCAATCAGACAGTGCAGCACAGAGTCTGCCTTCAGCATGATCAAATCACACACTCCTAAGGGCCCCTAAGCAGCCAGGGGCCCCCAATCACATTGAAAATGTACAGATATAATATAAAGATATATAATATATAAGATATAAGATATAAATGTACAGACTACTATACATTATGTTATGTTAGTTTCAGTCTTAGTCAGGACTTTGAAATAAATTTTTGTGAATATGAGGAAGGGATGTAATAATGTTTTCATTGGTAGCAGTTTTTTTTTTAAATCACATTATTTTATTTTGGTTGCAGTTTTTCCCAATTCCTGCAATTTTACCATAATAAGAGCACATCAATCATCACACATTGTGTTGCAATTTCCCTCCATAAAATCCTGGAGGGACTGGTTTGTATGAATTACAGTACACTGCACAAAACAAAAATTGTTTATTTCAGTATTGTATAGTTTGCCACAACAAACATTATAGTGACATCTTTTTCATTGGATGTTGATGTATTGTCTGGAAAAATGTGGCTGCCATTCTATTGTTTTGACTATTGAGTCATGGTGGGGAGCATAGTCCCTCTTGTTTTCATTCCAAACTAAATGTTAAATATACTGTATAATTTCCTTTAGGCTATAACAGCAATGTAATACTAGGTTTAAATTACTGTTTTGTTATCATTCGACAGGGATTCATTTATATGAAAATTTGTCAGGTTTCAAACCCAGTCCTGCATCAAATGTCTTTGCCTTGAAAGCTGTGCAAAATACACATATATTACATAACAACAATATATGACATAGCTTACCTGTCGATACCCGACCATTATCATGCGGACAAGGACAATGTTGATGTTGGTTCCCAAAGATTCATCATGGTAGATTTCATCAACCTGAAAGCAGCAAAGAAATCAGTCACTGCTCTGAAGGATAAAAAGAACACAGTTTTTGATGAAGGTGATTGAGAACATCTTATGATACTGAGTCTGCAGAGGACATACAATATAAGAGTACATTACATCCAATAAGACCACCAATCACATTGCTGTCCTTGAGGTAGAGTATTAATACTAATACACATCATATATTGTCAGATATCAGTCTGTGGAAAGAAAAATAAAGTGATTCTTGAAATCAATTTGCTTTTCTAAAATCAGTTGAAGCAAGTAAACATTTATTTGAAACTATACTGATAGTGAGTGCAACAAAACGTGATCATGTTTTTACAGTATGTTGCTGCCTTCACAGATTTTTATTTCTGTGGTCCCAGCAGTCTGACCATGGGGGAGTTGTTTTTTGTAATGAAATATTGTGTTAATACACTGGCAATCATCCAATAAAACCAGTGTTGTTATGCAATGGGAAAGAAGCCTGACCCAGAAATGTGTCAACTGCTGTTTGGCTTTATAATAATGCTGTGGTATGTAGATGCTTAACCAAGGGCCAAGCTAGGATCCCATTCAAATCCCATTGAAATTTCCACTTGAGCGTGTTTTATTTTCATCAAAATGGTCGCTGTATAAATGTCAGCACTCCTCTGGGACCCTATAAAGCCAATGAACTGCCTCGCTTTGTGGTTGATAACTAAAAGTTCAGAGGAAAATAAGGGACGGATATTTCTTTTTCCATAAATCAGTAAGTCATTTAGCTGGGGCATGTTGGTTATGGATTGTAATTAACAACAAGCCAAACAAACTGGCAACTCTCAACTGGTAAATATGGAGTAATTTAGCCTCACAAAGCACCCTCTCATTTCTCCGTGTGACTTCTGAACTTGTTTCTGAAAGGAAACACATGTTTTACAGCTGGCATTTTAAGGCACGTGGGTTCGCATGTGGCAGAGTCATATATTTAAATTGCTATATTATGTTCCAAGTTTCGAAAATAATTTATGCAACATCTGTACATAATTTATTATCATCGTCATTATCTGATGATGAAGGCGATATTTTATTTTTCCCATCAGTTTTTATTGAGAATGGTCACACTTATCAAATCAGCTTAGCCTCTCCTGTAAGTTCCTACCGAGCAAAAACTATTATTAAAAGCTCCGTTAACCAAATTTAAAAAAAAGTATACAGTATATATTTTCTGAAATGTGAAGTGGAACTATTTGAGGTCCCTCTGATTCTGGAAATAAATGCCCCATTCATTTTCCCAATGTTACATGGCTCACAGCTGAAACATCTCCAAGGCTGGGATGAACATGAAACTCTCCGAGATGAACAACTGCGTAATAACGTATTTTCTGTGATGAAAAGTTGAATATACAATCAAATTCCTTGAAGAGGTTCCTTCTACCCTGGGCCCCAGATCTACTGTCCATTATTAATCTCCTGATGGTTTTAAGATGGCAAGCATCCAGTCTATTTTAAAAAACCTGCCCTTGATCCAACCCAACCAAATAACTACAGAGCTATATCGAAAATACCATTAATCTCCAAAATTCTTGAAAAAAATCATTGCACAGCAGCTTCTTGAGGTCATAGAAGGACACAATATTTTCAATAAATTCCAATCTGGCTTTCATCAACAACGTAGCACAGAAACAGCACTACTAAGAGCGACAAATGACATCCTCATGTGGGCTGACAATGGCAACCATTCTATCTAGGTCCCGCTTGACTTAACTGATGGTTTTGATACTATCGATCACTCCATCTTGGTTGAATGTTTAAATAAGTGGGTAGGTATCTCAAGCTCTGCTCTCAATTGGCTCTCGTCCTACCTGTCAAACAGGAAGTTTCAGGTTGTCATAGACAACTTTGTGTCCTCAACTGTCCCTACAGTCTGTAGAGTTCTGCAGGGTTCGATTCTTGGTTCCTTTAGGCAACCTGGTTAGTCAGTTCAATTGCATCTTGACTGCTACTACTGCTATGCTGATGACCTGCTTCTGTATTTTTCAGTTAAGTCAAACAGTATGGGTTATATTGGTACACTTCATGACTGCCTGTCTGCTATTAAGTATGGATGCCACTCAATTTCTTTCGGCTCAATTGAGACAAAATTGAGGTTCTCATTGGTTATAATAAGTTTTTCTCTGAAGTCAAACCCTGTTATCAGCCCTCTGGCCTCAAATGTTAAACTCTTCTCAAGAAACCTGAGTGTAATCTTTGACTAAAATCTGAACTTTGACCCACACTTAAACAAGCCTGTACAAGCCTGCTTTTTCCTACTCAGGAACATTGCAAAAGTGAAATCAATGCTATTATCCAGAGATCTATAATTACTAATCCACTTCCTAATTTTTTTCAGGCCTGGACTACTGCAATGCTCTTTTTTCCTGTCTTTTTTCCTGTCTCTCAAGGGTTTTAAAAAATTCTCAAAATCCATCACTACTGACTTGACTTCCCCATAAAGGGGTTGCTTATCTATTTTTCTGTATAAAACTGTAGATGTATGTTGTTCATTTTTTGTACCTGTATCATGTGCAGCACTTTGTAACTTTGTTTTAAAAAGGTGTCTCCTCCTTCTGGCAGTGAGAGTAATTACAAAAACACTGTGCTTATGTCATAGGCTCTGTCGAAGCCTACTCCATTGCTACTGTTGCGGCTGTAAAACCAAAGTAGCCTAAATACCCAAAATGGAAAATAATGATACTGTAATAGTGATTTAATGTCACAACAAAATCAACATGACGCATACATTTCACATAATCAATTATACATTTAGGTATTTAAACAATGTGTGAATAAGCAAACATCACCAAGAAACTTGTGATAAACATTAAAGCCTTTTTTATAATTAATAACGCAAATATATGTTCCTCTATTGGTGTTCCATTCATGAAAATAGAGTGAGGCAATGGGGGAAATTAGGCTAAATAGCGTATAAACAATAAATGTTTGTGAGTAGGCTAAATCATCTTTATTTGAACACATCTGATTATGCGTATCCCTCAAACACACTGAGGACAGACTTTCAGCAACTTGACTGTGACATTTCCACAGACAGCTTACCTGCACTTCAGGCACTAAGCAAAGGTTTTATTGCAGGTTACTCTCCTCTGCTCTTTTTATAACTTAATTGTGACTTTGTTGTCAGATCACACACTCCAACTAATTCTGTCGCATAGCAACTTAGACTGTTTAAACATGAACTGCCTAGAAATAAATGCATTTCATATATGGGTGGCAGTTAAAGCTATACGTATAAATGTATTTTCATCTTCACTGTTTTTAAAAATAGGAGTTGCTACACAATATTTTTTCGGAAAAGTCATGACATGAATATTTTATTAAAATATAGTAACGTACAATTACTCATGGCAGTTCTAATGTTAATACTTTCAACAAACAAGTTAATCATTAGCGTCTGCAGTTCAGGACTCTAATCCATTTGTCTCCCTCTAATCTTAAAAGAGTTTTTGGAGTTGTTGCCCATGAGCTTCCTGTCAGTATTAATGAAGCTCTCTCTTGGTTTGGCCTGTGACAGGCATGCATCTACTTCAGAAACACTTTCCCTTGACTTTCGCCCTATCTTCAAATAAGTAGTTTCAAAAATAGTTGAAGGGAACAATATCTTTGACAAATTTCCATCTCAGCTCCACTGCAAGTCACAAATGACACCTTACGAGTGCAGGATATTTGTTACACCATTTTAAGTGCAGCCTTTGATACTCCTGATGATGCCATTTTTCTGGAGAGATTCAGGCACTGAGTGGGCGTACAGTAAGTAGAACTACTATAAATTGTTTTTCTTCCTTTTTATTCAACAAAGTGTTTGAAGTGGCTACTGGCAATTCTGTCTATTCCTTTGCTCATTTTGTGTGAGGTCCCACAAGGCTCAATATTTGATGCTATTCTATTCCGTATATGCTCCCCTTTGGTCACTAACATTATGCTGATGACACTTGAGGTCTTCACAATAAATCTGCTGTATCACTATCAATTACTGGATGGCTTCTAACTTAAAAAATACTGACAAATGTTCTGGTAATTGGTCCTTGGGCAACAAGCTGTTTTTAATCCATGTGCCTAAACTTCAATCACCGCATCAAAGGACTAGTTTGACTTTTTGCAAAATATAATTATTCACTCTCTTGACGAATTTGGGTGGAGAAGATTGATACCCTTCTCACATCTATTCTCTAAATATGAGGCTGGTACCAGAAGATGATTAGCCTAGTCTAGCATAGACTGGAAGCAGGGGGAAAGAGTAACCCAGGCTTTGTCCAAAAGTAAACAAACAAACAAACAAAAAATCCAATTTCCAGCACCTTTAAATATCATTAATTTACTCATCATATATTGTTTGTTTGTTTGTTTGGGTACAAAAAATTAGATGTAAAGACTGTTTCTTGGAGCCAGGCTAGCTGTTTCCTTTCTAAACTATTCCTTTGAGAGTCTTGTCTCAATTACAGTTTATATAAATCAGAAATTTTGTCAAAATCTCATAACTGAAGCAAACAAACTTCACCTATACCTTTGTCTCCACCTAAACGACAACAACTCTTTATTTACCACCACTTAGAACAGAAAACGTCTCTCTCTTGCTATACAGTTCTGTTTCTCAGTTAGTTTTAGAATTCAGTTTAAAGTGCTTTAAATTACTTACAAACCTTTATATTATTTGTCTCCATCATCTGTTGCACTTAACCCCAAATTCTTACTATTCAGCTCTGGTGAGCAAAACCTTCAAAATGTTTTTGTTCCAGGCTCAATGCTACAACACTATGAGCAGCCTCCCCTTCAGTGTAATATCAGCTAAGTCAATGCCACATTTTTAGAATACCTCTTAAAGTCTGACATTTATACAATGTATATTAACTTTATATTATTTTTTATGTGTATTCATGAAGCACTTTGTAAGCACTGTTCTGGAGGTTAATGTGAAATAAAAGCAATATATTTACTCATATTACACATTTTTGTTGCAAAAAGATACAAAAAAGAATGAGGAGGCCTTACATTGCTGTTGAAAAGTTCATGAACTGCTTTTAGTAGTTGTCTGTTGATCAACTCTCAGTCTGTCAATAACATGCAACACTGATCTGACAAAAGTCATTGATTAATTGGTGTCACTGCACTTGCTGTGAAATCCACAAGAGCCCTGAGGTAAAGTCCAATGCTTTCATTAATTCTACAGCAGAGGCGCCAAACATCTGTGATGTTATTTCTGTCCATAAACTTTAATCTCCTGTTATTGATGATGAAAGCATATGCAAAGAAATCCTTTGGGTTTTGCTGTGCTTCATGAAAATTATGAGAAGGAGTATAAATATCCACACAATTACAGGGACAACTGTCCATCCATATGGCAAAACTAATATATAAACAAACAAACAAATAACTAGAAAGAACTCAGAGGAGGCAGACTTTCACCAAGGTTGTTTTCATTGCCAAAGAAGCAGCTTCTTTTTCTTTTTTTATTGAAGTTTCATATAATGAAATCTCTGGTTTTTGTTTTCTTGATTTAAGCAGAGGTGTTACAGCTAAAGATCCAGCATCTAAATCTAGTTTTAGTGTTGTTTTTTTTTCATTAATGTGAACAGTGATGTTGTCCAATCTCAAAACCAAGACGCATCTTGTGTCCTCTTCCAGGCTTTGTCAGTAATCTATCCTCGTGCAGGCTCATAAAGACAGAAATGTCCAGGGATTCAGATATGCCAAACAGAATAACAGAGCACTACTCCTTTGCTGAAACACCAACAGTGTGTGTCAGTTTGCTTTCTCTGGGTAAAAATTACGACCGTGCAGAACAAAAGCTCTGTCACTGATGAAAGGCTATCTTGGCCTAAGTCCAAATTTGCTCTGGGACGCAGGGCTACACCCAAGGCATTTAAGCAAATATTCCATTCACAGAAGCCTATTCAGGTCAATAAATGCTGTAAAGAACACTGGAATGACCCCAAATTCTCCCAGATTTGTTACGAACTCAAATTCCTAGACTGGTCTATACTGACCTATATATGTGTGTTTTTGTTGAACACGAAACAGAGAAGCTTTTGAAAAATTAAGACAACATCAAAAAATAGCATCCTAAAAGTGCTATGATGACTTTTGTGAACACTGAAGTTGCATATTTTTCTTGACAGGACTCAAGTCAATTCATTCAAAACTTTTTGGTGTGTCCTTCTGAGGGATGGGCCGACCCCATGCATACTGGGATAATTACAAAGCCAGGAGGAGCACACAGAGGGCTGGAATCTGACTGTTGTGACTGAAAATGAGAGTAGCAGCTGTGGGCTACAGGCGCTAGGTGTCCCTGGCTTGTGTACAGCATCACATCGACGTGGACAAAACCTGGTCCGTGCTCAAACAACACGGCCATTGTGCGGCAGGCACCTCAGCAGTCACCTTGGCTTCGCGCAGACAGGATGTTCAGTAATCAATCCCTCAGGGAGAGTTTCTCCAGGTGGTACTACACATTCTGCAGCCACGGAGCAGGGATTCAGAGGGATTTGAGTGGGCAGAGCTCTTTCAGACACAGCAAGCCTGTGGCTTACAAGTGGAACTAAGGAGTTTTGACCCTCGTTTGTTTAAACTGCTTCTTTCTCTCTGGAGGTTGTACAATTTCCTGTCAAATTTGACTAAGCATGAAGGGAAATATATGGTCAACTGTTAGAACTTTGCTTGATTTCACTCTATAGTTCAGACAATTTTAATTCTAAGGACTTCCTCAGATTTACTTTTTTTCTGTCAGTGATCTGAAATACTCATAAATGCACATCAGAAAGCTCTATACACTGAGGACTGACAATTACAGAGTACGCTCTCACAGCCACTTCACACTATCAGCCAAGGTCATTAAAATAAGACATTTCTCCCTGTTGAAGATATTTGAGGATGGAATGTGAATGAAATATCTTAATTAAATAAACACATCATTCCTTGTAAGCAGAACTGGGCAGTGTGAGAGGACCTTCTGGCACTGGTTTCCATGACTATCCCACACAGCTCCCAGTCAACTTTCTAATTGGTCTAGTGCAGCTAATCAGACCACCATGCAGGGTCCAAATGGTAACTGTTACAGAGTGAAACCAGCACCCTGTGAAAATCTGACTTGGAGGATTTGGGTCCAGTAAGTAGATTATGGTGGTAGGAGCTGGTGGAGCCCGTAATGAATGAGCTGAGAGTTTCTTTTTTTTTTACCTCTTCGGTAATCCATAAACAGCTAGAGAAAGTGGGGGTCTGGAGACAAGTGTGGCAATGTCTGATGTCAGAGAGGACAAGAAGGAAAAATATAGATCATGATATAATATCTTATGTTGGGATTTTACATATAGAGAACTCAACGACCCTGCCATAAAAGAAAGAAGAGGAGAGAATTTGATGAGAGTTATATAAAGAATCAGAATAGAACTTACTATGTTCATGAGTGTGAGAACGTAATTCTGCACATGCTCCTTGCCATGGAAGCGGACCACTGAGTCGTCCACAGCGAGGAGCACTTCGATGTTATAGTCGTCTTTCTTTGCGTGCCTGCGCTTGCGCTCGGACTCAGACAGTTTATGTTCGACGAGATCCAGAGCTGCTGGGAGGTCTGCAATCCCGAAGTCTGCCACTGCAAAATACGACCAGCACATAAACAAGTCAATGAACAGACATTGGGAATCTGATACATGTATGATATTTCTTCTCTTATTTCAGCGTCTGTGAAGTGATATACGGCTGTGTCAAAGCCAACATAAAACAAAGTTCTGTCTTTGAGTCTCAGGATGAGCAGGAGGAGTCCTTAGGGATTATTGATGGGGCTGTGGACTCTATATATTCTAAGTCACTCGATCACAAATACTCCCCTGAGACTCATAAATCATTGGCCTACAGAGTCAGAAGTGTATTTTCTCTCTGCTCCACATTCAACTTAACTATAATATGTGCATTCAGAGTATGAATCCCAGCTGATTCACACCAATTCCAAAGATCATTCATCCATGTCATAAAGCTCTAAAGCAGCTTAGAAGTGTGATATTCATGTGCAATATATCTTCTATCAAAAACTGTGTTTTGACACTCATTTAAAGGTATAAATTGTGTGAATTTGGATTTTAGAGATTCAGGCCATGACAGAAACTGTGAGATCAAACAGGTGAGCTGAGATGTAATGTCAGATTTTTTTAAAAAAACATACAGTGATCCACAGGTGTAGAACATACTTGAGGGCAACTGGAAATTGTTTCATTGTGACACAAACATTATAGATGCAATAAATCAAAAAGCACTCAAAGAGAGCATATCACTGACATGACTGCATCAAATCAACAAATGTTTAGTCATTTTTCAATCTCCATCTGGATCTGCATGAAAAGACGTGTAGTGAGAGACAATTTTGGGATACATGCACAAATTATATTCAGCAGCAGTTCATTAGAAAATAGCAAATACGTCTCACCAATTTTCAATGAAATCTATTACAAATGCAGGATGTTCTGCCAACTAAACAAGCAAAAGAATAAACAAACCGATAAAGAGGATAGAGGTAATAAAACAGAATTTGTTGAACACGTCTAGCAGAAATTGCCTTGTTCTAACATTCATGTATCTCAAAAACTTGGTATGTTGCTTGAAGCTATGAATTATTGCAATCAAGTGCAAACCAATCCACATAATTTCATATTTGAGATGGTTGTTATTAAAGCCTGCCAGATACAAATGGAGACATGACACATTATCTTGTGTATACTATAAAATCCATTAGATGAGGTATTATCAGAAGCACAGTATAATGCAGAACAATGAAGGATAAATGCAATGTTCTGCAGAACTCAAATAGCTGGCTCCAGGCAAATATCATGAAAAGCAATTTATTACAGATATAAATATAAATAACAAATCATATCAGATAAACAGATAAATGTATCACAGATAACAACTTATTTGCAACAGTTGCAGCAGAGTAAATTAATATAAATAAGTTAAACAACTGCAAAAATTCAATTGTTGAATAAGCAGGAAACAAGACAACAGTTACTAATTAATACCACATATTCTTACATCATAGAGATTAGGCACAAATAGAAACACTAAATGAGTGTGATGGAGCATAAAACATTATTTCAGTTCAGGTGAAGTTTTGACTGCTGTGGTTGAACTGATACTTTAGGAATGATTGTTATGGAGTCTATTAAAGGCCCCATCACCTGTTCGGCTCTCCCAGAGGGACATGACAGTACTGTAAAGGTCAAAAATGAGGAGTAACACCATGGAAAAGCTTTCACAACAGCAAAGTGTAAGATTAGTCTTGGTGAGAGTTGATACCTCACGTTCAAAACAGTAATAGAAAGGGTAAACAGCAGCAACAATATTCAAAGACGTTTGCCAGCTGGATGCAAATGCAACATCAGACAGTTGCGTCACTTTATAGGAGATTATAGCTGTAAAGAAAAAATAATTGTGAAGACAAAAAACAAGGCTTGGAAAACATGAATGATTGACTTGAGTAATATTGTTTCTCAGGATGTATGAGCTGCAGAGCTATGGAGTAAATGAAAAGAACCAGACATCAGTTTTACAGCTCTACACAATGGGAAATGGAGTGGATTAGTGAGTATAGTGAGTCTTCCACCAGATGCTCAAGCTATTGTTGTAGCAAGGAAGGAATAAAAAAGGAATTCATGATGGTGTTGGGTCACTTAATTGCCAAGGAATGGTCACCAGCTCTCCTCCCCTGTCGCCTGTACTACCACAGGAACCCAGCATTCCTCACTTTACCAGCTGCTTTAGTGAACACTACCTCTGCTCTTTAGCTCAATACTATAGAGTAGTGATAGGTGTTTAAAAGAGAAAAGAGCCCACACCAAAGGACCATACTGATTTGTTTTCAGACTTTTTGTATGTACTTCTCTAACCATTCATTTCCATTAATTTCAGTTCAGTATGTAAACCAATCAGCAGGATTTTAAAACTTGTGCAATCAATCAAAGAGAATCTCAAGTCTGCATTAATTCTTTTCGATGTTACATTGAAAATAAGGGCCACTACCAAATTAGGGCTTATCCTTGGTACCAGTCGAAATGTACTCGTAGCACCTGGTCAAGTACTGACAGTTAGAGTTAAATGTCTGGTCAGATTTGCAATCTTGTTTACTTATTATTTTATCAGATTCCTCATTAAGGCAAACTTTAGGCTACTCTACTTCTACTACTCTCTACTTTAGGCTAATCTAAGTTCTTGTACTGACGCTTGTGTTGTGAAGTTTGCCATCTTTAAAGCTGCATTAATTGATGTCTTTTCCTTTTTTTGTAACATTGACCTTGATATATGAACGTTGCCTATTCACACAGGTAGCATACACAAAGAAACTTTATCTTATTTGGAGTTGTGTTTCTGGACACCTGATGAATGTAAACCTAATATTCACTCTCATTTTAGCTCTACTTTGGTCTCCACTGACTCCTGAGAAAAATATCTGGCCTTTTAGCTTATTTTCTCCACTACTGTTTTATCCACTATAAAAACAACAATAACAACAGAAAAATGAACACAAACATGAGATCTCAGGTTACCTTTAATAATAACCAATCTAGTTTAATGAACTCGGTGAGTCTAAGATGACTCTCTGGAGAAAAGTTGTTGTCTGTGAGGCCAAAATATGCAGTAGGCCTACCCCAAATATGAATTTATTGCCTATATAATAATATGTTGAATTTATATTTCAGGAGACATGGACACTTCTGTTTGTGTGTGAATTATAAGTACACAGTTCCCTTTGAATCAAAGTAGTGCTGCATCCATCACTACCCCCTGTTCACTTTTTTTAATTACTTACTTAAATAGGTTTGGCTTCCTCATATCAGGCTATAAGTGTGAAAAGCAACCAGCCACTTACATAAACTGAGAACTCCCTCCTTATTTTGATTATCCAGAGGAGACGAGGTTTGAAGATTTTCTTTAAGTAAAAATATTTGCTGCATTACAAATCTTACTGTTTACACTTGAAATATGTGTGCAATAGCTGGCAAGTGTGTAGAGAAAAGCACAGGGGGCCATTAAAGATTCTAGAGCTTTGTCGGAATATTCAAATAATTGATGAAGGTATGCACTGTGTAAAGTTAGGCAATGTACATCAAAGACAGAGGCTGCATGTTCATGCTGCTGATGGCTGATGCAGGTATTCAACTAAAAAAGAATTTAAGATTTTAAAACAGGTTTGAGTGACATTATCATAGCGACAAAACTCAAGTGGAAGAGTGTTTTTTTTGTAGTATAACTTTTTCAAAACCCAACTTCTCATAGCAAGTGCTGCGTTTCTCTTAGAAATAGAGCTGCTATAACTATAAGCCATTAATCAATTAGTCCACAGGAAATTCATCAGCAACTATTTTGATAATCAAATAATCATTTTGGTCATTTTTTTAAAAGCAAATAAGCCAAAGAAGTTGATGGTTTGCCTTCTCAAATGTGATTATTAAATGCATTTAATGATGTAACTATTGACTTATAAATTATAACAAGCATTTTCACTTTTTTCTGACATTTTATAGACAAAAAGATTATTCAATTAATTGAGAAAATAATCGGGAGATGAAGTAATTTTGAAAATAATTGTGAGATGCAGCCCTACTTAGAATATGGATAATAAACCCTGGAAACCCTACGGTTTCTAAAAAAGGTGGATGAAAGAATGAGAGATTGCTTTTAGTTGTAGAAAGAATGAAGGCTACTCCTAGATGTGACGTTGTGACTTCAGCTCTATATTACCTTACAACTATTACATGCTTGATGTTCACTCAAGTGGATTACACAAGTCAAGCAAACCTTTAAGGGTGCACTAGTAGGTTTTCATTTCACACAGACATTAATGGAAATCAATGGCAGCAAGAAAAAAAAACATTTGCAGCAGCGTTGTTTGCTAAATGGTTAGCTATTATGTTGAGTATATCTGAAATGTAGCATAAAATGTAGGAAACCAGTGGCATTATAAATATAGTTTAGAAGCAAACACTGTCTGGATTATATTTATTTTTTCATCTAGTTCTGGTGTAATTATTCTCTATTCTTCTGTTTGTTATATGCTTTTGTGTCTATTTCACATGTTGGAGACCTGAAGACAATTGTTCACCCAAGTGAACAATGATGCTGCGTTCTATTTTGTTCCATAAGGTTCAATCATGCTGTCCTTGTTATTATGAATTTCCAGTGTACTTAATCACATGTGAACACCCATGTACTCATAGACAGTCAAAACACACACACACACACACACAGGCACAGTGCTTTTTGTTTCCACTGACATCATGCTTCCTCTCTCTGCCTACCTTCATTGTGGAGGTCCTCCCTGTGCTGGCCCGTTTCCCGCTTGATGGCTGACCTGCGGTAGACCACATGGACACGCCCCTTCACTTCCACGTCCTGTTGGCCCTTCTCGAGGGGCTCGATGAAAAACTCCCCATTATCAGTCCGGATCAGACCTGACTGGAAAAAGAGGGCTTCAAATTAGTGCACCCCTCTGCCTTCAAAGGACAGTAATTCCACTGGAGCCAGTAATTATAGTATGCCTGATCAAGACTTAGTGGAGGGCTGGATGTGTAGAATGACACAGGTAGACCCAATTTTGAGCCTTCCAAGCATTTCCCTGAGATTTATTGAGTGTCACCATGATTTCACCCTGAACGAGATGAGTAGCAACGTCTCAATTCAACTGTAAGTTTCCATGTGCTTTATGTTTTTAATGTATTCACCGTTGGGCACTCTTACAAGCTTCGATACTGATCTGTGATGTTCAAAGAATTCAAAGCCTGTGTTGAGGTTTGAAAATTTACTTTTTGATGTTCTCGCTTTCCCTCACCCTCCCTGGTGTGCTCCACTAAAATTAGCAATTTCTGACACTTTCCAGAATCCACTTTAAATTGCCCGCAGACAGCAGCTGTGATCTTGATGTTTTCCTTTCATTCAAAGGTGATTATACGGCCAAAGGAATATTATTAGGTGCACAACAAGTTTGTGCACAGTGGGAAAGGCGTGTTGGCAACTCTGTCGCTCCTCTTCTTCAAAACTCATATTTTCTTTTAACTGCATTAAATTATGGGTTAGAAAAAAAATGGTCATGTCTGCCTCTTCTAGGATGGATTTCTTCCTGTCTGATTGTTGAATATCAGTGAAAAACGGCCCCATGGAAAGAAGACCCAGCTTTTTGATTCAGAGGACAGTCATCATAAACTGACATTTACTGCTGATTTGTATAACTGCTGTAGCTGCACTGGAAACGTTATGAAAATGCATTTCACCATCAATGAAAAATACACTACAAATCAGCAAAAATGTCACCATAAATGAAAAAAACATTACAGTTAAAACATATATTTTTCCATTTAGATGGTGTAAGAGTGTGTGGTTTGTCACTTTAAATTGCATGTGACAGAAGAAAAGAGGAACTTAATTTCCATGTGGAGAACAAAGAACCAAAGAGATGTCAGTGCAGGATGAGTTGACAGCACATATTGATATCTGGTCCATCAATACTGTAGCAATGAGACTGAACACCATCTCTTTCCCTGCATCCATGCTTAAGTGATTCATCCAGTTGGTTGGTTGGTGTATATCTAATGTGACCTAAGGTAAATATTTACATGGAGCACCCAGGAAGCCAAAGTCCAGCTCTAATACACTATTACACTGCAAAATCATAATACAAGCATGTATCACCAGTGGGGTTTAACGTATTACAGATTAAAGTGTTGTTTATTCCTCGCTCTTGGTTTGGTGTAGTTGAATTGATACTGTAGGTGTTATGATTAAAAGATTACACCAATCCACATTCATTCAGTACAGAAACAACTGTATTTTGGAAAGACCTCAATATGAGAACTGTGTGTGCAAAGCCAACATGTTGTTTGCAGTCCTTCTTTGGTAATTCTAAAGAGCCCAACGGATGCTGTTATTAGTAATCAAGTTATTAGGTTAAGTGGAGTTTTTCTGAGTGCTGGCCATTTAGTTTCTAAATTACCTCACACACATTTTTGGGTATTTTTTTTTCCTACAGTTGTATTTTCTTCATGCCTTCTTCTTCAAACATGTTTGCAGATAACCAACTGCCTGTGGAGCATACCTGTGGCCTACATACTGGTCAGTTATCTCAACACAACATGAGTTAGTTTGCTAGTAAACCTACTGGTTAGTGTTGCATTATGAGTCATTTATAGTGAACAATAGTTATGGTCTTTGATCAGTGAGTTAAGTGAGTGTGTTTTGTGGGAAATGTTTATAGTTCAATGCAATTATTGATTTTTTTGGCCACTTGGACGCAGTGCAAATTTGTTTGCAAACAGTTGTTAATTTACACATCCAGCAGAAACTGAGAAGCATTATCATTCATTTGGAGTTATGTTTTCTGGCCACCTGACACATGTAAATCCAACACTCTCTTTTTAGTCTCCACCAACTCCTGAGGGAAATATCTGGCTCTTTAGCTGCTCAATACTCCACAATGTTCACCAACTTGTTGCTAACTTTGTCTTTGCCTTTGTCTGTCTTTTTTTTTTTTTTTTTTTATAGCTTTTTTGATGCAAACAGCAGCCTGTTGCAGCCAAAAATGAATCAAAACAGTGAATCTGCCAAAGCTGAAAGACATCATAAAGTTCCATAGAGCTGAGCAGAGGTGCAGAGCCTTGTGATAAATCTCCGTGGATTCATCACTACAAGCAACTCCTTTCTCATACACTTAGTATGAAATATAGTTGCTTTGAATAATTACTTACAATTGTGAGCATACGTTCTTGCATAGTATTGAACTTTTCCCTCCTAAGTGTCCATGTAGCTGTCCAACACAATCTATTCAGTGGATATAAAATATCTCTCTGATTTGTGCCGATAGAAAATCCCGCATGCCACCGAACTGTGAGTAAACAAAGGAGACTTCTTTTTTAAATCCACCCTGGCTCTCTGTTACAGCCTGGTGCATCAATATCACCATTTGTACAAAGCTTCTACCTGCATCCATTATCTTTACCAATGCTTGCAGGGTCACGGACAAGAGGACAGCTCTTTATCACGCGGCTGACACATAAATATTTCACATTCACATCTATGAGCAATTTCAAGTCACCAGTTAACCTAACTGTGACTGTGTCACTGGACTATGGGAGGACGGTCCAAAGACATGCAGGAAGAAACCCACATTTGCTAAAAATGTATCTGTTGGGCATCTTGGTGGACAAGTGGTGTGTCACTGCCACATCATTTGTTCAAATCCATCCAGGAAGCTTTGTTTTGTCGTGCACTTCTTTCTTTCTCTCTCCCTCCATGTCTCCTTGCACACTCTGCCTTAAGTCCAATTAAGATAAAATATACTAACAAAGAAAATGTAGAAGTTAACTCATTTCTAAAGCATAATTGTTCATTAAGACAGAACACCTGACACAATGTGACCTAGATGAAGCAAAAGCCATGTTGCATCTTCTAAAAACTGACCAAACAAGCCTGAAGTGAATGCATTCCTTCTTCCTTCATGGCCATGTTGTTTCTATTAAGCTTAATCAACAAACTGTGCTGTTTCAATACACTACACACTACACAAATTGCATTTCTCATACTTCTATTCCCTACTGAAAAAAAAACAAAATCTATCCAGCCTATCATTATACTCATGAAGAAGGCACACCAACAAGATTCTGGCAAGAATGTGTGTATTTACAGCTACAAAAAGAAATCTAAATACAGTGCAGCAAAGAGAACATTTTGCCTTAAAAAAAACTCATCTGAAAATCCTCAGCATAACATCGCTAGAGCCTAACAACAAAAACTCTGAACCTAAGGGTGGACGTGTGACAGTAAGGGCAAAGAGGAGTGAAAGAATCTGGCCAGCCCTGACCAGGAAATGCCAAGTAAGACATGCTCGAATACTTCCTCTGTGGTCTCTTATTTCAGCAAAGTGAAGCCGGGTCTGTGAGGGGAGAGAGCAGCAGCATCTGGAAGGGCCTACAGAGGAACCAAGTATAAACATATGTACACTGTATAGGGAAGTCGGGGCGAGGGCGTAGGTTTGCAGTCAGTAGTGGGGAAGGGACACAGAGGCACAGGATTTTCAAAAAATGCTGTCTGTATTGTCAACAACTTTACCCACTGAAATTATATTTAGATTCACTGCACTGATAGAGACCTGAAAACAATCATGTATATGCAGACCCTATTTTGACTAACTGCGCACCTGCTATTTTGTGAATCAGCTCAAAGCTCAAAAGGCCTGTGCAAATCTGACTATAGATCAGCAGGATTAATGAGCCTTGATTTTCCAACCTATGCACATAAACAGAAGGCAGAGTAGCGAGTTATAACCGACAACTCTGATGTGTGTCAAGATGTGTGTAGTAATTTTGTGGCAGCCTGGTGTCGTTTTCAGGCAATTTAATCAAGGTAAACACAGCAATCGGCTGTGCGAAAAGGTGCTGCACTCAGTAACGACACTTCTCAAATCACAGGCTTCAGATTTATCGACATATCTGTCCTGCTGCCTTCAGATGCTGCAAGGATTTTAATGAAGTGAATGTGAAAGTTTTCATACAGAAAGCAGCTGTGGACAACCGATTCAGTAGTCCACTGGTTGAAGGGTATTAATCTGTTATTGCTGTGCATTTGCATGTTGATAAAATCAACAAAGTGACAGCGGAGTGATGTCGTGCCAGAAGCAGTCATGGTTCTGAGAATTCTACTCTCAGCGCAACATTTTGGGACCCAATTTCTACCAAAATAGCCACAACTCCTTTTTGTCCTTCTCCACCCACCTGCACACAGTACTGGGCTCAGTTTCAAGGTCAGGACAAAACCAAATTATTGGAGCGCTGATTGTTGTGCCTCCATGAAAATAGGGCCTTACTGGAATTCTTCATTATCATTATTTATCAGGGAAAATTGCCAAATATTCACTTGTTCCAACCTCTTAAATCTGAGGATTTGTGGCTTTCATCTGTTTATTATCATTGTATATTGAAAATCTTTGGGTTTTGGACTGGCAAGTGAACAATTGACAATGTCACCTTGTGCTGAGAATTTTAACTGGCCTTTTCTAATACTATTTCTGGCATTTTATAGTCTAAATGATTAATTGTAATCATTGTAATCTGTAAATCAAAACATTTTTTCCAACATTATAGAGTAGGTATTTTCACACTTGGGCAGTGTCCACAGAGCTTCCTGTCAGGCAATATAATGACACGCTCCACCAATTAGATGTAACCTGAAAGGCAAATCTCAGGGTAAGAAAAGGTCTGTAATGAAGTTGAAGACAATGTCCAGTAGATAAACATATCTGTATTTTTTAGCCATGCTATCAGCAGGCATGACACTGTCAGTGGGACAGTTTGCCACATTGGTCCACACTGAAACTGTTGGATGATGGCTTGCCATGAAATTTGACACAGACATTCATGTTCCCCACATGATGAATTGTAATAACTTTGGTGATTCCCTGACTCTTCATCTTGTGCCATCATCTGGTCATATTTTAAGTGGGAGGACTCGAGGGACTTCTGCAGGTCATTTAAATAATAACAGTAACACGGTACAACTGGGGGGATAAAACTGGGATTTTGAATAGTGAGGTGGGACTCCAAAGCCTTTCTTGTTGTTTTTGGATCTTATTTGTGTACTTCCACTCCCATCAGGATAGAAATGTTTCATCATATTATAAAGGTGATCACTCACAACAACTTTGTATTGATTTCCAATGAAAACAGCAAAATGCCCTCAACAGCATAACAGCGCCACTGGATCCCCTCATCCAGCATTCAGACCTGTACCGGTTTTTCCTTTCATTTTTCACCTGTCTATATATTAAAAATCTGAAATTAATTGTCATTGTTTTCACCTTTGTCACATTTGCAGTTTTTTAAGGCTTTTCTAGGTCAAGAGAGGTTAAGTGATGTGGTCATCAGGTGGCTCCGTGTGATGTGAGAGCACATAGAACTGGGATTATTATGAGAACTGCAGCGCTCGGCGGAGAATACAATTTATATCAGCGTGGTTCATCAAGCTCTGCACTGAAAAATGCTCTGAAACCCAGGCCGTGAGTGGTGCTGACTGACACCGTACAAAAAGGCAAATATAGCTAAGGTTTAAGCTCACCAGTACACTAAATTCCACACATTGGTAAGAGCAACTTTGAAGGTGGATATTTACTATATGTAATTTCAGAGCAACTTCTTCCTGCTCTTCAAACTACCAGTTGGAGTCTGTCACCTACTCAGTGCGGCATACATATCAAGGCAAGGAAGAAATGAGGTGAGAGCCAGTAAAATCACTTCTTTGTTGGAAACTTCTCTAGTTTAATGACTATTTTTTTATGAATAAGCTTATGGAGATCACAGGCCTTTTTCTTTATATTGCTACATGTAAGTGACAGAATATAACCTGCAGGCAGTAAACATACATTCAATATATTTGGTCTTTTTCCATCATATATTGAAGTAATCTGACAGGGACATCCCCTACGGTGCACAACAGACAAACAATCTAAAAATGGAAAAAGTGCCACAGGCTATGGATGCTTGAGCTGCAACGTGCAACAAAATCAAAGTCCAGCCGTCATTCCAGGAGCTTAACCTGTAATTTGTGGCAGATTGTTTAGAAACATGTAATTTCAATTCCAGGCATGCTCTGTGTTGATCCACAAACAAGAAACAGTGAGGGGGAGAGTTAAAAGGTAATCCACTGTCAACTCTTCAGATCAAGTTATGCACACTAATTTCTGCGAGGTCACCATTTATCACATGAATTTTAGTCAAAAGATCTCTTACAAATCTGATCT
Organism: Euthynnus affinis; assembly: GCA_029490765.1. Taxonomy (NCBI): domain Eukaryota; kingdom Metazoa; phylum Chordata; class Actinopteri; order Scombriformes; family Scombridae; genus Euthynnus; species Euthynnus affinis. The sequence goes on along the minus strand of CM055857.1, from coordinate 12,751,548 downwards.
ATTTTGGAGAGGAAGTAATGACACTTCTGGCTCCATATTCCCAAGATACTAGCAGCATTTGACATGATGGTGATTTTGGATAAAAGCTTTTGTGATAAAACCAGGAAGATCAATAAGCCGGGGAGTAAATCATGGCTGAGCGGTGCTGGACTCAGCAGAGTCGCGGGTTTGAAATAATCGTATGAGACAGGTTGTGGGAGCAGGGGATTACTACTTGATTCCTTTTTATCAGCTTTCACATCTCACTGTGCTGGGCCACAAAGGGCATGCATAGCTGGTGATCAAGATCAGGATTATAGAGAGAAAATTGCATTTATAATCATCGGCACCCATCTGCATCTGACCAATATCAAAGGGGAGAAAAATAATAATCATCTAGCCATTAAGTTGAGCATTTAATTGAAGTAGATTATGAGGTTACCATCAATGGCTAATTGGTTTTCATTTAAAAGCTGGTCTGTTAAATAAGATTAATACTTCATAATGTACTATTAATATAAACATTATTAATATTATCATTATTATTAGAGGAAGCACTGGTGGTCGAAGTCATGGTTAAAAGTTGTAGAAGTAGTGTAGCAGTAGGAGTGCTAGTAATAAAAGAAGAAGTAGTTGTAGTAGCAGTAATAGTAGAGGTAGTTGTAGTGGTGGTGGTTGCAGTACTGCTAATAAGTGAAAAATAAGTAGTAGTGGTAAGAGTGGCAGTACCAGTACAGGTAGATGTACTGGTAGTAAAAAGTAGTAGTGTGTGTGTGTGTGTTTGTGTGCATGCCTGTGTGTGTGTATATGTATGTTTGCAGGTATGTATGTCCTGTGTATTTGCATGTTTAGACAGACATACCATAGCTGCTGTAATGAAAGATCTGACAGGGAAGCAATAAATCTAATTGTTGGCTGAGATGTCAGAGTCTCCCCTGATGGAACTCCTAATTTAGTGACTTCAAATCCGTGCCAGCGGAGTACTGGAACATCGGAGGAGGACACTGGAATACTGGACTGGGACCAGCGCTGCACAGAATTCCTTCAAACATTTATGAATAGAACAATTTATGCAAACATTTTCCATCTCCAATGGATGGAAACCCCCCCTCCCCCACCCCCCCCAAAAAAATAGTAAGCCGACTGAATGCAGACTGTTGCTAGGTCTCTCCCTCTCTTTTTAACCAATGGACACATAAATAGCGCTCTTCCGACTGCGGTTATCCAGCACTCGTGTTTCCATCACACATGTAATTCAATCGGCCCGTCATCTGCGCTAATTCCCAACACATGAGCAGCACCGGTATAATCATAGCCATCACTCATCGCTCTGCAACAATAGTTCATGCATGTCTGGAGCGCACAGCTGTTGCCATCTAGCAGGAGTTACAGTCAGAGGGAGAGAGATATCGCACATGCTGACATGTAGATTAATCAAACAGAAACTACTAACTATATCAAAATGAAACTGAAAGTGCAGGTCCATTTAAGAACACTAAAAGTCATTTAACAGTCCCTTTTTGAGTAACCTCAGGTAACAGTTTGCCTGCACTGTAAAGCCAAATATATCCAAAAGATACTGGATTAATTGCAGTTTAACTGAATGCATGTCTTATCTGTCATGAGCCTGGAATGCTATAAATCTTGCCCCTCAGGCACATGGCAGGAGACCAAGTTAGCGTAATCTGTTACTAGTGATGTCATGCCTCACTATTTGGGACTCATCTCTGTGGGAGCGGCCTCACTGTAGAGGACACGCTGATAGAAGAGCTTATCATCAAGACTCAGACACACAGAAAAGGATAAAATAACTAAATAACTTCAGGGATAGGAGATGTGATGACTGCGGGTATGTTCGCACTTTGTGTCCGGGAATGCACATGCTATGGGAAAAGAAAAACAAATGTAACTTTGCAATTGTGATATGTATCTCACAAAAATATACTGTATGCCTGTTCTCTATAGGGGAACCCATCAAAAGAACTTTTTAAGATGGAGTGCTGATGGTACTTTAGATGTAAAGACATACAGTACATCTCCCAGATTTTGCCCGCATTCGGTGACCTTGACATATGACTCACGTTTCAATTCCTTTCAAACTCCGTCCTTTCATCAGACATGATCTCCTCTGTGTCCCTCCACATCAAGCAGACACTTCAGACTAAATAATTTCGCCTGTGAGCTGTCTGTGCACCTTTAAAAGCTCCCCGAACATCCTTGCATGCACAGACAGGTCCATGTTTATGTTGGCTTTGATGCAAGGAAACACACGGACGATACTCCTAAGAGTCTGACTGCGGCCTTTAAAGTGCTTGTTTCGGCCAGATCTCACACACACACACACATACACACACACGCACGCACATCTTTTTCCATGTAGCAATGCAGATAGGTTTCAGTTTTGTTTGCCTAAGTTTGGAGATATCAGCTGCTGAGATTTCAGCCGCAGCCACAATATGGAGGAGGTAAATGCAATGTTGTTTATGATGCTCAAAGCTTTTTAAAAAAAAAGTCAACAGCAACATGTCTCTCGACACAATGACCCAGATACTCTGCATAATACACTGACCTCATTTGCAGCAATTTTAAAAGAGAAATATTTTCCACTTAATAATAAAAAGTGGTGAAAACTGTCTAAAATAAATACACTTTTTGTGATTTTTGTGAACAGACCTTTTGAAGAAATAAATATTGTATCATCCTGGCAAAATGAAGATTTAACATAAAAGACTCAACACACAAGTCCCTAGAACTGTCAGCTTACGTATGTTTTAGGGGAATCACATACCTAAATACTGTACAAATGTATAGAGATCATTGTCTATGAGGCTTGGGCCTTATCTTCAGTACATATTTACTGAGAACCTTGCTTATATCGTGGCCCTTCTGCCACATTGATTCTAGACCTCCAACATGCCAAATTAACAGTAAAGGACGAGAATAGGCATTTCCTGGAACTCGACATCCTAAAAGAGACTGCTGTGACAACATTCGTTCCCTGCATTCAGATGTTTGACTGGTCATTGATCTACTGTCTATGAAATACTCTTTGCTTCCTTTCTTTCACCACAAATTGGGCCACTGAATGAGCCCAGCATGATTGGTTATTTCAGTAGAGGGAAATCATGGCAAGAGATTGGATTTCTTTTAAAAAGAAAGGTTAATAGATTAGAAAAGGGGACTGGGCAGCAATGTTTTAAATTAAACAATTTGCTTTTTTTAAAAATTAAAACCCAATCCTCAATGAAGCAACTCTGAATTTAAAACTACTTACAAGAGGGTTATGCTATCTTATACACTTTTTCCACAGTTACCGGCTTTAAATTCTACAGTACCCATGAGCTGTTCATGTCATACTGGGGTTACAGTAATTACCAGTTTCCAACTTGTAAATAGTGTCCACGTTAACATCCAAATCATATTTACGACTAGGAAACTCCTTGCTCCTATATTGTACATCAAATTTGATGCAAAATAATACATAAGTGCCCAGAAACCAAACAAACACCAAAGAAAATCCATCATTAAAGATGACTAAACCTATTGTCAGTGCACAGTATTTTTAACCCTAACATGACCCAGTCTTGCATTTTCTGATAACTTGAACATTCAATCCAAGACCCAAAGTCTCCTTTCATTGTTGTTTATAAAAACCTGAAATAAGAGTTTCTGTTTATATTGAATGCTAACTTAGTAAAGTTAGATAGTAGTTTGAATATGCTGTCATCTTAATAAAGGTAACAACATTTATGTTGTTAGCACTCAACAACAACATATCCTATGTGTCTTATGTGTTTTCAATCTGTCAGTGCTCACATCAAGTCATGACTGTTTTAGTTGGTCATGCGCGGGTGAAAATACTGTGCCTTAACAATATGGCACTCCATTAAATTTACATATAATAAAACAACCTTTGGGTGACGTGAGGCATACATATTTTGCTTTTTCACTTCTGTATTATTAAGCACAAAGTCGAATATATCACATTTCAGAATCAAATCTGACATGAACAACAATAAAAGCTAATATAACAAAAGCTAACATATCAGAAGCTAATGCTGCTAATTGTATGATTCCTCCTTGGCTTCTCCACTTTGTAGCTCCTAACTACTTAACTACTATATTACTGTTTTCTACATTAGGCCTTGTCTAATGTTGAAAAACACTGTGATATATATCTTTTGTGCTTTTAAGTTTGTAACAAACACTGCATATAAATCTTTCACATCATGTTTGTAGAGTGAATACAGCATTGTGCTGCCTAAGGCGACTGCCTTGAGTCACTGAAGGGCACATAGAGTGGCCTTTCAGGAAATTACTTTGTGATTAGAGAACACAGCATGGCATTGTCCACACACCACTCACTGTTATTATATTAAGAAAAAAAGAAATGACTCTTTACTGGGGAAGAAAAATTTTCTCAGCTTTGGCCTGTTTTGTCGTACTGATACATGAAAGAAACTATGAGAGAACGGAAAAGTGCAGTGACGATGAGAAACAATACAAGTGTTAAGAGACGCTCATTGTTTCTTTGTGTTGTGCTGCTGCAACATAACAAGTTCAGTTGTCCTAAACAAACACGTCTAGAAGACAAAGAGATGAAATGGTGTGCTACTGGTTACTGAAAGTGTGTGTTTTTCTGTCTCGTTTGGAGGGTTGCAAAAGTTCCAAGGTCAAGAGGTTATCTGCACTCCCATTCCACACGTTATTTCTGTCAGTACACTTTGGAGAACTACCTCAGAAAACCTAAAGAGTAGCCTCGGCTTGGTCAACCTGCCACACACACATTTGAAAATTCACTCTAATTTTCTTGACTGCAAACATCCATTAGTGGCTCGGCTCACCTCCCATCGCTCTGCTCTATCACAGCGCATTACAGTTTTAAAGGCCATGATGACACTGAATGACTGCGTTAGAACAGGATAATGAAATTAGATTGGTGTTAATGGAACAACAGGCCTGCTGAGATTGTGGCCTTTCATTGATTTTACCTTAAAGACCTCAAAATAAGCCGTGACTAAGCAGCTGTTTATAGTGACGTGCCACCCAAAATCTATCTACTTTTATCACTTGCTTCCTGTAGGACTGAAAGATGGCTGTAAAAAGTTTGCAGTTTTGCTTCTTGACTTGATGTCATCTGGGATTCAAGATGTTTTTTATTACTTCAAAAAGTATCAAAATGTTTATAGGAACTTCTCAAATCACTCCTGTAATCCACATCTGTTCACCCCTGTGCTCATATGTTCCAAACACTCATATTTTGGCTAAATACACAGCGCCTTACAGATGGATTCCAATAACTGTTTCCATTTTGGATCTGATTCCAGGATGGCAAAATACTTGGATTCGATGGGCACAAAGGACACCGAGTCTCTTATTGAATCTTTTAACTCCTCACTCTTTTCTATTAGCAAAGAGCAATGTACAAAACATTCACATAGAAAGTCCTAGATTTTCAGTCAACACTGACTCTGACGTCTCTTTCACCAGTTGAAATGACCACTGCCGACGGCGCCAGAATATATCATGTCATTAAAGCGGCACTAATCAATATTTTTATACTTACAATGGATTAAACGCCTATGTGCCATGTGAAATGGGTTGCTTATGGTGATGAACCAGCAGAGAATTATCACCTGACTCTGCAGTTCCCCTCAGCATTTTAGTGTCTCTTAGCTCATTGTTTTGGTTTTACTGCTTGCAATTTTATTTTATTCAGTCTCATTGTGTCAGCTCAGATGCAGCCTGCAGCAGCTTTCAGCAAAAAGGGTCTGATAAACCAACAGGGCGACCTGCCCGGCATCAAACGGCAGCTAGTCACTGATGTCAGACGAAGTTAGTGACTACACAAGTCAGATATTTCCCTCAGGAGTTAGTGGAGACTAAAAACAGAGTGAATGTTGGACTTACATTTGCCAGGTGGCCAGATACACAACACCAAATCCATGCACCGCACATGCACCATATAAAGTGATGATGGTCAATATTGTGTTGACAGCTTGTTGCACTGCCCGCTAGTGGCCAAAACCATCTATTAATGCAGGTTTAAACAACAAAATGAAACTCTGCTGTTGCCTAGCTATATGCTCAGCTTACACTGATGTCTTTACTCAGCCAAAAATGGTTTATAGATAGAAAAAAAACATGGAAAGACTCAGATTTGATTACCAGATTTGATAGGTAATCAAATACTCCAACCCTACTACTCCTGTCAATGCCCTGCCTGTCAAGCTTTTGAGCAGGTGTGAGTTTGAATTCTTGCTGCCTGCTACTTCACCAGTCAGACCTGCTATATTCTAGCTCACTCACTTTTTGGCTGCCTGAAGAACTCCTGACAAATGGAGGAGCAGGATGTGGAAACTGCTGCATGTGCCGGCTGGTGTATAAACGAATATTTTGGCAAAAATAGTTAGTTTTTTTTTTTCTCTCATGTTTAATTCCAGCAGCAGCCATTTGTTTCATGTTGTTCCCCATTTCTCTCTCTCTCTCTCTCTCTCCCCTTGTTTCCTGTCATCTCAATACTGCTGCAATCTCATAAATGCACAAAATGTCCCAAAACTATTTAAAAAAAAAAAAAAGAAGAAATATATAGGTGTGTACAGATGTTGCAGGATTGGTTCGATATAGGTCTCTGTGGAAGTTTTGCTACTTTTGAAAACTGTTCACATTTAAAATCCATGGTAACCAACATGACAATGGCCACTGTTCTCAACTTTTTAGAGCCAAACCAGATGAATGTTTGATAGATAGATTTCAGATGTATTGCTTTAATGTATGTCTCACAGATGTATATGCATATGCAAGATAAGGTCAGAAAATATATTAAGTGGTAAATGTGAAGGACTTTCTGAAGATGAATAAATACAGACCAACCCCATAATACTCCACAATCTGTCTGACACTGTGCCAAAGAGGGAAAGACATCTTTTCCTCTCACTACCTCCCTCTCAAGTGAGCCAATGTTTTAAGTGTGCATTGGTAACTTACCAGTCCATCACAATTGCTGATAGCCACAGAGGCCTCCGGCATGTCAGTCACATCCCCAGTGAAAACACAGTTCCCGTAGATGCGTTCCTTGGCCTTTTCCTCAAAGTCCTCCTGCCATTCCACAAAAGCCCCTGGGGCCACCAGCCTCCTGTTGGCTCTCAAGCGGAGGTGCAGTTCTTTCCCAAACACAGTGACATTGAAAAACAAGTGCTGAGCCGAGGCAGAGGTGACCGAGGGCAACTCGGGGGCACCGCGGGCCACCCTTCTTCTGCTGCCAAGGGCTGAGGCGGCATCGGCAGCAGCAGCAGCACCTTTACTTCCACTTCCAGCAGAGACCACGTGAGAAATGTACCGGCCATGGGAGTCTGTGCTGAATGGCACGATAAGACCATATTCACTTAACTTTCCAGAGAGTTTTTCTGATGGGACAGATAGTGTCAAGTGAGAATCACATTCACAGAGCTATAGCAACTTCCTATGGGAAAAGACTAAAAAGCAAAATGAGCTGAGTGATTATAAAGACATGCTGTAGCACTGAGAGCAGAACTAAACTTTATGTCAGACATATGATTGTATAAAGCATATAAGGGTAGCGGTATGAATGCTGTCTTTGTGAAACAGGGGTATTGTATGTAAAAAAAATAAATAAATACTGTGGACATAAAGGGAAACACAGCAGTTCAACACACTGTATTGATTTTGTTCATCTAGAACAGTAAAGCTGTCAGACTCATTTTGACCTATCAATAAAAATAATCCATCCTTTTTTATCATTATTCCCTCACTTTTAGAAGTCAGAGTGCATTTATCCATAATACAAAAGCCCAGCAAAAAAAAAGAAAACAAACTGACTCACCATGTGTTTCTGCAGCGACAATATGATCCAAAAATACTTGACTGAGTGAAAAGCACATGAATAAATACATACAATCCATAGCGAGGCTATAGTGTGAGAGCTGCCACTTCAGCGTTGAGTTTTCCTTTCTGTTGTAAACTTTAAGCAGAGTCCTTCCTCCTGAAAAAAACGCACAAATGCAGGAGAAAAGTCCTCAGAGTTGAGCTCCAGCGAGGCAGCCGGGCATTTCTGAGCGTTTCCCTCTAGACGCCAAACTGACGGATATTCACAAGTTGTTTCCAATCTTTTGGCCTGTGCTGAACTGCATAGACCGAGACTGCCCCATCCATTTAGGGAGCTGGGGGTGGGGGGTATCTGGGGTGCTGATGACGACAACTCCCCGGTAAAAACCGGGACGGTTTGAAGAGGTAGCCCAATTTTTTTTCCCTTCTTCTTCTTCTACTTTTCTTTCCTCAGACAACTTTTTTAAAAAGCCGAAGAACAAGTTAACGCACGCCTACACTGAGGAGAAGAGGAAAAAAAGTCGGAAGAGTTCAGATAAAGTGTGCAGAGACAGAGTGTCCCGGTGGTGAAACATCTGCCGTCCAGTCGTGCGCCATTACGCACCAATGGTTCTGCTGCGGGACTCACAAGTGCTCAACTTGAAGCCACTACCAGCCAACAGTGGGAGCGCCTTCTCTCCACTAGACAACCACATATTTAGCCAAGCGATTTTTTTTTCAACTCAAAAAGAAAAAAAACTGGAGAGCTGTTACTGCAAGAAAAATGTACATCAAGAGCTAATATTCAATCTTATAATTTATTTTTCTTTCTTACAGATGGTGAAAATGTGTGCCAGATGCAAGGTAATAACTCATATATGTTTACACAAGTCCACAAACATATGTCAGTGGTAACATGGCCGTAAATCAGGGGTGGCAGGAAAGAGAAGTTTCCAATGCACATGCTTGAAGAAAAGTGGGATTTTTACTTTTTTGGCGGAAAATCAAGTTCAACTTTATCATTATCCCCAATTGTTAAACTTGCAGCCAGATCACAGAAATGTACCCATGACAACAACCAACAACAATATACGTGGAATAAATATTAAAGTTTAAGATTAAAGGACATGTTAACAGTTTTTCAAGTTTATAGGACAACAATACTCACATGTCCAGATGTATATTGAGACAGTTTTTGGTTGCCGTAATAGGTCCTCCTTTCCATACAGGCCCTGAAGAGATGCCTGCTTTATACAACTCCACTGTAAGTTATTGGGAACTAAATCCACAGATCTCATTCTGTGCAAAAAAGCATTATGAAATTCAGCCAAAGTTTATATGAGGTTGCAGGATTCAGAGCCAAATCAAGACTGTATCTTCCAAAGTTACTGTCTTTGTAGTACAAAACTTCCATCTTTGTGTTACTTACTTCACCTTCTAATGTAGATCAGCAAGCATACGCTCTCTGGGAAAACATTAAGTCACACTAAAAAGACTTAGGAAGATAGCCAAATTGAAATTATTTTAGGGAGGGATCTCTTCAGGGCCAGTATGGGCAGGAGGACCAATTACAGCAACCAAAAGCAATGAACATATGGAGATGTGACTACTGTTTTATGACCGACTTGAAAGGTGAACCTATCATTTAAGTATAGAGCCAAATAAAGTGCATTTCGAGGTTAAATAAACTGCTGGTGTGCAATTAAACAGGAATAAAATCTGATTTAATTCAGCTACAAATATTCCAGGTCTGGCAAATCCAGTTGTAGTTACCCAACAAATCAAACATTGCATTATCAGATTTAATGACTTCTTCCAGTTTGTATCGTAACTTTTTTATAATCTGGGGTAATCCTGCAGATGTCACTGTGAGCATATGTTCCATTTGCAGACGGGGAACAAATCCAACACCGTCATTAACGGCTTAGAAGGTGTGAAAACTGTACAGTAGATTTCGTCAGTGGAATGACAGCCTGTTAAAACTCTGGATGACTGCTCAAGCAACCAGGATTTTTTGGCCCCGGCTCACCCCACTGGAGTCCAGACTTAGTCAGACATGACCACGCAGAGACTGAACCAACAACTCTGGAATCCTTCTCAGAGGAAGAGAAAGGGGGGGTTGGGTGAAATGAGTTTCAACTTCAGGTACTTTTTTTGAGAATAAGGTGTCTAGACTGGACATTCTTTTCCACCAACATTTCTCCAAACAGTTCCTTGACTGTGTCTGCTGCTGCTCTTTTGGTCTGGGCGACCTCCCCCATGCGCCTATACTCTCACTCTGTGGCTTAATTACCTCCATGCTCCCAGGATGGTCAATATAGAGCAGGTGTGGGTTTTACACAGTCATCCTCCCAGGGTGGCAATGAGAGGATTGGACGGTGATCCAGAGTTCTGCATTAATAAGAGATGGAAACTAACCGCAGCATTAAGAGATGGAAACCATTAACTGCCTTGTAAGAAGTTTTATGCTCTTTTTCCATCCATACTGTTTGGAGTTTTTTCATGTGTGTCCCAAAAGCCAGGATGGTATTCCACAATATAGCATAGTATTCAATTAGAAGCCTTGTTTTTCCCCCTCTGAAATGAATAGCTCCACTCATAGTCTGTGGTTAAGTCCACACACCAGAACAATTTTCTACTACAGTGCTCGCATTAGAACACTCTGTCCTTCACAACAGCAGTGTAAGAGTGAAACTTAAACACACTTTTGTCTCAAATCGAAACCAACTCTTGAGTATTTTAGCATCAAAGCCATAGATATTCATGTCAGACAACTTTTCCCCTTCAAAAATGCACATAGTATTGTTTAAACACTTGAAAATATGAGTGTCTTTGTTCTGTTTCTGCTCATATGTAGAAGTGTTTCAAAGTGAAACAAGAGGACTTTACTTAAAATCTTAATCTGTATCAGTTAGACACATTGTAATCTGCACAATAGTCTGTGAGGGTGGAGCTGGGAAGAATCAAGCTTCTTCCACTAGATTTCCAGCAATGGGGAGAAGTTACAGTACAGTGTGCGGAGCTGCAGATGCCTCAGTGTGTGCTGTAATGTGGTCTAGCCATGCCAGCGTGCTGAGAAAATATGTGACTTTTCATCTCAGAGATGGAGGGAGATGCAAAGCAGCTGCTAGTCTGCCCAGCAGCTTGAGGGAAGAGGGTGTCTGCGTTTGCCAAGTTACAAACCAGTGACTCGAAGAAGTTGTTATTATGGTCCTCTGCCCTGTGTGGATGGAAGGATTTGGGACTGAGAGGTTGAGAACAAGCACTGAGTTTTGACCCTGGTCAGACGCAATGAGTTTCATTTGACCTTCCTTAAGAAAATGTGATTAGACTGTAATGAGTGTGGGAGTCTTCTGTATAAGTACAACTGGGACAGTACTCCTATGTGTGTCACTATGTCAAAGGTCTTACTTTCATTATTTCCACTAGAAGGAGGTTTTCTGTCCTGTTTTATTGTTGTTTGTCTGTTTGAAGGATCTCTAAAAAAAAACTGCTGCCAGTTAAAAACAATAAAAAGCTTTTTTCAATGAAAGCTGGTGGAAAATTAAATGAATACAGTGGTTCACTATTTTGGGAAATATACATTTTTGCTTTTTTGGTGGGAGTTTGATGTAAGTCTTGTTATCTCCATGATTTTGTTGAGTAACCAGCAAGATTCCAGGAAGTCACTGCTCCCGGTCAAGAAATAGTCGGACACATAACCCCTTGTGTAAACACAGCTTGTTGTTTTTATACAGATTAAACAATTGATGTTGTCGTGTTCATTAGTGAGTTTTAAAGTAGCTGTTTGGCAGATTTATTTTTTGTTTCCCCCAGTTTCTAGTTTTTATGCTAAGCTAAGTGTTTACTGACTGTAGCTTCATGTTTAATGGACAGACATGAAAGCAACATCTATCTTCTCATCTAACCTCCTAAATCTTAAGCTTATACTTTGGCCACCCTTGGGCCCAAGGCTGGGTTACCAATTAGGTATGTCAATGGTTTTGTTAATTTTATTAATTGCAACACTCAAGAGATATGATACTTTTCAACTACATTGTAAATAGTGAATTTCTCAAAGAACTTTAGTACAAAATCAAGAGGTTGTGATATGTAGCACAATAGGCTCTCAGGATACACAGAACTACTCTCCGGAGACTGAAAACATGATTGCTGTTAGTACACTTTGCAGTCATTTCTAAACAAACTAATGTGCCCAAACTCTTGGAAATGAAGGAACATGTTACCCAGTTCAGTGGTGTGATGTGTTTTTAATAGTTTTTGGACAACAACGGCGGTCTACGTCACAGAGAGATACAATATCAGGATAAACACACAATACTCGATGTTGTTGGTTTGGTTCTACACAAGATTTGTTGACAATAAGAAAAATGTAGAAAATCGTCAGTCTTATCTTTTAAATCTAATAACTTGCTAAATACATTCTACATTATTACTTTATGTTATGGCCTCTAGTTTAAAATTTAAGATGTCATGTGTCATTACTGACCTTAGAAACAGCAGTTGACACAACGATCTCACTACAAGGTCTGTTTGGTAGCTGTTCTGGAGTATTTAATCTTATCTTCCTCAGTAGATGGAGTTTGTCACCAGGGCACCTTGTGGTGAGATTGTTTAATCAACTAGTTTTAGGAGCGTTGTTATTTTAGTTTATATTGTGTTCACATGGTGCATTTTCCCACACATTAAGTCAGGTTTAATCCAATTACTACACAACACAGAAACCATAATGTCATGTAATATTCCAGCATGGGGTGCTGGTTGGTCTCTGGGTGTATAATGAAACTGCCATCACTGCAGTACATGCAAACTTGAAGGTGGTATGATATATAGGCTACTGTACACAACTGGGGGTCAGTAGTGATCTAAGAACACGTTTGCACTGCCATGCTTGGGCCAAGAAACAAACCATGTGGTCGTTTATTTATAGTCAGGAAATTTAATGGATAAATCCATTTATTTGTCCATTTCAGTTTAGATAAAGATTTTCTTTTATTATCATTCCTCATTTATCCAATATTCACCAAATTTAATTCAGCGAGACAAATTTGTAATTTGGGGGTATACATACAAAAAATGACTTGACTGTTATATATAATTGAATACTTCTTGTGTGATGGATTTGACAATCTGCATATTGTGCAATTGCAACCAAATGACACGTGTCAACTGAGAGTGATTTGTGCACAATTTGATGGCATGGGTGGCTTTAAAACAAAATGATGACTTTAAATTAGAGCATTTTAGCAATGCCACTGAGAACGTGTTAGCATGCTAATGTTAGCATTTAGTTCAAAGCATTGTAGAACTGCTAGCATAGCTGCAGACTCTTAGATGTAACATTTAAATATACAAAGCCTGTGGACATGAAATGCCTGTTTTTTCTTCATTTCTCTTACTGATTTGTTAGTCTTATGTGATTCTACTACGTCAAAACTTGAGACTGAATTGTTTTTGTTCTCAAGTGTCATCTCGTTTAAAGTGTTTATTCAAGCACTCATGTCTAAATCAAATCCTCATTTTTGTTACTCAAGTCTGACTCAAGTCCAGGTCTCAGTTTTATGTCTACAGCTGTGGACTGAGTCACCTGTGCACAATCCATTTTTGTGCAAAGCTCTAATATTCCCAGACAGGATTTACATGAGTATTCTGTATAAATCATGGTCACCACCAGCCTGATTGTCTGTCACAATGTGTATCACCTTTCAGATGCAGATTTAGGGTTTCTAATGGTAATGTCCCAATATTGAAAGAACACATTTCTATAACTGTGGAGCCTTATTGAAAGTATTTCTACTTTCATGAAACTGTCGCAAGCAGCTCAAGGGCTTTGCTGTGTACCCAATATATTCCAGACTGCACACAATAAGAAAATAAATCACTTATACTTGGATCCAGGGTGTCTAAATAATTCCCCAAAAACCTTAGTTGATGGTAGATATCACAAAAGATCAGTATTTTTTTATCCTGCCAGCTGAGACTTTTCATTACCTTGCTCAGTGGGGTGTGTAGCCCATCAGGGATTGTGTATTATTGCCGAGGTAAATTAAGGACTATTTGCCAACTCATATTTAAGAACATTGTGTTATTAGTGATCAAATCCCTGAGAGGCCTGACAGGACACTCGAGTCTGTGAGGTGTTTGTAATGCTGCCTTTATCCACACAAGAACAATCAAAGAGGACGGCGGTGCACCCATGCACCCCTGCACCAGCACCATGCCTCCTCTCCTGAGCAGCTCTCTCATCTGCAGAGGGAAGCTTTTCACATGAAGTTCATTACATCCCCTCTCTCTGCTCACCTCTCAATGCCGCTCTTTGTCCGGTGTAATCTCAGGATCCTTCAGAACCGCTAGCTTCAGTTTCACATTGGGGAGTATCTCAATGAGTCTGGAAAGGATTTCAAAGGCGAGGGGCCGCTATATCATCCAAGCATGGTCTTCATGTCCTGGGCTTATCTTGACCCGGTGTCAAGTTGGCCACATGCTGCAACTGAATAGCCCCTCTCCATATCTGCATGTTGTTTTAACCGATTTGTCTCTGCTAGTAGAGTTAAGAGAAATTCAGAAACAGACACTGCACTATATAAACGGACGACCATGTGTGTTTGTGTTACTGTAAATTTATCTAATATATCTCCCAGACGCTCCCTTAACAAAGAGGGATAATAAACTGAGATGATGTAGAAAGGAAACAAGTCCAACAAACTATAAAGAGTTTTTCAATCTGGACCACTTGGTTTCCATTTACAATAATCCAGGATAGGCTGTGGTGTGATAAAATCCTAACAACTTCCGTACTCCTAAAGATAAGCCTGCTATGCACTTACAAGACGGGAAGTGATCTGGGATATCAGCCTTTCAAAGCAGGCCAGCAAAGCCAAGTGAGCTTCACTGATGTGCCGGCCAGTAGCTTTTAATCCCCACACAGTCCTCCATTCTTGAAAGAGTGAGCATATTTTTTTTTAATTAAGACCTTACCTGTCCACATCAAAAAGGCAACTCAGATTAGTCTTTTGATCTGCCTAAGCTCTTTATTAGTGTATATGGAATATGTTAAGATTTCAGCCCAACAATGAATCATCTGTTTTGTGTAAATGTACGCTGCTCCATGTTCATAACCCGCTGTGCACTCTCAAGTTGGCATTGACACAAGACAAAGAGGCCGTCCGGATATACGAGTGGGTTCTTAGCGGTGCGTATCTAGAGGAAAAGATGATGCCGAGATAAGGAGGAGAAAAGAAAGGAAGCTGAGGAGGGAAGAGACAATTATTTGGCTCTGTCGCTGGATCGGAAACTTCAATGAAACAATGCACAGCGGAAAGGTGTGTGCAAAATATCCATAGTCCCCACACTTTTAAATCCTTAACACAGAAGGATCGGTTTTATTCTTATCCTTGGAAAGGCTGACAATGAAGTGATACCAAAAGCAGACACAGGTTGTCAAATCTATTTGAATTATTTATTTTAGCCCCCAAAAGAAAGTAAAAAATAAGACACACACAGTAGATAAAAGATAATATATTGCCTGTTTCAAAAAAAATAATTAAGAGCATTACAATGTCGTTAGGGTGTTATTACAATCTGCACATGTCATACAAGGATGATATAAATTTCCATTACCATTTCATTTGCAATCATCACAATCTTTTTGCTCAATGAGTCTGGATGTGTTATATACAGTGCAAATGTTTAGATACGTTAACAGACAAGAACAAATAGGAGAGGCATTGGCAGGAAGGATTTTTTTTTCTGGCTTATCTTTCTGGTTTTAAGGCAGGATTGATGGTTTCTAAAGCACACTTTAAGCTACAAGTTACTTTAATACTAAACCACATATTAGCAAATTAAAGAATAACAAAACAAATGTTAAGAAATGCTGTACATTAAAAGTTACTCTTGGCAAAAGAATAATTGGCATGTGTTGAAGAAAAATAACGGTCTAATTGTTGCCCTGTTTGGCTGACAACGCAATTATAAATTGTTGTCTTGAACAGCGAACCATGCAGCCTTTGTCTCTTTCCGTCATTGCCACCAACATGAGCTGGAGTTGTTAAAGGGTATATTTATCCTTCCATCAATTGATACCAAGTGTTTTTTTATCCCAAGTTGCACCAAGTATTTGCAGGCCTGGCTGTTTCCAACCATAAATTTTACAGTCAGACATATAATTTGATTCCTGCTGACGGACCGGTGATGTCACAGAAATTGTAACCGTTTACTGGCAGGGGTCATGAAGTCTGTAAGCCGAGCGGGTGGGTTTAAGACAAAAAAACACATTGTCACGACTCCACAGCTGAGCCGACCGCTGCCAAATACTCAAATTGTTAACAAAACACTTAAAGAACCATACCAGTGAGTTAGTAAGTTGTAGCTCCCTAAATACAAATCATGTGTACTTTATAGAGTATCTATGGTGATTTGTGGTTTTCAAATGTATGCTATATAATTCTAGATATGTCAATGTGCTTTTCCAATGTCCCAGGCATCCATTGGTTTCTATTTATTTCCTTACAGTATGAAATCAATTAACAGACTCTTGAAATGTACTTGAGCTGTGTAAGTTATGACGTCACCTCTGGGCAAGCTGCTGTTCAACAAGTTTGAGTAACTCAATACTTTCCGAATTCTAAGATGAGGATGAGTATCTACTACTTATTAGAATTCAAACCCATTGCAAGTTCAACAACAAGGACTTTGTTATGTTGTCATGTATAAAACACTACAGCTCAGTGATCGCAGCTGTTGGCTTCTCCCTTATCATTGTCTTCTAATGTCATCACCATCTTTTAGCTGTAATCTCTACTTTTTAAGAAACATGTTTGGACCAGCCGCGGTTACTGGACTAGCCTTTTCTGTTGAGCCAGTGACATGCAACACACAAAGGTTATGGGCTTGAGAGAAATGGTGTAAACCACAAGACATACTGTTGAGTAAAGTTATTTTCCAGGGGCTGTATTTTTAGTAATTTGTGTTTTCTCACTGCAACAGAACCTGGAAGTGTGTCTCTATTGTTGTGCAATGTAATGCAGTTGTAAATGTCTGCACTGCTTAAAATAATACAATAACTTTAAAAAAAAAAAAAAAAAACTGACGCAGACTTGATGTTTGCTGTGATGATCAAAAGAATCAAGTTTCAGGAGCCGGCCAACTGATTTTCATGTTGCGCAGAAATGAAAGGAAATACAGTAGTAGCATGGTTTACAGAATGGTTCACAGTAATATAAAGTATACATGATTTATGGTAAATGGGTTACAACATGCAAAACCACAGGTATGGTCTCATGAAATTCATTCACCATCCAGTGGTGATGTCATGCAGCCCTAGAAGATGTGACTACATAGTGATCCCTCACTGTCTTATGTCCCATCCCAACTTCCCGTTTCAAAAAGAAATTCATCACATTAAGGAAGTAATGATTTATGGGACTTCTGATATTATACATTTGCAATTTTTAGGCAACCTTGCTCCAATTAAAAAAAAAACACACAAATACAAAAACACATGTTACAGCTTTAAAATAAATCCTAACTAACATAAAAAAAAACTCCTGACATGCTGTGCTGTTAGTACCTGTATCATGACACCTGTCAGTAAAAAGAAACAGATAAAACTGAAGGACACATTAATATTTAAATAAAGGGTCAACAGCTTTCATACTGTATTTACAAAGGGAATCTTCTCAAAAATTAGAAACCTCAAGTCAAACAAATGCACAGCCACTGATAACAGCTGTGCTGAGAAGAAAAGGACAGGGCTCAAGAAAAATATCAGGTAACACTGCAGCAAACAGTTGTGACATACAACCAAAATTGTTGGCTGACAACAGAGTGGAATTTGCTTCTCTCCTCCATAACAACATTTAAGTCTGACCTTATTGTAACAGAAGTTTTCTCCACCAGTAAAGCAAAAACAGTTTTTTTTTATCTTGATTGGGAAAAAGGTAACATACATATTAGTAAATGAAAACTCTAGTTCTAGTAATAATTAGAAAATGCAAAGGCACAAATATCAACTTCTAATATAGGAGCAACATTCTGCTAAGACTGAACATTAAAACAACTACCAAATGTTAACATCGCCAGTGAGTTTAAAAGAAAAAAAAAGAAAAAAAAAAAAAAAGAAAAAGAAAAAGCAGTATCAATACATGATGTGAGAATATGCATCATACAGGGGTAAATATAAAAGGCATAACATTGTTACTGTAATTGTCTGCTATTCTGAAAAGCACAGTACTGTTTTGGTGCGTTCACAGTGATCCTCTCTCAGATGAACTCCCCTCGGAAAGGAAGTGACTGAATGTTCTGCTGTTGCCAGCGGCAGCGCAGCCGGGCCAGCGGCGTGTCCCTCAGGTTTTCAAACTCGGAGAAGCCCAGCTGGTTGAGGATGTCATAAACTCCGGCTCTGGCAGCCACCTACCACAGAAACACACGAAATGTTAATGAGCAGGCAAGACAGCCGGCAGGGCTATTTTTTTTTTTTTTTTTAAAAAGTGACCATCATGACCACAAGCATGCTCGGACCGCCACTTTTTCAGAGTTTAAGCATGATATAACATTTTTTTGTTGTACATGTGCAGCTGTTTCATGGGAACAATTGGTGTCTGCTGCTGTGGTGGAAGACATATTCAGGTCCTTTATTTGAAATGTTGAAATACTCCATTACAAGCACAATTCCTGAAATCAAAAGGTTAAGTTAAAGGGGCATGCCACCAATTTTACGGTTTTAAGTTCAGTTGATTTGTCACAAAGGGCACCATTCAGCCTGTGAAAACGGTTCTTCTGTAGCTCTGGAGGAAGCGTTCCAGTCCCAAAAAAACAAACCAACCCTGATGATGTCATAGTGATGTCATCGGGGCTATTGAGTTGCTTGATAGTTTACTGATTGATTATGGGAAATGTAGGATGCAGTGTTCTGGGACCTGGGTACTTGGAACTTGGAACATCTATTAATTGTTTAGTCTATGAAATGTCAAAAAATAGTGAAAATCTGCCATCACAAGTTCCCAGAGTGACTTTGTTGATTGTTTTTTATGACCTACAGTCCAAAATCGAAGACATTACAACAACTTAAAAGTCAGAAGAGCTGCAAATCCATACATCTGAGAAGCCTGGACTAGCAAATATTTGGATATTTCCCTTATAGATTCCCCTTAATTGACTTAATTAACAAAATGCTTGGGAATTTATTGATGTGAGTTGATTTGAGGTGGAGAAAATTTGAAATGTAGTGGAGGACAAGTACAAAGTAACATAAAATGGGAATACCTTACTATTATGCTTCAGTACAGTAATGGGACTGTTTTGGAACAACACTATGGAAACAGTATATATTAGTCAGTTTCTCGGGCTCTGAGTCATTAGTGAATGAATGAGGACAGAGAGGAACATGGAGAAATTTCCCTCGAGAGTGTGTTCAGTGACCATGTTAAGCAGAAGGTCACGCTGACTCACGGTCTGATTTGGCTGTCAAACACCATAGGAGGACTGATGGGAAACACCACGGACAACCAGAAACATCTGGCCATAAAGTCAAACAATACAAACAAATACAAACACCGACTGCCTTGCAAAAACTTTTAAAGATTGAACACCCCATTAGAGGTGTCACAGCTTGCCCAGTTTACTCTGCAGAGGAAGCTTCACGTAACTGTGCTGGACTGTGATGTTCACATTCAATTTAAAAAAAAAAAAGAAGCTTATGAGAGTCTAACAGAGTCGAATCCTGTTACCAGAGGATTTTCTATTGATCCGTATATCGATTTTGTCATCACAGGCAATTTAAGAGATTCCAGCTTATTTTTGGGGCGCACAAGCATGCAGGAAAGTCATCTCTTGCAGTTTACAGCATCAGCTTGGAATCGATACGGGACACAGTTAAATCACCAGCTGTTAGCGAGTTTATAAGACCCTAGAAGACGCTGAGTGAATAACGCGGCTCAAAATACCATGCCAATTTAGCCTCTCCCTCGTCTCCTCAGACAGTCAAGGAGAAAGTTGGAGTGGAGAGGAATGTGCCAGAGGAGAAATGTTTAAACACGGAGATAAATAACGGCATCATTTATGCATGAATACTTTCATTATACAGATTATCTGGTTCCAAAAATGAAGAGTATGATTGTGGTTATGTTCTTGAGGCCTTGAGGTAATCCAATATATGAAGTGCTGCTCGGGATACTTTGAAAACGCACTGTCAGGTTAAAGACATAATGGAACAATGAACAGGAATAATAGTATCACGATATCCCTTTCTCTAACAATGATTATAGCTTAGCTGGCCAGCTTTGTGCAGAAATAAACACAAGGCACCACAGAGTGTGGTCTAGATTACCTACTTGCTGACGAAGCAAAATCAAATCTTACAATAGATATCATGTAACTCTAAAACTTTTGCCTTGTTGAGTCGACGCTGACTCTAACTTTACAACCATTCCTTCAGTCCTGTGAGCTGTCTCACTATGGATAAATGTTTATGTAGCTGCTATTGTCTTGTTAAAATGCAGCTTTTTATAGCAAATACATGCACTCTTGTAGCTTTCGGTGCATACGCTACCAGTCTAAAGTTTTAGAACACCCCAAATTTTCCAGTTTTTACTGGAATGTAAAGTCCAGTGAATAATCTTAAATGGTGCAAAGGTAAGCGGTAAACTGCCAGAGGTTAAAAAAAAAAGTGTGTGTTACCAAACTAAAAATAACGTTAATTTCAAAGTTATAAAAAGGCCTTTTTCCAGGCAGTAATAGGTAACAACTCACAGCTTTTCTTCAGCAACGGAAGTAAATGAAACCTTGAAAGTTGATGCACACAGTTCCTACAAGAGTTGAACTTTAGTTGATCTCTTCCAAACCCTCTGTCTTTATAGAAGCATGGCGGAGGAAGCATGATGGTCTGTGGTTCTTTTGCTGGATCCAGAGTTGGTGACTTGCACAGTGACTGGCAGCCTGGACTAAAAGGACGACCAAAGCATCCTGCAGAGCCATGAAGAGCTCTCTGGTCTAGTTGTTTACGGGTTTATTCTGCAACAAGATAATGATCCAAAACATGTCTACATACTACCATAGAAAAAAAGCACAAGATGGTAGGCTTCAAATCATGCAATGGCCAGCACAGTGGCCATCAAGCCGGTTTGGGTTGAAATGGACAGAAAGATGAATGCAAAGCAACCTGACAGCGAAACACTTTTAACTTCTGCAACAGTGTTGGGAAGAACTTTCAGAACAATATTGGAATTCCATTGTAGAAAGAATGCCAAGTGTGTTCAGCTGTTATATTATATATACAGATATTTAAAAAATAGATCAAATTTTATCAAACAAAAATTTTAATTATTTTTAATCTCCAATTGTTTATTTGTTTAATTACACATTGAGATATTAAACTACTACTATTTTTAATAACAACTGGAAAAAATGTTGTTGTATGTTCTAAAACTTTTGACTGGTCGCATACATTTGTGTTTAATGTGTTCCTGGACGGCTGCCAGCCCGACTGCTGTATGAGCTCTTTGGTGGGAACAAATGAGTGGGTGCAGCGGAACCATTAGTCAATGGATGGATTCTCTTGAGAAACTCAGTATTTGAGCTGTTAACTTAACCGGATACTTAACTGGAATCGTGACTCATCTACTCCACAGCACAGCTGTCTAAATAGCGGATGTGTGAAAAAGCCTGAGGTGGCGAAAAGTTGTGTTGGAGAGGCCCATCTGCTCATGGTGAAATCAGGGGTCTCAAGATTTCCCTAACGAGGATGTTGGGGTGGGGGTGGCTGATATGGAGAGGATCAAGAGTGACCGCATGAAATTTCTGCGGGTCAGAGCAGACGGCGTTGACATTCAGATGCCTCTATACTTCTCAGCTTTTAAAAAAGAATATTCAATCTTCAAAGGCAGCTCTGAAAAGATTGTTTCTTGCTTCGTCCCAGAGGACACCGACTGCAGTCAGGTTGGATTCACAGCAGAGTAATGGATTCTAATGCTGACACAGACTCACAGCAAAAAAAAGGTATCAAAACTTCCATAGATAGAAACTTCTCACATTACTCCTGCAACAAAATCCACTCCACAACAGAACTAAATACATTATTTTTGTATCCCTATCTTGTAGCTTCAAAGCTCAGCTGGAAGTAATGTATTCAGCGATTTTGAGTGTTTAGGGGATATGGATCGGCAGTGAAGTGGATTATACGACAAAAAAGGTTTTCAAAAGTCTGTATGGATGTTCCAATACACTCAGGCAGAACTGATTTTTGGTGGAGCAGTCCTTTAAACCGTGGTATTCCTTCAAAGTCTATTTCTTTTTTTTTTTTCAGCACAGACCACCAAAACCAAGCTGTTTCCAATGTGAACAGTTAGCTTCCCCTCTCCATTAAAAAAAAAAAAACAACTTCAATCTTCTGTCTGATTGTATTCAATTTTGTTTAGTCTTTTTCAGCATTTCTTCTATTTACTGTGACAAAACCTTCACCATTGTTTGCTCTGACTGAACTGTCTATGTCAGACTGTGTGCACCTGCACTTGCACACTTACATGCTGGAAAACATGTGACGTTACCCTGACAACCTGCTAATGTTAGCTGTCATGTCCTCACCAACACATTTCAACAGGGATTATTCATAGGAATCATTTTAATGTTCTTTTTTTTTTTTTTTTACCAGTTTTAAATTAGTTAATTTAGCCTTGTTTTTATACATGGATAAACAAACAGCAGCAACTTGGCGTAGATGCCCGAGTAGCTTTCTTTGTTGCAGTCGGCTTGTAAGGAAACCTTGAAATTGTCTACATGTTTCGGGGTGACAGTAAGCAGAGCTGTCGGAAAGATGTCTTTCATGCTGCATTGAAGAGATCACAAACGCCAATACTCATTAGGCGGGCTGGAGCGGTGGAAGGGTGCAGAGCAGCGAGGAGGCGCTGGTCTTTCCCACAGTCGGCTATCTCAAAGGCTGCACATACCAAGCCGGTGCAGGGGGACAGGGAGGCCTCTGTGCCACACATCAAAACAGCTGGAGTGACTGATAGGGTACCTCTCCTGCAAGCATCCCTGGTATGCACTGTACACAAGTCCTGCCATTGTGTAAAAGACCGCGTTTTGGATTAGCAAACATGGATTTCAATTCCAATAACTCCTCTGATGTTTCTGCTCTGATCTCACTACATGGCCACGAGGCAACATGGGCTAATGACGCTCGCAACAATATTTGTCCAGTGTGCACACAATGTGCCAGTAAGCACAAATACATACATACATACATACATGTATATATATATATATATATATGTATATATATATATGTATGTGTGTGGCAATTAGCGTCTTTGAAACAACACGACCAAATAGATCAGAAACTCCATATCAGCTGGCACAGGATGCTGCCCTGTATGACTGGGAACACTGTGCTCCTGCTTTTAGATGTTGAGATCAAATTAGTCCATGCACACACACACACACACACACACACACACACACACACACACACACACACACACACACACACACAGTGCAGGATGCAGAACAGACTGTACCACTCAGATCTGGCAGGTTGTGTAACTGTGGCTTTGGATGCATGACCAGTGATGGTGAGGACCCCCTGACCACCGCCTCTGGCATCACAGTTTGTCATTAATGATCCTGCCACGGTCACTGGTGATAGGCTAATGATCGTGCCTTTGGGTTGGTTGGGTCAGATAAGTTGGATGGGTGCCAGATTGTGCTGCAACTGGGCCACTAAACGCATCACAACACTGATGGTGATGGGAGAAAAACATATCCGGTATGTCACAAGATTTCCCTGCACCACTTTTGTGTTTGAGTGATTGTAAGAACACACTTTTTGATTAAATATTTTTGAGAACAGAAAATTGTGTTTCAAAGTCTGAAAGAGTTTTCATTTTTATCTAGCTTTGAAACGGTGAGGTCAGGGTGTGTTGCAAGCTATTTTTGGAGCTATTTTTGGAGGAACATTCTGAGAGCTGACCTTATTTAAATTCTGTTGTACTAATGATCTAGCTACAGGCCCGCAGCTTTCTCGTCATGAATCATTCATTTTCGTGTGTTGACATGATCTCTGTAAGATTCTGATCTCTGCATTCTCACTTCTATATAATTTAGTGAAACCAAACAATGCAAAGGAAACCATAAAGACAGAGTGAACAGCAAAATGTGCAAACAAACACACAGAAAAAAAACAAATATGAGTTAAGACAAGATTTTGGATGTAAGAACGTCTGACACAGCCGACATATTTTTTGTCCTTCGTGTAAGTCTCTTATGGGCTGAGAAATCAATCAGAATAAAGACTGCTTTAAGATGACACCTAATCCTAAGTCTAATGCCAAAGAGACTGGTTGCCGGAGCAACCGCCTTACCTCAAAGAGCCTGACTGGTTCAAATCAATGCCTACCTTTTGTAGGCACAGTGTAACTGAGGCATTGAACATTTTGCCTGTAAGAAGTAATCCAATTTAATTTAATGGTATGTTTGGCAGTATCTTTTGTGCTCAACAGTGCTCTGTTGTGTTTGTGCTGCTGAGTTTTTGCATTACAAGCATTACACTTCCCAAAGATCTCCTATCAATCAAATAGCATCTAGTGCTGTAACAGGCTGCGGAAGTTTCTTTCTATTCAATCAAAACAAGTCATGGCTGTTACAAAGAACAAAAAGAAAAACATACTGGAGAATAGCTATTATTGGATATGCTTTCCTGCATGTCCTTGTCATTTCAGAAATATGCGCTTTGATTATGCTCATCCAGAAAGCCTGTATTGGTTTGAATCGAATCTGAGACCTTTGTCGCTTGTAATATTACCCTTGTGTTTCATTCTACCACCTGACTGTCAACCACATACTGTACGGCAAATGTATGCAGCATAAAAATGTAAACAGCAGAGAGACAGGGATCTAGAAGAAGTGTACAGCAAGAAATGATTGAGTGCTGTAAGATCAGACCTCTAACTTTAGATTCAGTTAGTTAGTAGCTGCAGGTGGTCAGTCAAAATGATTACGCTGTCAGATGTCCAGTCATCAAGGAAATTGGATTGAATTCATGTAGCAGCTCCATCCAATGGACTGCAGAGAGGAAAGTAATTTGATTTTGATGAGTTATTCACAGGAGTTTCAGCCTGCAGTGATTGAGCACCACCAGATTTTCTGCACATTTACACTCTATGGCTGATGATGGACATGTGATCCCTCCCGAAGGCTCTAAGGATTTGTAGAAAGTCTCATCAGCTACAGTGTGTGATCATGGCTGAGCCTCTGTCACTTGATTAGTTAGCCGTTAATGAGACCTCCATTCAGTCAATAGAGAAAGTCACTTATTCATGCGCCATGAGTCTCCAGCAGCACCTCCCTCGTGGTCACAGAAAAGCCTTTATCTGAGGTTCAGGTAACAGTACTTTGAAAGCTCTAGTGGAAACTAGGAAGTACTGTTGAATTCTGTCTGTTCCACTGCAGACAATAACTCATTTGATATATTCTGGTGCCATCTGAATGATCTTCTACGTGCAGTTGATGGATGGCTGTTATATATTATTCTGGTTACCTAATTCCCTCCAGACCTTCCCAGTGGCCAGGGAGATGACAGCAGACTGTACTGGCACGTCTTAAAGGACATGCTGGGTCATTTTTTTCATCCTTGTTCAGACATGGCTCTACTTTCCTCTGGGAGATGCAGCAGAGTTGCCAGAAATTGGAAGTACATCCATAGCCACCCGTGAGGTATTAACGCACAATATATTCAAATTTGGGATAACGCCATAATGTAGATGTAAACAGATAAAAGAGTTTATTGATGTAGTTTGTGATGACAATTCCTCCTGCGGACATTGATAAGTGAAGGTTGACGTATAAACAGTCAATGATTATGAATAGTTATAATTGTTAATACTTAAAATTAGTAAATACTTAAAAGTGTCATGTCTGGATTGCTTATAGTGCCCCTTGATTATAAAAAACACAGGCGAGAAAAGACTGGATGAACACTAACATGGCGGCAGTTTCACACTGCACTAGGTCACAACACTGTTTGGTCCTTGAAAATCAACGTGTTAGCATTGAGATTAGGAAACTGGCTTTTAAATATTATGCTCCACACAACTGGAACAATTTGCAGAAGATAATAAAATCAGACGAGCTAATCCCTTTCAATCATTTTAAATCTCTTTTAGCTGACACAGAGCAGTGTGAATACATGTGTTTTAATTGAGCTTTAACTTTTATGTGCATATATTGCTTTTTATTGCCTTCATATGTTTATTGCTTTTAGTGTTTCTTAATTTTGCATTGCATATTTGTTCATATTTGCTTTTTTATATTTTCTGATTATGTTTATAATGTAATCAGGGCGTCCTTGTAAAACAGAGCGCGCTCTCAGTGGCCTCTAAATTTACGTTTGAGTGAAAGAGTGAATCAACCTTGTGTTTATCAAAGAAGTTCAGAGGTTATGGGCTTCGGCAGTTCCAGCTATACTAAAATGTGCCTGACTTAAAGGGCAGAACAAGCACAATAAAAACAATTTAGTACAGAATATGTTACTTCCAGTACATCTGGACTAAAATTTCTGCCAAGGAAACTCCTCTTATAAGTTGTTTTTAGGCGACCTTCCTTCATTATGTTTGTATCAAAGTCATTGAGTGCATGATTTGTCAATTATCAAAACAAATAGAAGAATTACTGTTTCAGGTTTAACAATGTTATGCAGACGTTTTGTAAAATTTCAAAACAAACTATGGAAGAGCTGAACGTTTTAATACATTTTCCATACTTTGATATCAGAATGATTGGCTTTTTCCTCTTGGTTGCAGATTGAAATGTGGTCTACAATCAAATCTGTAGCACAAACAGCTGATTTTAAATGACTTTTCATACTTTCAGCTTTAGACAGTTGCTATCACAGCATCATCAGGAGAAGTGTCCCCACACTGTGACCAGACCAAGCTGATGTACAAAATTAGGAGGAATTTTTATTCACAGTAAGGCAGTTTTATAGAAAGGAAGAAGGAAGAAAGAAATAGGCTACCTAGATATATCCTGGAATATCCAGAGAATGACAGTTTGATGTTGTGTTTTGATGGCAAGTATCTTCTGTTGCCTGCATTACAGCAGAGTGTTCTTGTCCCATGTGTGCACGCCTGTATTTTCTCATGGCATAACTGGGCCATTAGAGTCACTCTGATGCACCACATATATTTGCTATTCATAACAGGAAGAATATGCCCCGATTGACCGCACATATTTCTGTGACAATTGTTTTCACAGCGATTGTTCCAGTCTATTTTGGAATTTCACGTTTTTTCTTTGAGTTTATTCCACCTCAATAAGGACAAAGAAGTAAGAGATTTTCATTCAGCGATTTTCAAACATTCCAGGTTCTTGGCCGTGTGTCTCTAGGCCGTCTGCTTGCAAACAAGAATAGAAAATGGCTGCGATGTTGCAGGCTCAAGTCCAAATCATGACCAAGGCCTGTATGTTTACTTTCACCGTCAGCTTTTGACACACATATACAAAGCTCCACATTCAGCCAAAAGAAAGAAGAAAAAAAACATACTGTAAAACTGCTGCTGATGCTTGATCTGTGGTGAAATTATGCTACTTCTATCAAAAACAGATTTAAGAGGTTTTGTGGCGCCTCCAATGCAAAAGCAGGGACAACAAAAAGACAGCTAACACATTTTAATTAATACCAAATGCACAGAAATTTTAATGAAACCATATAATGCAGATTCACGGTATTTATTAGGGTTCCAACCCTGAAGGGGTTAGAATCCTTCTGTGTTTGTGCCAGTTTATTATTATTATTACATGTCGTCTTCTGCCGCGGCTCACAATGCCGTGAGCTGCAATGATCTAATACCTTGAGACCTGGCCCAATAACTGGAAACGATGTGCATGTGCTTCACAAGAAATTAGGGCCCAAAAATGGAATTTTGGAAAGGCCATGTCCCTCACACCGCATATGCATAATTTGCATAATGTGAAAAACAGCAATGTTAAATCTACTTTTTGGATTTTTAAAACCAAATTTGGTATACAGCCCTGGGGAACTGACGTACACATTTCCACTATAAATGAGCTATGGCGGTCAAAAAACGTGGCCGACATCAACCAAAATATCTTTGCAAAGGATGGGGCTTATTAAATATTGGCCATAACTCATTACCCATTTGTTCAATCATTATACATTTTTGTATAAAATGTCAATCTGTGATTGGGAAGAGGTCTACCAAAGCATTTTGGGCTCAATCCATGGGACGTGCCACAAATGCCAAAAATGTGTATCTGAAAACTCACTAAACAGAATTTCACCAAAATTGATGTGCATGCTCTGGGTGCAGGTATTAACCAAAATCTGAAGTGCCGTATTGATTGGTGAATGTGGGTGTGACCTATCACATATTTGCTCATAACTCAAGATGCTTTTGAGCAATCCTGATTAAACTCATTGGAGACATCCAGCACAATCTCCTGAACATACACACCGAGTTTCGTTTAAATCCAATATAGGGGGGGTGAATGATGGAACTTTGAGTGCACAATTATTGAACTGCTCCATGCAGCGTAATGATGAAGCAAGCATGTTCTTGGTCTCATAACTTCTTCAAGCAAAATTTAACTAGCAGAAGTGATTTTGCTCAACTTTGTAAAGTCTGAAACCCGATTGTTTTGCTCGCAGACTTAGTTTTGACCGATTTAGCTGCTTCCTTCTGTTGAGCGTAAAAAGTCGCTTGCGGTTATATTTTACATTTAAAATTCACTCTTTACCACACTGAAATGTGTTTGTCAACCTGCCAAACTGCTTTTTTTTTTACCACCATGTGATTTTAACATCTTGCAACATACATTTTAATTGCTGTGTGTCTGTGTATGTGTGTGTAAGTGTGTGTGTGTGTTGGGTACCACTTACACACTACTCATTTGTTTGGAATGCACATAAATTCTCGACTTTACTGTAGGGACACAGCTGGCCAAACGATTAATGTACCAACAAAAACACAGAGCCGAGACATTATGAAGTTCAGTGTGTGAAGAACCAGGCCACAATAGAACCAGAACCAGCTTGTAAATTCCTGGAAGAAAATCCAAATGCAACTCGGGTAACCGGTTCACAATGTGCACAAACTGAGCAAAGGTATAGAGAAAGTAAAATTCTCCGTCATCTTATCTTTTTCATTTTCTGTCCGCCAAGCTAGTGACACGCAGCATTTTAGGTAAAAGATTTGTTTCTGCACCACAATTATGATGAAATTGAGATAACCAGTGTATAGCAGCAAGTGACAAAGTGCAAATTAGTCTCAAAGGCCACCAGCAGACCTTTTCACCCTCCTGTAGTGCCCGAAGGCAATAGAGCACAGATCCAACATGCAGACGGCACCACTGGCTTTGCTTTTTCCAAGGTCAATGCAAGGAAAGACTCATTACCAGCAGCATTAACTTGACATTGCATTAACCTGACATTTCCATCTGATGGAATTCTAATTGTGAAACAAGCAAATTCAATAAGAAGACATGTTTCATAGAAGGTGTGTTCTGATTTTCTCCTGTGGTTTGACTCCTGTCTCCTTATAAATCACATTCCATGTTGTTTGTAGGTGTATTTTCATTTGCAAGGAATTCAAATTCACATATACAAATATCAAGGTGAGACTTTTACCTGTTCCATCCAGACAGTGAAGGAACGCTGCCAAGAGTCTTTCTTCTCTAGATGCAGGTATGTGTTGAAGAGGATGAGGTAAATGTAGCGCTCTAGGTACTGCAGGCTCCTCAGCAGCAGCTGCTGACACTCCTTGTCCGTCTTACCACTTTTGATCTAAGAAAAGAGGTAAACAAAGGGCTCTTGGTGAATCAAGTGGGCACAACACAATTTTCTTCATACAGCAACAGCTATAGTCAAGAGCGTACCTTTTTCAAAAATGTTGTTAGCATATGGACCAGCATTAAAAAACAATGACAGACAATTGAGAGAGAGAGGTGCCATATTTGTTCCGTTCAAGTTAAGTGCACCAATTGACAGAAAAATAATTGATGTTCAATTGTGAATAGTGAAAATTTCACTGAAATATGTTGATCCTGCAAATTAACCAACATACAAACTGGTCCAGTAACTTAAGAGACAGGAGCTAAAACGGCCTGTTTTAGACAGAGGCTGAACTGAGGGGCTGCATAAAGGGTCAGTATAAGAAAAATAAGGAGTTTTTTAAAGCTGTAAATTATGCAAGGATATTCCAGTAGAGCCCCCGGAATCTTAATATAGACCTGGAAATGTGCCTGATATGCCCCCTTTAAGTGTCATTACCTTATAAGGTCAGGTAAGATTAAGTCCCACTCCCTATGAGCCCACTCTGTTCTGATTGGCCAGCTTTAAAAAGCTGCGTCTTGGCCGAATTCCGGCAGCTAGCATGGCAACGTAAACAAACAGCAGAATTTAATTTATTTTCTTTGCTCTTTACTTGAAATAGAAATTTCTCAAATACATTACAATGTTCAAGCCTAAATCCAATCCAAAACATGTGAGTGGACAATACGAATAACCCATGGAGCAACAAACGTCTGCTTGCTTTATATTTTACTTCCTTCACCAGCCACTCTTTTGTTTTTACTCTCATGTTTTATACACTCTTTCTTATCAGCTAGAAACGGCTGCTTACAATTTAACATTCAATTTAATGTCAAGCTTAAAGCTGCATAAAGCTGCGGAGTTGGATTTCAAATTTTAGAAGTAATTACATTGTGTGTTAACATAAATGTTTTAACTTAATGCAGGTTGATGTGGTAATATGAACGCAGCTGTGGTGTAGTAAGTGTAGGAAAATATAAGCTTCAACAGTGTCACTTGTTTAAATCGCATGTTATGATGGATTACTGATCTTTTCTACCTTCTACCACCCACTACCTCAGCCTTAAAAAGACCTTCCAATACCTTGTGATTTAAACATTGTACGTGATCACAGTTTTCACCGCCATGTAAAGTAAAGTGCTTTTGTCTAGACAACTTCAAGTTGTGTGTGATATGGCTGACCATTCTCTCCCATCACATTCTGTCATCTCTTTTCCCCTTTTTATCTACTGAAGAAACCCTTTGGCTGACAGCAGTTTTGACATTCAGTAGAAGGAGTTAACAAGCCATCAAAGCTGTCACCCACAGTGCACCCTAGTACTCATAATGGTTGTTTACTCCCTGTGCTTCCAAATGCCCTTAAACTCCACTTTATAAATAAACACTGTAGTTACATGGTTGTTCTTATGATAATTACTAAATAATTTACTATTTCATGGCAAAACCCTATGGTCAGGAACACTACAACAGTGCAATTATCTTAACTATGAGATTTTCCTATAATTCCCCCAATTGGTATTCAAGAGACAAGATAATGGTACTCTCAAAGCATTAATTCACTGTCTAAAGGAGGCAGAGGAAAAAGTCCATTTTAGACAAGATAATTAAAAAATTCTTGCAAAATATCAGACCAAGCAAAGCCAAACTTTTAAGTGAAGCAGCTTTCTATTAGCACTGCCACTTCTCACAAAGTTGGTAATTGGGTTGCTCTTCAATTACAGGCTGTGACAACACTGACAGCGTAGAGTTGGTGTCAAGATGTTTTCCCTTTTTTTTCCCCCCTCATCTTTTTTCTTCTTCTTTTCTTTTCTTTTCTTTTCTTTTCTTTTTGTGATTGCTTAGAGCCTCAAGCACTTCCAGGCATCAAGTGGCAAGGTCTGCCATCCAGCTGTGTCTGTGTTGTGGAATGTGAGGTGTGTGTTGGATTGGATAACATGTCAATTGGGGTTAAGAGAAAGTAACAAGCGGGGACGATGAACTGTCAGCAGACACTTTCTCCCGGCAGATTGTTGTCTGCATCATAATGAGCATTTTGACTGCTTGTGGTCTTTGTTTTTGTTGGTTAATACAGGGTAAAAATGTCATCAGCTCACGGTTTGCAGCAAATCAGGGAAGTATATTAAAGACATTTTGGGGCTGCACAGAGAATAATGAAAGTTTACCAAGTAGGTGGGCTAGTACTCAGGGTAATTTGAAAAGTGCACAGCACACCATAATACGATCATTCCAGAGCTGAATGACGCAACAGAGAGAGAGAGAGAGGGAGAGGGAGAGGGAGAGAGGGGGAATGAGTAGGGTTTCCTGTCCGTTCCCAAACAGCCGTGGTTGGATCTGAGTTATCCAAGCATCTGCCACTGAGCGGAGAAGAAACTACACCTAGGCAAAGAAACGATGTGCTGTCTGTTGTCTATCAGCTGTTGGAGGATACAGATGAACAAAGAAAGCACACATGCACCTCACTTTCTCCTAATCTTTCTAAGTTAACACGGACTGCAGTAGGAGAGCAGGTGAATCCTGTTGAACCCGATTACCCTGTGCGCCCTGCACCCCCAGGGGGCTTTCAGCATTTCATTTCCTATCCTGAAACTCCACAGTGCCAAAGCCTGCCAGCTATCCGTGCACCAGCCACGGCCAAATACTCGTAACATACACATACACACACACACACACACACAT
This sequence comes from Euthynnus affinis, assembly GCA_029490765.1. Classification (NCBI taxonomy): domain Eukaryota; kingdom Metazoa; phylum Chordata; class Actinopteri; order Scombriformes; family Scombridae; genus Euthynnus; species Euthynnus affinis. The sequence goes on along the minus strand of CM055857.1, from coordinate 12,719,249 downwards.
ACACACACTCAGATTACATAATTCACACCTCTACAATCTGCAGAGACCTTAGTCTGGGTCTGCCATCTGTCTGTCTACATCAACCGAGCCATATGTGTGGTTGGGCGGCCTTTCGTGCACCCTGAGAAATTCCTTCAGAAAACAATGTTGGGGAAGATGTGGTGAAGAAAGAGTAAATTTCTTCCATTCCATGTAAAGGAGACAGCCTTGAAAGTTTAAAAGTTTCTACCAAATCAATGAAAAGGAAGAGAGGAAAAAAAGTGGAAACTGCAGCATCCTGTCATTTCCCTGGTCTTTCAGAACAAAGGAGGTTGGCTGGTCAGTCCTCATTTGCTATCAAGGCTCAAAGCCATATTTCGGCCAGCTGCTGAGGTGTGATAATGTATGTCCTCAGCTCTGCTGTGTGAGATGGGAGGCTGGCCAAACACAGACCACATACCATTGTTGAGAGAGTCCAGGAATGCTGGTCGGCTGAGCAGTGCTCCAAATGAGGACAATGTGAAAGTGAGAGAAAAGTTTAAAAAGAAGTGGAGCCCTATAGCTGCACGAGCACTCACGAGAGCAGAGACACCTTTCTGTTAAATGTTCGACTGGAAACACCTTATTTACAGCTCCTCAATACTCAAGTACTACAGATGAGTAACATTTTATCGGCTTCTGGTAAGTTTACAGTATTCAAGTTGTTTTCCAGACCTGCACATACATATCCAATGCCAATGTCATGAAACCAACCTTCTAAGGATATTACTTGTCAATACATTGATCCATCGAAAGCACGTATTAACAGAAGTGTTCAGAGTCTGACTTCAGAACACACAAATTCACTGCATGGAGGAAGACAACATACAAACATACACATAAACACAAAATAAACTTATATGCAAATTAAAAAATTGTTTATGTATCAAGTTTCAGATCATTGTGTCTATGAAGCATGAAATTCACTTGTTAGTATATTAAAATGCCCATATTGACTGATAATTCACCTGCAATTTATATTTAATGATGCATTTAATTTATTACTGACTGGCAGATATATAGTGAAACTAGTTTTTCTTGATTGCAAGTAAGTAGCCATAAAGAGATAAAAAGTGAATGAGGAAATACAGATACTAGACATAATGGAGGTTGTACAATAATTTAATCATTCACGTTTCCATGTTCCATATTTTCCATATTTATATTCTAGGACTCGACTGTTTACAGTTAAAAAAAACATTTATCTGATACCAGTCCTTTATACAGCCCCTCAGTTCAGCCTCTGTCTTAAACAGGCTGTTTTAGCTGCTGTCTCTTTAAGGACCAGCCTCCCAATGAGTCCACTCTATTCTAATTGGTTAAACACTGGAAGCTGGAAATATGCAAGTGGACAACAGACTCTTTAGGGAGCATTTTTACATACATTCACCTCAAGTTTTGGAAATTTGACTATGTTCAACATAGATATCTGACATTTCAACAGTTTAAAAATGACAGAAAATCACATGACATTTTCTCTTTAACCTGAATCAAGTACAGCCACAAAGTATCAATTGTATGTCTATATCTAAATGAACTACAAGCCTGTATTCCATATGCTTGTAAAGCAAGAAAATCATTGGCAAAACAATTCTCAACAATATTGGAAATTGGAAGGATGTTCCACTTCCAGCTGACATTGGAACTGCAATGGAGCATGCAATCGACATCTGGGATGAGATGGGTTTTTTTTAAATGGCAAATACTTTAAGAGCAGTGCTCAGGTTTTCAATTTTATTCAGTGACACAGTTTCATAAGTGGATTTAGTGGTACATTAAAATAATCCCTGCATTTTATAATACCTGTTTGTTTGTGAGTCATATCAACATTGAACTAAATGCACAAACTGCATAAAGCGCTGATTTAAGCTCTATTCTGTCTACCGTGTTAACATTATCCTTTTTGAAGGTAAAAGTGCTGCAGGCAATCATAGATTTAGTTCTCTATAACAATCTCTTTCCATGAAACAAAATCTTATTTGCATTATCCAAAATACAAATGCACTTTGCAGAAACAAAATAAATACACTTGCTATCGGTTTGTGAGTGATTTAATACTACCCCAGGCAACTGTTTCATTCTGTCTTTTTCATGCAAACAACTCAGACCAGTTTCAGAACAATCCCTGCATAACACATGTGAGATGTTGTCCACATCTTGTGTAAATAGGAGTACTGCATTTCATCAGGTTTGGAATAAAAAAGAGGCCACACTGGTATGATGCATGTTGAGCAATCACAGGTCCTTTCGCAGTTGATCTGAAAGTCTTGTCTCCTGTTGTAACTGATTGCACTCAAAGATGAGGCAATAAACAATAACGCGTGCTCAGCATTCATACAAATAGGCTTATTTACAAATGATATGAACCCCAACCCCTCCCCTCCCCTCTGGAGGGAGCACCACAGTCTAATCCTCGAATGGTGGCAGACAGGCGCTATGGGTCGACCTTTCTGTGGGCTCTTGTGGGTGAGGACTGAACTGAGAAGTGCACATTATGGAGAGGTCTGTCTGCCTGACATATGGTGCCAATTACCAGCTGATGGGGTTGCCGAGGTAAAGAGGCCAATCCATATTGGCCCTTCCCACCCAGGTTAGCACAAGCAGCCATTCATCAGATCCTGCAGAACACCTCCCACCCAAATCCTAAACCAAACCCCAACCTGTCTAGAGTGGACAGGCAGCCTACACATGGCTCCTTGACTCAATGTACAGACAACTCAAAGTCAAGTACACACACTGATTTTCAGGTAGGTTCATTAAGTGGACCAAAACCAGGATCCAACTGCAATTTCTGGATATACTCTCCATTCAGGCTGACTTTTGGTTGCCAAAGGTGACGGTTGCCATTTCAACTGAATGATAATGGAACAGTGTACCAGATATTCAAATGAAAAAGAAATGAAGGATGATTCAAGATAAAACTTTACTGTTTTTTCCTCTCTGTCCATCCCTGTCTCACATAGGCAGATGCACAGACACGTGCTGTACGCATTAAATGGATTTCACATGTCACTCATCTTCGCTAAGATGTATAACTCTGGCCTTTCTGCTGGCATGACTAGTCACTCCATGACTCAGAAAAGTAAATAATTTCTACAATTCCCATTTTAAGACATCTCAGACAGATCTACATTGTCAAACTTCGCAAAATGTTCATCAGTTTAATGCTTACTTGGACTCAGCAGCACTTAGACTAAGTTGTGGTTTGCACTGAATGCTCAAAAGCGTGAATAAGTCACATGCATGTTCATGTTATCATGCACAAGGCTATATTTGGCATTGTTAGTTGAATGTTTAACAGCTATTGGAGCTTAACCTGCTAAAATGTGGCATTTAATTTATGATGGTAATATGATAAGATTGTTTGAACATGACAGACAAAGGAAACTGAAATATAAACTACACTCAAAATATTACAGATCCAGACAACTATCACATAAAACATTTGATAATTTGTTCACACAAATTGGCTGTTAATACCCTTGAATTGATTGTTTGTGTGTACAAATCAAATTCTACCCTTAAAGTACTTAATACATTCTCTCTCATGTGTAAACATAGCCTGACATAGCGTTTAAATACATTTTTCATTCCTGTTCTGAACATGAAAAGAATGATTCTTGCACACATTCTGGTGGCTGCCACATAAAAATGTGAACCTATGACCTCACTTTTATAAAAATTCATTAGTATTCAGATAAAAACACACTTTAGCGCCTACACACGGCTGCCAATGGGAAGAAATATCTTTTGAAAAATGCTCAAAATTGTTTCTGAAGCAGTTAATTCATTCTTTCTACTGGCCATTATTTGTGTTGTGTTACCAAGAAACGTACTGAGGCAAAACATTGTTTACCATCATCTTATAAACAACAGGGCTGTTATGTCCCTGTGTCGATTATAGACTTGCATCATTGAGGTTTTTGCTCTCTTGGCTAAAACTCCCATCTGCTTTTTACAAGTGATTACTCCTAACATCACTCTTCCTTTTTGGTCAGTATACTCCTATAAAACTGCATATTTCAATTTAGCTTCTGTTGAAGTCTTTGTAGCTTTCCAACTTTGATTAGAGAGGGGCAACATATCATTATTATAAATAATACTAGTACTATTAAAACCGTTTTCCAAGTGTGCTGATCCCCCAGATGCTGCAATGCATAAAACTGAGAGAGGTATACTTTCAACATACTTCTTACATCATACATACTTAAATATTTCTCCAGGTTGCATGCACCCACCCAGCATGTGTATGTTTTTTTTCACATGCACTCCCATTTTTCTGAAAACTCGACCATCCACCCACCCAGTCTGTCTGCCGCCTGCCAGGTTGGCCAGTAGCTAAGCAATCAAAGTTATACATCATCTGGCTTCAAGCTGTAGAACTGATCTTTATGGATCAAGATGGTGCCCAAAACTCTCCTTTTAAAAAGGAACAGAGAAGCCATGTAGCAGCCAGTGAGAGGAGGGGACGGAGATGCCTTTATGTTAATGGTTTCTACAGATTCCAATCCTCTGTCTGTCTTTTTCCAGTTGCTCAGCCACACTACACTGATTAAATCATGAAGTTGAGGTTGAGGTGGATTTTAGGGGCAAGCTCTGTCAATCTACATACTGTATATATGCAGATTTGCCATCAACCAATCTGTCCATCTTGCATCCAACGGCTTAAAAATGAATGTGAAAATGTAATTTGTGGTTAAAACAGTTCAGATACTTTGTCATGACATCACAAGAAAAGTCTAGTGGATTATAGTCTCTATCAGAATATAGATTTAACCTTTCTTTAGCATTTAAACTGAATCTCTCAGCTCTAATCAACAATAAAACAAATAGGATCTAAGGATAAGATAAATAGAACATGGAGAACTAATGAAGGAATGTCTTGTGCAATGAATACAAGCAAAAATACATAATGTCTGTTGAGCAGAGATTACAAAAGCCGCAGGAGGAGACAGGGCTCATCAACTTAGCCTACACAGAGACTGGAATATCTGCCCACATTAACCACACGCATTATGGTACATTCTGTACGTGCACATGCCTGGAAACAGAGCACATGGAGACTCCCACTGTGAATCAATCATTTATTGAGCTTTCAAAATATCTTGTGCATGCAAACCCAAATTTGGGCATTAAACTGGTATGTCTGCAAGCTACAACTAATCAGACATTTAAAACCCACGGAGTTCTTCTAATCAAATTTTTATTCTTGGCCACAAATGACATTTTGTATTGATGCTGGTGGTTAATAGAAAGCAAATGTATTGATGGTTGATTTTTTTCGTGAGGAAGCCACAAAGCTGCTGTGAAGAACATGTTTGTCAGTACAGTACGGCGTGGATGAACACTTTGGACTTGAAGGACATTTTACTAACTGACTATGAAATTTTGTATAGATATTCATGGATCACAGTGAAAAAGTCCTAAAAAATTTGGTGATTTCACTTAGCGCCACCAACAGGTGAAAAATTCAATTTTCAGACAGAATGCAAAGCAAATTTTAAATGTGGCATGATTACATACAAAGTCAATGCAAAGACGCGAGTACATGCAAAGTCACCCAGGGCAGCACAAATTGATGTGTCCGCGCAAGTTGAAAACGTTTCAATGTTTCCCGAGGGGCTTTATGAATGTACTTCAAAAACATACAAGGATGAGAGGGAAACATTTGCTAATGTTACATAATCATTAATTCACAAGGTATCACTGTAATTATTACACGCTAAATGGAAAACATGCATTTTAGCACCATAACCATACAGTACATTAACTAGCTAACATGCTACTTCTAAGTAGTAGTTATTTTCCCCCAGTGGTGACTGATATATCTGCACTGTCAACGTCATTTTTCCGTTAGCTAGGAAGCTGCAGTAGTGTTTGCTAGAAGCAGTTAATTTAATGTTTTTCCATAACAATCAAAGATATATGCCAACATATATGCCAATATGCCAATTTAAGAGTTATTTCTGTAAATGATTTACAACAACCTACACAGCTGGGTTGATGATGGCAAATTTTCTGTCTGCATTTTCCGGGCCATGGCACAGAATATTAATTCCACTTTCAAAGTTGTCATCGGCTAGGTTGTTTTTCCAACCAGGGAGGCAGCCGTCAGCAAGCCCAATACCGGACCTATTTGAACCGTTGAAAAAGGAGATGTGGGCAGAGATTCAGAGGTCTGGACCCAGGCTATTCTGGCGCCACCCCCAGACAAAACTTTGCTTCTTTAAGACCCATATGACTAATGAGGCAAAAAATATAAAGATTTTTGTCTTCTGTGTAACGATCATTATATCCTCATTAGGCACGTGTCCCAGCTATACTTTTATTCTATTTTGTTTAATCTGAGCAGCTGCTGCTGTCAACCCATAGACTGTGTCCATGCACCTATTATATATTAACTAACTGCTTACGTAAAATGCATTTTCACCAGCATTTAAGGGCCCATACGTGTCAAATCTGTCATTATAATGATTACGTCCAAGAATAAAGGAATGCAGAAAGAACACACATTGCCCCTTGCTGTGAGTAGTCTATGTGGGAACGAAAAAGCCATTTGACAAGGTAGGTCTGAATGTTCCTTGCTGACTGTGTGAGTTGTTGGCACTATGGGAGTAGTTATAGCGTCGTTAACACAGGATTCATCTGTTGCTCAACTGTCCTCACATATGAAACATAGCTTCCCCATTGGGGCATTGTGAAAGTGCAATTCCTGGAGCAACTCAGCCCAGTCACGACTTGCTGCATATCCCACATGGTTGGCATTTAAGTCACTTCACCATTGGGGTTGTATTCCTGTAGGTATTTCTTCAGTGCCAGTAGTTAGCTGGTGTGAAAGCTTAGACAAAAAAGGTAGACCTTTTCCTGGTGAAATGATTTGGGGCTTAGCAGGATCTGTCAGATACCACGACCACAGCTACTGGGGGCATGCTTAAACACTCATGCATGGTTTTGGAGGTAGTTATTCCTGGTCTGTGGGCCTGGGGCAATGACAGGTTTAGTGTGTCGGGGCAGGAAATAGCAAACCTTCTGTCCAGTGCCCAGCAAGGTCTGAAACGCTGTCCTGGGGCCAGTGGTTGGAAAAGGGGGTGGGGGACATGAGGAAGGTCAGGGCAAAGGGCAGGCCAGGGCAGTTCAGTTATTCAGGGTAAAAGGAGATAGACTACAAGGCAAACATAACGATTTCTAAAGTGGTCAGCATGTAAAGAGTGAGTCAGAGCATGAGAGCTTGATCTCTCGCAGGGAGAGTGAACACACGAAATTATAATAGCTGTGGAGGCCTTGGCAGTAGCTGCAGGATCATAAAAGCAAATTAAAACACAGATTAGTCTGTTATAGGTCTAATGAAAGAACAACGTAATGTTGCAATACCATAATATGCCAATAAAGAGAGACTACGAGATTTTTGATCTGTGCTATATGTTTTTTGCAGACTTTTGTGATTTCCTTTTTCAGTTTGTGTTATTTCTTAAGTAGACTATGTAACTTTAGCAACAGTTTTGCTATTAAGAGGCTGAACTGAACATGTTTATAAGGTATGCTATAAAGATTGCTAATTAGCTCATACTCCTTGAAGCTGTAGTAGACAATACTTTCGATAATAACTTAATTAAATGACTCCCTACAGCGTTCAACTGCTTTCAGCTCACTGTTTATGTTAGCTGGACTGAAAAAAAAAAACACAGAAACAGTGCTGGTTCATGTAAAACTGTTGCTTCAGAACTCACACAGCTCCTACAACACTACCTGCACAGTGTGAAATGGCAGCTGAAGTAAACAGGTGGCTGGCGAGAAAAAGAAAATATCTGACCATACAAAGTGTACAGCACATGTCGGTAAGTTATATAATTTGCATAGGAATATTTCCATGTTTGTATATATTATACCTATGGATCCTGTCACATATATTTAATACCAAATGAATGCAATCTAAAACAGCAGTCCTACAATGAATCCTACTTTCATGAAGGTTATTTTTCCACACCACTTATATCAATGAGGGTAATGTTTTACTTATTAACTTCAAAAACATATACTTCATATTTTATACAAGACATATGTTATATACAGGTTTAAGGCTATAACTAAAGGGGAAATGAGAAAGCAGATGAACACAGTTCTGATTGTAGAGCGTTATTATATTTCAGTTCAGCTGTGAGAGATCCTGCTGACATTGACTGAATCACAGCGCAGCAAAATGTTGAAGTGGAGCTATACGGTGTAAAATGACTAAGCAATTAAATTTTGAACATGGCCATAGTGGTAGTAGAAGTTAGAATAATAAGCAGTCAGAAAATTATTATAATCCAGAGTTTTGAATTGTTTGCCATGAAAATCAAGTTTATTTGCACGTGTTTGTTCCAACCACATGGACCCCCAGGTGATTTCAATGATTGCCACATCTTCAGCCAAAGAAGAGGAACTAATCCGTGAAATGACCTGGCGCTACATATGGCTGGAACAAAAACCTGCATACACAGCCCTTATGGCTTTAAATACCCCTAAATCATAATTTAAAGGGAGTTTGATTGGCCCACTGACAGAGTCGGAAACATGGAACCCGATCATTTAAATATGCAATCAGTCAACTCTGAGCTGTCAATGTTGCATGTAGTTTTTCTTCCCCAATGCTTCAGGATACAAGTACACCTCTTTTATTGTATCTTAAGAGTTACTAATGAAGACACATCACTCCTCGATCCTAGATATAAATCAACAGCATCAATATTACAGGTAAATGCAGCAGCCCTTTAATGGACCATGTCATGTTAGACATCAATGAGCACTATAAACACTAACTAGATGTATTAGAGTATCATTTGAAGTAATTTACAGCTGTGGAAACTCCCTTAATAGCTCCTGAATAGCAACTGACTAGTAGCAGCTGCGTGTAACCCCCCCATAGTTTAGCAAACCTCTCTGGACAGTCCCAGGAGACGCTTTATTTACTTCTACGTATATATACAAAACCTCATCACAAGGTGGGAGAAGGTGTTATCCATGTCCAAATACCTCAGCTGGTTGCACCTGTTCAAATGGAATTTGGTCAAAATAAGTTTTGTAGACAGCCCCAGCAAATACTGCTATTGGCATGTGAGAGGCTGGAAATTATGAATAAAAACAACAACAACATCTGCCTCTACCACTTTTCCCTCTCCCACCCAGCGGTGGATCTAAATAAGAGCCTCTTTTCAGGAGCTGTGAGTCAAAGCACACCTCAGGCGAGAAGAAGAACTTGTCTCTGGTTCAGGTGGGCTCATTTTCCTGCCAATATTTCCTTTGGCCATCACCAACTCTACCTTGTAATTGGCCCACTTATGTCAAGTGGTCATCCTAATTGAGATGAAAACTGTTAACACAAAGGCCCTTGAGCCGAAGGAGTATTAGAGATAGCTGAAGTTAAAATACTAGTTCCAAAAGTGGACAGAGTGGTTTGTTAAGGTAACCCCCGTGTCTAGACGTGCAAACGTAGCGTGAGCAGCACGTCAGCAGAGCAGCAGCGGCAGCGATTACTCTGTCTGTGTGTCTATGCTGGAGGCGCTCAGGTGCAGCGTTGAGCGTAGGTCACCCGTGTGTTGGAATCACTCAGAGCCCAATACACACGACTGCAGTGACACATGTAAAACAGAGGAAAATAGACTTGAAGCGTAAACGGCTGAGACGCGAGCCTGCACGGAGCCGGCGCAGACAGCTGCATAGATTAAAATGGGAGCAGGTCTGTGTGTGACGTGCGTGTGAAAAACGTGTCTGAAACGCTTGCTGTCTAGACACAAGGTTACAGTGTGACTGCCTCTTGCTTTTTCACCTCACCCACTTTTCTCCCTCTTTCCATTCATAATCAAACTGTTCTTCAAAATGACTAAATACAAAATTGACTATAAGAGAAATATTGATGACCATAAAGCCAGAACATTTTTTAACAATATTCTCTAGAAAATGTACTATTTCATCTAAAGCCATTAATGATCAAATTTTTCAATTCAGGCAAATTGAATTGGAGCTCACACTGGTCTGCTCCTTGCTGTGTGCGCATTCTCAAAGCCAAAAAAAAAAAAAAAAAAAAGAATCTGGCTGTCAGTGCTGCAGCGGTCCCCTCAGCTTCTGCAAACTTTTGAGCATTTGGCCCCAGTTCCTCTAACTTCTTCTTTCCTAAAGACGTCCACTACCTTTCCTCAGAAAAAAAAAAAAAAAAAAACCCGCTCGCAGCATTCTCCCCTTTCTGAAAATATTTTTCCACTGCCCCGTCCAAACCATGAGGGCCTTTCTTTGGACACACACAGCATGATTTGCGCTCATTCACTCTCAATCCATGCGTTTCAGTTTTCTCACCACCTGGGTGAAAAAGCATTCCATTTCTGTAAAGAAAAAGAAAAAAAAAGGTGATAGGGAAAAAGTGTGCAACTCTCGCCCAACAAAAAGGATCAGGAGTTGGGTTTATGAGATTTGACGATCTTCATTTCTGCAATTCTGCTCTCTTTGCTTTAATAGCCTCTTGAAAGACTGGGTAGAAGACAGCGATCTACAACGATCGCATTTTCTGTACATACAGTGAGAAATCTCTATAAGCTGCTTAGATGAATCAGACAAGGCAATGCAATCCCCATGCCTGCTGGTTTAAAATGCTAAACCTAACTCGACATATTGGACAAAGAGAAATATGACTGTTTGTGGAAATGGCATATACCGCTATGAAATTAGGCTGATGTGAGTTGATGATAAAAAAAAAAAGAAAGATAAGAGAAGGTTGCCATGGGATGACACATGGAAATTAGAAGGTTGTGAAGATGTGGGTTTATGTGTGCAAAATATGTTTTGACATTTTGCATTATCAGATTCCCTGCCAATCTCTAAACCGTCTCTGATAAATCCTCCAATAAATCCAGCCTGAGTGTCAAACTAAATATAACACACCTGTTAAGACAACAAAGCCTCCACAATGAAAGAGGACGATATCAAAGTAAACTGTAGTGGCCACAGATCACTGGAGGCGATTTTCTACCTCAAGCTGGCTCGACAAAGGAAAGAAAGGCCCCTACAGCTGATTCCTGTGCAGGAGACAGAGGAAGTAAACTGTAGTGAGCACAGATAACTCGAGGCGATTTTCTACCTCAAACTGGCTTGACAATGGAAAGAAAGGCCCCTGCAGCTGATTCCTGTGCAGGAGACAGAGGAGGAGGAGGAGGAGAAGGAGGAGGTAGAGGAGGAGAGGAAGCAGCCTCTCTTCTGCATTGGCCCCGACGTTGGAGGATGCATCTGCAATGTGGGGTCACGCCTGGTCGGCAGCAGGGATTTACAGGCCCTTCAAGAAGACCCCCACCCCCTCCTCTCCCCTCCCCAAAAAACCTCACCCGCCCCACTCCCCTCCCTTCCCCCTTTTCCCTGGCCCCTCTGGGAGCTGGCGGACGGTTCGGGTCCCAGTGTAAATATATTTTTTTCTCTATCAAAGACACATTTTCCAACCACTGTCAAAGTGGAGGAGGGTGCTTTGGAGGGGTGAGGAGGGGGGAGGGCTACAAGAGAGAAGAGAGAAAGAAAGAGAGAGAGAGAGAGACAGAGAGTGGGGGTGAAATTTTTTCCCTCTTCTTACCCCCTTTTCTCCCCTCTCTCTCTCGTCTGCTGCTGCCTGCCGGTTTCTAGCAACATCTGGCACTGTTTATCACCTGGCCTGCTGGTTCAGGCAAGAGGGGAAAGGCTGAAAGGGGAACACAGTGCCAACCTGAGGTCCGCAAGGGCAAGGTTAGAGGACAAAGCTGCTTAATTTCAACTTGGGTCTGATTTTTGTAGTTTTGGCTTGAAGTTACGGTGACATTGTGCTCACCAAAGTAAGCGCTCAGATCTGGAAACACAGTGACTCCCATGAGAATAAATCTGATGAGGCAAATAAGGAGAGGTTTGTACATCAAGTACAGTATGTCACAATCCAACCAAGAAGACAGTCTGTCAGTCCCTATCTGAGAGTTTGGGTAATAACTTTATAGTATTGCTTTTTAAAGCTGGATTATAGTTATATTATTATAAAACTGGGACTACAGTGGGAGAAATCCAGGAAGAATTGACAAAAGATGACTACAGGAAATGTTTCCAGGAAAGGGAGAAACAAATCGACAAGTGTATCTCATCTCAACGAGAGAACTTTAAAAGGAGTTTATAAAAGGAAAGTGACAGTTTTTCTGGGCATTTTTGGGTCCACCCTCGTGTGTAAAGGGGTTACACCATAGCTTAAAAGTCTACGCAAATAACAACTGAAGCTACGCTATAGCTGACTTGCGCATCCTCAAACAGCGGTACCGAGCGGATCTGTAAGACCAGTGACCGGCTGCTTGGGTTTTCGCTCTGATTCCCACGGTTTCGGTGGAAATTGTTGTAAGTGATGAATGATGATAAGCTCATTTATCTTCTCCTTTTCAGTAACAAAACATCTAGGAAAGCCATCTCCTATGCAAACCTTCAACCCCCATCACAGTGAATGAAACAACATAAACACAGAATAGTAATATATTCACCCATATAACAAGGCCCATCATCGCTCTGATCACAGAGTGCATGAAAGAACATCGGTAATTTCTGAGGGGAATATTATTTAAAGTACGATAGGCCTGATCATCCACAATACTGTGGAACTAATGCTGTGGTGGTCATATCAGCAGGAGAGATCTGGCGTTGAACTATAAATCAAAACACACACCATGAGTATCTACAACGTTAACCCCTTGCGCTGACCATAAATCTGGCTTAGAATTGGCTAATCAGGGTGTTTGATATATGATTCCCTGCCTGCTCGTGTTTCACGTCCTATCTGATGTCTTTTTAGAGATATAGCTGAATTCTGAGATATAATCAATCAACCCAGTGAGTACAAAATTAATTACAGCAATAGGAAATGACGGCCAAAACTAAGAGCCAAATTGAACCAAACTGTAATTATTCTTTAATCTCTGGGGAAAAGGTGAGGTCAGTGTAAGTTTACCTCACAATATTTAAAACACAAATATCTCTGACAGCTGATAGCGAGCCTTTTCCTGGAGCCTGGCATCAGAGAGTGACAGACGGAGAGAGAATATAGGCGAAAGACAGAGTTCATAGGACAATGAGGCCCATTGATACGTTGGAGACAGGACCGGGTGCCTCCAGCTTTCTGAGAACGGCTGACGGTGCACAGAGGCGCAATGATTACAGTCTGTATTACAAATGGCTAAAACAGAGCCGTGGTCCTGCAGAGGACACAGTATTAGGAGACCCTGTCCAGACGGGTCTCGAAAATCCCACTACAGACTACTTTTGTCCAATTTCAGCCTTGTTTATTTCACAGAATGTCCAACAAATGAAGAACATCTTGCAGAGCTTGGAGTCTGTGTCCATGCTTTTCTTTCAAAATGCTAAGATTCAAAATATTTTGCTACCTCATCTGCTTCTTCTTATCTGCATTTCATCCTTGTGGTTAGACTGTGTTTGGTAAATGAATAATAAAATCATTATTCAGTGGATTTGACATGAGATGTTGGTGATTCTGAAATCTGGTGCACTTCATGCATGTAGCAAACAAAACAACCGACACTAATGTGATATGGTATTTAATACACCTTGGACAAACAGCATAGAGAATTCAAGCCTCAAAATCCCAAAAGTAATCATTTCTTTTCCTACTCTTATTCTCTCTCACTCTTTTCCATTTAAACCCAAATGAATTCCACTGAGTTTTAGAGATAACTTATTGCACCACAGTAATGTTTCCACGCTGTGCAGCTTCTGCTTACAGAGCAGTGGATCCCTCTCACTCTTGTCTCTAAGATCTAAGCTGTGGCTGTAAAAAAGAAAAACCATTAAAACAAGTTCTTGACGCCATCTATGGGGCTCATGTGGAAGCGCACCAACATTCATAATAACATGTTGATTGTCTCTCAGCATGAGAAAGATAGATTCATAAGTAATCAGTATTTGTTATTTTTCTGAAACGTAGTGATTCAGGCAGCATCCGGAATGTTCAGAGGAATGTGTGATGGTTTTTCTGCTTTTGAACACACAGGTGTCTGTCCTTAATTTGCAATATATAGTCAACACAAGTTAAGAATACTCTGATTTTGCATTTAATGGGTAAATTTGTGTTTCTATTCTTGTGAGGACCCTTGGTGACAAAATGCATTCCCCTAGACTTAATTCTAATCTTAAACACCACAACTACATGCCTAACCTTGATCATAACCTTGATCCTAAAAACAAAGCATCAAAACAGCCCACTGACCAACTGAGCACTGGCCAAATCATCCCCACTTTCAAGGTGTGAAACTAAAATTTGTCCTCACAAAGAGAAGAGGTACAATAACACACGTGCATCTGCAGTTTTAGTTTGTTTTTGTAGCTATTTACATCCTTTTTTTTGTTGTTTTCAAAGCTCTCAGAATGAGAACGTCCATCTATTTTATTTCAAATAAAATGGATGTCCTGTATCTTAGGGATTGGTTAATGAATACCCCAGCAAGGTGTGTACCTGTCTGTACGTGCAGATGATGATTTCTCTCAGATGATAGTGCATGGGGGTCATGGTCTCACTGACGGAGTCCAGGGCCATGTCCACCTCCCTCTTCATCCGGTGGCCGTCGGGGAGCAGACGCACCAGCTGCATCACGACCTGGACACCAGAGACAACATGTGCTCGTTATGTTTCCATCCAAAAGTTCCAAGAATGTTTCAAAAGAAGCTGTGACAAAACTGCCAAAACACCACAATCTCTGTTGCATCTGCTGCATCTGCTGTGAATGACTTTATGTTATTTTATCAAATGAGAGCATCTCCTGTGTTTGGAGTGTGGGTGGAATAGAGACCTTAAATAATGAGCGGCAGCAAGATGCAGATTCTGCAGAAGCAGGCTCCAAAACATCATAACTTACTCTAAAAAAGTGTAAAAACTGTTTTTTTTTTTCATATTTCTGGCATATAAACTATTTTTTTCTAAATGTTCATTAAAAGAAGGGGATACAAATGTACATAAGCTATAATTTCTGTTTTAATCTTTTAAACTTCTTTTGAAATGTTTGACAAAATGAGCTTTCAGACGCATCTTTTATAATATTTATTGTCCTTTTAATCTTCCTTCATACAAATAATATGAAAACTGATAAAAACAACCAGTCCACCACGGGAGGTCTGTTGATAATGGTTCTTGTCAGCTGAGACAGAAAAACTGCTAAGAAGAGCACTGCCTGTCACTCCTGACCTATTTGAAATATTGGTGCAAGTGTGTGTCAGCATGTTCATTTACAGCATTGTTGACCTAGCTTGATGAGGAATGTTTCCATCAGCACGTCTGTATGATGTAAAACCACAACTCTGTATAGAAGTCAGCTGCAACATAGTTTACTAACCTCATTGGTGGCCCCTCTACAGCTGGTTCACTTCACTCATTTCAGATACTAATGAAATCACCGATAATAATAACAAGAAACAGGAGGCAGGGAGCGGGAAAGGCAAAGAGCAGGATCAGAGAACAGAACAGGCCTGCAGGCAAAACCCTATTTTCTCATTCAGTCTGTGTGTGAGACCAGCAGCATCAGCATGCAGCCTGACCACTGTCAAATCTGTGCCAGGTTGCATAAAATGACTACATGTTTCTCTTTAGGGTTTCTCTTAATGTGCTATTATTTCTTACCTATAGTGCACTCTGCTGAAAGTGTCCGTGATGCTTTATTTTACAGCAGCCTTAAATTACCTGGAAATGTTCCAGGTAATTTGCAGGCATTAAATGGTCATTTTTACATAAGGGGTGGTGCAATTTGGTACAAATTGTAAGAAAAAAGGGGGAAAAAAGTTGGTTTAGTTGGTAAGTACCCACTCATTATATTTACATACTAAGTTGTTTATTCGCATTGTTATCTAAGTCATCCATATTCTCTGGTTCTTTATTCTCTCTTATTCTTTAAATTGCTTTTTTTTTTTAAAAAAATGGGTAAATCAAGCCTGTATTGAATTGTCATTATTAATAGTTAAGAAACTATTCACATCTGTAACTCAGTTATTATGTATCTGTATGCACCTTAAGATGTGGTCAAAAATTACAGATTGAGCATCTTAAGACATTTAAGTAATGGAAAATATATTCTGATATACATGAGAATAAAAAAATAATTTATTTACGGATGTTTTTGAGTTAAGCTTAAGTCATTAAGCTCCTTTTTTTTTAAAGTACATCTTCACAGGACTATTGAGGGCATTATAATTTCTTAAAATGCTGTGTACACCTGAGCATTGATTATCAGAGGATTACCTCACACTACCAGTTTCTATGTCACACCAGGAGCGGATTATCTAACATCACACCAGTTCTTCTGTCATGTAATGCTTTGGATCTCACAGCCATAGCAACACCTTTTTTTTTTTTTTTTTCTTTTGGCAGACAAAGCAACAGGGATGGCAACATCACACATCCTTCAGAGGCTGAATTGGAGGCAGACGAGGTTACCGTGGTGACCGCTCTGTGTATCCCAGAAACTCCGCTGGCCGCGCTGTTGTGATTGGCATGCGGCATTGTGTGCCTGCAGAGTGCGGCCTCTTTCTGTGTGGCCATGTTTACAGTGCAGAGGACACGGCCAGCAGGTTCCAACCAACGATTCATTGTCGCAACTCTGAATCAAGAAAACACCCAGCGGCTCCAATTCACAGCCACTATTCAGACCAGACGAGAAAAGCTCTGGCTTTTGGCTTTGTTTGGCTACAGCTTTCAATCACAGGTGCAGAGTTAGAGGTTAGAAAACTAAAAAAAAAAAAAAGTATTGTCCTCCTTTAATATACAATTTTATAGTATGTGTTGTTTGTTTGGCGGAACCGGTGATGTGATTCATTAAAGAGGTCGCACAAATCTGTTTGTAGCAGATGTTAACAATAAACTTTACAATAGCTGCCCTACTTAAAACTCTGAGGAGCAAACATAATTTCAATTTAAGTACAATTCCAAGATTTTGATACTCTCTACTTCTTTCACTGACTCACATTTACTGAGTGGACTGAATCTTTGAAAGTTGCTGCTCTGAGCACTCAGAAGTGTGCCCAAAAGCTTCATGCATCTTCACAGCAGCAGTAGGAAGTAAACAAGAGCAGCTATAGACATCATAGTTGAACAAATAAAAGGATTACGTGCCACCTACAGAATTTCAAGCTTAATCAATAGAGGAAAGGTTTTGAAGGTCACAGTATTGGCTGTTCTCCTTGACTGAAGTGGCTTGTGGAGAATGCAACGCAACAATACAACAGCAATACTATACTCAACACCAAATAAATAGAAATACAGACATGACATAACAACTTAAACAACACAATAGAGAGAATGTGGCATGTTACAAAGTGAGAAGCTCTATAACCTTGAGAAATGTATTTATGCATATATATCTATTAATTTGATCCTTAATAGTATCAGTTTATTTTCTCTCTATTCTGTTATACTACTGTTGTAACTAACTTACTATACTTTTTTAGCTTTTTAGCATGCAATTCTGAGCATGCAACTTCCAAGAAACCCTTCTTACACTATATTTGATGACAGCGACAAGATGCAAACTCGCTATGTGTCACACATCTAAATAAAAAGTCAAACTAAACATGATGAAGATTAGAATCTGCTTCAATCTCCACTCCCACGCTGTTGTTTTTTAATTGGCTGAAGAGAGGGTACCAAAGATCATATCTCTTTGTCATATCTCTGTCACAACACCCATATGAAATGCTAAAACCTGTAATAGGAAATGACTATGAGATGGAGGGGAAGTGACAAGGAAATCTAATCAGTAAGCTTTGAAATAGTGACTAAATGGTTGTTGACTGTTCTTATGTTAAGTTCCTGGAATTTTTTTTTCCTGTAATCTGTACTAAATTAAATGCTTTACTTTAAATTATGTGCACTATACATAACCCTGCAGTTGATGCATCTGAGAAAAGACAATATTAAGTGTTACTAAATCTTTACAAGTAGGAGAAAGACATTTGCTTTTTTTTTTGCTTACACACCTCAAATTCTCCTTTTGTGTACTTGGCGTCAGGAACACTCACGATCTCATCATCAGCAAATTCTGGGAAACCCTGCAGGTGCAAAACAAAGTTTTTTATGTTACATCGTGGTCATATTTGATCATTTTTCAGTAAAATGGCTTTCGGGTATTTGAGGCCTTAATGAACATACAGTACAGGACATTCCAGGCGGTGTCTTACGTTAAAGTGCCAGAGAGTAAGAACAGCGACGACCATGCCGGTCGTAGTCCTGCCTTTGCCGTTGGAGCAGTTGAAAACGAAGGCTGAGTGGGAGTCCTCGGCCAAGGCACTCTTCATGGCCTCCAACAGCTTATCAAAATCCTGAGGACAAAAAGACACACTCCAAGTTCATGTACAAATACACACACACACACACACACACACACACACACACACGTCTATCTCTTTGAACAAATTTATATGTGTATATGTGTATATATATATATATATTGCTGAATTGCTGTCTGAATTGCTGAATTCAATTGCTTCAAAAAGATAAATTGTTCGGCACATTTCACATTTTTATATGAATTTTGACAGAAATTCAGAAAGAAATGTACAAAAAAATAAACAGTGAATCATCAAAAATAGTGTCTTAAACGACAAAGATTAAGAAGATGATAAATGTGGGTGGTCGTGGTTGAGTGGTGGTGAAACGCTCACTAAGACAGTAACGGTCCTAACCACTAGAGGGAGCACTATGCTCACTCATTTTCAACCCTCTGCATTACACCTCTGCACTTCTTGTCTGCGTGTGCTAGTGCATACATTAGTACATCATTACCTCCTCCCTGGGCGCGCTGCAGTCTGGCAGAGGGATGCGTTTGTAGACGAGGCCCTGGTGGGAGCTTTTGTGCTGGTTGAAGATCTCCTGGATTGTCAGGCAGCTTTTAAACATCTTCATCTGTTTCTCCTGCTCCAGCGTCACCTCCAGCCACTTCTGGGCTTTCAAGATCTCTTCCTTCAGAGACATCTCCAGTTTCTGCAGGCCAGAGGGGACATGAACACCCTTTCACTTCAAAACACTTGAAGCAGTGTATTGTAACAGCCTAAAATATCTTAGGACTAAACATCAATAACTTTACCTCTATTTGCTGAGGGTCTGATGATGGGATAGAAACATGCTGATCCAAGCACGAGGGCTCTCTTGGCATGAAAATCTGGCCATTCCCTTCTAATACCAGCTCCTCCTGCAGGTTGACCCACAACACGTGGCTGTGCTTCCTCTTTTCATCCGTCAGATGGGCCAGCACTGCTCCAGTAGCCTGCACACAGCAAGTTTACAATTAGACGACAAGGAGCTAAAAGTCTGGCTGCCGTGTCCTGTGGTGGGCGAACGAGTCTCTGCGAATTCAGAGTCATTCCTCAGTCTTTTTGTACTCTCATGAATAGTCAGGACTGTGTGAGTGCAAATTGATGATGAATATTAAATTTACATACAAGTTCCTGTGATAAAAGGGAAAACGTCCTGAATTTACAACATACAGAAGAATATTTTAAACATTCCTGCTTTTGTGTGCACTTCTTAGAGACACATAAGTACAAGTGGTTCCTCTCTAAATGGAAACTGTAGTCTATAACATAAACAATCACCAGAGAGGTTTTACTTCAACTCAATCCTCCAAAATTATGGTTAAGACTTATGTGATTCATTACTCTCTCACTGACAGAGTAAATACATGCTTCTGTATTCATTTGATGATAGTGTAAGGCACCTCCGATGTTGGCTGAGCCATCCCATAAACAGGCATCTTGGGTACTCGTCTGAAGTTGACTGCCTTCATCTCCTTCACTGTGCTGAGCACGTCAGGGGCCAAATACTCATCAGCGACCTGTTCAGACATACGCAGTTGCAAATCACTCATTACATACAGTGCATTTGAGGATACAGATGATTGTGTGAGAAAAGAGAATAGATTAATATCATGTGGTGAAGCTTTATCTGTATAAAAAAAACATGGGGGAGACATTTGCATGCAACACTGAGCTGGTATAAGAATGTATTTGTATGCAGCATGATGCTGAAATTAATCAACACCAATATGGTTTTGGTTTTAAATATCAGACACAGATGAAATCGAAATTCTAGGAGCCACGGCATCATGAGAAAAAGAGAAACTTGCCAGGACGCGGGCTCCTCTGGTGACCAGGTCAGACGGGGCCGACAGCTCTGACAGGTCCATGCAGGCCAGTAACCTGTACAGCCACGTGTGGCAGCACATCCACTGGCTGAAGTTGGACACAAAGGCGAGAGGATACTGCAAGATGCAAGACAGAGATAAAAGTCAGATTATTTTCGTGGCTTTGTAAACTCTTTCTGATGAATAATCACTAGGCAAAAAAAGAAAAAGAACTTTTACCTGTTCATGAAGGTATGCGTTAAATACAATCAAGTAGAAGTAGCGTTCCAAGCTCTGCTTCGTTCGGTTGAGAAAGTAGTCTTTGGTACTGCTTCCCTAAAAAGACAAACAAAAGCTTCAATATCTGTTCATGTTGGAGTTTCTTTACTTTCTTAGTGACACTTCAACTAAACACGCATTTAAGATCCCACTGATTTCCTGACAGAGAAGATTACACCATAAATTCAGCTCTTTAAACTTATCCAGTTACTCAAATCCTCCATGAGCTCTTTAAGGCAGTTGATAAGGACTTTTGATGACTCATCATCATTCATTGACTGCTGCGTCACCGTTGCTCTATTTGGCAAAACATAACTTCAGCGGCAGACATCTCTTGAAATCAAGAGTCATTTACGTCATGAGGTGCTGCTTTTGGAGGGAAATGACAAGTTGCTACATCACAACCAAGATAAAGAATATCACCAACCTGAATTTGATAATCTTCGCCAATCCCTTCTAGCTTACTCTTGTTCTCATATATCGCTTCTTTTATGTTGTGCATTTCTGAACACAGAGTAACCGCCTGGTCAACCTGTCAGATTAAGAAAAGACAATCAACTTGTTATATTTACATTTTTTGGTCCCTTAGAATGAAATATAAAACCATTCTGACCTTGTTTTAAACAAATGGACGTTGCAATAGTGTAAGTTATCTACTTTACCTCTTCCATGACCTGCTGTCCATTAGGCAGCTTATTGATCAAAGACTGGATGACCCGGAACAGTGGTTTAGGCTCTGAAGCTGCTGCCTCCTCAACTCTGCAAGGAAAAGGTTAAATGAGAAAAAGAAACTTCAAAGCTACATCTTGAGACTGTATGATTAAACGTGTAATGAAGTTTCATGTGACGCTTTTCTCTCCGTTTTCCAGATGTGTTCGGTGCAGAGTTCTTACTGAGGTGGCGGTTGTGAGTCACCCCTCAAGCGATTCATGACCAGTGTGCCCAGGATCATGGCAAGGTTGGTGCGGCCAACGCCCACCTGGCAGCTGAAAAGCAGAGCAGGCAGCGGCCGCGACGCATCGTGTCCCAGAGACAAGCTAGGGCTCTCCTGGAAGAGCAAGCACATATAGAGGAGACCGTGAAGCATATATCAGAGGTGAACGCTGTTATATAATTAAGGTGGTAATGACATGCTTTTATTATGACAGCAGTGCCAAAGATGGAAACGTTCTCTAGTTGGTTTTTAAGACTCAAGCCAAATTTAGCAGTTTTAACCATGAGACCTAAACATCTTTCAACCTGCAAATCACCACTTCATCATTATGTGTATCATTTTAGAAAAATCTGCATTGAGATGAGGAAACTTTGGTTTTAAAGTCTGTTTAAACCACAGAGATGAGAGATGAGGGAACATCCTTGATGGGGATAATTGCACTGGTAAATATGAAGGAAGGAAGCATCTCTCGAGTAAGACAATAGATGGCCAATGCAGCAAGTGAGGATGACAAAAAGCAAAGAGTACGGAAGGACTCAGTGAAGCTCTGATCCACACACTGCTTGAAAAAAAGAAGCCACTTTCCAACCACAGGGAACTGGACCGGCTGTTGCTAGTCAGTCCAAAAAAGGGAAAAACAAGAAGAAAAGAACATCCTGTGTGAGTGAAGGGCAAGACGGAAACCAGACAGAGCGGATGACCAAAGAGCGGACATAAAGTAAGTACAGAGTGCAGGTTTTCTGCCATTTTATATAACTATTGCTCTTATTAGTGATATATAGCACAAAGAGTCAAAAGGCTGTATGTGAATTTAAAAAAAAAAAAAAAAAAAGATGCTATTTTGACCTTCTGTCCACCTCAGTGACAAAGTCCAGATGTTCTACAGTATTCCCGCCATGAATTACTTTAATGGCCCAGAAAAAATAAAATCAGAGTAAATGTGACAACTGTGTAAATATAATCCCACTGACGAAAAAAAAAAAAGAAGCATACCAAAAAAGGACAGTTTGATGTGTGGACTTGTACCATGATTGGCGTTTTTACATGAGCTTACCCTGAGTATGTTAACAAACGCGTCAAAGTCTTCTTCTAATGGCGCTCCCTCCATCGGCAGTGGTAATCTGTAGTACCTGCAATACAACAAGATAGTTACAGAAAACTGAACCAGTGACTGTGTTGTGTCAATATCAGCCTTATGTAGGTCACATCACACTGCACTTAAAGTAAAACTCGACAGCTGAGCTCTCTCATGTTGTGTTTACTAATCTTGCGAATCTCGGATACAAACTTCACCCCCGACAACAATCCGCAGGGGTCAATGGGAGAGATCGGAATTATGGGAGACTTCTGCTTGATCACGAATAATCTATGATCTCATGAATGATCTCACTTAAAAATACACCACCTGGAATTTCAAACTATCAGTAATAAAACATCATGCTGCTTTCTTTTGACTACAAAACTTCAGCCAGAGAAAAAAGGCTTCACAAACATTCTCGGGGGAATAATATATTAGCTTGCCCTGGAAATGTCGCCGGCAGCTCATGACATCTCAATAAAGCTGACTCCACTGATCTGATTGCAAACAGGATGCTGCAGTCTTTAGCTTTTACACCCCCTTTATTCTGAAAAAAAAAGCAGGGCAACCAGCCTTTGCACAAACAAGCGCCACTATTTATAACCTGCCCTGCATATTCTGCAACAGGCGGACACGCGTCGTTGCTGTCTTAACCGCTGGTAGAGTGGAGGAGCTAGGGCCAATAAAGGAACAATGTAAACAACCTGTAGGCAGGCATGGTGAACACAGGCCTCTTATAGACCTCTTCGGTCACGTGGATGTCCTCCTCACACTTGATAGTGATCTTCTGCGGCTCGTCTTTGAAGTACTCAATGTCATTGTAGACGTAGAATACGTTCTCATTGAGCTTGGCGAAGTCGTGCAGCTGTGAAGGAAGGAGGATGGAGGCGTGGGGTTTAATTCCTCTATACACTGTTTTGTGCTAAAACACATGGTAGGTGCTGAGTAACTGCACGTTCATCACCTCCTTCCTGATGGTGAGCTCCAGGCTCTCCACCAGCTCCTCTTTTTCCAGGCTGTGAAGGTTCTCATGTAGGTTTTCCTTCCTCCTGGGGGTGTACGGCACAAAGTTGTCATCCTTGTGCAGGAAAACCACCGGCTCCTCTCTTACACAGAAGAATATAACCTCCTGCAAAAACACAGCAAGATAGCAATCAAATAATAGGGTTTTAAAGTAAATGGTTGCTGGCTGCCTCTACCAACTACACCACTTCCAAGAGCAACTGGAAACAATCTGTCGTCATATAACATACAGTGCATGAGTAAGGAATTTAGAGAGGGCTGATGTATAATTTTGTCAATTTCTTTTCAATTACGGTCAGTTTCTAGCTGCTGTAAGCAGAGAGATTCATTTTCCACTGGTACACATGACCGCAACTTTCTGTTTGCTCAGTTCTACAATTCAGCCACAGCCTCGACTGAGCACTTGACTCCTCAAATATTTACTGACAACATGGCTAGAAAGAGGCCGGGCAGAGCTACACAGGCAGCGACACAGGGAAATAAAATCTAAGAGTCAACTTATATGAGCTTGTGTGTATTGATTCAAAATGCTACATGTGTATATAAAACATGACGGTGACCTCGTGTCCTTGTGACTGGAGCCTCTGGAGAACCTGTTTGAAGCCGTTCAGGCTTGGCTGACCCATCCCATACAGTGGGTAGGATCCCTTGACTTGGCGAAAGTTGGGCGCACCGTAGCTGCCCGTGGTATTAAGGACGTCTGCCTTGCTGTACACATCCTGGACCATGAAGTACTCTCCCTGGAAAGCAATGCAGATGAATTCATCTTAAACCGTGACCTATTGTCAATACTAAGGCGGTCAGATAAATCTGAAAATGATGTTTACACATGAAAAATTGTTTTTAGTTCGTTAGGTTTCTGTTCTTTTATTTGCATTTTCAGTTCTTCACCTGCACCGAAACACCAAAACAATCAGACCATGTCAACATCTTCTCCTTTTACTCCTCTTTCTGTTGCCAAATAAACTTGTTCATGAATGCAACACAGTCTGGTTACACTGTTGTCTCAACAGTGTAACCAGACCTCCCTGCATGGAGGTGAACAATAATTCCAACACTATTACACATGTATTATCAATCAAATTACTCTGTTGTTATTCAAAATTGTCTGACTGTATAAACATACAGATCACTGATAACACCTGTAGAGCCGCAATAATTAATTAGTTTATCAACAGAAAATTAACTGCCTGCTCGTTGGGACAAAACGAGACATTTTAGGTTGCATCTTGAGCATTTTATAGACCGAACGACTGATCAATTAATCAACAAATTAATCAAATAAACATTAGCTGCAGCCCTAAAAACGTGTATTGTGTGATCAGCTATACTGGCATTCAAAATGAGGGATCACAGACAGAGTTGGAGTAAGAGCTGGCTTCCTAATATTTCGGATGGACAACACTGGCCTGAGTCTTATTGATACTGTATGTCCACACTCCAACATGAGACTGATGTTTTCAGATTTATCCCTTCTTAAGAGTGTTTTTGATAAGCAACAAAAAGACTAAAAGAAAGCTTTTTCAAATAGACACAGTCTTTGGTGAAACTACTGACAAATGTAAACAGAAGCTGTGGGTTACCACCAACAAATCACTGCATGCCTGAACAGTCACAGTAGAGGTGACAGAGCAGATCAAAGCCCTGATAGGAGGGTGACAACATTCCTGTTTCAATAGCTGCCCCAGATCATAAAACGGCGCATGACAATGTTCCTACAGCGCTCTGCAATTTGGACATGTGAATGTGAAAAGAGCAGACATAAAGACAGGTGAGATGATTCCACGTCTTTCCACGACAGTGTAGTGCCCTCTTGCAGCTAAGAGGGTGGTCCTGGACATCGCCCTTACCTGCACCAAGTAGTGCTCGGGCATAGTGTCCGATATCCGGCCAACTTTGTAGTTGGTCTTGAGGATGTCATCGTGAATCTGGAATTCCTGTCTGCAATTATACCTGCAAAACAAAACAAAGCAATAGGTCTGGATGTTAAAGAGAGGTCAATTCAATTATCAGCTACTATTTGCCAGGCCCGGATTGACAAATGAGATGATAATGGGGGCAAACAATTCGGCTGGAGGGCGGGGGATGTCACCACAGTGATCAAAGAGGATTAACACCCAATTGTGAGAACGCGGATTCGGGGAGGGACTTACGTGATGACGACAGGTGCGACTTTGTTGGTGATAATGGACTTGGCCTTGTTGTTGTGGATGTTGACTGTCTGAAAGGGGCTCATGCTAAGAGACTGCCTGCTGTCGGCCATCCCGTTGCCATGGACGCTTTCAAGTGGTGATGCTACGGAAACAGGCTGTGGCGCGGCACTGGCAGTTGTACCCATGCTCCACAAGCAGCTGTGAATGACATGGCAGCAGACTCAGAAACAGGAAGCAAACACACAGTTATATAAATAGGCCTGAACACAGTGGCAACAGGATATTTGAGTAGAGTTTCACACGTACACTGTGAAGTGATTGATATTTTATAAATAACACATGAATGAATAATCAAGTAACATAACAGATGTTCAAATTTTGGAGTGTTTTAAAGGAATAATTAAACATTTTGGGATTACATTGGTTTGCTTTCTTGCAAAGAGTTAGATGAGAAGATCTATCCCACTTTCATTAATGCACGCTACATCTGAAACTACAGCCAGCAGCTGATTAGCTTAGCTTAAAGACTGGAAATATTGTCTTTACACTTCAGTTTTTATACAAATTAAACAAACAAGATATTACATGTTAATTAGTCAGCTTTAGAGGTGCTGGTAGGTGGACTTTGTTACCTTTGGACAGAGTATAGCATGCTATTTCCCCCCATTTCTAGGCCTATTGTTAAGCTAAGCTAAACTAAGCTAATCGTCTGCTGGTTGTAGTTTCACATTTAATGGATAAATATGAGAGTGGTATCGATTTTCTCTAAATTATGTGGAGTTGTTCCTTTAAATGTGGACTTTATACTGTGATTTTATCATGTTTTTAAATTTGCTATTTGTTATTTTGTGCGGCTGCTTAATCTAAAAACTATAAATACTACAGTTATTTACACTTGGAATAATGTCAACCTGCTATCACTATTATTTGTTTTATTACATGAAAAAAGTACATATTGAGCCTGGCTTATCTCTCTGTCATTAAAGGTTAATATAATAAATATAATAACGAGAGCAGTTAGTGACTCATTGGAGTGCGATAGGCTACAGCATGCAAGAATTATCTGTCAAGAGATCATTTTAGGTTTACTCAGCACTCAAATTATAATCACCATTAATTTCATATCCCTATGGTTTAATCATGGTGGCAAGGGATTACGGCTGAGTGCAACAGTATTTATATTTTAATCATACAACCTGATATGAAGCACCAAGTCCCCCCCCCCCCCCCCACACACACACACACAAGCCAGCCACAGGTTTCAAGCAAAACCTCCTCCCCTCTGAATAAACAGTGAGCTCTGCACGAGGCTCTGCAGATAAACAAACTCGTCTTCCGACAAGCAGTCAGTGTCAGAAACCACACCGCTCCTCAAGCATCACTTGTAATGTGCAGATGGTCAGGAACTAGCCATCTCCCAGAGTACACAAACACAGAAAGACAAGACAAAGATACACAGAAACACACATATAACCTTAAACAGCACACGGGGAAGCACAGTATGTCACCCAATGTCAAATCACAGATAAACACGCACACATACTGTAACCCTGGTGCTGCACAATGTAGAGCCAGAGTACAAAATCAATCCAACATCAAAATCTACTTGATGTGACACAGATGAGGGGTATAGCAGGGCTGCCTGCTGCGGCCTGAGCTCAAAGCACCTCTGTGTGATTTCCAGCTTCGAAAAGAGCGGACTCTCATTCTGCACAGAGGCTCTGTGGAGAGAGAAGTGCCGGGTGAGTCACCGCTACTCTCCTCTTTGTTGCGTCTGAAGCCGAGTGGGCAGGTCAACCTTGTACAGAGAGACCTTTTGATTCAGTAGAGAGATTCTCTTCTCACAAACAACAGGTAAGATCACATACATATTGATATGCTTCTTACTTTGTCTTGTGGTATGGTTAAAAAAAACAACAACACAGAAATAAAGTCTAAAAGCTGTTTTTTTACAGCTTGAATAATTGTTTGATTTTAGGTAGGTAGGGATGAAGAGTAAATAGAGGCAGAACCTCTACCCAAGTTCCATAAAAGGAAGCTAGATTTTCAAGGATACTGTGCTCCCGCTGCCCAAATCTATTTGGAGTCCTCACCACATACAAAAAGCATCTCCGTTGCCATGATTTTTTGACTACCGCAAAAACAACAAAAACCCTCCAACACTGCAACAATCCACTAAAATCCGACATCTTACGCATGAGATGAGGAGCGACTTGTTGTACTCCCAGACCCCTTTCTGTGCTGCTTGTTGTCCGCCATGGTCCAAAAGGAGTGTGAGAACTTGGCATCACATCCAAAAAGAAAATCTTCCTCTTTTGAATCTCTTCGCCCACCCACCCCCTCCAGTTGGTGGGAAACACCCCTTGCCAAAGCTCAAAGTGCCTAGTTGCTTGGCATTGGGCAAAATAAAAAAAAAAACTTCTGGAGTTCAAGCTTTCAGGCAGCGTCCTCCTCGCTCTCATTCCTATCTCCTGTCTGATGTTAGAGAGAAGAATCATGCGAGAGACTCAAGTCTCTACGGAGGGGACCGGGGGAAGTAGTGGTACATCTGGCAGCCAGATGGCTAAAGTTCAGCTGCCTTTCACAGGGACAGGCTGTGCACAAAGACGACACAGTTGACTCTTGTACAGTACAGCAAGCGGTACAAAGAAACACGCTGGAATGATAACTCAATTAATCGATCAACAGAAAATATGATTGTTTCAGTCATTCACTAGTTCCAGCTTCTCAATTGTATTTTCTCTGTTTTATAAAAGTGGAAATCTAATATTTTTGGGGGGTTTTCTGCTGATTAAACATTTTTAAAAAAGCCACTGACCAAAAGACCTCAACTTGTAATGGTTGTTTTTCACTAAACAGCTCATTATAGTCGTTCTGTTTCTCAATGACGCAAGGACAATAAACAGTTACATCCCTAGTGGCATGTCATCTGCTCGAGTGAAACAAAGTTTAGTCTACGGTAGGTAAAATATGAAACACGTAAGATATAAAAAGTCTTCTGCGTCTCCTTGGCTTCCTATTTGGACTGAAAGTACAGCTTACAGTCCAAGCATTCCTAACAGTAAAGGGCATTTACATGGCAAACCCTTTTTAATCTCTGTCACTTTAAGGACATTTAATCAGTAGGTTTCCTTTACCCACCACCACAGTCATGCATGATAATATGCATGTTCCTATGCGGCTCAGTCGAAGGCCATAAACTACTGACAACAGATTCTTTCATTATCCTCTTCCAGACACTAGAACTTCCTCTACCTTATCCCATGTGGTGTTGTTATTTGTAAAATGAGACTAACTGACATTTCCTGGCAGACGCTTACAGGCCTCCAAAGGAAATGTGACATTATTGATACAACAGCACATACTGCTGCTTGCTCACTGAAACTGACGCATCAGAAAAAAAACAAAAAAAAAAACCCTCCTCTGTCTTACCTTACAGGCTGTCACCTCTGCTGCAAGACCATGGTGCAGACACAAGTTTACACGGAAGTCCCTGCTACACTCTCAGCACGTCAGCCACACTGATTTTAGCATGGCAAGGCCTGGTCTAGCGGGCGGGCAGCCGGGGCGGAGGCCTGAGTAGAAATAGCCCTCAGTCATAAACATCCTCCTGGAGAACCAATCAAGGCAACTCATCAGAGAGGCTGTTTATCCCACATGTCAGCCAGAGTAGTGTCGCACTGCTCATGAGGCCAATAAAATCACAACACAAACTCGGATTTCCTCTGACAATGTGGGGCAAGATTCAACCAAAACTATTCCTGTCAAATTAAACAATCATAAGAAAATAAAGATGATACTGAGTTCACCTTTGTCTGTTTGTTTATGACAGTACCACCAAGGCCGTAAACAGCCAGCCAAAGTTTGCAAAAGACCTTAATATTCAAATTCACTGATGGTGCAGTAAGACCGTGGGGACTGGAACCTCCTGCCAGCCTACCAGCATTGCTCCATTCAGGGCTGCCCCATTTAAATTCAGCCGGTGTCCCAATTTTGCTGTAGCAACGTCTTCAGACAAAAGGGTCCGAGTGCAGACAGGAAGGAGCGTGCAGCTGCAGGATGCATCTGTTGGTGGCCCGAGGAAGGATGCAGAGCACTCTTCATTCACAAGAGATGCAGGGGTTCAAGAGGGATGGGTATCAGTTTGTAACGCTTGGGAGATCTTTCAACACAACTTCCCTTATCGAGGCTGAGAAGAGAGCTGCAAGCATGGCAGCGAGGACCACAGAAAAAGACCAAATTTGGACCAATTTGCATATTTAACATCAGTGACATTACTCAGTTTAGTCAAGGATCCTGGGAATTTCTGGGCTCCAGAGAGACCACTCATTCAGTCTGACAATCTGAAGTCTGAAAGCTTCTTTGGCTTCTCAAAGCCAAATAAAACAACAGAATTACACAAATATAACATCAGCTGCGGTTGCATAATGCTCTCAAGTTTTCATTTCTAAAACAGCACCAAAATCATTGCTACTTTTGTTGATTTTGGCTGTAATATAATAATTACAAGATCTGGAGAAATCCAATCACAATCTTATTTACAACAAAATGTTTCTCACTCATCGCTGGATCCTAAACCACCAAACCAATGAATACAAGCCAGTCAACACACACCCTCTGGCAGAGGAAGTGTAAGCACACCTTTACAGGAAATTCTTAGTTGTACTCTCTGAAACTTCCTCCCTGCAGCTGTACACATATTTCACCAATGAGGTTAAGGGTTACATACAGGCGTGACTCCACAGGACATTGCTAGTTCCTGAGCTAAATATCAGTGCTGCACGGAAATGAGCTCAGTGCTTCCTCTGCAGAAATTCTTTTTTGTTTCCCCCCCAAAACTGTTCCATAGATCTCATTGTGAATTTGTGACAGCTTACGCTTCTGATGTTTGCTTTTGCCCAAAAATAAAATCACTAACAGCCTGTTTAGAAAGAGACTGTGGCAAAAAGGAAGCCATGCGATGCATTGTTCAAGGATGCAATTTCCAAATCTGATCAAGCTGCCCGAAATAGCGTTTGCACTGCAAGAAAGATGGTCCAGATTAACAGACAAAATACACAAAATGACTGGAAAACAACTGACTGAATGGCATTTTCTTTTTCTAGTAAAAGCAGCAAATCAAGTGGGATGTAATGAGCGCAAAGAAACAAACTATGCGACCGCGATGAATATGACATAAATCATGTGAATAACCTTTAGCCTTCTACATTCTTGCTTTCATCACAGCTCGACATTGAGCTGCTAAAAAGGGTGTGCGAATCTATTTTTAAAGTCCCTGCCTGTAATTTATTTCATTTCAAGATGGCAATTTTATCCCCCTATGATTTCAAGGCTGCAGTAATGTGGCTTTCATTTTTTCTCAACCCCAACGTCTGACCACAATATTCTGTCGGCACTGCCAGGCCAACTGACAGCATTTTCATTTGTCAACGCCTTCAGGAACTTCTGCACGGGGGCAGATTTCACATTTGTTAACACGGTTTAGTTTTGCTTGCCTCTCAGATTGAAGTGGTAAACTTGTGTATGTGCAAACAAGTCCTGATTTAGCAGCTGCAGTCTCTAAGTTGGCGAGGGATGCCTGAATCAAACAGGCACCGGTCCTCTGGTAAAAGAATGAGAGCTGATAAACATTTCAGAGGAGAACCAAGGCGTCACATGCCATGAAGAAGAATGTAATCCATTTAGCTATGTGAATACCAAACATGACAGGTTATTATAAAAGGCTATGTTGCAGCAGCGCATATCTCTACTATCACAGTCTTTAGGGACATACCGATAGCAACCACAAGCCTGCAGCAGGAGTCGAGTATCATAACAGAGAGAACGTAAAGTATCACAACTGTACCTGACATTCAGCTGTGCAGCCCACCATCCGAGAGGTGCTCAAGTCTCTAAGGAATACGATGAAAAACCAAAAAATAAAAAAATAAAAAAAATTTTATAAATAGGGATTTAAAAATAGCCAAAATGACAGTTCTCCGGCAGGCAGCGGCACCGGTCTCAGTCAGACATCCTTGCTGGCATCTCTCTCGCAATTTGTGAGGCAATCTGTCTCTGCCCGTTGATCACACTACGTCTCGCATCATCAACGTGTCCTTATAAAGTGAGTCAATGAACGTGTCCTTCAGTGAGGACAGATCCCAAAACAGGCACCCCAGCAGAAGAAGGGAGAAGGCGAGGGGTGAGGAGTAGGGGGTTGAGGCTTAGATGGGTGACAGCATACTCCCTTGTTAGCTTTTTGTTACTTTTTTGTATGCAGCCCCTGTGCATGAGATGCAAGGCTGGTCGCACATGCCGGGATTTGTGTATCTGTGTGTGTGTGTGTGTGTGTGTGTGTGGGGAGATGTGTAAAGAGGATGTGGAGGCGGACCTAGAGAGGCTTACTCATCATCCAGTTCACTATCCAATCACTATCAGAGCCTCCTGGCAGCACAATGCCTCCCACACATGGCAAACCCTTTAACAACTGTCTCAAACATATAAATTAAACCTTCAGTTATCAAAACTTCTTACAATCAGCCGCAGCCCTCGCTGACACAGGGTAATGTTGACCTGCCAGTAGGCTGACAATCAGTAAGAGGGTAACAACTGTACACAGATGACATCACGTAAGCCTAATTCACTACGATGCTCTAATTACTCCATTCATTAGCGGTTAACACACGCCATGTCGAAGGCAAACAGGCTTACAGCTGGGCAAATACTTAGATTTAAGCCTGAGATTCAGCTGCAAAGGGCTGTGTGCGCTACCTCTTGTAGTCGTAACCCTGAGGTCAGACCAACATCATGTGCTGAGTGTCCCATTTCATCCTGTAGGCTACATGAAGCAAGAACAAAGCCAACAAGGCCCAGTGATGTGATGCCTACTATACAGGCATAAACTTACACACACACACAAAAAAAAAAAAAAAATCACTAATTCTGCCAAACATACATCTGACAACACTTTTACAGCTAAAAGAAGAGCACAAAACAATCAAAAACATCAGGTTTATCTTCTAAGCGGCCGCCTGTGGGAATATTTTCTTGTGAAACTATGTGTAATCAACAGTCTGTCACACAACATAATGTCCTAATTAAGCTCATTTGCACAAGTGGCGAGTGGTTTCGAGATATGGATGTAAAATTTAGTGCTGCCACACCTGTTCCTTCCTTCCTGCAGCACCACAGGCCAAGACTCTGATGTTCTGGCAGCGCCCTAACTGTGAAACAACACCCTCCCATCCTCAGAACATCAATGAATCAGATGAGATGAGTAAATCATATTAAAATGTTTTCACAAGTGATTTTGAAAGATCAAAACCAAATATCAACAGGCAAGAAGTGGTCCTGGAGAAGTCAGTAAAAGATAGTTAATGACGTTAAGCGCTTAGAAAAAAAAAAAGACAGTTACTCTCAAGGTTTTCATTTCCCTTCACTTTATGGCAATAAAACAGAGCACAGGTCCGGGAAAGAGCGTGAAGAGTATATGTCCTGTGACAGATTGAGAGAAACATCCTTTCTGTTAAATGTCCCCTATGTGAAGAGGAGTGCACGGATAATATCACCTGTCTTGTCCATATCCTTTCTCTAGTCTGGTGTCTGTCTTACCCCCGAAAAGCCCATATGCTAAAAGCCTTATACAAGCAACAGGAAAGGCCAAGATAGTAAAGGAAAATACTTCACCTGAGCCAGAGTCAAGCTCCCACAAGTAGTATGAGTGTAATAGTGAAATGCATTAAAAGCACCCAAAGGAGCATGTTTTCGGGGAAATATTCAATTGAGACCAAATATGACACCTTGTGGTAAAATGTATCCATTGCACTCAGATGTGTACACAAAACTTCTATGTTCATTATCTCATAACTATTTCAACTCTCAACAGGTGTTCATAACAATCACACTTTCATAATCTGTTACGGAAGAAAACTACTCCTTATATTTTCTAAAGCACACCTGGGTGTTGAGTATGGGTTCAACATGCTCAAACAAAACCCAAACCAATATCAATATCCTCTTACACCCATAAATACTTCATAATAAAGCAAAGACTCATGACAGCATTTCACAACAGAAAATTGGCAACTTTTATAAGTTAAACCTGGGAGGAGTAATCTTTCTGTTCAAGACACAACCCAAGAATAAATAGCTCAATCAATTTATGATCCGGGTGTCAATTCATCGAGGAGTTTCGTGCTCTCACGATTGATTAATTGTGATGTTCACGGTGTGATCTGTGATCTCAGATGTCAAGAGCCAGTTTCTGTCTTCCCCCAGGTCGTCAGAAAAGTGAGCTCTCAAAAGACAAGGTTAGGTAACATTATTGGCAAATGCATAATTAGTTGCTTAAATGCGTTCTGTGTACTGCAGTCTTTCCTATTTTCTGAGCGCTACTACATCTCATTATTAGTGATACATTCATTGCTTGCAGAAGATGAAGCAAACTTGATTAAAGAAAAGCTGAGAAAAACTGTTGAAGTGTGACTTTAATCATGTAGCAAAATCTGATATCACTCATTTATATTATGCAAATAAATTTTCAGGCACAACAGTGTTTATGGCTGCAGGCTACAGATAAGAGAAAATTAAAAAGTGTTATGTGGATTTATGCGCAAGCATAAATGATAATTTTCTGAAAATGTGCTTGTTTCTGTGTGTTTGCCTAATGATGAGCATCAAATGGAAGCCAGAGCTATACTTAAACTCTTTAACGTCGCCCCTAGCTTCGGGACCTTCCCCAATACTTGAAACCAAGAACTGATAACACTGCTCCATAAAGTGGAGACAAATTCAACCCCAATAACTACTGTGGGATTTGTGTCAACAGCAACCTTGGGAAAATGCTCTGTATGATCATAAAATACAAACTCCCACAACTCCTCACTGAAAATAATGTCCTAAACAAATCCCAAGTTGGCTTTTACCAGATTATTGTACAACAGGCCATATCTTCACCCTCAGCACCCTAACTGACGACCAAATAAACAAAAACAAAAGCAAAATATTCTCCACTTTTGTTTATTTTGTTTCAAAAAAGCCTTCAATTCAATTTAGCATGAGGGTCCACTGTATCAACTGTTAGAAAGTGTTGTTGGGGGAAAACCCTATGATATCACCAACTCTGTGTACAAAAACAACAAGTACACTGTCAAGATTGGCAAAAAACACACTGACTTCTTTCCTAAAAGCTGGGAAGCCAGACAAGGATGCAGCTTGAGTCCGACCCTCTTCAACATTTACATCACTGAACTAGTGAGGGCACAAGAATAGTCTGCAGCACCCGACATCAGCCTAGCAGACGCAAAAGTCAAATGCCTACTGTTCGCAGACAATCTGGTGGACATCCCACTTCAAATCTGGTTTAAAATATTGGACTCTTATAGAACCTACTTCTTCTTATAGTTCCTCTTATGGTCTGGGTTCTACTCGCCCACCAAGATTTTACAAAGTGAGACAAAATATACTCCGAATTCTGATAATCCATTCTCCACATCCAACAGAAAACTTGGGATGATACCCACTAATTATAAAAATTCAAAAAAAAGAGCATTACAATTTTATAGTGAACGTGACACACTCCATAACAAAGCCTTCACCTACAGACACACCCTAAAGAGAAACCCTCTCAGCCAGCTGGTTGTGGGACTCTGTTCATAAACACAAGCAGAGCCCTCAAACAAAAACCACATTAGACTAAACCAAATTATAAGACAACAAAAGGGAAACTGTTTGACACATTGGAAAGAATCAACCAAAAACCAGAGCAAACTGGAATACTATTTGGCCCTAAGCAGAGAATATACAGTGGCATATTACCTGACCACTGTGACTGATCCAAAACTAAGGAAATCCTTGACCATGTACAGACTCAGTAAGCGCAGCCTCGTCGTGGAAAGAGGCCACCACAGGCGGACCTGGCTCCCCACAGAAGACAGACTGTACACCCACTGCACACAGCAGGAGGTGGAAACCCAGCTGCACTTTTTAACCACCTGCCAGCTGTACCAAGACATCAGAGACATACTGTATACTACCCACAGATTACAACCGCCCAAAGAGACTTTCGAAACACGGCCAATAACAAAAAAAATTCCATATCTGCTGGTTGAAATCTGATTGTTTATGTATATTTATTTTTGTTGTTTTTATTTCGCACTTGCTTTGCCAATGTAAACGTCTGTTTCCCATGCCAATAAAGCCCCTTTGAATTGAATTGAATGTCAATTTCCTTTAATGTTGTCAGCTGCTTGTTAAACATGAAAGGGGGTGGGTGAGGGTATATAAGACAACCCTAATCTCCCAGTAGAGGAATTTGTCATTAACCGGCCCAAAGCACCCCTGGGTGTTGAGTGGGGGTTCAACTTGCTCAAAGAAACCTCAAATCTTAATAGGACCCATGTTTTGAGTTTATCAATATCCCCCTACATCCCATAAATACTTTATAATAAGGCAAAGACTCATTTCACGACAGAAAATTTGCAACTTTTTTTTTAAATTAAGCCTGGGAGGAGTAATGTTTCTGTTCAAGATAACTCGACAATAAATAGCTCAATCAATTTATGATCCGGGTGTCCATTCATCGAGGAGTTTCATGCTCTCACGACTGATTAATTGTGATGTTCACGATGTGATCTGCACTCTCAGTTGTCAAGAGCCAGTTTCTGTCTTCCCCCAGGGTTGTAAGAAAAGTGATATGAACAGAGGAGACTGATCCCAGCTGGACGGGCTAAAGCAAACAAAAGCTGGGACTACAATACATCAAAGGGCATCATGTGCTTTGTCTTACTGCACTGTTTTATACTTTGTATTACATGTAGTGGCAGGAATGAACATGTCTTGGTAGGTTTTATTACTGTTGATCATGAATATGGGCATTCTAGACAATGAGAAAATACATTGACTGTTTATATTCAGAGGCATACTAACATGACTCCAAGTGCACAAAACTTGGCCAGAAATATATTTGTTTTGTATTAAAAATGAGCTGATGACAACGTACTATGTAATATCCAAAATTGTGTATTTGAGCATGAAGTTCATTCTTGACCTTAGGAAAGTCTACGTGTGACAAAGTAATCTAAATTCAAAAAGGTCCAATTGCTAGCTTTCTAGAGCTTTCAACCTCATCTTACTACTTCACAGACAAAACTAGTGGGGGGACTTTTTTGAGCTGCTGAAAATAAGGAAGCTCTACAAAAAAAACAGGAAAACTACCCAAAACAAAGACTTCCACATATTGGTAACATTATTGGCAAATGGATTATTTAGGTGCTTAAATGCATTTTGTATATTGTAGTCTTTCCTACTTTTTTGAGTGTTATTATATCTCAAAAAAGCTGGTAAAAAAAAGTGTTGAAGTGTGACTTTGATATGTAGCACACTCTGATCACACTCATTTATATTATGTGAATGTGTGGCACACAAGTGTTTATAGCTGCAGGCTATAGATCACAGAAAATGCAAATGTGTTATATGGATGGGGTTTTTTTAAAGGAAACAGAAGGATTAACGATCATTTTCTGAAATGTGCTTTTTTCTGTGTGTTTGCCAAAAGATGAGCATCAACTGGAGGTCAGAGTTCACCCAACTTTTTGTTTTTCATCACCGCCTGCGACCATATCACTGACTCTGCAGTGCAAAAACAGTGCAGGCATGGAGAGTTGGGGGTGCCAAGCACATGTATGCCCCATTATCCACACATACACACACACTCACACACACACACATACACTCTTTGCATCATCAAAACATCCTTAACTGTTTCAGTATTGTCAGACTGCTCTGCTGTAGATCATCACAATGCATCATTAATTAATGAAGGTGTTCAGAAACTGCGAGACTCTTTGCATCCTAATAGAGCACGGATGTTAAGTTTTAGGCTGCCGTGGCTCGTGCAACAACAGCCGTAAACTTTAAAGCTACTCACCATTTCAGCACACGGTAGGTGAAAAAGCGACAATCTGTGAAGTAAACATGTTTTCACAGCACGGTTTGTCCGGTGAACAGGATGTAGCTGAGATGCACCGCTTTCTGTTTAAACCACTGCAAAAACATCCATTGATTTTTTTTTTGTCCTTTCTTGGGAAATTTACGAGGAAAAGGATTTCGCCATGCGAATACAGACGTACAGCGCATGCGCAGCCTTGCGGTCCACCTCGGATGCTCTGCAAGTCTGTTATCACAATGTTAGACTATTAACATTTAAAAATAATGATTATTGAGCTTCATGACATTGTGTGAGATGTAAGTCAATAATGTTCTACAGCATAAATATAAAAAACTGTAAAAATAAATAAATAAATAAATGAATAAATAAACAAATAATAATTTTGAAACTTTTTTATTTTGTAATTTAGTAATTTTGTAAAAGTTTATGTTATTATGCAAATTATCAGTCACTTAAAGCTTATGAGAAGATTAATATTACATGAATAAATATAAAACACTATAAAAAAAAGAATGGTAAAGTCACTAACATGCTGCACAATCCTATAATCTCTATAAATATTAAGTGAACCTCAGGAAATTACAATATGATGAAAGGCGATAAGGTGACTGTTTCCTGTTTAATTCTGTCTAATTCTAATTCTAGTGTGTCAAAGGTCAATATTAAGTTTTCATTGACTCATATTATTTTATGGGAGACCTCATTTTATCACTGTTTTTAACTATTATCCTAATATCCTTGTGTGAACTATAGACCCCTTAAATTAATATTTTACAACATACGTTTAAAAATACATAGGAGATCAATTGCAACAAGGTCATATGAAGAGATATATTATACTAGATGTGTTTTATAATGCTAATAATAGTGAATGCTGTCTATGTGTTTATGTTAATAAAGCTTGTAGTGTTTAATTAGTCTGTGTCTAATAAACACAGTAGCCCAATGGGTCTCCCTATTGTCCATTTCAGGTGGCATTTAGTAGACTACATTACACTATGGGAAAGCCTAACAATTAGTGTAAGCCAAATAGCTGAAACAATTAGTCCACGGATGGGGAATCAGGCTGCAGAAGCCTAAAGAACATGTCGCAAAAGAAAAGAAAAAAAAGGAAGAAAAAAAAAAGTTACGCTCCTTGTAAACACGCACCCAGGCGCCTCATTACCAACTGAATGAATGATGAGCTGTCAGGTAACAAGTCTTGAGGACGCATGTCAATTTCCTTTAATGTTCTCAGCTACTTGTTAAACATGAAAGGGGGTGGGTGAGGGTATATAAGACACCCCTAATCTCCCAGTAGAGGAATTTGTCATTAACCGGCCTAAAACATGCGTTCATTGGGAGCTCTGAGTGTTGTGCTGCACGCATCTCTGCTGGTGCTGCTGGCTCAGGGGATTCATAAAGCCAGAGATGGAGTTTATATGAGGTCGCTGCATCGTTTTTCCCTGATGGACAGATCAACCGGGTATCACCTGCCAACCTATATGGTGCATCTGTACAGGAATTTCAAGTCAAATTTTTCCAGACCTACGGATATTATAGAGCAAGATGCCGCAAAGCAAGCAGACACCGTGAAGAGTGTGATGGCTAAAAGTAAGAGTTTGGTTTTATTCTTCTTGGGGAAAAAATGCTGGAATTATGATTGAGATGATTGCAGATGGAAACGACAGGGAGAAAAGTGTATATGTTTTTTTAAGGTTTTGAAGCTCTGGTCAGAGTTTTATTTAAAGGCTCTCTGAAATGTTAAGGTTTTTTGAGGGGCTCAAGTGTTGTCCTGTCAAAGCTGCGTGCCAGACGACCTCAGAGGGTTTCAATCCACATCCCTCTCAGAGGGTGAATAACCATGCAGGATCAGCGTGTGAAAAGGCCGGATTTCTGTCTAATTCTCAAAGCAAACCTCTTTTTTTCTTAAATAGGTGATGTTGATTAGATATCTCGCCAGACATCCCCCTATACAAATCTCTTGTCAAGTCAAATCAACAACTTCCCTTAGTTCTTTTTTCACACTTGGCTTGATTAGATTAGAGCTCGGGATTTAATGGTGGCACAAGCAGCCAACAGAAAACAACCTTCCCTGCTGCTGGAACCCAATTTCACATCGCTGCTAGGTGTTAGAGTTATTACCTATTTGTTTGACTGAGGATATGCAGAAGCCAAGAAGAAGCAGAGATGTGTTAAATGATTGGTTTCGGCCCGGGTGTCTGGTTTGAGTGGATTAATAGCGAGGGTGGTTTTGCACTTTTGATCAACAGTCAAGCTAAATAGGCCCATGCGCTGGACAATGCAGATGTTAAATGTTTAACATGCTTTAATCCTTTAGATTAATTTGAACCACACCTGTTCATTGAATCACAATTGCCTCCCATTCACAGCTGTAGGTGCAGCCCCAGTTGTCCCACGCTGTAACAAATCTGACTGGATCATTCTTTCTTAAGTCTTACATGCTGCTTTGATTGCTGAAATCTCCATCATTGCATGCATCAATCATAAATTGATACTAATGGTTGTCAATATATATATATATATATATATATATATATATGTGTGTGTGTGTGTGTGTGTGTGTGTGTGTGTGTGTGTGTGTGTGTGTATATATATATATATATATTAGCCCTTTTTTAGCCCTTAGATTTTATTTTGCAAACAAAAGTAGCCATTACCTCATAACTTGCATATATTATAGACATATTCCAGTGATGTCTTTTTTTTTTTTTTTTTTAGATATATTACTTTTGGTGTAGGGATGGACCATATTAACATTTTGTTGATATTTGTTGATTCCAATTTGGTGGCTCCTTTTCAGCCAATAGAATATTT
This sequence comes from Euthynnus affinis, assembly GCA_029490765.1. Taxonomy (NCBI): domain Eukaryota; kingdom Metazoa; phylum Chordata; class Actinopteri; order Scombriformes; family Scombridae; genus Euthynnus; species Euthynnus affinis. Next base: position 12,678,889 of record CM055857.1, on the reverse strand, counting down.
TTGTTTCACTGCAATAAAACCATGTAGGTGAGAAAGATAAAAATGTTCTATAATATCATTATCAGGAATTTTAAAATATATATTAAATAAAGAAAGTATTACATCGCTAAGGGAGATGAACTTGAATTACCTCATTTTAAACAATATAACATTTATTTGGTTTAACAGTTTCAAACACGTTGGTTGTTACATTTTTTATACAACAGGTGGATTATTTCTCTCTGGCACATTCATGTGTCATCACATCAGCATCACTTATTAGTCATGAGTTTTATAAAGATCTTGATATGTAATACTGATAAGCTGAGACATTGTTTACCCCTGTTTAACAGCTTGCTAAGCATCATGAAAATGTTTTTCTTTTCACCATATTAGGTTTGGTGTACAGACATAGGCGCTGGGTAGCGACCTTTGACCTCCACGCCCTGCTGGCTGACAAACAGATCCAGGCAGCAGAGCTGAGAATCAGGCTTCCTCGGACATCGAGTGCTTCCAACATCTCCGTGGAGGTCTATCACCAGCACGGCCAGACGTGCCATACGCATATAGGCTGCCAAGAACAGCAGCTGGTGGGGCTGCTCACTGAATCATCACTGGTCACTTCATCACAGAGCTGGAAAGTGTTCAACATGACAAGTCCTCTCTTGAGCTGGCTCAGGGAGAAATCGACGACGAGAATCCGACACAAGAGAGTGTCGAGAAGAAGGAAAGCGGTGAAGACAAAGAGAGGCCTGTCGCTTCCTGATCAGTCTATCCATGCGGCAAGCTCGAGAAGGGAGCAGGATGTGAGTGACCGGGCCTTGTTGGTTGTCTTCTCGCACACTGGCTCTGATGAAAACTCAAAGGCCAAAGCAAGCTTACTCCATACAGCTGAACAATCCAAGTTCTTGTCCCCCGCTGAAATCAAAAAGACCCACTGGCCAAAGAGGCGCAGGAGCAAACGGGGTCAGAGAGAGCAAACAGCGAGAAGCCCGCACGTGTCCAGAAGAGGGAGTGAAAAACATCTTTGTCGCAGAGTCGACCTGCATGTAGACTTTAATCAAATTGGCTGGGGGTCCTGGATCATCTTTCCTAAAAGATATAATGCTTACCGCTGTGAAGGGTCCTGCCCTGGTCCTCTGGGAGAAGACCTGAATCCAACAAATCATGCTTATATGCAGGTAAGTGATGCTGTAGTGGAGAGTTGTGTTTCAGAAGCACAGCTGTTAGCATGATGCACACAACCTGGAACTGTTTAACTTGTTTGGGTGCCTATACATCCAAAATAGTGTCCCAATTATGAATTTTAATCAGCCTCAATGGTCTACAGCAGACATTACACACTTATAATTAAGTATAAAAAAAACAAACAAACAAAAAAAAACCCTCAAATTAAAGATACATAACTGGAACATTATTGTTTACAGGGAAATTGTATTTTGAGGCTGGAATTATCTGTTATTCTACTGCGATCTAACAAAAAGCTTCTGTTTTGTCTTTTCTTTTTCCAGAGTTTACTGAAACATTACCACCCTGACAGAGTGGCATCACCCTGCTGTGCCCCAACCAAAATGAGCCCATTAAGCATGTTGTACTATGAGAACGGAGAAATGCTCCTTCAACATCACGAAGACATGATTGTGGATGAGTGCGGCTGCCAGTGAGAGCTATAACCACCTCCGAGTGGCCTGTGTTGCTGCACAACAGCAAAAAAAAAAAAACTCTGCACAAAGATAAATGATTTCTGAAAAAAGAAAAACAAAAAAAACAAATGAATACACTTAGCCAGACAGGGGAAAAAAAGCTCTTTGATATTTGTCGCTGTGTACTGTAAGATTGGAGATGATCTGTGTGCAGAGATAGGGTTTGAATCTGTTATGCGAGCTCTGGTTTGTAAGGAGAACATTGTTATTTGAAGATGTGCTGAAATACAAACTCAACAATAGGATCCAGCGCTCTAGCTGTGTGCAGTTTTCACGATCGAATGTACAAGTTTATTCCCCTTAACTTATCGATTTAATCAATGTAAACATGAAATGGCAATGTTGTTGAATATTCCAGCACTGTTTTTATTGTACTCTACCATTTATGTAACTGTAAATTAATGTATATGTATTGTAAATATAAAAAATGTATTTATGTACAATTTGCAAGTGGATTATGTATTTTGTTATATGTGTTATGTTACTTGTACTTATACAATAGTTGGCCTATGCATGAGTACCTACCGCATTGTGTACATAGCTCTAAGTATCAAAACCTGTACATTCAAAGTACGGAAAGCTGGCTTTGATTGCCTGCTCAGTTTGTAATCTTGTTCACTTATTCACTGATCAGATGTTTCCCAATTTAAATCAAAATTTTGTTAGTTTTAGCCTATTTCATTTAGGCAAAGTTCTTTAACAGATGCTTGTGTTAAGACATGATTTAATATTTGAGTGTTTGGCTACTTTTTTAAATGAAAAAATGGAATTCTGTAGAAAGAAATATGACTATATTTCTTCAAAAAGTATTGATTTGGTCAATACTGAAATTTAGGTATTGTACTGGCACTAGAATAGGAACATTTCCCGTAATATCCAGCGTAATAGCACAGTGTTCTTGTCTGGTATGATTTGGTTTATGCTGTCATACAACAATATCCTACGCTTGCAAACATATGATAACACACAATACATGTCCCTACTCAAATAATTGGCAAAGTTAACTACTACTGTGTGATACAAAAGAACTGACACCAGAAGAGGTGGACCTTTCTAGTTTCACTGTTTCAGCCATCAACAAGTGAGTCCAAGCCAAACTCCCCCTCATGTTCACTAATTCAAAATAAAGCATTGCAGAGCGGAGGAATATCTAGCAAATACTGCAAAGTGGCAGCTAGTTTGTAACAATGCTAAACTATTCTTCTAAAGCTGGAGAGCTCATTGTATTCAAATCCTTTGAAAAATACACTGACTAACCAGGAATTCACTGCAGTCATAACCATGACAGTGGTCAAACAGTGAGTTAGTTGACCAGGACTGGAAGGTAAGACAACATTTAGCATCCTCATGTCAATCCAAGGTAAATATAGAAAAAAGTATTTAATTTTTATTTAAAATATATTTAGAGTTATTGTTTAAAGTAGAGAAGTATATCCAAAAAAAGTATGCATGTTTTGTGCATATTTTTATATGGCCTCAATACACGCATAGTGTACAAATGTACATTTAGACATTCAATGCTGATAAACTGAAACTGACTGCTTAAGTGATTTAATAATGTGAAGTTATTACTTTGTTAAAGCTTAAATGACTTATTTGGTTACTTGAATTGGGCTCCATCGCCTGCAACTTGGCAGCGCAGGTTTGACACTCATGAATAGCCTGTTAGCTAGCAACTGTTAGCCTAGCTTGTATGGCTCATGCCCTCCTTACTTGCTGTCGTAAAGCAACAACGAGTTGTACAAAGTCCTGTTGCTATGATGCGTTTTTAATAGGTCTTACTTTTCTAATGAGCAGGGCAACTTTCAAACGATTTGCCCTCACTGGGGCTAAAAATACACACACCAAATTTGACTGTGTGTGTAGCTAACGTTAGCTAACAGTGACAGCTGCCAGGTCCTGTAACAGTAGCTTCTAGTTTGGGTAAGTGGCTTCTTAGCGTGTTTGCAGTTACATAATGGCTATATAACGTTAACTATTGCTGAACATGCTGCATTTGTATTTGTACATGATTGTAGTAGGCCTATTTTAAACTAACCTATACCTCTATGGGCATTTTAGAGGAAGGAAATCTGGTCCTTCCTTGCTGCAGGTCCAAAGCAAATAAAATAGGCATTAACCAGTCTCCTGCTGGTTTAAACTTAGACTTTCTGCTTTTATTACATGTCTATAATCACTGTATTGACTAACGGATTCACGTTTGTCATTTGATTTCAGAAAACTGGCGTGTATTAGATTATTACAAAGTACTACTATGTAATTTAACTTACCTCAAAACATTAAAAACCCCAACATTTTTGGGATTCTCATTGTTCATTATTTACAAAAGTATGTTATTTCATTGGGTATGAGTTATTTATTGCTGAGATTCACTAATTTGGGTTCTCATTATTTTATTATCTCCAGTTGTACAAGTAATGTAAATTCCTCACAATGAATAATTTAGTACTTTTACTTTTAGTCCAGCATACAATACTGCATAAATGTGTTTTGTCTTTTTATTTGAAAACTTTAAAAATTTGACTGAAGGCTTGTGATTGGGTAATTTTTGGATCGTTATAGTGTCCCTGCATTGACTATTAGGAGATCCCTTCATAATGCACTTAAAATGTAAATTTGCATGCCTCCTCCTGTTCAAATGTATTTAAAAACTAATATGAAGCTTCAGTTGTCCAAATTAGTCAGTTAAAGTAGATTTCTTTCAATGTTAACATCTATTTAGTGCCAAAGTCCCTCTTTTTGTTTCAATACTTACACTGCAGCTCAACAGAAACACTGTCCGTGGAAATACAAAGAGGGAATCTGATGCTAAAAAGACATTAAATGTAACAAATAACCACTTGATGTGACTAACTCAGACTTCTGAAACCTCATATAAGATTTAGATCAACTTTTAAATGCACAAAATGACTGTGTGGACTGTTCGGCCCTCATCACTTACGTTGAAGATGCATTTGAAGGAGATCTTTTAATGGTCAGTATGAACAGGAGGGATGATTACAGCAAGGAAAACCTCTTTCAGTTCTCATATGGACACCTGACTGTTGTTTTAAGACATAGATGATCAACATCCTGTCCTGCTGCTAGGTGGACATAACCAGCGATAAAAAAACATTCAATACATTTTTTATTCTGTCACATAAAACAGCACCAGTTTAATATTCACTCTCTGTAGTGAGTGTGTTAACTGCATGACACTGTACATTTGTAATAATATGAGTTGCTGTGATTGTTGTTTGTCTGTCATACATCTAAGTGTAATGTTGCATGACATACTCGTAGGAAAAGTTACAGCAGAAAAAATGGCAGAGGCAGTCGCAAATGTGGCCCGAAGGATCAATGCGACCGTGGAGGAGGGGAAAGACACTCTGGGTAAGACTCCCTTCATACATCTCTCTGTCTCTCACTCTCTCTTTCAACAGTTTACCAACATGTGAATGAATAGCACTGATTCCATATCCTGGTTGATGCTATTTCAGATTTTACCAGCAGGTGGTGACAGAAGCTTTAATTTGTTTGTTTAAATAACTGTAACATGAAATCCACCAAGTGTTTGTGTGTGTGTATATATATATTCAACATTCCCTGCTGCGTTAATGCTTGTTAATCTCATAATCTTGTTCTTCTTCTCTGCAGACCTGTCAAATTGCAAGCTCATTTCTTTCCCAGAAGGCGTATTCAAGGTCCTGAGGAATGTTTCACAAAATATCCATCTTATCACGCTGGCTGACAATGAGATGAAGGCCGTTTCCAGCAAATTCTTTTCAACCTTCACTCAGCTGAGAGGTAGCGGATAATACACTGCAGCTAGTTATTACATGGACTTAATCTTCAAGAAAAGACTGTGTGCTCATTTACATGTTGTTTTATGCCGTTCGCCTCACAACAGATAAGCAACCCCTCACTTTACTTGTGTCTTGAAATACTCTGCAGAACTGGACCTACGAGGCAATGTTCTCACCAAACTGCCTGACTCCATGGAAGAAATGCAGCATCTGATCAGCATCAATCTGGCTAATAACAACTTTTCCAGCTTTCCTGATAAGCTTACTGAAATAGCCACACTGGAGAGGATTGACCTAGAGGGAAATAACATCACTGGTAATACTGATATATGAATGCATGCTGAATGTGTCTTATATGACCTGGTTTGAGCTTTTGGTGACTGTTTTGTTTTTTATATTTTAACCCACAGATATACCAGTGGAGAAGCTTTCTGCCATGCCTGCACTGAAATGGCTGAATGTGAAGTCAAACCCTTTGAGTGCAGACACCCAGCGTGCTCTGAAATCGTCCCTCAAATTTGACGTTTTGTCTACAATGGAGTCCTAATGCCCTAAAACAGTATTTCGCCACCTATAGACTGCATGCTGTGTGCCTTGAACCACTTCCATGGATACTTTTGTGTGCCTGAGAGATGACAATACTGTAGATAATACTTGAAGAGAGCACAATCTTGTACAAGAATCAAGAAAACAGAGGCATCTAAAGATGGCGTCCTACAGCTGGTGACCACACCCTGTGGCTCCTACTTTGTTCTCTCTGTATAAATCACAAAGAGCGGAAATTTATTTGAATGTGATGCATCTTTGGACATGAGAACAATTCATCTTTATACACCATTTGACATGTTTTTTTTTCCACAACAGAGATATTTGTAACAACTTATTTATTACTTTGATAGTAAAAAAGTTTTTTCAATTTAAAAATTAAATGAAAACTGTCAACTACACAGTCTTGTGTTATTATTATTATTCACTGGTTGTCAGATCAATTTCTGTCACCAAAGACACATGATGGCTCATAGAAGTGTGCACTGAAGCAAAATTTAGTTAAAGTGTATTAGGGCTGCAGCTAAATATTATATTCATTATAGATTAGTCTGACAATTATTCTTTTCCAATTATGTTTAGTTTTGTCCAACCAACAGCCTGAAACAGTCCAAAATATTCAATTTACAATTGTAAATATAAAACAGAAATGCAGTATAACCTCCCATTTGGGATCCTGGAACGAGGGAATGTTTGGTTGATAAAATATTTTTGCTTGATGAATGACTTAATTAGTTGCCAATGAATGTTCCTTTTTCTGATGAATCCACTAATTGTTTCAGCTCTAGTTATCATGGTTCACATTCACAACATGAAAATAAAAAAACATTGTTTTACAAATAAATGAGAGGGTGGCTGTGATGTAGATCCCAGTTACATTTGGCTATTGAACAGCAAGAGAAACTTCATTAGTTACATTTACACTGTATGTCGACATGGGGCTAAAATGCTGGGTTAAACAAACTATTAAAACATATGTTCTCTTGTCCGGCTTCTGCACAGGGATCTATGGTCAGACTCACACTAAAGTAAGCAAAATCCATTCTATTTAGTCACCAATTGGGAGTTGGAGGCAAAGCAGAGGCTTGATTTAGTAGGTGATAGAAGAAGCACACACAACAGTGTAGACAATGATCAAGCTTTTAAACCCTCCATCTGTCATCTAGAGGCTGCAGATGACAGAGACTAGTCCACAGGAGAACCATTCAAAGTATTTTGCAAAGGCTTTTTGAGAATTCTTTAAATAGCAACACTGTTCAGTCTGGATTACCTAAAGCTGATGTTTGGGCTCACTGTTGAGATTCCATGGCATATAAACACAAGGATATGCTATATGGGGCATTCAATAATTTACCAGATCATTTTATATTGCTTTTCTGTGTAAAAAAATTTTTAAAATCCTATTTTATATGAGGGTGGTGTCATTGGTGTTATTCTGCAGTACTATGCCAGAATCTTACAACATCTACAAGTCGGCTAAAGGAGAATATCTCTTAGCCAAGAGAAATATTTAGCAAGACTGCAGGCTTACAGCGTCACGTGACTCTTCTGCTGCCCAGGCGGTGACCTTGCATTGTGCATCTTGCTGCTCTCTGAATCACCGTGCTTTCATCATCTATACAACAGAGTAAACTTACAGACATTTTGCAGCAAGCAGTATTTTTCTGTAAACTAGATAGTCCAAATTACGCTAAATATGACACTATTTCTCTAAGTAACCAGTACCTTGTACCATGATAAATGTGACATGTTTTAATTAGCAATCTAGTTCCCACACCTAACATGATTAGCAGTTTGTGCATCCTTCCTGCGACATGGTGACTTTGTCACTTATTTCAATGTGTTACTTCCACACATTGAAGCTAGTGTGCTTATATTTGTCTTCTTTTGCATATTTGAGACACATTTACTTGTAGCCTGGAACTGTATTAATGCAAATAATGGTGTAAATTAGCATTTGTATTAGCTACAATAGATCATAACTTAAATGTATTTCAATCAGTGCAATATTATTCTCTTTTGTAACTTACTTTGACATAAAAAAATCTGAAATAAAACAAAAAACCTTTGTACCTTTCATACCATAACATGCCATTACCTTTAATTTACCATGCTACCTGTTTCTTAAAGGGACGGATTAAAAAAAAAAAAAGATGAGTAAAATATTTTTACACATACTGTTTCTAAAAATGGGCCTATAAGTATGTTATCAAATGATTACAGTGAAACTCCAGAGGCAAGAAGTCAACATGAGCACACCACCTAATCCTACCTGTTAATTGGTTTACAGCTAACGCCAGCTCCATCTGTTTTTGTCAGAAAAGAGCTCTCAAGACCCACAGCTTACAAGAGGGAATTGGAAAACAAATCACTGAACACGCAAAGACAGTAGAAACTTCACATCTATGCCATGTGGCAGCCATGGGAAAGTGGCAATAAGAAAGGATTAGCTGGTGATTGCTATTCTGAGAAATTCTGCATCTCTCATTTGTTTCTTTACTCACTTCTTAGCTACAGATGCCAATATTTGATGTGATTAGAATTTAGTAACCATAAAGGAAATGACATACAGAAGCCAGCATGGTGTCATCTGGCCTTCACACACTTCATACAGAAGACTTGCTGTCACATGGCAGGCAGGTAACCTCTGCTTAAGCAGTGCGCATGTCTGCTCCTCTGTCTCAGTGGCTTCCTGTCAGTTAGTCCTCCTGAATTAGTGCACACAGACAACACTGGGAGAGTTATACACCGGACAGACATGAGCTTTACCATCGAGGAAAGGGGCAGGCCGAACACCCAGGAGTACAGGGTGTTTTTCAGTAAGCATAGTTCTTTGAATGAATTTATTTGAATCTTTTTTTACTGGATTATGCATAGTTACTGTATTAGCCTGTAGAAACAGCTTTTGTATATGCTGTATTGGCTACTAGACTTTAAAAATGTATGATCTCACACTTTTATTATTCCTTTTCATAGAAAACTCTGAGGGCAAATACATCTCTCCATTCCATGACATACCGGTCTATGCAAATGAGGCAGAGGTGAGCATCATGTGTTACTGTTAATGTTGCAGATTATTACAGCTTCTGTTAAAAAAAGTAAAGCTGAATTTGTTCCTTTTGGAGTACAAAAGCTTGTTGTTGGGGCTGTACTGTATTCAAGTACATTTAAATACCAATTCTTGCATGTCAGTTTTTATGTATCTGTGGTTTATAGCTACAAATAATGTACTCCAAAGGACTTAACTGTGTCATAATATTGAGAAAATCTATGCTGCCCTTTCTTTCTTTTCTTTTCTTTGTTGCATTTTCCCTTTTAATCCCTCCGCCCTGCTGTCCTTGCCACTGTTTTGGCTTTAGTAGCATGTAGACAGACCAATCAGTCTCCAACACTATAGTGCAAGATGTGGTGTTGTCGTGGTGGACAGATGCTTTTTCCTTAACACTAACCAGGGGCCTCAATGTCTTTGCTACGACTGTATACCATTAGTATAGGCCGAAATTGTCACTGTAAAACTACATGTCAGAAATAACATCTTGTTTTTATGGTGCAAAAAATGGTTCACAATAAGGGGGAGCCCATTTTGTGCCTGTTATGGATTTTATATGTGAAAAATAGTTTTCAGTACAAATATATGCTGCTCCTGTCCATTCATTTTTTAGTATTCTGTTGGCGATGAGTCATTGGTCTTTGGCTCACTCACTTTTCAAGGAACACTATCGCTCACTTGTTGTTTGAGTTGTTTGAGCACATACTGTACACTGGATACATCTACCATTTCTTTCAAGTGTGGAGTTTGCATACTGAAAAGCTTTGGCCTGTCTTTCAGTCTATAGTCACTGTTATGTAGATCTTAGTGAGATAAGTTTCATAGAAATACATCCTCAGAGTAACAAAGCTATGTACATCTTACAGAATATTTTTCATGCCGTTGTGGAGGTTCCAAGATGGACAAATGCAAAGATGGAGGTATTTATACATCATTTTGCAAGCTATTAATGTATTATAATTGCATATTATGTGATAATACTCAGCTCATAAATGTATCTTGTATCTATAATCTTATAAATTAAGATGAAGGCGTAAATAAGGTGTAGAGATCCATATTCTTACTTTCGCCACTGACATGGCTTATGTCTGTCTGCATTTGGTACACAGTGATGCTTCCTGATATTTTATCATTAGACTAATATGTTTGAGGTGAAATGTTACTATTTTATAAAAATAAGAACATTATTTCAATTATTTTTTTGTTTTTGACATATCTTAGTTTAAGAAATCAGGTATCAGTTTCTTCTGTTTTCATCTGTATGTTTCTCCAGATTGCCACCAAAGATCCCCTCAACCCACTGAAGCAAGATATAAAGAAGGGGAATCTTCGTTATGTAGCAAATGTGTTTCCCCACAAAGGTTATATCTGGAATTACGGAGCTATTCCACAGGTAAGTCCTTCTCACACCATATTCAAATGACAGGAAACCCAACAAAGTCTCTGCTCCATCAAAGACATGCTCTTCCTTTTGACAGACGTGGGAAGACCCCAACCACAAGGACAGCGACACGGGATGCTGTGGAGACAATGATCCCATTGATATATGTGACATAGGAAATAAGGTACGTGAACAAGTCGAACTGAGATAACTAGAAACATGAATTCAGCTGTTTGCTGCTTTTTCAAAAGTTCACCATCATCATTTCTCAGGTGTGCTCTCGAGGAGAAATAATCAAAGTCAAGGTGTTGGGAACTCTGGCTCTGATAGATGAGGGTGAAACAGACTGGAAGGTCATTGTGATCAATACTGAGGATCCTGAAGCTGGCGACTTTAACAGTAGGAGTAACTTGCAATGACAATTTTTTATAACACTGCCAGACATTATTCCATCACATACATTTCAATTTATACTGATCTGCTTTGTTGTTGATTTCTGCAGATATTGATGACGTTAGAAGACTCAAGCCTGGATACCTGGAGGCGACTTTCGACTGGTTCAAAAGATACAAAGTCCCAGACGGGAAACCTGAAAACCAGTTTGCTTTCAATGGAGAGTTCAAGGACAGGGTGGGCCTGTTTTTTTGTTATTATTGCTGTTTTGAAGATTTTATACATACTCTGATGTATTTTTCAAACTTAAGGCAAGTGATAGATAATGGAAAGGGATGTGTATCAGGACTTTGTTCTATGAAAAAAATAGGCAACTGACAAATTAAAAGATTTTAAGAGAGAAAAGGACAGACAATTGTCTTACATATCTACTTTATTATTATGAAATATGATTTGAGGAAAATGAGGAAAATGTGTTGTGTTTTCCAGGACTTTGCCATTGAAACAGTGAAAAGCACTCATGAGTTTTGGAAGGCACTGATCTCTCAGAAGACCAACGCTGGTGAACTAAATTGGTGAGAAGTTCATCCTCTTAATTCTATTATAGTATATAACAGTGTATGGGACCAGCGCTATTAGTGATATTTCCTGCATTCACAAGCAGGAGATAAGTATCTCTCCCTTTATGAATGTGGACCGAACACTTGACAAGAGAGTGAGACTCAACCGAACCGTAATCCTGTTAAATTATAGAACATACAGCTGCTTGATTAATGGACTGTAAAATATCTTCTCACCCAGAACACTTCACAAGCCGATGGGTAAGAGCAGAAATCTAAGGACACTCAGACTGCTGATAAATTAGTGATTAGTTAATAAATGTGTTTCTAGATCTTTCTCGACAGTTTTCTGGGTGCGTCAAACACTCAATAAAAAGAGATTATCCAAAATCATCAGCTCTCTCCTCCCATCAATTGAAACTGTATGCATAGTCAGTCAAATTGTCAGGTGAAATGATATCTCACTCATTCCAACTCTGCTCACTATCTATTTCAATCTCTGCCCTCTGGGAGGTGCTACAGGTCTTTGTCCACCAAAACAACCCAGTTTAAAAACTGTTTTTTAACAATTGCAATAAGGACTCTAAACGTCTAATCTCATCTTGCATTGTGATACATACAGCTCCACACTGTATAGGATTATTGTATATCCAAATATTTATGCTTTTTATTGTTGTTTAATATGTCTGCTGTGTGTTATGCTGCTAGCATTGTGCACTGAGCATTTTTCCATGCTATAAATAAAACATAATATTCCACCGACTCTTGTCATGTGGCCATTAAAGTGAAGTTCTGTAGTGTCAGAATATTGTTTTAATATAAGCTGATATTGTTTCCTTTGTTTTTTCTCTTTCTTGTGTCAGCATGAACACCAGCGTGTCTGATAGTCCATTCTGCACGTCTGCTGGGGATGCCGAGGCTGTGGTTAATTCTGTAAGTTCTTTTTTTAATTTAAAAAATTAATGTTAGGTAGCCTAACAATCTATCCCTTCCTACTCTGAAGTATACACCGGAGTGATGCCAAAAAAAGAAGTAAAAGAATAGAGATGATAAACATAGCAGCATGATGCATAGCCTTTAGAAAAAAAGGAAAGGATCATTAGTGACTGAAAACAGAGAAAAAAATGCCAAAGGCCGTTTCTTTCGCTTCACTCCAGCTGATTCACTTGGCAACATAAGGGTGTGGGTTTTTAGTTCAAACGGAGACCAGCATCTCATGATTTTTACAAAAAAGAAAACAGACCCCCAAGATACATCATGCTCTCCCACAGCTCATAATGAGGTCAAAATATCTTAACTTTACACCTTTAAAGTGCATTTTTTTCTGTGAAAGTAACACCATTTAATGATTTCATTAACTCTTTACAGGCATCTGCTTTTGGAGCTGAGGATCCCATTCCAAGTTCAGGTGCGTGTGTGTCTGTGTGTGTGTGTGTGTGTGTGAGAGAGAGAGAGAGAGAGAGAGAGAGAGAGAGAGATAAAGTGCATTTCTCTGTTTTATTAAGTTAACAACAAAATTCCATTTACTGAGAATTTTGTTGATACTTTATGACAATCTGCTTGATCTTTTTTCAGTTGACAAATGGTTCTACTATGAGAAGTAAGAAGAAAATCCTGGGCAGAGACCATTCCTGCCTTCACTTCTTTCTTCTTTCAGCTGATTTCACCACATCTAAGGAGCACATGAACTGGACAGATTGGATGTACATTTTATGTCACATTTCACACGTTTCTTTGTTCACACTTGGGTGTTAAAACTGCTCACTGTGTGATTATGGTACATTGTAAACTTCAGACCCTGTGAAAGCATTTTTATGCTGTTTCATCATTCATGTGACTGGATGGTAACTTATTTCATGCTTGTAAGAACACTTCAATAAACCAAACTAAATCCGACTATATTATGTGTTGTATTGATTTAATTGACAGTATTATATAGTGTGTTGTCATTACCCCATAGATTAAATCCTATTCTGCCTGCTATCTTTGAAAAGCGGTACATACACCAGTGTCTGTGCAGTCTTCCATCCAATACTTTATGTGTACATATAATATATAGCACTCTAACCTATCACAATTCCAATAAATGATGTATTTAATTTTTCTGAAATGTAATAGCTACTTAACAGTATAAATTACTGGCTATTAAAGTCCTTAGCTATAATTGGATGAAGCCTGTGGGATGTTTCTGTAGGCTGCAATTACACAGTATGCTTCAATAAGCACTGCTGGCCTTTACAGTGTGGCTAGACACTGAGGGTACAAGAGTTAAGAGGCGTTCTTATGCATCTGTAGAATAAAAAATGTGTACATATGTGTGTGTGTATTTTTACATACATGGGACAATCATATCATACAAATATGTGAAGAGAAAGAAAAAGCCAGAGGTATGCATGGCTGGATTAACCACCTATTGGATCCTTGGGCAAAAGTTTTTTTGTTGGACCACTGTTGACCCCCTCTATACATTGTAATAATTGTTTAAGTCATTTTTTAACACAAAAATTCACCAAATTCTCTGATTCCACTTTTTCAAATGTGAATATTTGCTAGTTTTCCCAGTTTTCCATGATAGTAATGTCAAGTTTTGACTTTCTGACCATTGGTCAGACAATTCAAGTCATCTGAATCTGTTAACTTGTGCCTCAGGGGAAAATGATTGTTTTCACTATCTTCTGACATTGTATACACTGAACAATCAATGGATTCTTAAACAAAATAACAGTTGGTTGCAGCCTCAAAGTACTCCTATGACAGGAATAATACTAGCTTGCCCTCAGTTTTCTGTGTGCATTTTGATGAAATACAACTTTACAACAAAAAAAGCTAAATATAAATTAAATCTATTTAAGTCTTCAAATACTTAGATTTTGACACAGAGTCTCACTTAACAAGATGTCAGGGTTCATAATGGACTTCAATGAGTCATATTTATAACAAATGTGCAATTAATCAGATTATGTTGACCCAAATGATATGGAGTCAACCAGGGGCTTTTGGGGTCCTTGGGCACCTTGCCCAGTTGGTTATCCAGTCTTCTATGTAATTTTAAAATAGTTATCTAAACAAAAAACAATCTTGAGATGTTCTCTTACCTATAAAAACATGTTAACAAAAAGCTGAAAGCAAGAGACACTTCTCTGAATGCGGGATACTGTAATCCATGCCATGCACTAGTTGACTTGGTGAACAGCAGCACATTTAAAAACAGCTGCTAGAGTATACTTCTGTCCTCCACAGTAATGGACATTTATTTCACTGGAGGCTCAACCTGATAAAACAGCTCTTATTTCTGGAGCACCGTACAGGAGGAATTATCGCTTATCAGCCAAACCACAAGAGGAGAGGGGGCGCTAAAGTGACACTCTGGATACCGAGTGCCTAATTGTAGAAGAAGAAGACGTGGAGGACCTCTGATTGACTGTTTCCAAGGAGACCACCGATACTATCAAGTGCTGGGCTGCTGCTGGTCAGTGCCGAGGGGTAAGTCAGCTAGCTAAGATGTACATTTTTTGACGTGACAACATAAGGTAACTACATTATGTGCCGTTGACATCTCGCAAAAAATGATTTTGCGTACAGACACGTTGCCGTGACCCAAATAACGCAAGGGAAAGTGCCAGAGGTTTAGCTGGTATGCTAATGCTAATTAGCTACACAGCATTAGCAGCGTTATATAGTTAGCTACCGTTATGTCGGTTTAAAGAGCACATGAAGCGCATTGAAACCAGCCAAATAGCAACCAAAACATGGCTCCGAATTGCTGCAGTGTGCGTGATTGTTGGAGTATTAACCTACACAGTTGGTAATTGTAATAGCTATCTTACAATTTAGCGATTAACAGCTGAAAGGAGCGCTATTAAAATAAAGACTGTCATCGTTAAAGCTAGCTTATTAGTCATTTCATCAATCACCTGTTGCGTTCTTTCAGATGGATTTTTTTTTATCGTCACACCTGATAATGAGTACAGGTGTTAGGACACGCTAAGGTTGCTACTCGAGTTGAACCTTAACTTTGCTTAAAGGTAATGTTAACGTTGCCGTTAGCCACCTGCTACACTTTATATTATATCACATATGTGTAGACCAGAAATAAACACCTGTGTGACGTAACTGCAATAACACTACCTTATTAATTTTTTGTACAAACTACTGATATACTACTGGATTACAGTGTGTTGAGCCAAGTCTGTTGTATGTTGATAGATTTTTCTAGTATTTTGTTTTGTTTGATATTTAAATAAAGGAGCAAATGTACATATATGAAACACTTTGTATATATATATATATATATATATATATATATATATATATATATATATATATATATATATATATATATATAAAATGAATAATTACAAAGGTAATTACAGGCATTTTCATTTTTGGTCACTCAGAGCAGTATTCAGCAACAGTAATATGATATTTTTTCTGTTTCAGGTAAAGACCATCAAGATGTCATTTTTATTTGACTGGATCTATAGGGGGTTTAGTAGCGTTCTACAGTTCTTAGGTAAGCACAGATTTTCAAGTCTGTTGTAAAAAAAAAAAATAGTCAGGTACCCATATGGAACTGGTTTTACGTTGCTGGTCATACTGTACTGGTCATGAAGAAGAATTGCCTTCCTAATGCACTTCTAATGTGAGTGATGGGGGAGAAATCGTCATTCTGTGCAAAAAATATATTCCAGAGTTTATCTGAGTATGAGGCTTCAGCAGTGATGACAGATAAGGTGAGTATCTATTGATTTTTAGTATAAGTTTCTGTTTTATGTTACTATCTCTGCACCATAGCTCAGCAAAGAAACACTGTCTTTAGAAATACAAAGAGGGAATTTTGTACTAAAAAAGCCAGAACTTTGGGAAATCCCTACTTGCTCAGTTTAGGCTACTGAAGCGTCACATTAAGCCTCAGATAAACTTTGGAATATATTTTTACACAGAACGAGGACTGTGGATTTTGTCCCCTATCACTTACTCCTTTCCCCTCCTTCCTTTTTAAAAGTATTTTTTGGGCCATTTTATGGCTTTATTAGAAGTTTGACAGTAGAGAGATGACAGCAAAAAGGAGATATAGAGATGGACACAAACCAGGGATGTCATAGTTTATGGCAAGTCCCCTAAACCTTTACGCACCCTGGGTATTTCTGGAGTATTTGTGATATCTTCCCTCCAGGTCTGTACAAAAAGACGGGGAAGCTGGTTTTCCTGGGACTGGACAACGCCGGTAAAACAACACTACTGCACATGTTGAAAGATGACCGACTTGGCCAACATGTACCCACACTGCATCCAAGTAAGGAATGATTAAGATGTGTGCCATTCTAGGTTGAAGTGCTTGAACATGGATGGGTCAGACATTTTATTACATGCTGTTTTTTTATTAGTTTGTTGTAAAGATCTCTGAAACTGAAAGCTCTTCATAATGCAGTGAATAAATACAGTATAAATCGTTCCTGCATTTAAAAAAGAATGCTAATTTGGAGTTCCTCATCAGTTACATTAATATAGCTATTTATTGTGAAGACTTTCTTGCAATATGCAGCATATTGCAGATTTTCCTGTATGGTGATACCATCAATAATGTGGCCAGATTGTGATTTTTGTATCGCGAGTTACCCTGTGATTCCTAGATCCTGCTGTCGTCACTGAACAGGCCAGAAAACTTTTGCATAAAAAGGACTTTCATCATCATTTTCTTTTTCTCAAAGCTTCTGAAGAGCTGTCAATTGGTGGCATGACATTTACTACATTTGATCTGGGAGGACACGTACAAGGTGAGATCTTTCTCCATCTTTTGCCAATAATAAAACACTAGAGAAGTAAGTAGGTACTTTTTTTTCTTGTGCTACCACAACATTGTAAAGCAGGACTTCTCTGCCAAATATCTCTGAAGATGGTTTAAAATTCAGTGTAGCATTTAACCTGTGGATTGTCATCTGGGCCATCTTAACACTACATATCATACATTTGACTCACTCATTCACAGAAGAAGTAGTCATATTCATATTCTTGCATTTGTTTTGTGATAAAGAACTAAAATTGCAGGGGGGGGACAGGCTTAGCACTGAAAATAGGTTTTGTTAGATCACAAAACACAGACATGTCAATTGTTGTCAGTTGTCAGTTGAAAGGCAGAACATTACTGAGCTTTCTTCAACTTTCTCTATGTTGTCTTCACTATCAGCTATCACTATTTCCACTGTCATCAGAAACCATAAACTGTATCTATGTCAGACACACGTAGAGGAAAGTTGACAATCAGTTCTTGTGTCTGTGAAATGGTGTGTCTGCATCCCCTGTATACACTACCACTATAAGATACTGGGTTTAAATTATTGAGCACATTTGAATGTAAATTTAAAGGCAGAAAGTAACTGCATACAGAGGTTGTCCCAGTGCTTCAGAAGACATATGTGGAAAAGTAAAATACTATCCCGATAGAGAAAGATGCGTGTGGAGGAGATAATTTTGAATAACTATCACAGTAATAAAATCTTATTGTAAAAAGGTGAACTCTGTAGAGTAAGCTCAATATGAAAATTCTGTTTCTGTATGATTGTACACAGACACAGTAGATTCTTATTTTGGATTGAATCACCAGTTCCTAGTTAAAACTGCTGCATTACAAGCTGAGATAGGCATTCACTATCATATTGATCAGATACAAGGACAACTTATTCACTGTTTTTCCTGTGTTGATAGCTCGAAGAGTCTGGAAGAACTACCTGCCAGCTGTGAATGGAGTCGTCTTTCTTGTAGACTGCGCAGATCACGACAGACTCACAGAATCCAAGACTGAGCTCGATGTAAGATTAATAACATCACTGTTACAAGCTGTTTCCAGACACGTCTGGTAACAGTAAATTGCTACTGACTGTTGCTGCTCTTCTGTTTGCAGGCTCTCCTAGGAGATGAAACCATAGTGAATGTACCGGTATTGGTGTTGGGGAATAAAATTGACCGCCCTGAGGCCATCAGTGAAAGTGGACTGAGAGGAGCTTTTGCTCTTGATGGACAAGTTACTGGAAAGGTAGGCGAGTCTGAAATGATAATCTCTCTCCTCTCTCTCTCTTTGTGTGAGTGTATGTCCCAGTGCCTGATGACTGCTTTCTTAAATTATGAACACTGTCTCCTGTTGTCCTCATTTACCCTTATTGTAATCAACAGGGAAATGTCTCTCTGAAGGAGCTGAACGCCCGACCGCTGGAGATTTTCATGTGCAGCGTTTTGAAAAAACAAGGCTATGGGGAAGGTTTCAGATGGCTATCACAGTACATCGACTGACACGCAGGATAAAACCCTCACCGGAGGGGATTTTCTCTACACATTTTCGTCAAGCATGACAAAGAATTTGCCTCGTGTCGATCAGCCCAAATTTCCAATCATATTATTAAGATCATATCCTTTTTAATACTTAAAGCATTTAGTGAGGGTTTCTATGCAAACTTTTAAAAGTGGTTCATGGTGAACTGTCCTACGTGTTTTATTAATGTGAGAGTTAACCGAGTTGTCTAAGTGCATGGCATGTCAATAGGGTTACATCATACCTGATTACAATACATGAGCAGCCATACATTATGCAGAAATGTAGATACGTGCACATCAATGTTGCATTTATTATAATGAAATAGATCAACTGCTTGAGTTGGAATTTATTAGTGAGTGAGTGATGGAGAATGAAGGAGTCGTTGTGATTGTGGTGGGTAGTTTAATGCTTGTCTGACATCAGATTGGTTGAGTTTACATTTTAAAACAATTAATGAGATAAATAACTCCTCACAAAAAAAAAAAAAAACCTCCAGAAGATTCATTATAGTTAATTTAATCTGATGATACGCAGTCTCTGCCTTCAAAGCATATAGCCAAAGATGTACGTTAATGACTTCAGGATTAGCAGGGAGAGAGATTTGGACTTCAACAAAAGAGCTAAAATATTGTCAAATCTCCTTGAGAAGCCAAAAAAAGACAGCACGTCCCATAAATGATGGGAGTCAAATCAAGACAAACTGCACAGCTCACTGATGACTGCTGTGAATAATCTGCTGCTGTCCGGATATAATTGGTTGGTTTATTTTTGTTGTAAAGACTACATCATTTCCTGTATGTGTTGACCTAAAGTGATGTTATATGTTGCGCTGAAGGCAGCTAATTTGAAAATGTGTTTAGTATGGACTGAAACAAGTTAAAAGATGTCTTCATTGTCTTTGACATTGTGATGTTCAGTACAGAACTCAAAGATAATATGCTAATACATGAGTTGTATTACTCTCAATGGCTGTCCATGAAGGCAGCAATAATGCATTGCCCTTAAAATGTCAGGAAGCAATAAAGTAGAATAACCAAGTGTATGTAGCAGAGACAATCTCACTCGACTACATTTCAGAGTAGCAAAGAATATACATAGTCTGAGTCTATTTAGTGAAATCTGTTCACTTTGAAGCATCAATATTTTAAATAGAATAAAATGAATAGTTAATTTAATTTTTTAGGGTCTGATCTATATATCGGCATATAATCAGCATGTAAACTGTGCAGGTGCTGAAGGTAATGTACTTTTTGACTATCTGTAAAGATATGAGAGTGCTCTTGCACCAATTAATGCGTCATATTTTTTTGAGTTGATGCATGTATGTGCACAGTATTCTCATTATGAGAAACTGTGAAACAGAAAATGGGGAACAGAAACGTGATCATTGTATTCCATTTAGTTTTTCTTGCATTCCATGTTTACAGGGTCATATTTTGAATATTCTATAAATTAATATATGCAGGGCTATTTGTGACATATAAAGATACATATGAAACAGATTTTGTACAGGGAGTCTTGAGTGTTTACTGAAGTATATTATGCATGTAAACAAACTGCTTTTTCTTTGAACAGTGTTCTGCACTGGCCACTGAACTCCTGTAAATTATGTATAATACAGATGTAAATGTTTGTACAGTAACTGCCCTTTCACCGACACCATAAACCACTGGAGTTATTTATAAATGATAGACTGTATTCATGTGAGCAACTTGAATGAGTATTTGCAGCAAAATAGTTTCAACTTGGATGACACTATCCACACAGAAATATGAGGAGGGTTCAAATGCTGTAATAAAACCAGCCTTTTTTAGACTCAACTGGGCATGTGTTTTTGTTTTTAACCTTAATAGCAGTCACATGACAATATTCCTTGTTCAGACAGAACTAATGAAGCATATAAGTTTTAGGGAGCAAGCTTGTTCTTCCTCTGTGGCTTTAAAGAGACTGTACTAAGGTGGCACTTTGGGCCTGTACATTATTCAAGGCTTGTCACATCAAATCTTTTGCTCAGGATCTGCTACAAGTTTTGTGCCTGACAGAAAAAAAACAAGTGTGAGTGACACTGACAGGAAAGTTATCTCAAGATAAAGCGCCTGACAGACAGTCCAGAGATCAAAATTGAAGAGTGACCTGTACTTTGTTTTTTCTGTTGTGGCTGGAGGAGCCTCCTCTTCTAGTAGTGCCCCAAGGCTCTGTCTTGGGTCCCATATTATTCTATGTTTATTTGGAGCAGATCATCTGCAAACACAAAAATAATAAATAAAGCTTTGTGTTACAGACTTCTTCATTATGTCTTGTTTCTCTGATAATAAGTGCTGGATGTGTAGAACAAATCTCTCCAGATGAGTCATTACATGTCAGGGATCCTTATAATTACTCCTCCCAGCTTCAGTACAAACATCTATTAGAGCCTCTAAGGTTAATTACTACCTATTGGACTTTTTTTTTTTTATTGCAGTTGCACAGCAACTTTGCATCAATTATTTTGTATATCAATTTGTTTTCATTTGGACATTATCTATATAAAACCCCACTCATTTAAAAAAAAACATTGAAAGTCCAGTATGGTGAATACTTCTATAAGCAGCACTGTATCTTATGTGTAGTCTTAATAGCCTTTCTACCTACAAATGTGATGCCAGAAAGCTGCCATCAGAAGATACTCATGTAGTAACTCAAGTAGTGCACTCATGTTTTGTTCAAATGTTCAAGATGATAAAATGCTTTTATCTCCAGGCTTAATTATTTTAATATGCCGTTTTGTAATATCAGCCAGTTGCAGCAGGCTTTTAACCCTCTCCAAGAGAAGGGACTAGATTATCCATTCCTTGCCATCCTTCACCGTCAGTTTCAGAGTATATTTAGTGTTTTACTGTTGCTTTGTAAAGCTATGTCTCCTATATGATTGCAGCCTAAGATCTTGTTGTTGTCCAGACCTCTCAGCATTTGGAACTCCCTGAATGAAGATCTCAGATATGCAAAGTGTCCAATCACATGATAAAATATGATTTTTATATTTTACCATTGTTCCATTGTAACCATCTCTTGCTGTTTTCATATTCTAAATCATGATGTCAGATAAATTAACTTTAGCATATTTTTAAGTATTTATACTTTCACTCAACTACTGTATTAAAATAAGTCCTAATTTACTTCACTGTCTCCATTTTGGTAGATATTTTAGTTTTCTTCCACCAAATTTTTGAGTTAAATATTGTATATCTCACTTTTTTATATCTCACTAATGGCTTGTAAGATATAGCTGTTGTTGGGTAGAAATCTTGTAACTTTCTGGGGACACGTCTTGTTTCAGTTTGATGACACAATGCATTTTAGGCTTTTCTGAAGAGTTATTATTTATTCAAAGTGTAGAGGAGCATGTGATCTTTCATCTGATTTGACAGATGAAAAGTTGTATTTTTCAGTTCTAGGCATATTTCATCCAGATGCTATAACAGCATCAAAAGCAAGAATTTTAACCCATGACTTTGTAGTACTGCTAGTTTTACTTATGTAAAGGATTCAATTGGTGCAGATCCATTCAGAATTATGTTTTCCTCAGTCAAATTGCCAATTTTATCATCCATATGCCCTCTGACAGTGCTGCTTTATACATTGTGGTCACTGTGGTACACCATTTGGCAACCAACTGCTGCTGTAATTTGTTCTAGCATGAGGCGTCAGCTGAGCACTAAAATATCCAAGCAATCATCCCCATTTGCTTGTAAGAGACCCAACCAAGAGGAGACTCTGCGGCTTGTTTTTATTCCATCGAAGTTCTGTGGTTGTGGATGATGATGAAATTGTATTTAGTTAATGCCTTGTTAAACACAATCAGGTGTGATGGCAGCTGTAATGGGCCTTAGCTGTAACAACCTTCAGTAATCTGTGCTTCAAACACCAGGTGGCGGACCCAAAGGTCATGTGAAAATAATTCTGTGCTCCAAAAATATTCATATTTACATGCCTAGCTTATGTTTTACAAGCAGCACAGTCCACTTAAAGTAAGCTGGGGTGTTACTGAAAACAGGGTCGGCTCATTTATGTTCATTTTAGCTCCCAAGTTAAATTTGAAAATATGGATCAGCTGAGGTAACAAGCTGAGCAGTGCTTCCCACAGAGAGTAAAAACAACCTGCCATTATCTTACAAATTCATTTAACTTCCCCACAGGCACCTCAGCACAGTGTTCCTTTAATTATCTAGCAGGATCATTGCAAAAATACTCATCATTAAATACCGTGGAAGACAGAGGGTGACTTGGTGGCACAGTAGCCATAGATACAACCTAATTTCTCCCTGGATGATCCCTAAAATAGTTGGAAAAGATCGACGGCAGCATACAGCTTGGCTCCAGTGCCTTTATTAGTAAAGTGCTCAGCCTAGAAGTACATTCTTATTTACTAACATGCAATACTAAAAACAACCAAATGTCTGGTCTACCGATAGCATGAATGAAGACGTGGCAACAATATTCTCATAGAAAAAAAATTACAATGTGATTTCAAGTATACACACAGAACTTCAAGTAACGCACACATTTTTATATATATATATGTATATATATATAAACACAAAATACTTTTTTTCAAGTTGCAAACTCATAATAAAACATAGTTGTGGCACATTCTTTGACATGAATTCAGAGTTAGCAGAGGGGAGCGACTAGTGGTTTCTACTGTAGGTGCAGTTCGGGTCATTAAAGTACATTCTACAAGTTTTCAATAAAAGTAATCAAACTGGAGGTCCTGTATAGTCACATCTATCCTTAAAAACTGCTAGGAGCTGTGGTACACCTTTATCATAAAGGTAGCTTGAAACCTGATATTCTCTAAGATCATTTACACTGGATTTATATACAGAATCAGTTTTGAAATACGTAACCACATTGCACTGAACTGCTTTAAAGGAATAGTTCAACATTTTGGGAATTATGCTTATTTGTAGTCCTGCTGAGCATCAGAGTGGTATCAATCTTCTCATCTGACTCTCCGCAAGAAAGGGAATAAGCTCCCAAAATGTCAAACTATTCCTTTAAATATGGATCTCTAGTCATTCCAGTGGGGCGACGGCTCTAATACTCAAGCAATTGTTCACAATACAAAATTACCAGTAATCTCTATATGCATAGATGGCGGTCAGACAAGATAGGAATTCTGATGGACTTTAGCTACCTATGGCGCAGTAGTCAGTGGGTCCTGTTTTTCAGGACGGCAAAACAAAAGCTCTGTTGCTCAAAAAACAGAGACGAGAATGAAGCAATTACACATATCTAAGACAAAAACTGGTCATCGTCTCATCACTGGACCTGCCCAGCACCATATCCCAACAGGACGATACACAATTCCATGCCTCCCCAGCCTCCCCAAAATCTTTTGTTGTTAGGAGAGAACCATCCCTGTAGATTTTCAGGCCAGCAGCTGTGATTCGGCTCTCCTCATGGGGTCAGACAGTTCTACCAGATGTATCCCCCGTCATCTGCCTCGCCCTCCTCTTCTTCCTCCTCTTCCGCCTCCTCGCCGGTGTCCTCTGCCTCCTTCTCCTCTTCATCCTCCCAGCCCACTCCACTCCCAAAATCTCCAGAATATCCCGCCACTTCATCTGGGTAAGGATAAAAACACAAGGAATTATTTTTAATTAAAGTCCATAGACAGAAAACTAATTAAAAACAAATTTGATAATAAATTGCTTTGGTAATTTATCAAGCAAAGTGCCAATCATGAATTGTTTCCAGCTTCTCAAACGTGAAGTTTTCTTTGTTTCACATTATTGTTGGTTCATTATCTTTGGTCAGATTAAAAAAAGCAATATGAAAATGGCATCTTGGGCTCTGAAAGAATGTTTGTTGAACATGTTTCACTTCATTTGGACATTTTATAGACTAAGTAATTAACTTATTACTCAAAAGAACAATTAAAATTAGTTTATCTCAATCCATTAATCTTCTAAAATCATTCCTGTCTATAACTGAGTCCTAAAAACTTTTAAAACTGTCTGAAAACAAAGGAAAAACCTGCAAATGAAGTAAGAATATTACAACCAGTTTCCCAAAAAAAATCCCCAATAATATGTGCCTGATATTTTTTTTCTCCACAAAAAAGTATAATCACCTTCCATCCTTAAAATGACATTCACTCTTTCTCTCTCATTAAAAATTCCAGAATCTATATAAATGCAAATATCGTTCATTTCAAAAGTTTAACTGCTTAACGGTTAAACCCATTGTTTGTGTGCTGCAGGCTTCAAATTTCCACATCACACTTATTGTTGAATATTGGACCACGATTGGCTTTCAAACTAGTAGCCATGTCACAAATCCCGCTTTCAGAAATCACAGAGACACTTTCCGCTTTCAGCAGATGAGATGCGAAAACAGCCTTCTAGTGTCGAACTCTGCCTATGCATCATTCTGCACAGTGACGCTCAAACATTCAATAGTAAGAATAATAAGAAAAAGCCATTTTTGAGTGGAGAGGAACTTCCAGGAAGTTTCTAGAAATCAAGTGTCTGTATTTTGAAATAAGAAAGAATGAGGCCGCTCAGTGCACTAAGATCAAGATAAATGCTTACCTTGATTTAAAAAAAAAAAAATACATGAAACAAGTTCATTTGCATTGAACGCTGGCAGATTTTTTCATCTTTTGAGAAAACACAGCTTCATGAAATCAATTGCAGACAAAAATTACCTGATAAGAGACTTTCTTGCAGTGTGCAGCGTTAGAAATATCTTACCGCAGTCAGGGTTGCCATGGATTCTGGTGCCCATCATCTCTCCACCATGCTGGTCGACGCACCAGCACTCACCTCGGCTCTGGTCACACTGCACTTTCCTGTAGTAGCCGTCCTCATCGCAGCTGGGAATGTACATACCTGTGAGGATGCGTACAAACACATACACATATCTAGTTGTTAAATATTTATACCCTCGGCACACATAGTCGAATCATGCTGATGTCTGAGATGAGCACGACATAAACGAGAATGCCAGCACGCCTTAGTGAACCTGTGATAGGACCATCAGTCAGGATAGAGAGGCAGCTTTCTGGCAGAGAATACCACAGAGAGCTTTCCTTATTTGCTTTACACAACCATGCATATGCCGGTGGATGTGATTTCACACAGTAATGTTGGCGTAGTGTGTTTTTTTATGCTGTGAGAGTGGCATGTAAAAATGTAGTGACAGCCTCAGTGACAGCGCTCCACTGTTCCAGCCTCCCTGAGGACACTCTTGTCAAACCCGACTGCAACTTAGCATTCATTGTGAAGCAAAGTTCTCTAACAAGCAAAACCTCCCCCTCACTCACCCCCCCCCCCCATGAAAACTAAAGAAAACACCAGGAATGAGACAAGTGGGCTTCAAGAATGAAAGAACGTATCTTTGGGTTTGGAGCTGATGAGAATAAAGCAGCGTGTTGAGCACGCTGGGTAGATAGTAGGGTTTCTCAGGGAGCCAAACGGACACGTTAGCCTTGCTCTTCCCCAAAGCCAGCGCTGCCCCCTAATCCCCCCCAGCCTGATTAGGGCCTAATCCTAGCCGTGTGCTTGTGATCTCTTTAATGAGCCTCCTCCAGATTCTCGCCTGCTGCTCCAGGCACCTTGTAACATAATTACACCCGGAGCGAGTGTGGGGGCATTCGCCACAGAGAAAGTGCAGCTCATGGATAACTACGTGGCATGGTGTGGCTTTGAAAGGATCTGAAGTGAGTCAGTGGAACTTTCCTGCCCAAAAGGTGTTTCTGTACATTCATGTGTGTCAGGTGTATTTGAAGGAAAAAAAGATCTTCAGTTGAATATATCTTGAATTCTACAGTTGTGTTGTGACAAATGTATTTACCAGGCTTCTTCTTGGACACCTCCTGCACTTGGATCCTCTCCAGCTCGGCGAGGCATGGCGGCTCTGTGAAGAATCAAACAAGAAAAGTGATGACAGGCGGTACTTTAAACATGCGCTTTCCAAACTTTATCTCAATCAATGCTCTTCATAATTACACTTTTTTTGCCTGTATTGATTTTTTTAAGTCTTATATTTCATTCCCTCAGGGCCAGATCGATTGTCAAGAGCTCGGGTGAAAGAACATATGGATGTAGTCTGAGAATGACAAGGAAACAGGCTGAATCTCCAGAAGAATAGAGATAGAAATAGAAACAAAGAAGACAAAGACATTTTGTCTTGGCCCTGAAGGCGATAAACCTTCCCCAGTATTTGTAGATTGTCACAAAAATATGTCCGACTAGATGGATTCACAGGGTATATTTAGTTCTCTAGACTTCATTGTGAAGTAACAAATGCAAAAAATGTTACACTTAAGAGTTTGTAATCATTTCTATAGTATGTATCCAAATTGTTATCATGATACCATTATTAAATGGCTCAGTGTGAGGTAGTTTATACATATTGCCAGCTAGTAATGAAAAATTGATTAGGCAGTCTGTGTAATCTATTGCATGCAGGTTAAATGCCTGATCAATGGGATAATCAGCGTGCAAATGAGGTTACTTCCAAGAAAGGCCTGTATTTGTTTAGTAAAGGTCAAATGGTGCAAATGGTGCACATGTGCAAGATGTCCATGGAGACACCAGATCATTTTACATTTTACAACATCTTAACTTCACTCTATGCATCATCTGACATTTCTCTTAACTAAGTGAGGAATTTCTAGTCATGGAAATTCTCTGTGTCTCTGTAAATTATACGCCTTCAGTTTCTACACACCGAACAAATGGCACAAGCATTTCATTTTGTTCTTCAAAAAATAGAGCTCAAAATAATCAAAACGAGCTAGATCTTAACCTCAATGATTAATTAAACATCTACAACGCAAAGATGTAAAGATATTGTACAAGCTCATAAAAACAGTGCAAAGTACTATTAAAGAGGTCCTACAGAGGGCGCCACCTCTCCTGGGAGACACCAAGAAGGGAGTGACTGCTTGTATTGATTGGGTATTGGACCTCTGTGCTACTCATGGATTGTCCATAACAAACACCATGTTTGAGTATAAGGTAGTCTATGAATGTACCTGGTACCCGGTAACACCAAAGGCCAAAGATTAGTGAACGAATTCAAAGCCATCATCTGTGAGTTGGGTGGTAATTGCACTGAGGAGCAGACCAAGTAAACCTAAGCTTCCAGTGAGGGTGGTCTGTCCAAGTTCCTGTCTGTAAGTTTTTCAACTTTTCCTTTATCCTGGTTGGGGTTCCTCATGCAGCTGTGACCATAAGGTTTTTGGTGTTTTGTTCAAATCAGGTAATGACTGTGTTATCTGTGGACGTGAAATGAAAAACTAGGTGTGGGCAGAGTTCTGGTCAGGGAGGTCATAGAGAAGGACTTTCAATTTGGTCAGAAAGAGATTCTGTCAAACTTTCAGTAAATTAAAAGATGTCTTATCCAGATTGTTCAGAGTGGGGGAACTGCTAATCATTGTCTGGGAATGGACCTGGATAATTGATGGGAAGTGGATGAATGGAGAATTCTAGCAATTCAAGTTTGTATAGACTACTAATGCCTTAAAAAAAAAAGAGAACCACCACATAATCCTCCAATTCTGATTGGTTAGCAAATACTGCTTTAAAATAGATGTTTGTTGGCTGTCAGCCTTACTTAAAGGAATAGTTTGACATTTTGACACTTTTGACACTGCACTATCTTGCGGGGAGGTTAGAAGATCAATAGCACCTTCATATCTCACTGTCTTAGCTCTGTCCTAGGACTGTGGTATAAAATGACATCAATGAATATCTTCAATTTCTCTGTGATGTAATCTTGATATTATTTAGAATTAGTCTCAAAATAGACTCTCTCAGCTCTCCACGAGGCTCCTTTCACTCACTTTCTCTCCAGAAGCAGAGGCACCATTCTGCTGTTGAGACCTTCCCATCCTTGTAACTATCGCAGGAGTTGAAGAAAGGCCGGATGCAGACCTCGTACTTGTCCAGGTTAATAGCAGCCAGCTCAGCGTGGTCCAGATACAGGTCACTGTTGGTGTCCAGCTTTGAGAACATCCAGCCGATGGAGTCCTTGCAGCTGGCTACCAGGCTCTTGTCCAGCGCTGTCAAGAATAATTTGCAAGGTACTTTAGTTTCTTTCTTTTTCATGTTTAATGCATTTTCGGTTTGCACTACATATCTTTGCACGGACAATCGAGTTGTAAGTGTGAAGGCAGCGGAGAATAAAGCCGCTTTGTGAGTTTCGAACCTGAAGCGGTGCCAGATCCGAGCTTGCCAGAGTTATTCTGCTTTGCGTTTCCATGAAGGAGTTGGAACCAGTCTCTAAGGCGGTCGCCCAGGTCTGCCAGGTCCTGGCCGGTGCAGCTCTCTGAGGGAGTAAAAAGGGAATCCCAGCATTCAAAAAACCCTGGCGGACACTTAACAGCAATCTGACTCACCTTAAAAGGCAGGCAGGAGCTCAGCGCTGCTTGATATTGCTCTTATTGATGTACAGTAAGCAGAATGAAAGGCACAGGTTTCCCTCACTGTAAAGCTGCTGAGGTGCACTGTTGGGTTTTCATACTGTGATTTATAAGTGTATGATCTGGTAATCAAAGAAAACGTTATTTTGCAATTAACTCTACCACAGCAAATTGCTGTTATCCAATAGAAATCACTTTCAGTTGCAGGCTGAGCACTTATTCCACGCTACAGATGAAAAACAGGAGTAACATTTCATCCCTTTGATCAATTGGCATTTTCACGTGCCCGAGAGCTTGCACAATCAATACTGTTTGGCTGCAATGATAGATAGTGTACACTCTAAATAATTAATTACTACATGATTGAAAGAGCAGTTTAACCACATGGGGGATATTTGGGTAACAGTAATCTCTGAAATTGGTGAGTATTGATCCCAAATGTTGAGCACTTTGTTGATAGGTTCTGTGAGAAAGTTGGAGTCCTAACTGCAGCATAAGTTTTTGATTTTCTTTTTGAAACCTTGACTCATAAAAGGGATGACAGTCACGCAGAAAGGGAGGTGTGAATCTAAAACTAAAGTGAGGAAAAGGCACTTGCCACGTTTTGCGTCAGTATTTGTGACTGTAATGGAGGCTGTGGCACAGGGGCAAAATCCAGCACACATGACACTCAGTTCTTTGCCTGCGAGGCAGGCCTGCTGCTCCAGCTTACACTGTCAGGAGAAAGAGAGAGAGAGAAAGGCACGGATGCAGTTAAAATATTTATGGGGGTGACCGCAGGAAGAAGAGATTGCTCATTCAGATGAGACACTGCACTTAGAGAAAGGCAGCAAGAATGAGCTGTCATTTTCCACTGTCTTCTCATGCAAGGTCAAAATTAAAAACTATACATAAATCAATAAGGAGTCCTGGCAGTGGCCGGTGTACGGTGATGCAGCTCAAAACAACGTCAGTCATTAATCATACGGCCACATCAGGCCGGTGCACTTGTCCTCAGTGATGAACTGTAATGTCCACGTATATGTCAGCGCAGCAGGAAACAGCACTTGACTGGACTCCACTCATTATTTAAAACGATGACACGGGCAGTTTCCCCATTTCTTTTTAGGGTTTTTATGGTGGTGGAATCCAGTCATAAAGCAAAAGAAAATGTATCTAGGTATAAAGTAAGCTGAATGCTTTCAAAGAGAGATGCTGGTGTAGAATATTTATCTTTTACCTCAGAGGCATAGTTGTGTCCATCAGAGCCACATACAGGTGAAGAGGCAGCCACGGGACAAGGCTTGCAGCTGCTGTCATGGGCCTCCAGCTGCCCTGACTGTTTGACTCTGAACATGAAAATAAAAAAAAAGAGTTAGAAAAACATTTTCTCACTGCTACCTCTAGTAGTAGCCATGCAGATACTTACATTTCCTCACAGTTTGAGATATCTCTCTCTCTCTGTGATGTCTGTTGCCACCCCAATACAAAGGAGGTGAATGGAATTTTTTGTGGCGCTCACAGCATTGAAAATTACATGCTACACACTGTCAACAGTATCCATAGGAAGTATTTCTTTGGTAGAAAGTAGTTCTAGTGAAAAATGTTGACAGAGAGGTCTTTGGATTATCCAGAGTAAAAGCTAAATGCCTGTTTGCACCTCGCAACGGTGAAACAAACTGCTTACTGAAGCCAGGACAGCAAAGTTGCTGCACATTTTCTGCTGCTGGCTGAAATCTCACCTTTTCAGACTACGTTTCAACACCTCGACTTATTTATGTCTCATTTCTTAAAGCAAACCTTGTACTGTAGCACTGAGCATGTTTTTGGTTGTTGATCTGAGTGAGATGGACTTCCAAGTTTTGGTGACATGTAGCTCTTGTTCCTGTTAAGTTTAAATGCACTTAATGTGAGTCACTTTGGATTAAAGTGTCTGCAAAATGAATGTAGTGTAATATAATGGGACACGTTGTTTTCGAGAGGACTCGCTTATGTTGAATTTTTAAAATCTTATTTTTCAGTGCTGGGAGCACTTCATTGTGTCAGGATGGCAACATAAATATCAGAGGCACATATCTAAGATCCTGAGTCAATAAAACCAAAACTATCTGCATGGCTATAAACCACGAGAGGTAAGTGAGAAGATATGTTTTGTAATTTGAGCAAATTGTCCCAAAGAGGTCAGACACAGAGCTACAAATTCTGTAACAAGATGTTTTTATTACAACTCAGTATCATTTATATCACTCTCCGGTATATCTGTACAACAAAACAGGACAATTCTAATCACAATTACCAGAAAGCCATAATCTGCCCGCTAATATCTGGATGCACTGCTTCATAAAATTCTCTGTGCTTGCTTTCCTCTCACATGGTGATTGACTTCATGTTCAGTAAGCACAAGCATTAAGGCTCCGCAGTATGACTTCTGAGGCTTCTACATAATGATGCTTGGATGGTTTAGTGTGGTTGCAGCCGTGCTTATTACCCATTATTCGGCACAGTCTCTCTCATCTCTGGAGTGACTGTAAATGAAGCACTTTATTGAAAAAGATAAATGCCTGTCACTGCAGATAGACTTTGCACGTAGTAATAATTCACTCCATTAATTCTTTTCAGACTGCAACCCTGCTCATTTGTTTTTCAGTCAAAGTGGGATGAATGGGTGAGGGAATAGATAAATGTTTTTCAGTGAGGTTTACCAAAGAAAACTAAAAGGCATTTGTGAAGGGAGGAGCATTTGCAACACGTACATAAACACCTGTATAATGCTGTATTAAATGGCCAAAATGCAATGTAATTTACTGTATGCTGTTGTCATGGTTTCAACCCCCTCTCCTACCTCCTCTGCTTCCACTTCCTCTGATTAGTTTGTATCATGTTTTCTAAAGCTGCCTCGTTATCAGCATAGGAAGTAGAGTGGAGTATCGTTTTCGACATGGGAAGTCAAGTAAGGTAAGGCAAATCCATTTTATTTATATTGCACATTTCATAACAGGTAAACTCAATAGGTTTTACATTAAAGTGCACACAACAACAAGTGACGTGAGACGATATTAAAGTCCCCTTCCACTCAAAAATGTGTTTCACTTATTGTTCCTTCACTTGGATGTTTAGTTTGATACTTGAAGGATGTTTTCATATTAATCTGCCTGAGGAGGAATGTTTCTGCGCTCACCAGTTACAGGATAAAGCTGGTGATTTTTTTATATATTTTTCTACTTTGCTACATGTGCTACATTAGACATTTCTCAAAGAACATCAGTACAAAGTCAAGAGGTTGTGATATGCACATCAAGCTAGCGAAGCTCTGTAAACAGAACTGTGCACAGTGGCTTCTGCCGCACAAGGAATATCTCTCCTGAGACTGAAAATATAATCGCTGTTATTATGTTATTGCCTTCAGGGCCAAGGAACATGTCTCCCAGAACAGCTATGTGGCTCAGTGACGTCTTTTTCACTAGAGCACAGAGGAATACAATATACCAGGCTTTGGATTCACCTACAATACTTGTAAGAAGGATCAAATTGTTGTTTGTTTGGCTCTGCACATGAGATTTACTGACAATTAGAAAAAAAAACAGAAAATTGCCAGCCTTATCCTTTAAACCATTTGAGCAATGTATTCATTATTCTATGTACCATGTGAGGACTGAATGAGCTGGGGTTTTCTTATTGTTTGTTTGCAGTAATCTAACCTGGTTGAGATGAATGCATGAAGCAGCTTCTCAGAGTCACCTTGAGATTTAATTCCTCTGACTTTTGATGTTTTTCAAAAGATAAAAAGTTGTCTTGGTTAGTTACTGACATGACTTTCAAAGCTAAGAGAGTCCAAAATAACTCCTAACTTGCTCACTGTGTTCCAGAGGAAGTGACTCTGGGTGTGAATAAATTTCCTATTTCTGTTTTTTGAACCTACAAGTATCTCAGGCTTGTCTTTATTTAGCTGTAAGCATTTTTTTGACATCCAGTAGTTGATATTATGCTTCTTTAGAAGACAGAGCAGTTGTGTATCATCCCTTGTGGACTCCTTAGAAAACCTTACTTTCAGCAGATTTGAGGTTGGAGGAAAACCAGTTAAGAACAGGACCTATTAGATCAAACGAATCTTGAAGTGTCTTAATTAACTTGTCATGATCAACAGTATCAAAGAAAAGAGAAATTCTATTTGAACCATAGTTTCTTTACTTGAACCACAGTGATGATTTGCAGACATTTTTGCACCGGTTTGCTGACACTTATGCAGTTCTTCTTGCCAAGTGGAAGATAACACGGCTGTAAAAAATTCTCCATATCTCAAATAGAGGTGGAGTGGTTTTTCCTTTTCGTGTGCTTGTATTTACTATATGTATGATATGACATGAACGCAGCTTAAGCCTTGATTTGACGAAACCCTTTAGTCAGGTTATGTGTGAATGCAAGTCCACATCAATACATAGTACAGCCGAGAAAGCCGATTAGTCTCTCTAGCCAGTTTCCAACTATATGTTGTGCATGAATATAAGAATCTGGTGCTGTTTTGCTTTTGGAAAAACAATATCAGATGCACTTAGGTGAGACAACTTTGCCCCCTTTTATAGATTATCAGCTAATTTGCTAATTTCAGTCTAGTTTAACTACATATATGTATGAGTTCACAAACTGATGATCCATGTAGTTTTAAGTAATTAAATTGACTAATAGTGGCTTCATTATTAATTAATACTGAGTCACAGCAGTTCATGATACATCATGCATTAGATGATAGTGAGTCATGTATTAGTTATGCATTAATTAATCATGAGATATGTACCCTTGACGTTAAGTGTTTTCCATTCCACTTGCATCTCTTCTTTATGTGTGTGATTGTAGCATGGCTGTTATGATCTCAAGTGCAATCATGTATTAGAGCGGTCTCTGTTGGGTTTTACCACCTTCCATCCACACAGTTAATTAGTCATTGCTCAGCGTGAGTGTTGCAGCTGAAATGATATCACTCCTGGCTCATGACACTCTCTGGCCCTGTTACTGAGTCTAATCAATAGCTCTCCAACCAGACACTGAAAGGCTTTTAACTGGCACACAGCTAACGGCTATTGACACCAGTGTCACAGAAATGTCTGTCCTGTCCGTGTAAAAAATTTCTAAACAGGGGCAACATGCCTTGCAAACATAACGCAAGTCACCCTCTGATTTCAGGACTAAAAACTCCGCCTACCTGTGCTCCAGTTTCTTGCGATTGACACACATGGCCCTCTGGTAGCCCTGAGCGACACACACCTTATGGCGGCTGCACTTCACATTCTGGCACGGGTCCTTTGTGGTGTCCACGGCTGCAAACAGAAAACAAGAACACTGAAAATCCAGAGGTGTCAATCACAGTTGAAGTGTTTTGCTTTAATTTTCTATTTTTGCCACCTCCATGAGAAAAAAAAGAACAGAGCTTCTGGCTGTTTTTTTATTCGTCTTTTGACATGGAGCATGTGTTTAACAGATTGATAGCATGCACTGCCAAAAAGTAAAAAAAGAGCAGAGCAGCTATTTTGTGTGCTGTATAATCAAGTTATTTACATAATTTAAAATTATCTTTTACGTATGCAATAAAAATCATGGTATGTGTCATGAAAAATATTCTAGCAGTGTGCACAAATGAGTCCATTGATTTTACAGTCAGCACAGCTGAAAACATAGACGCCTAGCTGTCATTAGTGAGGCAGCCCATCGTAGTACTGCCGGCAGTCTCCAACGGCTGTCTCTGATTGCAAGAAAACCTGACAGCACTGATTGAGCATCTCTTTCTCTTGGCTTGTCACATCTCACTTCCCCCATGTCAACTTATCACTGTCTCTCCCTGGCATGCCTTTTCTCTCTCACACACAAACACAGACACTCCATCTTTGTCTCCCATGTTCCCTTCTCTCCCCCCGCCCCAGTATTTCTCTCCATCTTCAGTGAGTTGAATGGTTCAATGCCAACCTCTTTTCCACTGATAGACTGAGATGGAAATAGCACTGTGTCCTCCACCTTCTTCAGCCTGTGGTCAATGCCATCCGAAACTGTCACACTGTCCTAGTCCATTTATTGCCTTGTCGGAGAGGCCTCTGAAAACTCACAGGCTCAATTTTTAAAATTTAAGAGTGAGTAGCAAGCGGTGGTCACTGAGAGAAATTTAAGCCGTGAAATCCTGAGTCAGCTTTGAGCAGCTGCTTTGTAGTCAACACGGTCAGCAGACGAGGTGGCTGCCAGCCAGATCCTTACAAATCCAGCGGCTAGGTGATACTTTGATGCTACAGGAGGGAAGTATGAGGGGACAGTGGACTTTTGTGGAATGTGTGGATGATAAGACAACTCAGAGGAAATACAAAAACACTAATCTTGTGGTGTTTTTGTACTATGATAAAACCAAGTAAGAGACTAAACCGGAGGAGATCACAAAGAGCCAAAGTCCAAAAAGGCTGGTGGCTCAACTTGGACGTTGAGCCACCAGCCTTTTTGTCCATGTCCACAATGCTATAAAGGAGGTTACGTCTTTGGTCCTGGTGGTTTATTTTTAATGATAGCAAAGGCCTCTCAGTATGTTCTATTATTACAATAATACATTCAGAAGACTGTTCAGCCTCAGTGGAAGTATGTCCTCTAAATTCTTTCTAGATGTATCCAGGGTTCACTGCCTCCTTGACAAACTTTGTGCTATTGGTCCTTCAAAACATTCTTTACTTTGGTTCAATTCATATCTTCACCACAAATGTCAGTGTGTCTTTTATCAGGGCAGTCAGATTTTATGATTATGGAAAAAGGTGTACCTCAAGGTTCATATCTAGGGCTGTTGCTGTTTTCATCAAATCTGCTCTTATTGTCATATTCGATTATATGCAGATGATCCTGTGATTTACACTCCCAAGCCTGACAAAAAATGGACAAACTTCTACTGAATAAGAAGAAATCTTATAGTATGTTGTTTGGCACTAGACCTAATTCTTTGGATTTAACCAATAATTAGACGATTCATTTCTTAGATGGGAATTTAAATATCTGGCTTGATTCTCAACTTTCTTACTAACTTAAAGTCTTAATATTGACTCAGTGAAAAATAATTTGAGAATTTTATATTGTTCTATCAACTGTTTCACCCTACAGGTCAGGAAAATAAGTTGATATTACCAATACTAGATTATGTATTTTCTATCAGAATAGCTCAGAAGTAAACCTTCATCCCCTCAATGTAGTTTATAATAGTCTCTGTAGATCTGTTTTGAGGGTGTCCTTATAGAACCCATCACAGTTTTACGTATGAGTCGCTATATTGGTTAACACCTAAATCCAGAAGACATTTTCACTGGTTGCAATTCATTTTTAAATGTATTTTCTTTAACGATCCTTCTTACTTGAAACAATTCTGAATTCCATAGGTCATTGTACAGTCAACGGCTTTCTGAGTATAATTTTTTCTTCATTCCTAGAATTTTCAAATAAATTGGGCAACGTGCCTTTAAAATTTAAACCCCCACTGTTTAGCCTAAACTGTTTTTAACAACCTGCCCGGTTCAGAGATTTCATCTCCTTTTACGTATCTTCAAACAACCTGCTCTTGCTTCTAATTAAATTTCAGAAATGTAAATAATTTATCTCTAATGTGTAGGTGCATGTAAATGTATGTATACAGCTTTAGATGGATATGTGTACATTTACTATACACATTTTGGCATTTTGGGGGGAATCAGTGGGTGTGGGAGTGGCTAGGCCTGGGAGAGCTTTTGTCAGTGTATATGTGAATGTATTTGTGTTTTTTTGCTTTATGTACTGCATTTTCTGTATATTTGTGTTAAGGACCCCCTTGAAAACAAGATAGTTTATCTCAAATGGTTTATCCTTCTAATAAAATGTATGAACAAAAAAAATCAGCAGGACAGAAGAAAGAAACCCTCTGCTGTGTGTAAAGTACATTGAGCAACAGAGGTTAAGAAATCAGATGCTAACCCTGAAGTAAACCAGGACTTCAGCTGTACTGGCGTAAAAATAAGCCAGTAGCTCCCAGAAATGTTTGACCCACATCAAAGACAACAACTGGTAAACAGTCAGAAGCAAAAGGCATTAGGATCAGTGAGATAAAACTGGCATAATGCCATCTTAATTGAATTACAAATCAGTTTATCTTACACTTCTCGCTGGGATAGAAACTCATAAAAATACAAGACGTAACATTTAGGCTCAGCAGAGAATCTCAAAGACAGGTGGTGCTGATAGCTCATAAACTTGAAACAGTCATTCCATAAGATTTTGTGACCACTTGACTTTTATTCCCTTCATCTGTTTCAAAAGGTATTCTGCTCTGTCGTGATTTAACCCTGGTGGCTGTACAATATCAACGCATTTTTCTGTGCTCCTTTTTTGATTGAAGACATTAACTGTCACCATACATATCATTTTGACTATTTTGTCAACAATAGAGAAAGTGAGGATATCTCATATTTTCAGTCTACCTCAATGGATCACAGTTATCTTCAGTGAAACGCATCTTTCAGGCTTTTCCTCTGGCTTTCTTCAGGTTTATGTTACAGAGACTGTCACTGTATATTTTGTTGCTATCAGAGTATGAGGTTTAACATTTCATTTTGTTAATTCAGGTTCAAGTCAAGGACCATAAATTTTTATGGGTCTATGTTTTTTTGTGTGTGGTGTAATTCCCTTCTTTCTCCTGTACCATTTTATTATTTTTTGGCCACTGAGCAGTCACTACCTGCCGTTCACTCACACAGAAGCAAAGCTACAGGAGGTGCAGTGGGCCATGCAGTGAGCTGAGCAGTGAGCTGTGCATATATAAGAGGAAGAATCAAATAAGACTAGACTGTATTCAGAAAGCACACACCTCCACCAAGGCTCTACAATCCTCTTTATATGTTAGTTCAATAATAGCACATTTTTATTAGCTGATGGTGGCTATAACTTTTTGAGTGGTTTCAAAGAAAAACTGGAAAGACAATCTAAATATGTTATACCAAATGCAATGAAGAGTGGATAAAATTTGTAGGAAGAGTAGTGAAAGACTGTTTCACTTTTGGTTTGCCATGGCAGAAAAATTTGTTTAAGGAATAGTTATACATTTTTTGTAAATACAATTTTTCCGCTTTCTTTCTTTCTTAGAGTTAGATGAAAAGATTGATACCACTCTCATATCTTCCCGCTAAATATGAAAGTTGCTAAAATAGTTTAGCATAAAGACTGAAAGAAGGATGAAACAGCTGGCTCTGTGTAAAGGCAAAATCTCTAAAAAAAATTTGAAACCATATAAAATCCAAAATGTTGAAACATTTTATGAGGAGTTACATGCTGGAATCAACAGTCACACAGCAGCTACTTTTAGGAAATGATTTTAAAAATCTAGCATGCCTAATTGTTTTCTCTCATTTGAAGAGAAAAGTCTACTTTATTAAGAATTTTTGCAAATTAACAACAATGTATGAACCCAAATATAACAAGGTACTCACCTATTACTACTACTACTAGTTTGTACCAAATTGTCTCATCCTGTGTAAAATGTCCTAAAAATGAACCATTAAATTCCAAGGAAATTAGTATGAAATTAAGGAACCTATAAAAGCTATTACTGTCCTGTCCTTTTCTACCTTTTCTAGCAGAGCCAGCTAGCAGCTTTTCCCTGCTTCCAGTCTTTAGGCTAAACTAAGCTAATAGCCTCCTAACTCTAGCTTCATATTTAGCATACAGACATGAAAGAAGTACTAATAAAATCACCTGACTCTGGGCATTAAAGCCAATAAGAGTATTTCCAAAAAATTGCCATTTCTGATACTAATAGATTCATCTTAAAGGAATCCTAGCAACAAAAGGATATTTCTACTACACCTTACTGTTCAGGAGTTTTGAGTCACAACCCAAAAATAAATATTTGTCAGTTGGTCTATGATTTAACTCTACCATATCTGGTATTTTTTTAAAATCCTGCTAAATGACACACAACATTACTGTACTGTTTGTCCCCATAAAAACACAGCTCTGTGTTGCAGTATAGTTTTAAATGGTGACATGCAGCTCTCTCACTGCTCTCATGTACAATATTTACAAGCACAGCTTAAAACCTTCATACAGTATTCTTGTCCTACACCTACATGCTGGAAATTAAATCCAAACACAAGATTTAATTTGCAATAAAGATCAAGTGGTTTATCCAGCGTGTCTGCTCTCCTGGTTGTTGTTTACATATTGATGCTTTGAGAATTCAGTGCAGGACCGCTGTGTGCAGAGGCCATTATGGGTTTTAAATCCCCCTGTAATCATGTCAACCAAGGCGATGGGACTGCACTGAGGCAGTGTCCATTTTCTCAGGGATTATTATTATTATTATTATTACGCCACGATCAAAAACATATGAGAACATGGCTGCTTTCCCATCCACGAGCTGCAGTCTGTTCTCTCATCAGAGCTCTGAATTCTATACTGAGCATGAAGCCTTGCAGTTGGACAGGAGCCTCCATCAAAAGCTTTCAACCATTTGCTTTATAGTCAAATTGTCAGAGTATGCATTTAATAAAAAGTATTTTAGAAGCTATGAACAAAAAAAAAAAGGGCTGCCAAGAATTACAGTAGCACCGATCTGAAACCAAAAGATTTATCTGTGGTAAACATTAAAAGCACAAAAGAGAGAGGGGCCTATTTGACAGCTTTAAGTGAATTAGTTTCAACTGGATTTGCAATTACTGTCATCTCGGAAGTCTCTTTTATACTCTTCACTTTAATTGGCGGTCACTGAGTTACAACGGCCTGCAGCTTTTATTCAAAATCACTGGAGCTATGAAATTATTTACTTATAATTAGTAAAGATGCAACACACATTCAACTCTAATTCTTTTTTTATATTGTTTGAATAATTTTCTGAAGTCAGTTTTCTTTTTTATCCAATTAGTACAATATGTCTTATTCTCATGTCAAATATGACAGTTCCTCTATTAATTCTGAGCAGTGGGTAGCTTATTGTTTTGAAATGACCCTCAAACACAGAGCAGACCCTGTAGGACTGAACTGACATCTTAATCACCTCACAAAAAAAAAAGCACTGGTGGTGTTTGAAGTCTCTTGTTAGGTCTTTTGTTGTATCCGGGGCTTGCAGGTACACCTTGCCGGAGTTTCTGCTGTCTCATTGAATTTGCAATGAAGAGGACCCTGATCAATTAGGTCTGCAGAATTAGTCCCAGTGGGAGTTGGGACAGGGATGAAATCAATGGTATTCAAATGAACATCGCCCACACTACAGCAAGCGAGGCGTTTTCTTGAGATTACATTAGTTATTCCCCCTGTTGTAAGAACAGATGACTGGGATAACGTCTGGAACTGCTTGTTCTTACATCTTTCTCCTTTGAGTCAAGTGTCTTTTAAGTAAGACAGTGTGGGTGTGGTGCTATACCCGACCTCCCACACTCACCCCGCAGCAGGAACACACCGGTAACGCTAAGGGGCCTGCTAAATTGGCTACACTATGTATGAAACATACTTCATAGTCTGACCTGTAAAACGATTCATACTCACTTCACTACCTCCAGCAAAGTAGGGTTAGCATCAGCAGTTCAGTTAAAGCAGGTACTTCCAGGGGTTCAGCCAACAGCCAATGCTAGGATCAGTGTTTCTATGATTAAAAATGTACCGGCTGAACTCCAGCTGAACCAGATGTA
Organism: Euthynnus affinis; assembly: GCA_029490765.1. Taxonomy (NCBI): domain Eukaryota; kingdom Metazoa; phylum Chordata; class Actinopteri; order Scombriformes; family Scombridae; genus Euthynnus; species Euthynnus affinis. Next base: position 12,638,134 of record CM055857.1, on the reverse strand, counting down.
CTATGGAGTTAACTTAAAATCTGCCAAGCACGTTTGATTAATGGCAACATGACACACCAGTTACCTATATTGGCGTCAGCTTTCTAAGTTCCCTCAGGATCAGGTAAATTGGGAAACTAGTTGTCTAGAGAACTTACTATTTCATTAATTTCTAAGAAAATAATTATGATTATATATATTACGATCACTTTTGATTATACAACAACACTTGCCCCTACAAGTGCTAAATAGATATAAAAATTCTGTCTCATCATAATTTACTGCTAGCATCAATTGATTTTTCTATAAAAATCCAGCAGTTGGAGTTAATTTTATAATATACCTACAATATTTTGTCTTTGTAAGTCAGCTAATTCATGGTGTGCTGAGTTTTCCTACTGCCATGAAATACATTAATTCTTAGAAATATTCAAATGACCTGGACAGTCAAAACATCACATACACTTTCATTTCATTCTATGACAATGAACCTCAATTAAAGCAGCACAGGTGCATCTTCAATCTCAGGGACGGTGACCTCGAGTGGCAGGCGATCGTATATGACAGGGCAGCAGAACCACAGCTGGGCTTTAAACCTCAGCTTCAGAGGTTACAGCAATCATATTTCAGATCATCAGCAGCTATATATGTGTGACCAAATGTAAAAAAAAATAATAATAATAATACTAACAACTAGAGTAACCAAGACATTGTCTCTGGAAAGATGGTATGGCTGATGAATTTTGTTAAAAGCTTGGTTCAATACAAGTCATACATTTTTTCAGGATTTGGGTAATTACTGGAATAAAATGCAACTTTTGCAGAGGTATGCACTCTCTAAGTGCTTCCTAATTACATCAGTTTAATTTCTGTTCAATGCAAAAAGACTATTTGACTGAAATAATGCATAACAGTTCTCTATGTTCAAATAGTTTCCATTCCTCCTCCACAGCTGATTTTCTAAATGTAAGATTTTTTTTCCAGCTGGGAACAGACCCAATGGAGGTAAATGGAGCCTGGTGGGAGTTTCGAGTTGAGCCCTCAGCAACAAAGGCAATTATAGCAGGCTTTTCAAACTAATGGATCCGACTGAAGGCTCAGTCTTTCCTTTCCTGAATCACAACTGTGTCCTCACCCTCCACAAGCTCTGACACCCTGGACCAGTGCTCACCACAGGCTGGATGACCTCAGACAACTGCTGCAATTAAAAGAAGTCGGCACTTCAATAATGTGCGCCGTGCTATTTCATTGTCTACAGGAGATTTATAAAGGCAGACAGCACTTAGCATTGATTATGCTGGTAGAGTCTGAACTGCAGTAGCTTTTTTCCCTTTACAGTGGAACCGGCCATTTAAGTAAATCCATTTAAATATTAAGCTGCATATAGTACAGTACCATGCACTCAGGCTATAAGTGGAAAACACACAAAACTTCATAAGACACCACATATCCATCCTAAAATGTCCTCCATACATGTGAGTGCCAGAGAAAATCTTTTTTCTGACTTACTTTCATCAGAACCCGTGTTCTCCTCCATGTTTTTAAGGTAGTCATCCTGGAAAAAAACATATTTGCATTAATGGATTTAATAATTCATGTTAGGCAACACAGTGGAGGAAGCATGCTCTTGCACTCGTGCTTAATGAGAATTCAGAGGAGCATAAATAATGAAGGAACATAACAGTCGTGCAAAATGATGTGGAAACTTTGCTTCACATCATGAATGACATTTTAAATCTGGATGTGACTTTTAACAATTCAAATGCACTCAGCTCCAATGATGAAGAGATGGCAGCAAGTAAGCAAAAAGCAAATTATCATAACACGCAAGATTTTAAGATTTTTTAAATCCAAGGTTAAATAAAATTCTGTTTATTTCAATTCCATTAAATTCTGGGAGAAATTGTATTCACTGCATATACTGTCAGTTTGATGGATCAATCTTTATTTATTTTAAATTACATAATAACAGTGAAAATAGAAATTAATCAAGTGCTAACACAGCAACAAAATAATAAAATAAATGTCAAAAAAGGATTACAGCTGCGACTCAAGCATGTCATTTATCAACTTTTACTATTAAATGTTGCTCTTTTGCTGATGACATCCAATTATACTTCAGGAAAATCTTAAATGACTTCAAGTGATGAATGGATCAAACTTTCAGCCAGGATAACATACACGTCCAACAACCTAATATACTGCCCTTCCTTGGTTAACTAAATCAATATATTAGTTATTTGTATTTGTATATGTTGTAGTTCTACGTGTTTTTTCCTATTTTTATATCTTTATCCATCTCCTAATTAAAACAAAAATTTGAATTTCCATAGATTTTTCAGACAAACAGATAATTCATGCATTCATTTCTTCTCCTGAGAATTTAATAGTTCTAATTTTCCAAAAAATACCACAACAAACAAACAAACAAACACATGGTTCATTTAAGGACAAATGAACCTTTATCTGTTTGGTCTGGTACATGGCTACATTTCTGAGCTGCTGTCATCATATGAGTCAGAGAGCAGCTTGAGATCATCAGGCTGGACTCTCCCAGCTGTTTCTCCCTAAAGGATTGTGTGAATGTCCTGAGGATATCAGGCTGAATGACTCAATGTTTTCTTAAAAATCGCTTTTGAAATATTTGGGTTTTTGTTATCTTCTTTTATCTATCCATTAAGCACTTCATTTTATAAATTACAAACTTTTTTATTGTAATGTATTGCTGCTGTCCAATGAAAACTGTGTCTTTCCAAATTTGGATGTTTGGAATTCAGGTTGTTTTGTCTGAAAAACTTCTATTTCCAAGGCCAAGAGTGAACCATCAAACTCAACCATAATGTCTTTGGGGCACTCTTGAGGACTTTGCAGCTCTTGTTTTAAAAGGTCTGCATAAACACCATTATTATTATTATTTATTTATTTATTATTTATTCACTACTGACAGTAGTTGTTGTAGATGTAGCTTCTAACATCAAGTAAACAGCCAAGGCAAGAGTTTAAATGCATCTTATAAGAAGCCTTGGACTATTTTAGCTCCTGCACTGTTGCAGAGGGAATATTTGCAAACTAACTGTTTTTTTAGATTGTGTCCCTGGCGGTGTTGCGCTGGAACGATGATAAAAATTCAGCGTCCCCTTGCTGTATCCATTCTGACCCATTTCTCTCTGTGTCAGGACAGAGAGGATCAACTATAAAGCGGTTACTACTCGGCACCAGGCCCAGAGAGGACCCTGAGGATCAGGTCTGTTCAGTTTAGCTCCGTCTTATTCAGCTCAAGGGACACGAAGACTGAGCTCTCAAGTCAAGCTGAAAGAGTATAGCCGAAGGCATCTTAAATACTGTGCACAGGATACAGAATTAAAGACGTAGTTTTTGTGTTCATACTTTTGTTTTTCTGGATTTAAATGAAGAAGAACGCACATCCATTTATGAGTCATACCACATAAAATTTACAGTTGTGTTTGTTTTCTTTCATTGTTGACGATATTTCTACTCCTGTATGCATGTAGCTGTACATGCAGATTTGATGTTATTTATGTTTTGAATGTTATTGCTTCTAATGTTCTCTATCTTTTTTTTGCAGTGTTTTTCACCTCTGAGTTGTGGTCAAAGGCAAATTTCCACTACAGAGGACATTGATGAATTTGTGCTCTAGCCAAGATGAGCTTTTTACTCACAGGGCAGGTGACACCTACAGCCTAAAAGAGATGTCAAAAAAGAAAGACAGAAAATGCTTTGTGCACATTTACAAAAGAGCCACTAACCTCGACTTCCTGTAGCAATGACAAGCAGCAGTGGGGGAGAGAGAAGGAGAGAGAGAGCCATTGTTAGAGATAAAATAACACTTTGCAGTTTTCATTTTGCTTCCATTCAGCATGCAAACAGTGGGTTGGTTTATTACAGTTATGGCAGTAGTTAAACTGTCAGCCCTTAATGCACTCTGATTGCAAATACATGCCTTAGTCTCGCTTCTCTCGGGGGACAACATAAGACATTCACAGAGGATTATGAGCGCCTATTAACCGAGGATGATCAGCTGCCACTTCTGTGAGCTGGCAGGGGTCCCGATCACTAAGGGCTCATTCTCTGGCTGTGTTTACAAGCGACTGCCAAACGCCAGCCTCCTGCCAACTCGGAAGTTGTGGATAAGCCATGACATACCGCATCGGCCTTGGGAATATACAGGCAAATTGGTGGGAATCTTCAAAGTCAACAGGCAGATGTGATTTAGATGTTTTTTATAGTTGCGGCAGACACGTAGTTCACATTTACTAAGCATAGCATTGACAACACAGACAGATATAGCTCCTGTAAAGTACAACCTTGAGTTAACAGGGGAGTGACTGCTTTCCTTTCATTCCATTTCACCGTCTAGGCTTCGATCCAAGGGCATTACACATCAATACCCACCACAGCCTCTCCCTGTGTGTTTCATCATTCAATGCTCCGGTGTGTTTGGGAGAAATATAGCACTGCATGGTTTATTTCAGCCCGTGGTGGATGAAGTATTTGAAAGCCACACTTGAGTAAAAGTACAGATATCTTACCACAAAATGACTTTGGTGGAAGTTAAAGTCACCAGCATTTGGGGAATTATGAAGTTTATTCTTTTGAGCATGAACACCACCTTAAAAATGGAGCCTATGTTACACTTGAAGAAAAACAAGGTCTTTACAACTTAAAGAATTTCGAACAAAATCCAGTTTTTCCTTCTTGTTACACAAATTGAAGGAACTGATGGGATTACATTTCACTGTGACTACACTGTTGTCACATGTAATAAATAAAGATTGATTGACTAATTGAGTTATTGATTGATTGATCTGATTGAACCACTGAATTTTGACAGAATTAAAATCCTGAACACTCTTCTGTAACCTGCCACTACTACAATTAAGAGATTTAAGATGGTTAAAATTAAGAGTGTTTAAGGATTATGGACATGTCTTAAAGAGTTTTGCGTTTAATTAATTCTGACAAAGTTCAGTGGCAAACGTTATATCTGTAATTCGAATGTAATCAGCAACGTTAGCCAGATAGCTGAACAAGCTTAAAGACCTGAGTGTAGAATTTAGTGGTATCTAGCTGTGAGGTTGCAGATTGCAACCAACTGAATAGCCCTCAAATCCCCCTCTCCTTCCAAGCGTGTAGGAGAACCTATGGTGTCTGTGAAACTTGTGAAAAACACGAAAGGCCCTCTTTATAGCCAGTGTTTGGTTTGTCTGTTCTGGGCTACTGTAAAAACATGGCAGGCTCCAGGGAACAGGACCTGCTTCCTATGTAGATATAAAGGGCTCATTCTAAGGTAACAAAAACAATTCTAAGTTTCAGGTGATTATACACTAATGAAAACACACTTATAAATATTATATTCCATTTCTGCCAAGTCTGTCCCACTACATCCCTCTAAATTCTACAGTCTACACCTTTAATGCTAATTATGATAATTAAATAACATTAAATTTGCAGCTTCATGGAATTAATCTTAATTTACCTCAATGTGTTTCTTGAGGTTGGATGGGGAGTTTTTAAAATGCCAATATTTCCGTATCTTTGGGTGAGCATAAGAGGCACTTCATCCGTTACAAAGACTGTTTCACTCCAACAGGCGAAAACATTTCTTGCAATTACGGCTGTTCAACTACGTAACCACTATTGTTTGTGGTCGACACTTAACCGCAGCTTTGGGAGCACTTGATTGCACTTGCCCTTTAACATGATAAACCAGTGATCTAATTTGTAAGCTAGGACCACTGATTCACCAAACCTGCTTGCTTGCAGTCTGTGTTCCAACATCATTAGGCTACCAAATTTCTTCTGATTTTTTTTTTTTGTAATAACCAAGCAATGAAGAAGCGTAGGGGCAATGTTTTGGAGTGACAATATACCCCTTTTTATAAAATGCAGTAAAGGGAAAGTTAAAGTTGAAAGAAATATAAAATCTCAAATAAAGTACAGATACTCCCAAAAAATACTTAAGTACTATAACAAAGTATTATTATTCTTACACTCAGTCAGGTATCACTTCAGAGGACATTAAATTGACCTAACTGTAAGTACTACTTGGCTAACCCTAACCCTAACCTTAAGTTAATCCTGAGTTTACCTTAACTTTAAACCAAGTCTTCACTGTATATATGAATGATTTTTGTACCCATTAGGTAGGTGAGTCCCATAACATGACTGTGTAAACAGATTTACGTCCCCACAACATGAGGAATACCTGGTGTACACACACACACACAGTCACACCTGTCTACTTAACAGGGCTGTGACAGCATCTTAATATATAACTATGAACAATTTACAGGCGGCACAAGGACGAGCCAAAAAAACAGCGGAAGGCTTTAAAAGACTGAGGCAAGTATTTATCACCAAGATGCAGGACTTTAGATTTCACCTTGGAGACTCTTTCTTAGAGGTAAATATTTTCTCTGTGGCAGTTAAAATGTTCCAGAGCTACAAATACGAGAGGCAATATCACTGTTTGCTATCTTTGAAATCTTCCACATCAGCTGGAGTCATATGAAAGGAGAAGGAGAAAAAAACCTTTAAACAGGTCATATGAAATGTAAACACCACCACCGCTGAATAAAATTGCCTTTTCTTTTCAGATCTGCATCTTTACATGGCATTTTAAAGGTTATAGCTATAACACTGAACTTTCAGGGTGATGGTGCAGTATATGGAGAAATTATTGCTAAGCCAACCTTAAATCTCAGAATGTGCTTTTGCAAGTACTGGAAAAAATTGTGGAGTATCATAAAATCCCACAAAACGGCCGCTCTCGTCATCAAAGACATGACTGCCGTAGCATGTCGCACGTCAGATGTAACGATTACTTAATTAATTATTCGCAGTGCTTCTGCAATTACCCAGCTCACAGTGCTGCAGGGACCGATGGGAGCCCCACAGCGTGTCCTAAAGGCAGGAGTGCTTATCTTCTCCCAGCAGCAGTGTGACAGCAAGGACACCAGGCTGAGGCTGCATTTAGTCCTTCACCAAGGTTGAGAGCTAATGCTGTCCCACTGAGTCCCAGCCAGGCTGCTGCTACAGTATGCAGCAAGCGCAGACAAGAGAGGGAGGGAGAGAGGAAGGGAAAGATCAGGGAGCAAGGAGGTATATATTCATGGTGGAGGTCCCTTGAGTTATGTGATTCATATCACACACACCACCTCTTCTGCCATTTGTCAACAAGGCTGTAATGCAGCCAGTGTAAAACAGAGCCGGGAGGCTAATGGAGCTTGACTATCCAGATGCTGCGACTGCTCCTCCTGGACCGCTCACCAGCATTAGGCTGACAGCGTTTGGCCACAAGCCTGACTGCGCTCCTCCGAGTTAACGTCTATCTCACCTCCACCAAGCCCCCGTCTGCTGGTGACATAAATACCACTGATAACCCTGAACCAGCCAACCCTAACGTCACCCCCCTGCTACACACATGCACGCACCTGTCCTTAGCAGTAGCCAAAATGTTCATACACATCCCAGCTCTGCAGGACAACCACAGGGGTAAGCTGAAGCTTTTAGTCTTAAAGCAGTTAACTGTGTGTTTGTTTCTCAGCAAATAAATTGCTCCACTGGGCTTGTGAGCTAGCCAGTTATGCACCAATCCAATGCTCACTATTGGTCTGATACATGCCAAACACTGGATCAGCTGCCAGAAGAAAATTTCATTAGAGCAGTCATTAAGGTAAACAAATTGGGGATGTTACATTCAGTGTTCAGCAGTTCACATTACAGTAATTTGATTACTTTTTCAGTAACAAGTAGTGTAAAATGTGTGAAATTCAGTTATTATATTACAGTTATTAATCCCAGTGATGTTCCATTATTTAGACATTTCAGAGGTCAGCTTGTTTGCGGTCTTACTGGTTTGTTGGAGGGTTGATATCAATTTGGTCTCTGTGTTCAGTGGACAGGCTGCCCCGGTATGTGCTAGCTTGGGACTGGAGGTGAGGTTAGCCGCCACCACAGAAGAGAAATGTGACTTCTGTGTCTCCTTAGCTGGCTGGCTAAGGTTACCCACTAGTAAAGCTACATTCAAGTTTAGACTGTCTGATAAAAAAAGTCAGACTAATAACCATTAAAAAATATACCAAGAAAGTTGTAAAGCAACACTTTGTAGCAACAGCAACAGCCACTATAGTGTGAGCTCCAGGATGGTGTTATCATAGTTAACACTTAAAAAAAGCAAACAGCCAAATGGCAGACTTCAAACTTTTGCATTATGAGCATTTTCATAAACAGCAATTACAATAGAAACACTGCAACCGTGCAGAAGCAGTGTGAAAAGGAATATGACAAAGTGGTACAAGCAACAAGTATTGAGAAGAAAAGTGTCACCGGAACAAGAAACATTGTTGGAAACATTGAAGAGTAAGAAACTCCCTCCAGACAGCAACCATAGCTGACAAGCTAAGAAAAGCATGGGATTTATTTTAATCTAGAACCAACCGCTTTCAGTATCTGAAAACATCTTTCCCCAAACCCTTGTTACACGCTGCTGAACCAATGTTTCTTCTCTGAATTGGTGGTCCAAGCAAGTTTAGAAATTTCCTTTAGAAGCTCTTGGAAAATGCTTCAGCAAAGACGTTTATAACTGACGTTTGGAGCTCAAACATGTGTCTGATAGCTTTACGTAGCTGCATTACAAAAAGCGTATTGAGTCATGTTCATGTACATTCACATGAGATTTAAGTCAAATGTATGCATCATGTTTTTAGATAACTATCTTCAGAAAAGTAGAGATTATCATTCATAAACATCTTAGTAGAAAAAGAAAAAATAAGTAGTGGATTAATGTTTATCCACAGATACTCACTGTTGTGTAACTGGTATCTAAAAAAGTGGTGTTAAGCCATCAGTAATGTTTACTCATGTTTATCTACAGCTTAAGCATTAGAAGTCAAGTACAATTAACAGACGACACTTTTAATCCTTGATACCTCTAACACAAACTATGTTTTAATCTAGAAATAAAGGGAGCATCCATGTTTTTGTTTCTGATAAGAGATGATTCAAAAAACTTCACAGCAAAATTGTTGAAGAGGAGCTTGTGTTGGAGCTGAGAGCTGCCGGAGCACGACCTCACTTCAGCTCCTCTGAGAAATGCTCGCGCTGTAAAAGAAATGTCACAGCGAAAATCTGCATCTCCTCGCCCTGCTGCAATGATCCATCACGTGCATTCAGCCCGCTTGCTTGCTCCATCACTGCAGCTCATCTGTCCCTGTAATGTGACAGGGTCGGTACAGTCTGGGCTCTAAAGGACACACAGACACACAAAGCTCAACTTCAACACACACACACACCTTCAACACTTGTCTGCTGTAGAGAATGTGCTGGAAATGGTGGAGACGTTTGGAATCAAACAAAGGTGGCTGTCAAAAAATTCTTAAAAGGACAGAATATTTTACAACACCTCCATCTATTCTACACAAATATTATATGTCAGATAATGATCAGAGTTATATCATCCAGATAAGCTCCTCTCTGACCACCACTGAACATCATATTTCCTAATCTAATTCAGTAATATCATATTTTCATTTGATTCTTATCTAGAGATACTGTATCCAAACAGCCTCTAATATATAGGTCGTCCTGACTTCATATAAATTCTTAAAGAATTTCATTACCTCCACCAAGGAGGTTATGTTTTCAGTCCTGTATGTTTGTTTAACAAGATATCTTCAAGGAATAGTTTGACATTAGATAAGTAGATCAATACCTTTCTCATGTCTGTATGTTAAGTATGAAGCTGGCTCCAGGAGGCGATTAACTTAGCTTAGCATAAAGACTGCTTAGTCAATATAACCTTCACTTCTCGTGATGACACAACTCCAGGAGGTCACTGCACCAAGCCAAGAAATAGTCACACACAAAACCCCACGTAAGACCACAAGCCGTTGTTTCCACAGTTAGAGTTTTGTACGGATTAAACAAACAAAGACATGACATGTTAATTTGATCCAGCCTTTACTAGATGTCTTACATAACACATTTGGATGAACCCAATAAAATAAACAGATATTACAAGCCATTTTCCAAAAACTTGCTTCCTACTTTTATGGCCTATTTGGCATAAACTGCTTTGAAACAATTATGCTAATGCAACCAAATTTAGACGACAAACACACAACTTAGTGATCCTGAAAAACCTAATGGCATTTTGCTTTTAGGTGGCACATCAGCAGCATGATACATTTAAATGGCCATAACTCTTCTTTTCTGCAAAGCCCTCTTCTCTAAAAACTCAATCAACATGTTTATCTAGCTCTATATCTACTTTGATGTTGGATCCTTATGATTTCCCGACAGATTTCTAAACAGCCCCCGACACCACACAAGTGTTGATGCTGCCTTCAAAAACCCATATTACTGAAGTCACACATACTCACTTGATATATCAAGAGTTTTATTTCAGAGACTCTGCCTCTCAGCGCAGTAACTGTGTGCGCTTCATCCTCCACAATACTCCTTATTGATATTCTGGAGATGATATTTGCAGTAAAGATATCACTTAAGCAGCAGGATATGAGTTAGAGGCTAAATGATGAGCTGGACGTTCTGCATTTCCTCCAGTTGTCATTTATCCAGCTTCATGAAGTCATTTACTCTGGCGGTGACTGGATAAACAGCAGCTGATGGATGGACTTGTGATCCAGGTCATGTCTGTAATGAATGGAAACCTGAGAGAGGCGTTCCTCAGCTCTTGGCCGGGGCCATGTCATCCTATCAGATCACCGAGGTGTGTCTGACTGTCTGACTGGAAGGACATTGTCAGCTCATCATTACTCCGACCATCATTTGCACAGTAATGTGCTTTGCCTGATTAATGTAGCCGAATTAGCTACGTCTCCCTGCCTACTTTAAATCGTTGCACACAGGCAGAGGCTGTCTTGAATCTACATTCCACTCTCCATGTCTCTGTAGTTACCAGGGAGCAGTGGGAGTGCATTTCGCCTTTGCCATGACATTATGGTGCTCCGATTCAGCATGCTGGGGCCTGAGTGGTGGAGGTAATGTCTCACTCAGTTTGTACCCCGCCGTCTTTGAAAACGACAGAGAAATGGGAGAGACACTAATGGCGCGGACCCACCACAGATTGAACCACTTAGAAATGCATTAGAGTGTTCCAAAATGAGGCTGTGTGTCTTTCGGCCTGAACCCGCTGGCTTTAGAGTGGCAAAACATTGCAATTTCACTTGAACATGAGGCAGAAATCACATAGAAACAGCTAAGGACACATTTTCACATCTCCTTTGATTCCGCATACCAACCCATGTGGCTACGCTTGAATAAAGAAACCAATACTTGGGTCATTCCTTCTCTTATTAAACCATGACAGGTCTAAGATTTCTTCACCATATTCGCTCTGACAGACGCTGCCATGAACTATGATTGTATTACAGGTTGTTAAAGGTGATTACACACTGTGTACATGAAAGGCGCATGAGATTTTTCATCACACTCCAAAGACAAAAAAAATAAGCAACCCACGGAGAAAAATGGGGGTGTCTCGATTGCAACAAAACACCGGAGCATTATGGGATTAAGTCGCAGCCCGGCAACACTGAGCTGGATCAAATTGATCATTTGAGCTAGGGTGCTCGGGGGGCCTGCAGGCGAAGGACGCATGTTGTTTCACAAGGTAAGACGCCTGCCTGCAATGCAGTACAGGTTGGAGCACAATCTGCAGCCATCTCTGCACACTGAAGGGCATGTCCCTCTTTCTGAGCCACGAAGTAGTGGACTGTCAAGCGTGCATCCATCTGAAACATTTGCATGGTGCTGAAATGCAGAAATAATCAGGCTGACTGGGGAATTTAGCTTAGCTTTTGCCTAAGAAAGCAGAAGATTTAACTAACTGGCCACAACACTGAATCATGTCACGGGCCGGTTTATGTGTATTTAACATAAATAAAGGCCTTTCCAACCTGAGACAAGTCCGAAAACATTAAGACCTTCAACAGGCTTTTCTTGTGAGCTGCAACCATTGGCTAACAAGACCTAATTTCAAGAAGTTGCATCACAAAAATTAACCTCTCAAGCCTTTTAGCTGTGGTCTTAAAAAACCACTGATGAAGTGGCACATCAAACAGTGGCCCGGGCTCACTTCACTGTAGCAGACTCCACTGTTGAATGAAGGCATTGCATGCTCTGAGAGGTGCAGTAATTGGAGAGGAGGAGGACGGCGTTGCAGAAAAATGGATTCTGTTGGACCCCGCTGCTGAGCCAAGCAGAACCATGGAACGGCGGAGACTCTGCAGCATCTTATCGCTCCCTCCTCCTCCTCCCCCCCATTTGCAAAACAAAGAAGCAGAAAGAGAGGAGGCGAGCCTTCAGGTTGAGCTCCACACAGATGCCCCAGGGAGCTCGCAGCTTATGCAGGGCCGTCTTTACTGTGCTGAGCCACGCTGCTTCTGCATACAATATCAGCAAGGGAAAAAAGCCATACTAAGACAAGCTGAAGCATGTGGCTCCACAGAAGCAAAAAGCACCTGATGCCTGTGTGCTATTTTCACTTTATAGTAGCTAGACTCATCAGTATTGATCTGCTAACACAAAAAGTTATCAGCATACATACATAGATAAATGAGCTTAAATCTTGTTTGGTGTTGGCATACTCTTCTAATCCAGGAAACTTAAATCAATACTGAATGTGGTGGTTGCTAAGAAAATAAATTCCACTCCAATAGACTCTAACAAACTGACTTTGTGTCTCTGGAGAAAAACAAGACCAGCAGGGTTTTTGCTACTTAAAATACAAGCTGTCTTCATGAATTGGTTATCACAGAGTTCTGATTGATTTGGAATATTTTTAGGGGTTTCAGCATACACATGATGGCCAGATTCAACTCTGCCTCTTTTTCCAAATCTTAATTTAATTTATGGAGATCTGTAAAAACACAGCAAGAAATAAAATCCCAAACAGTTTAATTTTGTAGTTTTTGTTTAACTCATTTTACTGTCATTGCATGGACTTCTTTCTTCTTCTTTTTACTGTTTGTTACTTAGTGACTGTTGTAAGAGATTTTTGAGTGTTGACTTGTTAATTGATAATTATCCTAATTATCAGTAGTCATAGTAGAAGTGGTAGATGGAAGTGGTAGATCCTAAAAAAAAAAAAACTGTAAATGTAATCAAAACGGGGAAACAGTATTCATGTGGACAAATACAATCTCGGCTTGCTTGAAATGCTCTCTTTATTCCAAAGTCCATGGTGTATTAAACCTTTTCTTCCCAAATTGTGTATTCATATTTCCTCTTGTTACGTAAAAGATTATGCAAAGTGTAGTGGAGAAAGGTGAGTGAGTAATGCTTCCCTTTTTTAAAAAATGAGTCCCACTTTATCCTAAGCGAGAGACACAAATCTCTTAAAGGATAAAGATGGAGATATTCTGTATTTTTTTATCATCAACAAATCCCATGAAAAAACCCCAAACCAACAATGAATGGATCCTTCTAACTTGTAATATCCATACAGCCAGTGCCCGATTTCTCTGTGCCATAGACCTCCATTATTGCCCAAAAACCATTCGAAATACATCAGCTTTACACTAGTTGACATTAGTTCCTTCATTACAATAAACAATCCTCAATCCCACATACAGCTAAAATCACAGGGAATTGTCATTTTGTTTTATTCATTTATTTGTATTGATTTCTGAATGAGAGGGTGAGTTGTTTGGCCTAACCAACCAGAAGCCAGTGATAAATCTGTCTAGCCTACCAAGCCTACCAGTTAATGTTTTTCAAGATAGCTGTCTGCTAGCAGTAGCTTCATATTTAGAAGTTACATGACAGTGGTATCAAATTAATCTTCTCATCTAACTCTCAGAAAAAAAACAAATAAGAATATTTCCCAAAAGAGTTGTTATTTCTGTAAGTCAACTTACAACAAACTGCACAAATATTTCATCCACTCTTGTTGCTGTTTTTGTGGCCATTATTCTTTGGCTTTATTTCATGGGTATAGCTATGTAGAACAATGAACTCAACACACACAATCACACTTATAAGGCCAACATTGGTCAAGTGTATTGTGGCCTGAACCATCCAACCAAAACCTATGTGATGAACAAATCAAAGATGTAGAGGGTCTGGAACAAGGCTATCATACTTTGTCCTGCTATTGTAAATTTTCACTGAAAGACCAAATGTGTATCCATCTGCAGCTGAAAATTGCCCCCCACAAATGCACTATTTACTCCTATTATATTAAAGTTATATATAACAGTTATACAAAACAGTGCCCAGCTGTGTCAGGGAATTACTGAGAAAAAAAATGATATATTTCTGTCATATTTTAAAGATGCATCTTCAGTAGGAAACTATGTGTTTGGAGCTGAGTGCCACAGAAAGGGAAGGGAAGTCGCACAGTATTGAGATGCGGACTAACGCATTGTTGGTTTTGCTCTTTTCTTGGCAGTTATAGACAATACAAAAAATACAGAATCTGATTTGCTCAGTAGCCAAAATCCTGTGTGAACACTTAGGCTGTACTGAGCAGCTGTGCAACCATTTGAGCGTGCCTCAGAGCACTGTCAGCATGTGTGTTCAGCAAAACCTCCAAAAACTTATGATTACAATATCAATTTACTATCTTATATTATTATTTTATTTGCCGTTTCCATTTTTTTTAACAGCTACGCCTGCTGTTTAAATTAATTAGGCTCCATGACAAGTCCATTGAAGCTATAGAACTCCTTTACAACTGTCAGACATATGAGTTTAGAAATCAGCGGCATGGTAAAGAGAAGATAATGATGATAACCATCCCAGTTGAAATGCCACAGGGATCTGCGGGACACAGCTCACAGGGGTAGCTAAGTTAAATATGCTAGCTGGCTGATTACATTTAATTCCCCCTGTCTGCCATGGCAATGAGAACAAATTGGGTTGTTGTGGCTGCTGATAATGCTAATCTCCTGCAGTGGCAGCGGGATATTACAGTAAAACAGGGAGCCACATTGAGATGTCACGTTATGGCTTGAGGAAGGACTACATCACGCATAAATGAGATTCTGTCGGATTCTTTCAACTGAGAAAAAAGCTATTAGCGCTTTAGCTCTGCACCCTATCCTTGCTATACGATTTGCTTAAGGTCATTTCAATATGACTTTGTAGTGTGTATCCATTACCCTGCCAACTCCACAAATTAATAGTCTCTGTCTTTCTCTCCCACACACACAAACACACATATCCACCACATGCCACACATACTAAATACAGCTTGTACACAGACAGGATCGCAGTCCCTTCCAAGCATGTCCTTGACACCTCTCTCTTCCTCTGACAGTTAATAGTGAGAGGTGGCTCAGCTCTCTCTGCTCCTCCATATGCAGCTCTGGGACAGTTGAGTTCAACGCGGCCAGACACCCGTCTCGTCCAATGTGAAAATCAAACATACAGAAGAGGCTGGATCACCTCAGGCAAGAGCATGTCCTTAAAGTTCCCGTATAGCTGCCTGGCCTAATTGTACAGTACTTGCCCTGCTGTTTCAACAATGAGTGATTTGTGGCCTAAAGCAAAGAATCTATCAATGCCAGGTTGAACCTGAGAACCTTGCATTATTACACCTATTATTACTGAACATAAGTGATATGGCTGTGTTTGCTCAGACCACGTGTTTAGTGCAGCTCAGTCCTCTGCGATTCATAACAATAACGGTGGCCTCAAACACACATCTATCAAAAATGTAAAGACACCTGAAGCAGACCTGAATATATTCACGGCGGTACTTTTCTGCTGCCTCAATGTATTTTTACCTGGCTACCTGCACAGCTATGTTTGTAAATTGGGTATATCTATCTATCTATCTATCTATCTATCTAAAATTTCCATGAAATAACAGCTACCCTTACTGGAGAGTGATTTCAGCAGGTGAAACCTATTTACCCAGTGAAGGGTAAACTGAGGTTTCTGCCTTGTATCTGTGCGTGATAACAATAAAGGTCATTGCAGATAAACAGATAGGGATGTCACTGCACTCAAGCAGCATATGGATTTCCAGGTGGTAATAAATATAGTTGGATGTCTTATCATATGTCTGTAATCGTGCATGTGATATTTTATTTTACCAACCTTTAAAATATGTGTCTGAAGGAAGAGCTAGTTTTAGTGAATCTTGATCTTGCAAAACCGACTCACATCAAATATATGAAAAATATAAGGAGTTTCAAATTCTAAGTGAAATACATTTTAAAGATGTACTTAATCTTATTAGGAATGCCATGAACGGTCAATTATCTATACCCAGGCTTACAGCTAATTATCTGAAAGACGACAATCTAAGGAGCCTCTTCAGATATAAACCTGGTTCCACTAACATCAATTACTGTATTTTATTAATAAAGCCAGCATGAATTAACTGATGGAAATATAAAATATAGTCTACTTAGGGATGGTAATGTTAACGTCAAGTCCACTACTTTGGACCAAACAGAAATATCTCTAATATTATCTAATCTAGTAACTGTTTGATTGTGTGAGGTGCCCTGAGGATGAAGCCTACTAACTTTGATGATCTCCTGACTTTTCCTCTAGCAACAACAGCTGGTTGAAATTTGTGGTTTTTAGTCAAAAGTTTTGACAACTATCATTTGGATTACAGTGCAATTTGGGCATTCATGTTCCACTCAGGATTAGATGTTAATTTGTCTAATACTTTGGATCATGACCAAATACCTACACAATTACATTCCCATAATCCTCAGCTCTACTTTGTGTTTGGTGCTAATTAGCAAATGTTAGCATGCTTACACGCTAAACTAAGATGGTGAAGCAGCCAAACATCAGCATGTTAGCATTGTCACTGTGAACATGTTAGCAAGCAGCAAAGAACCACTGTAGTAAGAAAAGCTCTTAGTCTTGTTTAGTTTTTACTTTTATGGAATTACATACAGCTGTCAGTGTCTTTATTTTTTGTCTAATTTTGTGTTTGTGTATTCATGAACCCCAGGAAGCTTTGCAACCACATCCTCCTGTAAACAATGAACAATAAAGCTGGTGTTCCATCAGTTTCTATTACTGACGCATAGTCAGCAATGATATAGTTCATTTTGTTTGTTAAAAAGCTGAATCATCACTTGAGTTTTGGGTGTGCCACCATGCCAGCCATGACTGAAGACAGACAAGCAGAATGGCAGCATAAAATCGCTCTGACTGCTGCAAGGCATAGAGGAGCTTCACCAGTACAGAGACAACTCTCAGGCAGATGCCACTATAAATAATGCATGAACAATAGAGCCAGAAGAAGAACCTTGGAAAGGCTAATTATTCAGCCCGACATTTCAGCAACTCACGGAGAAGTTAACGGCTAAAAAAGATAAAATTCAGGCCGTCTGCTGCTGGAGCATCTGTTAATATACTGATGTAGTAGGTACAGCTAGGCTCCATTATGAAACACATTAATCTACATGTACTGTGTTACCACAACAAGTTGCTTCCTCGTACTCAGTCATGGTGAAAAAGGGAAAGAGATTTTGTATATTTGGACAATCTGTGGGCTGTGGAACATGGCTTTGCTTATGAGAAAGCTTTCCTTCTGTTCAAGGCAGCCGTTGAGCTTCTCTCACTGTTTCCTTTGGGTTTTTTTTTTTGCGCAGCATAAATTGCTATCTGGCGAGAAGAGCTTTTCCACAGGAGCAACAACACAAAACAGCCTCTCCACTCAATTAAGAGCCACCCACGCTTGTGTTGGGAAGCCAACAGGATCTCCTTTCTTCTCTGTTTCTACTGTGAATCGTATCTGCCCAGTCCAAACACTTGCAGCTAATTCCCCCCCACCCCCACCCCAACATTCACCTCCAGCAAAAGACATGCATGGTAATGACAAAAAGACAAGGAAGCACCTCTTCCCACTGCTTCTGCCATTTTGATCCTATTAGTGTGCAACGAGCGGAATTCCACAGATAGTTGGTTTGATAGGCTGATCTTCAGATTCAGAAAGCAGAGGAAATACAGATAACTATTAGCACATTTAACTGTTATGGTTTCTCCCATCTTAATTTTCAACCCCCGCACTGCCATTCACTTTTAATTGGAAATAGGCCTCATTATCATATTTTCTACAATTGCATACTGTCCTCTTACTCTAATTTTTCATATCCGTAATTATACTGGCTGTTAGCACTGGAGCATAAATCCTGTGGGAGGTTAATAAATGGCTGAGGTTGATGACAGGAGCAGAAAAATCCACAGCTGGTAGTGTGTCTTTGAGCTAAGTAAAGGAGCTCAGTGTCACTTTGGATGCAACAGCATCATGTTTGCTCTTCATCTGGAGAAAAACAGAGTGAACCCTGGTCCTGCATTTATCAAAGAGCTCTCACAGAGGAGCTGTTTTGATGTAGGATCAGTGACCGGGCCATCGCCAACATCTCATTCACAGCATCACGGATAAATAATGACTCTAGCTGGTCCATAGATGGATGAAGCACCAGGTTGCTTATTAGAGCAGAGAAGAGATTGATTAGTTAATCCATCCTTTGCTGTCTTTATGTAGTCTAAGCACTGCCATATAGACTTGCTTATGGCTAAAATGTGCTTGAGAGATGAAATTATTTGTTGATAAGTCAAATATCAGAAAATTAATCATCAAGAATGTTGACGGTTCACCAATCATTTAAGTCATGGCAAAAATGTCAAAAAAATCTTTGATTCTAACTTGTTTTCGGATTCTCATTATTGTGAATTGCTGTTTTTAGCCATGCTAGCGGTATGGCTCTAGGGACAACAATGTCAGTCTGTCCAACACGCACATATCTGAACAACTACTGAATGGATTAAGATTACGTTTGTGTGACACTCATAGTTCCAGATCATTGATCCTTAACTTTTACTCTAGCACCATTAGGTCAAACTTTTAATTTGTCCAATACTTTGTTTTATTAGTGCAAATTAGTAAATTTTGGCATGCTAACGTGCTAATGACAATGATAAACATTATACCTGCTTAGCATTAGCATACTAGCATTGTCACTGTGAGCATGTTTAACATGCAGATGTTAACATTTAGCTCAGAGCACCACTGTACGGCCTCACAGAGCTGCATGGCTGTAGACTCTTAAATAGTTTCCTTAGTTTTTGACATTTTAAAACAAAATAAAAAAAATCAATAGATTAATAATGAATGAAGAATTATTAGTTGCAGCCCCAAAGCTTATACATGTACAGTATATAGAACATTTCAGTTATTTTCTCTTGCTCCCTTTCTCCACATACAATATATTCCTTCATGAATATTGAGGATGTAGATTTAAGCACACTGAGAGGCTTGGGGGAAATTTAAAGAACTGCTCATTGTTATCTAATTATTGCATTTATCACTGTCTTAAATCGAATTAATTTGTTCATATTCACCGATAAGGCTAATGATCACTCGTATTTTTGACTCACTCTTTGCTAATCTTAACAACCAAAGGAGCCAAGGAAGCCATTTACCTGAAAAAGATGTAACAATTTTCCCTCATTAAAAATGTAGCTGGCAGTAGAGCAGGTGCAAACCTTAAACAGCCCTCTGTGGCTGAAAGGCTGTACAGCTCCTTAATGAGTTCCCTCTTTGCACCGCTCACAGAGAGGGATGGGAGAATCTAATGTGGTCATGAATGAACAGCACAGTATTGTTCACATGAGCGGTGGCCTGAGCTCCCACTGAGCGGATCCACCCGAACGCACCAGAATGCAAAGTGGTACTTGTGTTAGGATGAAAAATCGTGGATGCATTAAGTAGTCAAAGAGGTTTTTAGAATGATGAGCAGATTCAGGAAGACGCAATCAGCTAATTAATTACTGCCGAGCTTAATTTGTGGATTGTGCAGCCGGCTTTGTGTGGGTGAATTCTGTGCAAACATGAATGCGGGGGAATCTTCATCGGGAGATTTTATGTCTTGACATTGATGCCAGTCATAATGGAGCTTGTATAACACTCTGTAACCTGCTGTGGATTATCCCGACACCTCCTGCCTCTGCAGCTGTTGGTCTTATTGTTCTCCCTTTCAACATTTCCTCATTATGTATCTGTGCTGGATAATCATATGTACACTAGTCCAATTTAAACACCAGTCACATCAATCAAGCTGGCATTACTGTGTTTATAAAGCCCACGTAGTGATTTTATTTTTTGTGTTTTATTTAGATGCAGTATGAATTTTTCTGCGTACTGTTTTCTCACCACCTGTTTGCCAAGACAGCTAGTAAACAAATATGACCCCTTCACATTTCAGATGGTGCATCTCTCTGCCTGGTACATCAGAGAATAGTCCTATCTCAGCAGAACCAAGCCAGCTCTGCTGTCTGTCTCCCTTCATGTGCAGTGGTTCAACATTCGAGAGACAGGACTGAGCATCACTAACCATTTATGATCATGTTGTGAGCCTTGTCTCTCAAAATTTGAGCAAAATGCTAAAATACAATAACTAAAAATGTAAAAACAAAAGTCCCAGAACTACAAAACAAAATCATATTTCACACATTAACCTTTTTAGAAATACATGAAATTGCTTTCTTGTCGAGAGTTAAATGGCAAGATCATCACACTCATGTCCATGCACCAAATACTGTATGCATCTTGAGCACAGAGGCAGTTAGCAGCTCAGTCATCAAGCTCAGCCAACCGTCACTGCAACCGACAGCAAGTCACCATGAAATAGTTACCTGTAAAACCACAATTTATCATTTTTACATTTCTGTTTAGTGACAGATGAAAGAAATGAGATAGAATGTATTAATTAGTGAGGTTTATAGATGCTAATAGGAGTATTTTTGAACTTTGGACAAAGTCATGCTTTCCCAGGCTTCCAGTCTTTATGCTAAGCTAGGCTAATCTCCTGATGCCTTGGACTTTCTAATTACAATGCAGAAATGAAAAAGGTTTCTATCTTGATATCTTGCTCTTGTCAAGAAAATGAATAACCGCATTTCTAAAAGGTCAAACTATTCCATATATAAATAAACAAATGGCCCATTCAGAAAATGAAACTGAAAAAGCATTATCAAATGGCAAGACAAATGACGTTTTACCAATAAAAAAGATAATGGGAAACAATATAAAAAAAATCACAGAATAGAAGTGCACTTCTCAAAACAAATAATCTTAGTGCTTTAGAAGTCTACTTGATTCAATAAAAGTTCTCAGTAATCTTCCTCCCCGCTGACTGGAGTGTGCCAAGAAGCCATGTGCTCATGTGACGTTTTGGTACAAACCTCTGCTTATATTTCATTAAAAAAACATGACTATTCTAGAGCTGCAACAATTAGTCGATTATTTGTCATCGAATAAATTAATCGCCAGCTATTTTGATAATTGATTAATCATTTGAGACATTTTTAAGAACCGTCTGAAGGTCAGCTTCCTGGCTAGTAGTACCTCTGATAACATCCAGTCTGTCACCTGTTATTGGTCTTATTGATATCATCGCCAAAGACAAGAGACAAACCATGACAAGCTGCTTTCCTAGGACATGGGCAGCTTCAACATTGAACTTCATCATCTCACAGGCACTTTGTTACGGTCATATGACTTTCAGAGACTTCAGAGGGACAAGCAGTTTATGGTCTGTTTGCAATCAGAACCTTTCCATGCCTTGTAGGTAGGCTCACAAACCGCTCAAATACTTGCAAGGTCTATCTGAGAATATTGTTGCTCCATCTCAGTCAGTGTTCGTGAGCAAAAGGAAGGCTGGAGTCCAGATACAGAGCACCTCCCTGACCATAGCTACTTGCATCTAAACTAACCACTGTTGGCTTTGTTGGTGGGGGCTGGGCAGTTCTGTGATAGCTAGGGCTTTTTGAGTATTGGGTTTGATACCATCTTAAGTTGCAGTCCTGAAGCATTAATGGTTTGCATTACTGCTCTGAGGTTGTGATCATGGTCATGATCATCGTTTCAGTTCTTCTATTTGAAGCAGGATAGATAGGATATATGTCATGGTGTGGCAATACTGTAGGGCGTAGTATCTAGCCAGAGCACATGGCTAGGTGAAGTAAAGCCATTCTGGTGCATGAAACTTAGCCATTTCACTGCTCCAAACTTTTTTTTCATTCAGCCAGAGGGTTCACTTTTGACACCATGTCATGAGGTTCACTGACTCATGTTGTTGAACTTGACTGTGACTATGATTCATAATCATCCATGAACAGACCAGCACATGCACCTTAGCTGCTGTGACTTATCTCAAAACATACAACAAACTCCTAACCATAGACTGTAAAGATGGACGTTGCGAGGCATGACAACATCTTTTGGTTTCCATTGGAGCCAGTTTGAGGCCTAGAGTTGCTGCTTAAAGGCAGCGCTATCTTTTACATTTGGAGCCAGAAAATAAAGACTGACGGTTGTTTCCTTTCATGCTCTGGAAACACGTCCCACTACGGTGGACTGAAGCTAACACTAGCTTGCCAGGAACACAGAGTAGTGCAGACTTGTGCTAACATTAGCTAACTAACACAACAAGTATCATTATCAAGTAATGTTAAATTTACCAAAATATTGTGACAGTAGTCCGGCTCAGTGTGAATCCCCTAGCTGGGGAGCAAACTGTCAATCACAGCTGTCAATCAATGCCCACACAGCAGACATCAAAGCTAGTATTCGTCTTTATATCTTAGTAACAAAGCAATAATTTCCTAAATGACCACCAGCACATGTATTAGAGGGCCCAAATTTAGAGATTGAGACCATAATGACTGGTTGAAAAAATTAATTGACTTAGTATTTCATGAGAGAAGTTGACACTTTTTGAATTGGAGTCTGTTGGAGCTAGCATCTTGTGTCCATCAGTGGTATTGTACATTAATATAAACTTCCGCACTGGCTTCAATTTTAAGTCATGGTTGTTGCTGCTTAACCTGATGTGCCACATGGTTTGTCACAGAGAACCATCTGAGAAGTCGTCCATGGAAAATTAAAAAAATATACTTGGCACGTGATTGGATGAACCATCTGTCCATCACGATCTTATCTTGTGAGGCAGCTGATTGGTCCAGACCATAGACTGTAAAAATATATGGACATAGTCACTGTGACGTCACCCATTAGTTTATGAACTGCCATTTTGAAGCCTTGAGTTTAGCGATTTGACCATCGCCATCTTAGATTTGACTGTCACTATGTTTCATTTTTGGAGCCAGAAGTAACCATATTTGGACAAGAGGGTGGCGCTGACCACAGTGCTAGCTGCTAGCTTGGTTAGCACAGTGCATTTACAATCTAATTCCATAATTTACAAAATGAACATCATGATGCATTGAGAAAGACTTAACGCTAGCATTTCAGAGCATAAACTCATTAGGAAAGTGTTCACTGAGGTAATAAATCAAGTGAGAAGTGGAGTCATTTTCGCATTAACTTCCATACAACACGACTTCTTTTTGCAGTCAATGTAGTCTCCCCCTGCTGGCCATGAGAAAGAATGCAGGTTTAAGGAACTTCCGCATTGGCTTCACTTTCCAGACCGGGAGCTACCTGCTTTGTTAAGACACAAGAGCATAACTTGAAGCCTGACAAGATGGATTCTCACGTGATCATGTGATGTCGTGATCTCGCAAATTAAACTGCCTCACAAGGTAAGTTGCCACTTGCTCCCACCCAGAAGTCCTTGCTTAATTGTAAAATACATGCTGTTCACAGGCTACAGTGACCTCTAGAGGCTAATGTAAATAGAGCTACAGTCTTTACCACATACCACTACACACAAACAAACACACAGTGGTTATGAATGCTCCAAGTGTGACTTCTTCCATCTTTTATGGTTTCACAAATTCAAATAACAGCAGATTAATTTAACTTTAATGAAACTAATCAACAGATTTGTTTTCACTTTGACATTTAAGTCTTTCTTTGAGTCTTTCTCTAATGATCAGCTGAAGAAAACCTTAATTAATCCACTGGGAGACAAAGAAGTAAGACAATAAATCAAGCAAAAAGTATAAGAGGGTGAAAACTTTACACTGACACTAGTGGTGAAACAATTTAGTAATTAATCAAGTAGTCAGTTGACAGAAAATGATCAATTATGCATCAATCGTTAGCCATTATTTAATCCATTAATTTATTAAGCAAAATTATGATTGTAAATTGAAATTAGATTGGGTTGTTTTTGGACAGATGATCATTCAAAACAGGCAAATTGAGGATGTTTGGGAGATGTATTGGGAGTTTTTCACATATTTCTGATGTTTTGTAGCTGATTAATTGATCATTTGTCTCAACTGTATTGCAACTGTATCACACAATAACATTGTTATTTTTATTTCTGGGTTTGTTTTAATCATACAATTACATGAGGGTTTCCTCACAACATTTTTGCATCTATCACATTGAGATTCCAGATGCAATTAAATATAAATACATTGGAGACACATCTAATACCCAACCTCTGGAAATCTCAAACAGTGAAGCCAAGTACTGATCCAATCAGACAGTTCAGCCAAACCAATACAAACACCAGCAAAGACAATATTCAAATTTGCATGACTGCACAAATTTGCATTTCAAGTACAAATTCTCTAACTGGGCTTTCTTGTTCCCTGAGGGTCCAGAGCTCTAGGACACATTCATGCAAGCCACCAAGCACAGTCAAAGGTATTACAGCTTGTCTCTGGCTATCATTGATAAGAATATCTATTGGAGATGATATTTTCTCAGCAACAAGATCAAACAACTGTCCGGTTGTCAAGGTAGAGGCTTGGATCTGAGCCGTTGCTAACCGACTCCTCCTCAGAGATCTCTAGCAACCTGATTCATGCCATGTATTCTGTCTTTTGGCACCAGGGAGCCGTCATCACTTTACCGGTGCGGCACACCCAGCATCACAGCCTCCCAACCCCTAACCATGCTCACTACAACTCCCCAAATCACCCATGTTATTCCCTGGTTGGTTTTTGGATCATGACAGGAGAGTGAAAATAGAGGCTAGATGATCTAAAATCTATCAACCTTACTGTATGAAACACACTAAATATAAAAAACACCTATCAGCAACACCACAAACCACAGCATCCAAAACAATCATAAAGTTGAATCAACATCTCTTTAAAGTGATTCAAACAAAAACTGCACATTATTGTGTACATGAAGGCAGAATTTATTGCAGGGCTGTTGTGTTAGACTGCTCTACTTCAACCTAATAAACAGGAAATTTAGTATGTATCAGTGATTGATATTTCCCGATGTTTGCCCTGATTATTAAGGGTATGATGAGTTGAAGACTTAAGACTTTTGGACTGAACTAGAGCTGCAATGATTAGTCGATTAATGGACAGAAAGACTAACTATTTTGATAATCTTTTTTAAAAAAACAAAAACAAAAAACATGTCCATCTTTTTCCAGCTTCTAATTTTAAAAAAAAATAAGTCTTCTTTGACAGTAAACTGAATATTTTTTGGTTATACACTGTTGGTCAGTACAAAAGAAGAAATATGAGGACATCACCTTGGGCTTTGGGAAACAGTGATTGAGAATTTTCACCATTTTTGGACATTTTATAGACCAAATAACTAATCAATTTATCCATAAAATGGATGATGATGAAAATAATTGTTAGCTACAGCCCTGGACTGGATTGAGGTGGTGTAGATGACAATATATAACAGAGGTTAACTGGTTTGTATTCAGAGTAAAGTATTGTCTTTTAAGGTTCACATTTGCTTTCTCTGTAGTCTTTATTTTGGCCAATGCTTTCCTCAGCATGCAGAAGTCAGCGTGTAGGAGCCTTAAAAAGACCTTTTTTACTCAGTGAAGCAGTTTACCTTTAGTTGGAAATGCAGATTTTGCTGGTTTAAAGACACCAGGTAAGAGCTTTGATGCTTCACTAGACTGATATTGTTAATATTTGGGTAGCTTTCATATCTCTGGTTGTATCAGCCCAATGCTGACTATGTTCCAAATTAAGGAGCAGGACTTCTTTGTGAAAACACAGGATTTACCGGATTTTGCACAACCTTGATTTGAGAGGTATTTAATTCGGTGGATTAAAAACTGACATTACCAACAGGTTATTGTATCAGTAAAATGTTTCTCAGTTTATATTACTATCAAGCTGTATTGTTACAGAGGACATTATCCATATCATCTTCAGTTTAAAGATTTCATTTATTTATAGGAAATTCAAATATGAGTAAATTTAGGTTGGTAAGAGATTCATTTTTCTGTGTTATGATAAATTCTTTCTCTAGTGAATGGTCCTCCTGGCATGGCTGAACAGGATGAACAAATCTGTCCATTTAGAAGCCTAGAAATCAGTCTGGACAACAGATCCACATGAAAACAAAAACTGTTTTACTCTCACAGGCTACTTGATATTTGTGATTTAGAGAACACACAGCTGATGTCTTGATGTGTGGTTTTATTTATCTGAAAGCTCTGGAAGCCTCCAAACTGTGAGCCTACATTTTATGTGCAATATGGCAGATCAGTGGGTATTGATCAGGGAATACAGACACTGTTCAGAATATCACAGTTTCCCAGAAGGAGCTTGGATATGGCTTTTTGAGACTTGGAGCTAATACCATGGATTTCCTTTGACTTGTATTTCATTCGCTCTCATATAGCAGCTCTGTAGATTCAAAAAGAAACAGTCAATTCAACCAAAAGATTATAAAATAGTAGCCTGTTTGGCATGTCAATCAATTTGAGGGCAGTTAATATGTGAAATGCAGAGAAAACGCAAAAAAGGCACGCGCATAGGCACGCGCATTGCAATGATTATACATATCATCCTGTGATATATGTTCTCCCTCTTTTTTCTTTTTTTTAAAAAAATTATTTATGTTGCACAAACTGCTATTATTGCATGTGTATGTGTACTTCTGAGCGACAGTTAACTGTGCGCAAAATCACCTGAGCAGACAACCCGCGTTGCCTCCACAGGCAGCATCTCAAACACCAGCACAGCCCCGGACGAGGTATAGAAACGATACGACACACTGGTCTTATTACACTAAATACACCACTCACGTCTCTGAAGCGATTCCAGTGCTTGATCTTACGGCTGTACTGGGAGATGGTTGACAGCCATTGCTCATCTTCCATGAAATTCCCGGCTTTCCCTGTTTCTTTCCCACTTTTCACGTCCACCTGGAGCGAGAAGCCCACCAGCAGGCACAGGCAGGCGACGACTCTCACAGCGACCATGTTGACTCAGGCAGTTAGGGGGACTGGGATGTATCCTGCTGCTTGTCCTCTAGCCAAGGATCCACATACAAGACTGCTGCTGCTGAGGCTGCTGCTGAGGCTGCTGCTGCTTCAACAGACTGAATGGAAGAGAGAGAGAGAGAGAGAGAGAGAGAGAGAGAGAGAGAGAGAGAGAGAGAGAGCTACTCAACTCTGCACACACACACACACACACATAGGATGTACTGCATATGTATATATATATACATATATACATAAATACATAGATACACTATATATAATTATATATAGAGAGAGGATGGGAGAGTTAAAGGAGAAATTAGATCCTGCACTAATCATTTATTTCTGCTTACTTGGTTTCATTATTTAAGTGTTTTTAGTCTGTTTTTTTTTTCTTGTTTAAAACATCAACCCTCACAAACACACACACACACACACACACACACACACACACATACACACACACACACTCCCTGATAGTCAGTGTGTGATACAAGTGGAACAGATGTTTATTGTTATACTGATGATCTATCAGATTTTATTCATTGTTCTTAATAGTTCTTGGCAGAAGACCAATGCTTGTCTAATTTTTATGCCAATAAAGTCCCTCTGAATTGAGCTCTAAGTAGACAGTGAAATTGGTGACTCAATTAAACAATTAAGTTGGAAGAAATGCGGGGAAAATTTCAAGCGGATTAACTAAAAAAAAAACAAAAAAAAAAAAAGGGCTTCACAGGCTGCTAAGGGTCACTGAAAGACTCCTAAGGGGCCTGAGGGCAAATTAGTTTCAATTTAGATTAAAATGTGCTCAATTTCACCCATAATTTGTTCATTAGCAGAACTGGGAGAGAATGAGTTAGATCAGAGGTGTCAATAAGGTGTCTGATAAACCTGAATCTCTATCAGATTTACCTGGAGCAAACATTTATCACGGCTCTGCGGTCTAAACTTCATAAACGAGCTACTTTCTTTTAAAATGTGAATTATTTAGGGCACTGTTTTATCTTGTGCTAATTCAGTATTAAAATGCAAACCCAGCATTCTCCCTAAATCCTCTCTAAAGTAGTTTCAAAGTTTAACAGCAGTACATCTAGAGTATTCTCTCCCTGACTGTTGCAGTACTTTGTAGATGCACTATCACACACATTATGTGGAGTGAAATAATTAAAGCCAACCCTTAATTTTGTTTTAATCTTTTTTTTATTTTATTTGAGGTTCTGTTGCATTTAAAAGACTTTATTTCAGTCAATCTGAGTACAAAGACAGAACCAGAACTGACACACGACAGCCCCGGGGCCTTTACAAAACCAATAGTCCAGTCCGGCAAGGTCTGCTGCGTTTATGACTGGGTGCTGTTATCTTTTTTTTTTGTGATTAATACATCAGTGTGTATTTCAGCAAATAAAACAAAGCAAAATGAAATACTGTAAAACAAAAATATGAGACCCTGTTACATACACTTCTATCACCATATCGGTCACAACACAGCCAGATGAGCTGCTGGGCTCCTATTAACGGTGTGGTAATTTAATACAACACAAATGAATTTAGGATGAAGCTTAATTTAAGTTAAAACAAAACTGGATTTTGACACAGATTTTGACTCTGTCTGTAAAGCAATCAGGATTATTTCAGATAACAAAGCAGGACCCACCGTAAGGCCTTTATCATGCATTGATATTGTGTTTTAGCAGTGCTGTGTTCTCAGGCAACGTTCAATTAAATTAACACAAACTAGCCAACACAGAACAAGCCTGGAACGTTCTGGGACACTTGCCCGTTTTGCCCAGTTGGTTAATCTAGCATTGGGTCACAAGACTTGCCTCATGTCTTTGTAAACAACATTTCAAGGTTGAGGGAAGACACAGGATCCAAGAGACACTTATAAACATATATATATGGATATATCACAGATGCATATATAATGCAAACAGCACATACTGAATACACAGATATATATATATATATATATATATATATATATACACATATACAGCTGCTGGTTGCCACACAGTATCTTGATGAATGTTTTGACATTTTCTCCAAAGGTAGGAACATCTTTGAAAAGCCAGTATATCTGAAAAGGTCAACAACAATCAAATCAATTTAGCTGTCTGGGATTTCTTTTATGGCTACGTTGGCTGTCTTAACACAAAAGTGTACTTAATATCTAAACCCTGAGACCTTGACTAGAATCTTTTAAAAAAAAAATCTTTCTTTGGTTTGAACAATGATGAGGGTGGATCTGTGTAAGGGACTGCAAGCCTGAAGACGTTAAAAAATGTGATGTGTTTTAGCTGCTACTTTTTCCTTGAGCAAACTCTGACCTACAGAGTTTTGCTGTACCTGCACATCATTTTAAGTCTGCCCACATTATTCCTGCTGCTGCCTAAACTCTCCATGCCCTCTCTCCCTCTGCTCTCTATTTCATCCCCATGAAGATAAACATAATCCAGCGCTCAGCTCAGAGTCATTTGAGTTTAAGGTTACCAATATTGGCCAAGGCTGAGTAGCCAGGGGGCAGGATCACATTCCTGTGATGCTGCTTAGCTTGCCCTAACTTACTCTGACACTGGCATCAAAAGAGTTGATGTGGCAGATGCAAGCTTTCCCGAATGTGCAGAGCTCTAGGATTGGGGAAGCAAGGGCGGCAGGAGAAATGTCCCGCGGCGTCAGCCAGCTGTGCACGTCAGAAAGCACGATGCACTGGACATGATGTGTTAATCAAGAGGTCGTCATCAGTCATGTCATGATCGGGATGTATGTGCTGCAGATTAATGGTCATACAGCTGAACAGAGTTGCTCAGAAGCATTTCAAAGACTGTGTTCTGCTCTGCACCATTAGTTTTTAAAGATTTTTCGAGGGCTCAGATGTTATTTGGATGGTTCTCTCTGGACCGTAGCAGAGGAAGTCTCCTGAGGGAATCCTACATGTGCAAGAAGAGCAAAAGCAAGTGGAAAACATGATTCAGATGGTAGGTTTTGGGGATCAGAAGGCTCAAAGGATCTTTCTAATTGCAGAGGGTTTCTTGTATGAGCTTGAGATTGCCTCTTCTGCTCCATCAATATCACAAGTAGCAGCAGTGTGACCAGGAGCCCTGAAGGAATCTGAGCTAGTAATCACAGCAAACCATTTTTATACTTACAGAACATACTGTGAAGTACAGAGGGGAAAAAAAGACTTTCTAGCATGTTCTTGCTTCACTAGTCTGATTGAATTCTCAAAAGTCGACTTCTCTACCAGTTTAATAATTTCAGCAGTGATATTTTTCAGATTATTGAGAGACCATTTGTGCCTCTTCATTTTTATGTGCCAGTCATGGACAACAACTTCTAACACCAGTTTAAAGGCTCTCGCATTTGTGATTGAAATTTTGTCACATCTGAACACCTCCTTTCATCATTCAACTGCAGCAAATATGTACCCAGGAGGCTTCAACAGCACTTATGTGGCTAGGAGTCATGTGATGTTGTTGAATAGTAATAAAAAAAAAGAGTGTCCAGAACACTTATTTGTCTACAGTCTAAAGTTTCACCTCTGAAAATGAAATAAAGCACCACTGCTTTCTGATACTGCTTTCTACTGACCACGATGAAGGCTGTATATAGAACAATCAACACTGATAAATATATCAGCAGTCAGCAAGAAAATGTGCAGAAATGATTTTTTATCCTACAAAAAAGTTTTTTTTTCCTTACAGTTAATTGATCAGGAGGTGGATTTTTCCATTATGTTTTGATACCTGAAGAAAAATAAACTCGGGTTTAGTCTGCAGTATTTGTTACCATAGCAACATAACTCAGGTTGAACTTGAGCTATCTTTGGGGCTAATCTCAGCTCGCAAAGTTTCACAACACAGATCCTCTTTAACAGGATAAAATCAACTTTAAAAAAATGAAACGTCTCCTCCAGTTGGCTTTAATGCTCGAGTTGACTTTCATTTCTGTATTTTTATGTCCTTATCAAGCTTGAACACATTCTCACATGATTAGCAGCCCCCTAAGGATTGCTTCAAGAATAATGTTTGAGTTTATTTGACCAAAACTTGTACACCAACACACACCTAAAGAACAAATGTGATGTCTTCTATTTTCAACATAGAAGCAGCTCCACAGCTTGTTTAACATCTTCTGCATATCGGAGTCACGCTGTGGAAGAGTGCCTTTAATTGTAAAAAGGATTAACTGATGTCATCAGTTTCCCCCTGTTCCTCTCTAGGCAGATGTTGATAAAACTTATCTATCCTGTTCACCGAGCGCAATCAGTTTACACAAAAGGAGTTGAGGGGAGAAAAGCTTCATTTGAATAACAGCAGACAAGACGGTGCAGCAAAATTTGAATTGTTGCTTATCTGTAAATGTTTGCTGTCTTCAAATGTAAACACATCGCTTTTCTGTCTTACATGAGCATCGCTGTTTATCGGGGCTTTACATATTCTCATATGACAACCCTTCAACTCTGAGGATCGCTTCAGGAATTCCTGGTATGACAATTAATTGTTTAAGGGTGGCTGCTTTACACATTTATTTATTTATTTATTTATTTACATTCATTTAAACAGAATGCTAATGCACCTGCCGCCAAGAGGAAAAACAACATAAACAAATGTCTTTTTTTTTTCTGTTTTAATTCAGCGAACCATTCAGTAAAGATGCTACAGCACTTTGTTGTTAAGTCCATTCATGTCCAACTTGTCCAATTCGGAAGGAAACGGTGCTTTAGTGTCAGAGTTTTTTTCATCAGCCGACTGCGCCGCACACTTTTCATCCTGCTGCCATGTTCACCTGCAACACATAATCAGTAATCATCATTTGCACTTTAGAGCACACTAGGACTGCAACTAATGCTTATTTTCATCAGTGATTAATGTCTCTTTTTTTAAATTAATTGATACATTACATAGTCTATAAAATGTCAGAAAACAGAGAAAAACACTCTCCATGATTTCCCAAAGCCCCAGGGACTGCTTGATTTTTCTGATCAGTATATTCACAATGATATAAAGCAAAAATAAAAAGCAGCAAATTTAAGAAGGTGTGAATATGAATGTTTGGCACCTTTGCTTGATGAATGGCTGAAACAATTAATTGATTATCCACTGACAGAACAGTTAACATGATAACTCCTATACAGGAACAAAAGACATTAAAAGACGCCCTATATATTTTACATTATTGTTTATTCAGTCATGATATCAATGATAACTACCAACTAATATTAATACATTAAATAAAAAATGTCGCTCCTGTATTTTTTCATATTGATGCTGTGAAGACGTAGCCTCTGATAGGTGCTCAGCCACTGTAAAGTATACATGATGAAAAAAAAAACAACATGTAGCTTGAAAGCAAGTTCTTGGATAGGAGAACCGTCAGAAGAAGTATTTTTTGAAAGTTGAGGAGAGAATAAACCACATCGGGAAGCATTTAATAAGTAATCTCAAGTGAGATTAAATGGAGCTGCTATAAATGTGTATAGATTTAATTCAATTGGATTCAAACTGGGTCACACAGCTATTAAAAGTGCCAAGTTGGTTGAGAGCAGTCTGACAGCAGTTTGCCTGGCAAGTACTGGAGCTGCTGTTTTGCACTGCGAGCAGCTGCTGCAAGGAAGAAAGAGAGAGCAGCACCTTTTTTCAATTAAATGTACACAATAGAGAGGAACTAGCTAATATTCTGAACTCTAGACATGCTCGGTCTCGGCAGATGATTTATTTTTAAGTCTGTGTTATCAAGCTTATACCAACTACTATAAGTGACAAATCCCCATCAGTCTCACTCTGCAATCCACCAACAAGAAACAGCATTAAGTGTATGTATTAAGGGATTTCACACTGCTACACTTTGGAGAGGACGGATAAAACACTTGAAGTCAGGAGGAGGATTTGTTTAACAGTTTATAGCTTCTGATACAAAGAGACTTTACAACAGTGAATCTCAACTTCTGCATATTAAACCTGGATGGATCATAGTGTGGGCGTCCTCCAGCGCTAAGGCAGTCAGTCAATCAACGGGCAGTTAAACATATGTCACTATGTCATCATTTCAGTTTATAGTGTCAAACCCACAGATCACATGACTATGCAGTTCCCCTCAGTTATGTGGAGGGTTTCAACGTCGTTCAGTTCATTGTTTTGGTTTTATGGCCCCACAACTTTAACGTTTTGGTTCAAACAAAAAAGCTCTGATGCAACCACTGTACACAACCTGCCCAGCACCAAACAGCAAAAAGAGTTCAGAGAGTTAGCAAACATACAGGTAGAGATATTAATATAATAAGAGCTAGATAATAGAGATATTGCACTCAGGTGTTGATCATCAGGTGGCCAGAAACACAACTCTAAATGTAGCTAATGTTGTATCTATGAACGGTTTTAGAAAAGTTTAACTGTTGTCTCCTACTTCACTGTGAAGTCTGATCTCATTGTTTGTGAACTGGAGGCTTCAACTTTCCACACTTCTGCATGTTGTACGACGATTGTCTCCATTTTAGTTGTGACGTTTCAAATCCTGCTTGCAGGTGCGCCTTAAACTAAAAAACTTTGCACATTCATCATTCTGCACAGTGAAGCTCAAACATCCAAGTGAAAAAACAATAAACAAAAACATATTTTTGAGTGGAAGGGCACTTTAAACAAAGGCTATCATCCCACCTCTATAGTCCATAAGTTGTGTGCTTCAGTGCTGACTGATTTCGATGACGACTGCTAAAGATTTTAATAGACGATTAGCAAAAAACACCAAACATCCACTAGTTTCTGATGTGTGGATTTGCTGATTTTCTCCGTTTTATATCATTGTACATTGGATATTTTATGGTTTTGGACTAACAAGCAATTTAAAGACTTCACCCTGGCATAAAAATGATAAAAAAAGATGAATCCATAAGAAGAAATAACAATTAGCCGCAGTCCTATTTTAAACTCTTCTTTTCCAAAGTCAACAGCAGCTCTGATTCACTACCTGCTGTTCAAACACACTCGGCTTTGTGCCTCTACCTCTCTGTGTGAATGCCTCCAGCAGTAAACAGACACAGACAGCTGCAGGCAGCCTCCAGACTCAGCACTCTGAATGATAAAGAGCTGCTGCAGGGATCACCTGCCGACTCACTGGAGACACAGATTAGACATTTCAAATACTCTAGCCTTGGCTGTCCGTCAAGGCCGCTCATGCCCATTAGTGACAGAGTGATTAGTGTGAAATTCAAACAGTGGTGACATTCAACCGGAGAGTCACATCCAACATAAGAGAACAATCTGAGCAAGGCGCGCTGTCATATTTCACTGCTAACGATATCCAATTTGAAAGATTCGTCTGCTTTTGTCTAGCAGGATCACTTAGAGAGAACCCTTTCTGGCTACTGGTGGTAAGATGTGTTTGATCAATCAAAAGGCCTTCTTAAAACAATCTTAGGATTCAAGCTTGTTAAGATAGAAAACATGACACCAGGAGTATGAAGCTACCTGCTGAAATGCCATCTTCGTGCTTCCTTGCTGTCAAGTTCACCCTTTTCTCGTCTATCGGTTAATTGGATTTGGTTTAAAATATTCAATGCATCGCACTACTAAATGAACCTGAACAACATTTATGCCCTTAGCGTGACCTTAAAAAGTAATTAGAAATTATCAATTTCATGTGTGTTCTTAGCTACTCCGAGCATGCAAATCAAACATATCTACTGTATTAAAAGGTTACGTCTGTCAAACATCGTCTTTTTTTTCCCCGAGCAGATGTTAACGTCAGCCCTCCTGAATGAAAACTTAATTTCTAATTACGCTATGAAAAATTGCACAGCGAGGTTCTGAATATCAAACCCTAAAATGTGTTAAAAAACTTTGACATTGATCAAGTAAGACCTATTTCAAACAGCTTTTGCATATAAAAAAAAAGGCTACTTCGAAAACTGGCATGAAATTAAATATGCAAATTGGATAGAGGCCTAAACAATACTCGGTCGAGATAACACAAGACTTCAGTTACAAAACACGGCATGAATTCTTGTTAATGAAGGGTTCAATGCAAGTTTTTGGAGTGTTGTGGGCTCATCTAAGTGATTGCTTTGCTTTCACTTCTTTTGAAATTCAAAAGCGGTTTCTTTCTACACTTTTAACACAGAAAATAAAAAAGTTAATGGATTGGAAAATAAGTTCTAATCATTTGGTTTTACACTACAAAAAAGCTTGTTTTCAGCGGTGTAGTGAACCAGCTGTCTAAACATACAGCCCATTTGACTCATCAGTGCATGCAAACAAGCACACACGCGCGTGCGCGGTTGCGAAGACAACTAAACTGTTTAACATTTTAATTAAAAATTTAGCTCTTGTGTCCTGTTAGTTCTTCAGAAATAGGGATGCAGAGACCACAGAGGAAATAGGTATTGTGGAGACACAAACTGACACTCGGGTCTCATTTATCAGGCTTATTGAAAGAAACACATGCAAGTCTCGAAATCTCAAGGGTCAGGTTGGATGTTCCCACAGCAGGAAGCGCAGAGCTGACTAATTAGGGTGAGAGATGTAGCGCGGACTGAAGAAAAAAAAAAAAGTATTTCAGGGCAGTGCGTAAGCAAGATCGCCCCACAGACACGCATCGCTACATGATTTTGTCAGGAGTCAGTCCAAATCCTTTTTTATCTTGCATTAATGTGGATCTGTGGGGGGAAAAAATATGTAGCAGAATGTGACAAAAATAAATTATATCCAGGGTTTAACTGAAAAAAAGAATAATTTCTGTTATTTATCAACTATAATTGCTATAAATGCCAAACATTGGCTAGTTCCAGCTTCTCAAATGTGAGAATGCTCTGCTTTTCTCTGTTAAATATGCAATTGTGTACTGAATATATTTTGGTTTTGGACTGTTGGTCAACAAAAAAGGGCATTTAAAAAGGTGTCACCTTTGACTCTG
The DNA here is from genome assembly GCA_029490765.1 of Euthynnus affinis. Lineage (NCBI taxonomy): Eukaryota > Metazoa > Chordata > Actinopteri > Scombriformes > Scombridae > Euthynnus > Euthynnus affinis. The sequence continues at coordinate 12,602,108 of CM055857.1, read as the reverse complement.
GGAAACTTGTCACTATTTTCAGAGATTTCATGGACCGATTGTTCAATTAATAGAAAAAAAATAAAAATAACACCCACATATGGCCATTTCAATAAATACGTAGTCTCAACATCCACTGAAAATCTCCTGACAAATTAAATCTGTCTTCAGTTTCTGAGTCTGCCTGTGGATGACGTATGTTCCTTCATGTGTTTTCAGTGCCATCATTACTGGGGACATCTGCCCAACGCATCCTTAATTATGTCCCTGCCAACAGAAACAAGGATGCACAGTCTCAATGAATTTAATTAACTTGCAAATCATCTTCTCTCTCTCTCTTCTTTTTTTTTTCTTTGTGCTTATGAGCAATAGTATTGGCACTTCCCAGAATCCTCACTGTATCTGTTACCTGAGAGTGGCGTTGAACAGGATGTGTACTCCTGACCCACTAACAAGCGTGCTCTCAGGAGACAGGGAGTGGATAATTAGGCCCCTTTCCTGGGTCTGAAAAGATAAATTTTGTGCCAGAGTCAATGCATGGTTGCCTCGCCTGGGCGGCTGTTGTCCGGTGATGAAATTTGCATGTCCCTGTCTAATGGCGTCTGTTGACAATACTCCAGAAATACAGGGTGGGGTAGGAGGAGAGAAAAAAAAAAAAAAGTCACGCCACTGCTGAGAAGGGAGGGTGGACAGGACAGGATGGCAGAGCTGACAAACAAAAAGCGCCCTCAGTTTCCATCAGTGTAACTTTTGGCTGCTCTGCGAACGCCCTCCTGCATGCAAAGCAGAGAGCATCACCAGCTGAGGGGAGGGCTGGAAAAAAAAAAAAAAAAAAAAAAAGCTCTGACAGCGAAGGCAAGTAGCCAAGCTCTGTGTACGATGTCTGTATTTGCTGACACACTCAACAGACGGGGAGTGGGAACAAGGTTGCAGACCGTGTGGGAAGGGGGCGGATAAAAGAGATGGAAAAAAACAAAAAACAAAACAAAAAAAAAACCCTGACTGGTGTAATAGATCATGTCAGTGACGTATTAACACATTCATGAGGCGGTGAGATGAAAGGAAATGGGTAATACTTGGTTTCGACTTCCAGTGGTGTCTGGATGAGAACAGATTAGTGTGAAACTCAACCAGAATGTTTCAACAGCTACAAATGAAGACATTTTGTGTGTGTGTGTGTGGGTATGTGTGGTTTTTTTTTTACAAAAATATATCATATACTTGCTCACTCATTAAATATTGAGTCATGCAATCTCTTCGTAAATATATGAATATCCCAAAATAGAGCAGCAAGAATCGGAAGCTGAGGTATGTTGAGACCATTTTGATCAGCTATTCCAGCTATCATGCAGGTAAGACAGAGCAGGACGACTCTCTCAATAATTCACAACACGCCAGTAATGCTTTCGGTACGTAAACAGCTTGAACATTCATCACATGTACCAGCTAATCACCTCATAAAAATGACCAAGTTTCTTTTTTGACACCTACAGGGACAACATTTTCTTTGGATGTATTTTGCACCAACAAAATGTCACTAGTTATATATTTATTGCAGCTACACAGACAATTCAACTTTAACCCTGCTCTTAACTCAAGACTTCCCTAAATCATGGCTCCACCACTTATTCTGCTATAACAAAACCACAAACCACATACAGTGACTTCCATCCCAAACTTGAAAAGGTAAAACTCATTCCATTTTCAAAATTGACACCGAAGTATTTAAGGGTAAACAGTGAAGTTTTTGATGGAAGTTCTAGCTTTATTTCATGTTTTCTTTTGATTGCCTGCTATATTACAGTCTATTTTGTGTCATTTACTTTGATGTTGTTGACTCAGGTTCCCAACAGACAACCGATTGCCTGGAGACTAGAGTACAAAATCACTGCCTAGAGCATTTCAGAATGGATTTGCATGCATGTTTCATCTTTTGAATGAGCTTTAGTCTGAAATTTCAATCATTCTGCACTCTGATCATTTTATTTTTCCACATAAACTGTTCCAAAGGAAGAATTTGGTTCAGATACAGGCGTATGAGTGGTTATTTGCAATAAAAAGAAAAGAAAACGATGCTGCCACCTACTGGACAAAACAATCATGACTGCAGTTATAGTCTGCTAGGATAGATCTTTTTTTTTGCCCTCTCTAACTTCCCTCCTCAGAATATGCAGCATTACCTCAAGAGAAGTTGATGCTTCCAGCAGAGGTGTAGTAGCCTGTGCAGTCTGTCGAATATCTCTGAGACAGCAAGACAGTGTTCAGCTCAAACTCTCCAAAATGATAAGCACCAAATGTCTGTAATGAAAACAGCAAACATTTTAAAATAATGAAACATACAACTTTATCATCATTTTTAGCTTATTTTGAATAACATACATTTCAATAATAACGTCATCCAACCATTAAATGATTTAGAAAAGTCAGCACTGTGATTAAAAAGTTGGCACAACTCGTTAAACTGTACGAGGAAAATAAAATAATCTGTCACTTACAAACATGGTGTTACCATGGTTACAGGCAACTGAGCATTTGCTAGGCACACTTGTTTCATTTTCAGAAAAAAAAAAAAAAAATCAAGGATTTTGTTATTCAAACACAGACAGACTGTGTACCAGAGAGGAGAGGGGGTTGAATTTCAGAGCTTTTTTTTTTATCTGCAGTGTCAATTTGGTGTCACATTTTAGTCGTTATTTACAAAGAAGCAGGAAGTGCACATGGAGGATTTTATAGCCTGACGCTGACAAATATTTCTTAAAATCAATCAAAACTCTCCTCTGAGCTGGAGTGCATTCTTGTTCTTGTCTTAAGAACAAAATCCCAAAGAAGTTTAATCAATATATTGTTAAATAGGCTGATCTAAACCTTTCTAGCTTTTCCTTTTAGCACCAAATATTATTGTTATATTATTATATTATATAAAAAACACAAGTACGGAATATGCATCTGACTTCTCATTTAATTGGAAATGATTGATTAGGCACTTGCATTGAACATTTAACTTACAACTGACACCAAGACTGTCTACATGTCTGCCAGATCAGTTCTGTCAGATCATGTTGTCTATCAGACACTAGACAACTTTGAGAGAACTCTCTCATTCATTAACAACATATAAACCCACAACAAAACATACAATAGGCCTTTTTCCACAGATTGCATATTGATGTGTCACTGGAGGAAAAGCACAGGTGTAAATAATTAAATTAATGACGTCTGAAATTCAATTTAGCTGCCTCAGTCTCAGTGTCCTGGTATTGTTCCTGCTGGCTGGCCATCATGGCCTACTGGGACTCTTGAATGGAACGGAGCCATCGTTAATGTAATTTGTAACACCTGCGCTTTTCCCACCATAATGAGTCAAAATGTCTGCTGTGAAAAAGGCCAATTCAGACATTTTCGCCAAAACAGAACACAAAAACAGGGATGGTCATGAATATTAAACATGTTTGTGATTTGAAATCGGGGCAACCATGACTGTCTCCTAAGTAGAGGCAGGTAAACATTTAATTACATATTTCACACCACAGCTAATTGGGGAATAAAATCATTTAGTCAGCGGGCGTGGATCAACCCTAAAACTAACCTGATTATTTTCTTTGCTGTTCCACCAAAAGACCTAAATAAGACCTATTAATTGGTGAGCTCTCATCTCCTAATGGGACTCCAAATGCAGTGGGAATGTCAACCATAGCTCAACATATAAAATCAGCATTTGTTGTACGGTGTGATATGCTGCAGGTGCCTCATTGTAATTTCTTATTTCACTAAAAGTATTTCAAATTTTTTTTCTCAGATTGTTTTCCTGAGATTTAACCAAAAATGTCAAAACACAACATGTTCAAAAACTCTTCCAGATATTGTATACAGGTACATTTTAAAGTGGTACCAATATTTGTGTAAAAATGTCATCTGGAATCTAGCAAAACAGTACTAAAAAACTTCAGGTGCATTTGTTATCTAGTATTAACAGCTGTGAAGGAGTCAATACAGGTCTGGGTGTTTTGTAATTTAGTAATATTTAAAGTGGCAGGCAAAGGTAGATTTTTTCTAACCTTTAATATGTTCCTGGCATCAAAAGCCTCTCTTTCGTTCATGGTTTGTCTTCCTGGGCCGCCTGTGTCTTCAACTGGAAAAACAGTAGAAAAGAAAAGCTGAATAATGTCACATAGAACCAAAAAATAAAGAAAAGCTATAATGGGCAACAGTAAGGTGAGAATCAAGGTCATTTAGTTTGTGAAATTCAGATCATACTGTTCTGAACAGAAACTAAGGAGGGGGGAGGAAAAAAAAAAAAAAAAAAAGGACACTGAATTTTAATAGGAGCTGTCCACATGCTGGTAAACATGGTCAGCGGTGACACGGCTGCTCCCTTGTGCTGTGTTGTTGGTCAGCCCAGTACAAATTTGAGAACTGGGGTTGGACTTGATCCAGGCCAAAATGAATGAAGCCATTGTCAGAGTACTTGGAAAACACACAGCTTGGTGCACATAAACAGAGCTGTGGCCAAACAGAGAGCTAGCTGCCTGATGCCTCTCTTTAGGAATTTGTTGTTGGAGCTGTTAAAGACTCAGCTTTGTCGTCACTCCAGCTTCAGTGCGAGCCAAAAGATAATAAGGGGACATTGGCAAATAGGTTGAGGGCAGCGGCTACCAGTGTGATCACAGCAGGTCAATGACTTTCTTTGCACAAGCTGTCCATTGGTTTGTATGTAATGTCTTTACCTGTGGAGTCTTTTCTGAACAGTGTGTTCATCACAGTGCCGTGCAGCTTGACTCTGTCCCACTCTCTGACCATCAACCCTGCTGACACAAAGTGCTCTACCAGCCGGTCTGCAATCACCTGCAACCTGACGAGCAGTGAAATGGTGAAAAACTGATGTAAAATTCACATTGAAAAGCAGGACATCAAGCAATATGAAGCTTTAAAAAGTGTTTAAAGTGAAGGGTTTGTCATCGTTCCACTTACTTGTCAGTTCCATCTTTCACGTTGACTTTGGCATACAAGACGTCCACCATGGCTGGATCATCATTCATATACTCTATACCTGTCACCTCCAAAGGCAGAGGTTTTCCTTCTGTGATGTCCCTGACGGAAGACAGCACAAGGCAGATATCAATGATGCAACACTGACAGCGGGTTTATAGGATAGGGTTGCCTTTTGAGTTCATTTTGATGGTTTTTATATGTGAATCTGACTGTTAAGCAATAAAACAGCATGGAGTGTACTGAAATGTATGTACTTTTTTTTCTATATGTGAAACAGAGTTGGCTTGTGGTGCAAAGCAGATTTCAGTGGAATCTGCCAATAAAGTGTAATCTTTTCTAATCTACATTACCTAATAATCTAAATCTAATCTCGAAAAAAGCTACAGTGACATAATTTCATTAGTTACTGAAGGATAAGTGTGGTGATAATCTATATTCCTCTTGTTGTAAATAAATCCCATGAACAGAACAAAACCAACTGTGTGATAGTCCGTCTCTCAATACTCTCCAGAATCTACAGTCTATAATTGGTCCTCAATGCAAAGTCCATTTTTTACGACAACAAAAATTGTCATTAACAGCTGAATAATTTCCTAAAACAGCAGGGCACCGAAGATTTTAGCATACATTACCCAAACAGGATGAGATTCTGTATTTGTTGGGGAATATTTTCAGCCGTTTCTATAAGATCTTGTTATTTTTATCTCAAATAACAATTTTTTTAGTGACACAGTTAAAATCTTATATATATAATATATAATAAACTTGTTTGGCTCCTACCTGATAAAGTTTTGACAGTCTTGGAGGTGCTCACATGCTTTTTTCACTTCCATGTCATTTAACAGAGCCACGGTGCCGACTGTCAGGTGGAGTTTTGCAGGGTTCTGAAAGATGCTCGCCTCAACTCCGTGGTCCTACACATCAGGTGTGAATTTAATTTGATAATTAGTAATTAATTAAGGGTTTAATGGGTAGATCTCAAACAACACAGCAACACTACTACTGCCATCCTCTGCACCTTTGAACACTGCTCCAAGACGTCATCTTTAAATCTTTGGAATCCCTCTTGAATTTTGGGGTCATTCAGAGGAAGTGACAGGAAATGTGTGAAAGGCTGCTTTCTCCGGAAACTGTCAATGAGGACTTCAATACGTGTGACTGCAGACGAGACTGCAGCTTTGTGGGAGCCTGTGATAACTGTCAGGAGAAGGAAGAAAGTTGGGAGAAAATCTTTTGTTTCAGAAAGATCTAGTATGATGATTTGCTCTTAATCCTCACCAATCTGTCCTTCCACGCCCTGTTTTGGGATGCTGATAGATGTCTTTGTGTCAGACTCCAATCGTCTACGTGTTTCTCCTTTTTTCCCAATTATGTATCTGTACAACAAGCAAGACACAGACACAGACAACAACAGAAACACATAATATTTCTCAGAAACAAAACCTCTTGTGCTTGTCAAGGTGAGGAAGATAAAGATCATACTATTAGCATTTTTGAAGATAACTCACTTGTACAGAACACTTGGGACATCAATGGCACAGCGAAATCCTTTTTCAGTCTGTTCAATTAAGTGGGTATCACAGGTTTCATCTGCTGCAAGTTCTTCGCTCTCTAAGCATGGTAAACCACAAACATACCATCAGTTTATCTCTTTCTTAGAAGTTGTGGCTACAGCTTGACAGAACTGGCTGTTGCTCCAAGTAAACATATTACTATATTGACAGGTGTCGACTTACCTGATGGTCCCATGTAGGAGAAATCCTCCTCTTCCTCATAACGTTCTTCTTTAATGATGTTTCTTCGATATATTCTTCCATTTATATTGATAAGTTGTGGACGCAAAACGTCCATAATGTAATAACTCTGACTAAACCTTAGCTAGCCTAACAAGATAACGCAAAATAAATATCTAGATAGCTCGCTAGATGGTTAACTACACGACAAAAATGTGTAATTTATCTTATATAGCCTTTAAACACTACTGAGCAAGCTAACGAGCTAGTAAGTTGACGTTTACATATCAGTTTTCCAGGTTTACGGCACACAGGAGCAGTTGTAATGTGTTTGAAGATCTACAAACGAAATTGAACGACCACTCGGTGAGAGAGAATCAAGGCATGTCCATCCCCATGAGTGTCACATCTGTGCCGAAAATGCCGTTGTTTCAAACGTAAAGCGTTGTCTCCGTCGTAAACCAGTGGTAAGACAACTAAACAAACAACTACGCCAACTGCGCGGATTTAAAGTCGTTATAAAATTATCTGGGCATTGACGGTAAGTCAAATTGCTAGAAAATGCTACAGTCAATGGCATTTTGTGGCTGGTAACATTAATGGTGGGTGGTTATTGTGTACATTAGCGTAATATGGATTTGTGGGTTTTCTTGTTAGCACCTACTAGCTGATAGCTTGTTATCTGAATGTAGCATAAGATAACGTTACTAGGTTATGTTTGTTATGGTTGTTACTTAGGCTTGTTTACCCAAACTTACACTGGATACAGGTTTCACAGATTGGTAATTGTGGTGACGACAGTTCATGTGATTTTGTGCGTGTGTGTGTGTTTGTGTGTGTTTTAAAGTTTGCTGAAGCAATGGCAGCGTCTTCCTCGTCTTCTTCTGCGGGAGGTGTGAGCGGCAGCTCGGTCACCGGCTCTGGATTCAGTGCTTCAGAGCTCATCCCTCCTAGAAAAGTCCTGTACACATATCCTAAAGGAGCAGGTGAAATGATGGAAGGTGAGAAAAGGAAAAACACACACAGCTAAAGAGGCATCTGTCTATAACTATCTCCCTCCTCCAATCTGGGCAGGGGACGTGAGAGTAACAAACTGTGCAGTATTTGCAACAGTGGTGGAAAGTAACTAAATACATTTAAGCAATTACAATTTTGAGGTCCTTGTACTTTACTTGAGGATCTCCATTTAATGCTACTTTATACTTCCACTTCACTCCATTTCAGAGGGAAATATTGTACTCTCTACTCTTGATACATTTCAGCCTATTTGACAGCTTTAGTTCTTTCCAGATGAAGATTTTATACAATGGGTAGTATAACAAGATTTTATGAGCTGTCCACAGTTCCACCAAATAGTTTCCCTCTAAACTTCTCACATGGTTTCATTTCAAGGAATGTTCAAATGATCCAATATTTCACCAACAAAAAAAAAAAAAAAAGATTGGAGATAAATTCCAAAAACTGAAAACAAATTTGTGTATCAGAACTTTGTTTTTTCTTCTTTTCTCTCTCATTAATCATCTCACCACCCCTCGGATTTATCTGACCCTTTGGAGGAACCTGACCCCTAGGTTGGGAACCACGGGACTAAACTATCTAACTGTTTATAATGTAGTTCAGTATTAATAATCTAAGGATGTCATATATAATAATATATCAGTCAGGAGGACAACATGAGTACTTTTACTTTAGTAGAGCACTGCTGTATTGGTACTTAGGTAAAGAATCTGAGTACTTCCTCCACCACTGATTTGCAATATATTGTACCATACTTTGCTTTTAGGTCATTCACATTGAGAACGCACTGGTTCAGACCAGTTAGGCCCAGAGGTTTGTGCTCCTCATGTTATCATCAAGTCGAGGCTTATGCATTGAAGGTCATATTGAAGCCACAAAGTCGAGCATCTGTTTTTTTCCGAATGACTCATAGAAGCCAAACTTTTAAAAAGGTTGACAACTCTTGCAGCTGTTTTGAAGACATTTCCAGATTCCTCACAGCCTCTTCTATCCAGCCTAAACAAAAAGAAATCTATCAGATGCATAGTCGAGATAAGCAATGATCGCAATGTTTAACCCATTTTCCAAGTTGGTCAACCATACAGAGATGGCAGCCAGATGTGATGTACTTTGAGGAAGCTGGATATTTCTTCATAACAGCAGTATGTGTTTAGGCTTGTATTTATCTTTAATAAAGACAGATGCTTGACTTTTCATCAGTGCAAAAGTCTCTAATCTAAAATTGATGATTCCACAAGTCGCACAGATTGTAGATAAAGTAACATCACAAGGCTTGTGGTTAGCCTCTTCTGGTTAGCTAAATTAGAACTGCAACTAATGATTATTTTCATTATTGGTTATTTTCCCAGTCTTTTAGTGTATAAAAAGCCTAAAACAATGATATAAAATTGCTTGTTTTTCTCTTTTTACTCAGTGTACTGTCACATAAAACAAATTACCATTTACCAGCTGAAACTATACAATGTTTATCATCTCAGCTTTAAAAATAACTTAATCAAAACAGTTGCAGATTATTTTTTATGTCGATTGACTGATTTTCACCTCTCACTGAATGCCCACACAGCACTATAACATTTCCACTCCGCATGTGTGTCTGAATTAAATACTGTTAAAGCTTTTTTCTTTGGTATTTAACAATTCGGGGCTTTACCCAAAGCCAGCTGTCAGCCTGAGGCCAGGCACCGGCCCAACCTCTGGCTTCATTCTATAACTCTTCATTACTCTCCACGTAGGATTTGTTTTTGGGAGCAAAAGGCCATCTGGCTCTTTACTCCTACACTGATGCCTGTTAAGCTCAGAACGCACTAATGTGGTTAGTTTGGCTTGTGTATAAAAGCATAGAGTGCTGTGAGGTGAAAACCGGCTAACAAAGTAATGATTTGGATTGCAGTGATGCTGCAGGTCTCTTTGTTTTCTTGTTTTTGTCTCATTAGTATTTGAACTCAAAAGTCTGAACAACACATTTACATAATGATGAAATTTGCATGATATTTAACCAGAAGTTTTGTTTCTGGAGTAACTTAAAAGCACCACATTTTCTATTAGCCCGGTGAATATCATGGCTTCAATCATCTTCACCAACGTTTAACTTCTTTACTTTTGTGTGTCTCTTTTTAGACGGCTCCGACAGATTTTTATGCGAGTCTGTATTCAGCTACCAAGTGGCCTCGACACTGAAACAGGTTAAACACGGTAAGCCAGTAACCGTATATGCAAAAAAAGTGTTTGTTTTGGTTAGTCCGTGAAAAAAAAAAACTGCTACCCCAATGAAGTAATTACTGCGCATTCTTTCAGATCAACAAGTGTCTCGAATGGAGAAACTCGCAAGCTTGGTGGAGGAGCTGGAAGCAGACGAGTGGCGATACAAACCAATCGAACAGCTACTGGGATTTACACCGTCTTAAATAAAAAGATCTAAATAAATGCCTTTGGCTAATAAATAAGCCAAATAGAAGGAAAAGGGAAAGGAAATGGTTTGTTTTAGTTCATAAATTATATTCCTTCTTTATCATTTTATTCTATATCTTAAGTGTGAAATATTATCGGGAGATACTGAATGTGAGATTTATTTTATCACTGTTACTAATGTATGAGAATGGTTTACTTTTTTCTTTTTTAAACATGTAGTATTTGACACAACATGCTAAAATAAACAACAAAAATCCTGTCATATACATATAACTGAACAATTTTGTAATATATTTTTGAACTGGTTTAGACTAATAAAGGTGTTTGCCAGTCCAATCTGTTCTTAGCCTCAATGTTCAAGCAAACAATATCTTTGGTAACACAATAAAGCCCTTCAAATGAGGCATTGTGTTTGCACACAGCTGCACTGTAACTCATAAATCTGAAAACCTGCTGCCGGCTCAGTCTCTCCTCCTCTCTCTGTGGGCTCTCATCGCTGCTTGCTCTAACAGCACTTAGAGCAAAACAAAGACAGCCTCAAAATAAAGTCATACTTGGACATTCCTTGGGTCAGTCGCTGTTTGTTTGCTTGTTGTTGTATAGTTTGTCCTGTTGTTGACTGAGCTGAAAACTCATTGTTGTAATTGGCCCGTGTCAATTTTCTGCTGTGTTGACACTTGAGGAAAACATGCAGTTCTTGGTGTTTTTCATACAAATGAGGGGTGGGAACGTACAGAATGTACTGTTCTGAGTGTAAATGTCTAAGGACAGCCCTGGACCTTACAAGACACACCTCTAGCTGGAGCTTTAATTTTCCCTTTGGAGAGTTCAAAAGTTTGTTTTACAGCACATTGTGAACGCTTTCAAGGAATTCTCTTTATAAGTTATTTGCTCATAATTCTTTGAGTTTGAAAGTGTTTTCTATTTTTACATGAACTCCAGTATAAGTATTTAAAAAGAGAACAAACTTTTTTGTGTGTGTGTCCTGATCTAAACTTACTGCTGTCTCTTAATTCATAACATCCCTCTCGAGAACATACCGTGCCTGCACGTGTTTACATCTTTCAGTTCCTCTCTGCTATAAAGTACAGTACATCCACGCCCACTCACGTGTGGTAGAACAGCATATCTGGCTGCTCTCCAAAAACTTTTCTTTCAGCAAGCATTGAGCATGTCATGTACAGAACAGTCATGTCACAGCCGGCAGTGGTTTCACCTTTGCTCTACTTCTTTTTTTTTTTTTTTTTTAGTTTTGTTGCAATTTGCTTTGTTTAGCCATCAGACATACCATAAGTCACAAACACATGTTTTTAAAGCAGTTTCTCAATTTGATTCTCATGCAATGTTTTTATGCTTTGAAACACTTTGACAGCAGCACCAGAACAGATTTAATAGCATTATGTGACAATGATGAATTATAGATAGTGGGGCTGCAACTAATGATTATTTTCATTATCGGTTAGTCTATTAGTTGTTTCGTTCTATAAAATATCAGGAAACAGTGAAAAATGTCAATCACTCCCTCCCAAAACACAAGATGCAACCATAAATGTCTTGTTTTATCCAGAGTGACAATCATCAACCTAAAGATATTCAGTTTTCAATCATAGAGGACTAAAGAAAGCAGAAGAGCCACATTTTAAAAGCCAGAGCCAGAGAATTTTGCTATATTTTTCTTAAAAAATTACTCAAAACAACTCATTGATTATCAAAATAGTTGGCAATTATTTCCCTGTTGATGACTAATCGATTATTTGTTGCAGCTCTACTAGAGAGATAATTATGAGTTATATGAGTATTATATTAGTAGTAATAGTAGCCTGTCATCTGAACCATTCCTATTGTTTTGCATGTTTTCATTGTTCTACCATTTCAGGACAATATCGTAACATGCTACACATTTTCATGAATATAAAACATTTTGATTAGAATTGCATGATGTACACAGTGTTCAGTAATGCAGCTGGGTATGTGTTGTTTGCATCGCTGTGTGGCAGATGAAAAACCCTGATGTAATGCTTGAGAAAAACAGGTGACGTAATGTGCATTGCAACACTGAACCAGCTGAGCTTTGTATGGATTGACTTTGTCCAACACTGCCAATACTGTGGATGCACATACAGCAGAGGCATTTATATTAATGCTTATATTAAATAAGGGATGTTAAACAAAGAAATACAATATGATACGTACAAGCCCAGGCAAGTCCCTGTACATTTCCATAACACTGGGGTCTGCTATTCATCACCACCACCACCACCAACCCTCCTCCTCCTCCTCCTCCCTCTCCTGTTTGTCTTTCTTCTCTGCTGGCATGTTACCAGGCAAGATACAGCGCCGATGGCGTGCCTCTCTTTTTGATTGGCTGACCGGAGAGAAATGGGCGTGGCCAACCAGCCCCTATAAAAACATTGTTGCAGGCTCAACCGCAGAGCTTGGCAGCTGGTCGGTGAAAGAGGAAACGTCGAAGGAAGAAGTTTCCAGACAGTTGTTTTTGCAGACAATAAGCATTGACAAAAAAACCGTCTTCAAAATCGGAAACGGACTTTAACGCTTTCCCTTTCTAATAAGCTGTGAGTATTATGTTACAAATGCTATTTCTGCTTTCTTGAACAGCTAATATGAACAGTTTTAACAGCTGCTAGGTTAGCTACATTCAAACAAAGATGTTCTTTCTGCAAAGTTATCCTGTTCATACATTTTCCAGTAAGCAATAATTAAAATGCTTGTTACTTTTACGTGTATTTTAACTGTTCATTAAGGTGTTTTATCCTGAGTTTGAGTGCTTATATGTTGTTTTGTTCCCCTCACAAACAGCTGACCACAGAAGCAGATGATCGACTTGAATACTGCAAAGAGGACAAACATGCCTGCTCTCTCTGCATCCATTGATACTGGCAGCTCACCTCCATCTCCAATGGACAGCAGTCCCAGGAGGTTGTCCTGGGGCAAACTGGTGCAAAGATTGACTGATTTCAGCACATCTGCCAACAGCAGCAGTATTGAATCTGTATCCAACAATGGCAGCAGGAGTGATCTCTCAGACTCAGGTAAACAACACTACAAACTTGTTTAATCCTTTTTTAAAAAAATAGAGGTGAATTGGATTTTCTTCTTAATGCACGGTTCCGGCTCTGACCCCATTGTGTTTTCTTCTACAGTGTCAGACATCTCCGGTGACCTGTCTCCCTCTGAAGACCTGTTTTACGACCCAATGGAGGAGACAATCCTGAAAGAAGTAGTGGAGCTTATTGCACGAAGCCTGAGAGAAGCCAAAGACTCAGACTGCGCCTTACGGTGTACCAAACTGCTCATCCCAGAGAAACTCCTGGAGCACATCGGCCAGGAGCTCCTTCACCTGGCAGCTAGTGAGCCCTGCGGTTTAAGAGGGGCTCTCATCGACCTATGCGTGGAGCAAGGGGCCATCTGTGAGAGCATGGGACAGCTATCTGTGGACCCCTACCTTGTCCCCACCTTTCAGCTGACTCTGGTCCTGCGGTTAGAGTCTGACGGGCTTTGGCCTAAAATCCAAGGACTTTTTAGCACAAAGTCTCCTTCCACTCCGGTAGTGAGACAAGCTATTAAACTTAGCACTGGTTTTCGCGTGATCAAAAAGAAACTGTATTGCTCTGAAGAACTGCTCATTGAAGAATGTTGAGAAATGCAAAGAAGTTTGCAACAAGGGACCGTCAACATTTTATTGTTTGCAGTTTTAAGATGTCCGGTTGAGCTCACAGAAGGGCCTTTATTACTTTAACTACATGTATATGATGCCTTCTGAAGTGTGCGGATGGACTTTGACATGATGTAGCCTATTGTTCCTACTGTAAGGGAGACACAGTTTATGGTACGTGGAGCAGTTGATCCTTGCTCCTAACTGACATACAAGATTTTCAAATGTGTAACCATCATGCTATATCTGGTAAATAGGCATTTTGCAAGCATTTAAAGTGCGTACCTCAGTTTCTATTGAAACCATAAAATGGCAGCTAGCTATATGGTTATAGTCATTGAAGACCATTGTATTCTTTCTTTTTTTTTATACATGGCAATTAATTGAATTGTACACCAAGCAAACCGCTAGGAACCTTAGTGACTGCTTGACTCGAAGAGCAAAGGCCTACCAGTGCTTGCCTTGTGCAGTTATGTGCAAGAAGTCAAATGTAACTTGATCCTGTATCTGTGTGGACCTGTCCTGCTTTCAACTTTATTTATTTGATATTCAAATATTCATAACATTGCACTGTTTTTGTACTCATGATTGCAAATAAATTATTTTTTTAACAAGTCTGTTTTCTGTTGCTTATTTTTCATGAAATTCGTCTGGGAAATCTGCAAGAGTATAGATAGAATCACAATGATTATCGGTATAGTTTAAGGAAGTAATGACCACATTAAAACATACGTTCACAAATGTTCAAGTCTGTGTCAAAACAATAGTTAAAACAGGCATTGCACTAACAACGTAAGTGAAGAGGAACAAAAATCAACAAGCTTGTTTAATTATTTTGTCCCCCATTGCTTACAATGAAAATGTATTATGAGGGGATCTATTAATGACCAGGAGGATTTAATGGCAATAAAAGTATGTCAATGTTCATTTGGACAGCTGACTATCGTTTTAGGACAGAGCTAAAACACTGAACTTATCCTTTGATGTAGCTGTATGCATATTCTTTGACAATCTACACTAAGAAAACCTGTTTGGAGTGAAGAATAACGTGGAGCTGTTTAGTGAAACAAATCAGGCACGTCTCACTCAGCTCTGAGCAAAGACTCACTTCTGAAGAAAAAGTACGCACTTTACAAAACCAAAACCCGGTGAGTCAAAATCAGAAAGCATTGACGCAACAGCTGCTGAGAACAGCTGAGTACATTTGCGGTGAAAGGATGTGACGCTGCAGTTCCTGTCGGGCACATGCTGCACGTCCCCCAAAAATGTGAACGTGCACCCAGCCATGTTTCCAGTTCCAACTCTTAGCCAGCCAGGCCAGCCGGCAAATTTTATTTGCTGAATGTGCTGACTGAGCTTTTGTCTCCACATTTTGTTCTGTTCTGAACGATGAGTCACTCCCAACACGTTTTAAGCATCCATTTTTATTTTCATTCTGGGAGTAAAAACATGGTGGAAAAAGTGAACAAGGTCTGTACCGTTTTTCTAGTCGGATAATCCATTTTTAAATAAATAATACAAATAATTTAACAATAAATAGCATACGATTAACTTAAAAGTGTGACAAAAAATTGCTTTTTCCAACAGATAATGTTTATCAGAGACATTACACTCCAAAACCAGAACTTGTTTAAGTCCCACTTTGTGGGTAGGCACGTCTCTCATTCCCTTGGCATTTGTTGTGAAGAGCCATCAAGTTACAGTATAACGATTCTACCTTTAATACAGTTGAAGGAGGTAAAGTGAAATGGGACGTTTCATTAATATTTTCATACACACACACACACACACACACACACACATACACAGCAAAGAAAGTGTTCAAGTGTCTGACAAGCTCTAGACATGAGTGTATATTCACATTATTCCTGCATAGTTTCAGAAGGTTAGAATGTGCAATTGAAGTCAAACCATGAAATATCTCTCAAACTTACTGATTTGACCATTAAAAAAAAGAAAAAAAAGAAGAGGAAGCGTTGACTGTGGTATCTAATCATCTGCTACATAAATAACATCCGTACATGTAATATCTATCATCACTACTATTCTGGTTTCATACTGCATTCGTGCAAAAAAAGACCATGAAGAGGCCTCTGCCAGCTCCATGGCTCCCAGTCAAAACTGGGGCTTTGAGGTTATCGAAACCCATATCCTGTCTAGAGGACAAGCTATTTAAAATGGCTCTTCTATTTTAAAACAGTATATTAACATTATATTATTAATTCCACATACTAATACCAGAGAATTTTTTTTTCAAATATTTATGTGGTTAGTTTCGGTTTCTCATATTTCAATGTAGGTCGGTGCTGGTTTGTTTGTGTTGCTTGTTGAGTCGTCTTCAGATTGTTAAAGCTCATTTATTTACAGCCAATATTCTTTTGTAGTGATTCTGAATACCTGGAGACAAGAAAGAAACAACAAAAAATTATTTATGAAATTAAACTAAACATGCAGGTAGATATTGTTTTATATGTGTGTAGAAAGGTGAACATTTTCTTAGTCTGAAGAACTTGCTTTTTAATTATGAAAGCAGCTTCAACCATGTAATGAAGCTGTGATCTCGGACAGCTTGACGCAGCTTGGAGTGCGAGCTCGCTGTGCTCTTTGGTACAGATCGGTGTCTCCAAAATAGCGAGCTCTGTACAGCATGCCTTCCTCTGCAAGAAACAACACTTAATGAAATATATGAGGGCGTACAGACATCAGAATGTGTTTTAACTATTTTCCCAGAACTTATAATGACATAACAAATGGGCATTAACAAGGATAATTTGTCTTCCTGGCAAACATACTTTGTTGTTTCTCCTTCCAGCAATTGTTGCGAAGGTTGGAAATATAATCATCCTCCACTGTCCTCTCCAAATTCTTCAGATTCACTCCAGTGAACTCTTTAGGGAACTGCTCCCCCACATAATATGGCACCTTCAGGGTCTCAGTCAGCCTCTTCTGTGTGTAACCTGCTGACCTGTCAGGACGATATGGACAAAGTGTGAGAGACATATCATATGACTGAACGCAGCACGAGGAAGACAGATCTGGCATCGTCCGACTCTGGTAAGATGACTCATGACTGATAGCTGCTCACAGACGAGGCCAGAAACTGCAGAAGTGTTTCTAAAAACACAAAAGGCGGATGACGTGGAAAGAGAGAGCAGGCACACAGAGCCAGCAGTCCTTACAAGCACAGGGGAGGTCTGTGATTATTTGGAACTAAGACAGGGAGCATTAAAATGCTCTATTAAAAAAAAAAAAAGTCAAACAACAAACTGAAAAAGCCAAAACAATGGATCTGCCTCAGAGAGCATTATAACTGCAAATATCATGACAGAAAATATATTTTTGGGTTGGTTAATCTATAAGTCAGTGACAAGAATAGCATGAAAAGATAATAATTAACAATTATGAAATAAACCTGAGCTGGATTAAACTGCCGGTTATGTAATGTGAAGATAATCTTTAATCGCAGTCCCTTACAAATGTGCAAAACAGTTAGCCGTGTTATTTTACATCCTTCTTAGGCAGGCGTTCAGAACAGGGATCACACTCACGGCCTGAAGCTGAGGCTGTAGGGGGGGCTGTTCACCATTATCTGACTGAGGGCCGACACAATTACCAGGATGAGGATGGGCATGACCTGCACGAAGAGAGCAAGGCCTCCCTGCGAAAAAAAAATCAAAAGCATTTCAATCATTCAACAACATTACAGCTGATAAAAAAAAAAAAAAAACATCATCACCAGACTTTCTTTGCTTTTTTTGCTTGACATTGAACGCAGCTGAATGCAAACATGACTCAATGTCTCCCTCTGCTGTTTAACATAGCAGACTGCATTATTTGCAAATCTGCAGTGTGCAGGAACTCTAATAATAGCATCAAACTTACATCTCGCTGTCGCTCTCTTCTCTCTGGCCTTTGGTAACGCATCCTCCCATTGGTGTATACATTGGCATTGCCTACATGTAAACCACACATAGTTAGCACTTTTATAGATATATCATAACCAGTATTACACTGAAAACACTGCATCTCACAAGTTTGGTATGAAAAGAGAAAAAAAAGTGAAACTTACTTGATGGGTAACCTCCTCCAAAGAACATATTAAAGAGGTCTTCAGGTGAGATATCAGGCTCGAAGCTGCCGTCGTCCGGTCCGTGCCTCGAAGGATGCCTCCTCTCCTCTCCACACTGATCATACTGTCTTCTTTTGTTAGCGTTACTCAGAACAGCATATGCATTCCCGATAGCTGTTGGAAATGACAAATTATGAAGTCATGTTATGTTTGAGCATCATGAAAGAGGGATAAAAGTGTAAATTGAGAAATCTTTGTCATACTATGTACCTATAATTAGCTATAAACTTATAATAAGTTCATGCAGATTACCTTTAAATGCTTCTGTTGCACCTGGAGCATGATTCTTGTCGGGATGGAATTTCAGAGCAAGTTTTCTATATGATCTTTTGAGTTCGTCCTCAGAGGCGTCTTTCTGTACTCCGAGAATTTCATAGAAGTCTTTGCATTGTTTTATCCTGAGCAGAAAGCATATGATTCTCAGTGTCTGGTGATATATCATGGTGCATCAATAAACCCATAGAATACAGAAATGTACATGATTAGCAGGCTTAAATACCTCCTCACAGCTTCCAGCTGGTCTGCGGTGTAGGATTTTGAGGTGTCTGCAGGCTTTTCTGCAGGTTTGGTGTCCTCACTGGTGGTCTGTCGCTGTCGAGGCCCTGAGACCCCGCTGAAGTCTGAGTGACCTCCTTGTCTGGATGTAAATCCATTCTTTGCTATTAGGTCCAACAGTACTGTGAGAACAAACAATAACATCATCATCATCACAAGATATTTAAGCAAGCATTCGACATGAAGATTTTTGTATTTTCTGACCACAATTATGAGACATGAGACGATACAAATTTCTCAACTGGAGATTTAGTCATACAGTAGTAGCTATATAGTTATAGTTTAGAGTAATATCTCTGTGTGAACATGGACATTCTGGGAAATGCTGCAAATCAATGAGCAAGACTACTTATATTGGATTTTATATGATTTTTGCTTTAATATGATGAAATAATTTAATTGTTCATGTATTTTATTCAAAAGATTAGCCACTGTTACTCCATGGTATGGTTATTTTATTATTGGCATATTCTCAAATGTACCTGCATGTCTTTTTTTGGCAGAGTGATCTATTTTATGTACTATATATATATATATATATATATATATATATATATATATATATATATATATATATATATATATATATATATATATATATATCTGTGCTTCTGCTTTGGATGTTTCCATTAGTGTCTAATAATTTAGCACAATGTTGTCTTATTCAGTCCATACTTCTATCAACATTAATATTCCCCATTGCGTTGCTTTGCATGTCTTGTATTGTGTGTCTGTTGCATGTTTTAATTGGTACCTGACAATGTAGTATAGCGTCCTGTATGATATTTGTACTAAGATGAATATCTCTTCTCTTTTTATTATTACTCCGCATGCATATAAATGATCTAAATAACTGTCATATTAAATCTTATATTGTTTTAGGGCGACTATGACACATCTGTCCTGATATTAAAGATGAAAAATAGCCTCTTGACAAATTCTAGCACATTTACAGTGATGTTTATTAATGAGCACTGTCCCTGTTAAATAAACCACTGAAACAAAAAAGTAGAATAAATTTAGAATAGAGGAGCTAAAATGGAGCAGTAGTGAAGCCTTTAAGATCCCCCAAAACACATTTGAGCTATGTGTCATGATGCTGCAGTAACAACAACCTCACATAGTGAAAGGAAATGGAATAACAATATTTTAGGGACGACTGCTTGTGCTAATGCATTTTTGAGACAGAAAATCAGATATAATGCAGCTCTGCTACGATGGCAAGATGTAGTCTCATAAGAACAAAACAACTTTCTACTTTGACTCCACTACATTTCAGAGGGAAATATTGCACAATTTTCACTCCACTACATTTATTTAGCACATATACTCTTCAGATAAACATTTTATACAGACAGACAGACAGATAGATAGATAGATAGATAGATAGAAAGAGTAGCCTAACTGTTGTTTAAATGTCACCTCTTTTCTTTTCTGTTTTAAAATCTGCATGTTATGTGAAAGGTGCTATATACATAAAGCATATATTACTATTATAAAAAAACATATTACACACTTATATAACATGATGCAGTACTATTACCATTAATTTACCCAAAATAGATAAAATTGGCTCCATATTGATGAACTACAACATTGCAATGCTCTTACATGTATGTGATAGTAATAAAAACAAACTACATGATATCCTATAACAATATAACACTCTAAAAGAAGATAATCTGCAAGATGAGTACATGAGTACATTTTTTGACTAATACTCTCAATTCTGGACTTTTACTTGTATCGCAGTGTTTTTAGATGACAGTATTTCTACTTTTACTTCAGTAAAATATCTGAACACTTGTCCCTGATGGTGACTGACTTGTAGGCTTAGCTGTAAAATGCATCACCGACACATTTAACCACATCCATTTTTGGTTGAACAGAATAACAGAATATTTAACACCACAGTATGGGTTGTTTTGCGTTTATTCTTGTCTTTAAATGACAACATGACCGATGTGAGCACAGTAACTGAGCCTGCTTGCTTGTCTGCTATCACAGGCCGCGGCTACATGCGCTGCAGAGCTCATCTGGGATGCTGCAGGTGATGCTGCAGGTGATGCTGCTGAGCTGACCTCGGCTAGGCCATCCTTTATGTAACTTACCCTTCGCCTTCTCTGTCGGGAACAGTCTCTGGGCTTTCTCCAGGAACCTCTGCGCCTTCTCCGGCTGCTCGTTGGTTAACGCCGCAGTTGCAATATCGATGCAGCGCTCCGCTTCGTCCCTGTTTACCTCCATTGCAGCAGGCGGCTAACCACAGGCGGCTAATTGTGAGCTAACTGGACCAGAAGTAAATAAAGGCGCCGGCTGATGACGCCACCAGGATGCTGCAAATAATTGGTGGTTGCATAAACCATGGATGTATGACAAAAAAATAAGAAACCTCGAAATTACTGTTTCATACTTATCCATCCATCGATTTTATCCAGCAAAACATTGTTTGCAAAATAAATAAGAAATGACATTGATATCAATTGTTCTTTTTATGGACTTGATAGTGAAACAGCCATCCACTTGTTTTGGAGATGTCCTATGATTCTTTGGAAAGTATTTGCCTAATATATTCATAATAATATTTCTGTTCAGTTTTTATTAATATATAAAGATGTGTTTTTTGGTTTGTATGACGTGGGGTAACGAGCTGCTTTTTATATTTGATGATTTTACTGCAATATAAAAGTGTATTTATTTCAAATAACAGTTACTATATATACCTCAAGTTGCTCTGTACCCATGGAAATTAAAACATGTTATGTAATCGTTATGGTTTCAGAACAGTGACCCATCAAAAAAAAAGTTAGTCTAGTCCTATGGTGCAACTTGTCTGTTACAACCTGGCCTAGGCGAAGCCCTGGCACAACATGAAGAGTGTGACATTCCCCTCTTCCCGACTCCCAAGAACCACCAGCCACCAGGAATTTACAGCCCCTTAGGCTTTTATTCAGGATTTCGTCAACTTTAGGGTGGGCTAACTGCAAAACAACAAACAAAAGGAACTAAAGCAGAAGAATCTAAACTTACCAACACAAAACAAAAGAAGAACAAAAAGACAAATCACTAACCTAACTCCTACACTTACATAAACAGGAGAAAATAGATTCAACCAAAATTGCAACCCACCACTACAGCACCTGGGCTGGCATTTCACATGAGCAAACTACATATCACAACAGAACATGTTAGCTGGCAGGTTGGTTGAAAGTGGAGAGATAAGGAGTCCTGCAAAAGCTGGAAGAAGCCATTACCCTAAGCTAGAGGTAAAATGAGCATTGGGATGGGGTAAATAGTGCCACTGTTAAATACAGATATAAAAATGACAACAGTTCAAACAGTTGTGAGATCATTTTGAATTTTGTATGTTATGTTTGTGTCCTGCTTCAGAATGGATGTATGTGTAAATGTGCTTTTGTGTCTACAGACAGGCGACAAATTAAAGGAAAAACCGGTATAGGCCTGAATGCTTAACCCCTACAGTGAGGGGCTCTGGTAGCTCTGTTATGCTTTGGGGGGCATTTTGCTGGCATAGTTTGAGTCCACTAGAGGGAAGGTTCACTGCAAATCAATACAAAGTGGTCTCTTCCAGAATGACAATGCACCCATCCTTAGAGCATGAGTGGTCACTGAATGGTTTGATGAATATGAAAATGATGTGAATCATGTGGCCTTCACAATCACCGGGTCTCAATCCAATAACACTTAAGGGAGATTTTGGACTGATGTGTTAGACAGCACTCTCCACCACCATCATCAAAACACCATATGAGGGAATATCTTTTTGAAAAATGGTGTTCATGAATCAACGCAAAGGTGTATTGAAGCTGTTCTGACGTCCCAGCACCTTACTCAGACACTTTATGTTGGTTTTTCCTTTAATTTGTCACCCATCTGTAGTTCATGTACTCCTAAACTCTTGGCATATGTCTGTTGATGATTAATATTGTTCAGTTATGCAATCTAAAAAAAATAAAGTTGGTGGCATGAAATTGTTTGTGTGACTGTCTGATATCTGGAAACTTGACCACACAAACAGCACATAGGAAATAGCATGAAAATTAAATGCAAAAACCTCCCAAACAATAAAGAATAAAACTAATGACTAAAAAATGAATAAAACAACCGAATAGTTAAATAAAGACATAAAAATACTCTCATTAACAGTTTTTACAGCCTTCCTTTTAGTGCAAGACTTAATGGTCTCTGAGTGCTGCTCACATTCTTTATGAAAAACAGAGAAGAGAAGAGGTTTTTGTTGGCAAACCTACATTCATGAATATGAAACCCAGCTAAGATAATAATAAGATTGATGATGTAAGCTTGTTTTCATTCTTGCTATTGCAACTCAAAAAAACAAACAGAACATGTTTATACAATAAAGCAAAATCAGCCTTGAATTAATAAACTTTGAAACCTCTTGCCAGTCTTTGAGTGTAGTAACAATGCCAGAATAAATGAGGAACAGTTTCAGTGTGTGCAGAGCAAAATGAACACGATATCATTATTGAATCTTTTAATAAAATCTTTTGAAGGGTGTAATTTATGTATAAGCTTAAAGGACACCTCCTTTATCTTAGTGGTGATGAGATATTTGTGAAGCACCAGCCAAACCTTCTGTCATGGAAGGTTAGAGAAAGGTAAACTAGTCTTGTTTCCACCACGGCTCCCTGTGCTGCCATGTTTCTCCTCTAGATGAAGACAAATCGTCTGTTTTCAAATGTAGGTCAGGAACAAGGACCGGCATCTAGAGTGGAGCAAATTAATTTGGGTCCTGTGAACTATATATCTGTAACTGTCTCCACTGTTTAACATCACCTCACTGTACAGTTAGTCTTTTGACTTTATTTGATTGAACTAAACAGTCCAGAGTCTTAAGATGAAGATTTAAATTCACTAGATGACTGTTATATGAATAGCATTCCTATTAGTTGCAAGTTTATACAATAATAATAATACATTTAATTTATACTGCAGGTTTCATTCATAGTGAATCTCAAAGTGGTACAGAGTTAAAGAAAAAAAAAACACATAAAGGAAATAACAAGAGTTAAGATGAAAAAGCCTTCCTGAATAAAAACAATGACATAAGTGTTCTCTTGTGGTATTTTCTAAATGTGGTATTCCTAAAATACTCCCATATGTGTGGCAGACAACATTTTTTGGATTAAATATATTAATTGACAACACACAATTAGAGAATTATAGTACAGAGAAAACGAGATAAAAGCTATCTGATTCACATACACAAAAAAAAAACTATAAATAAATAAATAAAGGTGGTGCTCAAGGGTTTAGTTCATATGAGAGACATATAGTTATACTTCTTATGGCCTCACAGATCTGACTGTGTCTCAAGATGTGTAAACATATACTAAAAGTGGCTTTAATTGCCCTGAAATTTGACCTTTGGTTTGACAATTTACTGGTATGAATATAAAACTTCCCAAATATCAAGAGAATGTTTGGGATGTAATATATACAACACCACAATCTTTAAAATATTCCTTTGCACAAAGTGTTTCCTTCAAATCAACAGCTATGCTTCTTCTTTAAAGAAAGTAATGTCAGTCTAGAAGATTTTGGTGTAGGTGTGGCACTCAACAGTGAGTTAAAGGATGAGTTCACAATTTTTCAAGCCTGTCTTAAAACAAGTCAGGTGCCCAAATTAACGTTAAACTATTTTTTTCTTGCTGTAATCATTCATCCTGTTCACACTGACCATTAGAAGATCCCTTCATAATGCACTTATGTAAGTGATTGGGAGCAAAATCCACAGCCCCCTTTCTTGCAAAAATGTATTTAAATCTTCACCTGAATTTAAAATGAAGCTTCAGCCATCCAAAATAGTCAAATCAAGTAGATATCTTTCAGTGTTACAGTCTTTTTAGTGCCAAAATCTGTCTTTTTGTTATTATACTTCCACTGCAGCTCAACAGGGAAACACAAAGAGGGAATCTGATGCTAAAAAGACAAAAGAATGTGCCAGATATCCACTTGATGTGACTAAGTCAGACTACTGAAGCCTCATATAAGCTTCAGATCAACATTTAAATGCATTTTTGCATAAAATAACTGTGTGGACACACTGTGGATTTTGGCCCCCATCACGTACATTAAAAGTACATTTGAAAGTTAAGTAAAGTAAGTAAAACTTAATTTATATAGCACCTTTTTTAAACACAGGTTACAAGTGCTTTACATGAACATCGGCAGAGAAAGTGAAAGAGAATAAGAAAAACAAGGGGAAAAAAGAACAATACAGAACAGGAAAAAACATTCAAATATACATGCAGACGTAACCCACATACAAACACAGGAAGCATACAACTAATCACCACCCTGAGCAAACAAGTGAGTGAAGTTACTGAATGTTATAGAAGGGCCATCCTAAAAAAAGTGGGTTTTTAAATGTTGTTTAAAACAGGCATCAGACTCAGCTGATTTAATTGGAACAGGGAGATTGTTCCAAAGTCTGGGTGTCAGGGCAGCAAAAGCACAGTTACCTTTGGTTTTCAGTTTGGCATGCGGTATGGCCAACAAAGGATCTTTTAAAAGCCAGTATGAACAAGAAGAATGATTACAACAAGTAAGACTTCTCTCAGTGTTCATTTGGGCACCTGACTGTTGTTTTAAGACACACTTGAAAAATTGTAAGCCTACCCTTTAAGCAAGCCTTACTGATTATTACCCGAATATTTTTTTAATTATATCCCCTATCTAACGCTATCACATGATAGTTTTTAAAAAATTTTATTGATAATTTTGGGATGAGGACAGCCTGTATTTTCCCTGTGTGGGCGGGTGGGGGCTCCTCTACCGCTGCATGTGTTTGATGTACAGTTAGGTAACTTTACATTATTCCCAGTTTCATCTGTCTATACGTAACACCTCGCCGCTCTGCTCGAGTCGCTGCCGATTCCCTTAATTAATCCACGCGTGAATGGAAATATATAAGTGCGGTTTAATTCAATACATGTCTAGACAGCAGCAGCTGCTCTCCAGAGGAGGTAAATATACATCTGGCAGGACGATGAATAAAAGGTGAACAGCAGATAAACAGGCAGCCAATCAGAGCCCGAGCTTGAGGCGGCATCCGAACGCTGATTGGTCAGTTGCTGCCGAGGCACCTCCAGCTCCAGCTGCCATTGATGCGTTCGCTGCAGACTCGACTATCACTCTTCCTTTTTCGGGTAGTTTTGGGTTGAGCAGAGCGGCGACATCACCAGCCCTACTCTCTTTTTGCTTGTGTCAGGTGAGTTATTAATATACCGTTCGCTTTTCCTTTCTCCTCAACAGCTGTATTATACATGTTATGCAACGCGGCGAATGTCGTGTGTCAGCATCATAACGTTATTTACCATCCTCTTCCTCACCAGCAGCGCCAGCTAGCTTACCGGGCTAGCTAGCATTAAAAAAATAATTAACATATTCACCGTGTGAAGGTGTTTTAGCCTACATGACGCTGGCTCCAGACGAAAAAGACTGACATTTAAGATTTCTGTGTGTTTTTTTAAATTGTTATTGCCGGTCAGAGCATCACACAAACCGCAGCAACGATGACGGAGGCGGAGGCGTTGGAGAAGAAGCAGCACAAGCCCAGCAACGGAAATGTTCTTCCAGAGGCCACCAGGGAAGATGCGTTTGATCACACATACAAAGAGAAGGAAGGCCCCAAACCTCCCACGATCATCGTATGGAAAAATGTCATATTGATGACTCTATTGCATATAGGTGCCCTGTACGGCGTGTTGCTCATCCCTTCAGCAGCTCCTTTGACCTTGCTTTGGTGTAAGTAGAAAAAAAAACCTGTTACAGTGTTGATTGAAAGTTGGCATTTTCTGTTAGTGGTATGCATAAATCACAGCTGTTATGTCATCACGCTCGCCCACATTGGTGAATGCAAAAAAAAAGAGGAGGTGATTGCTTAGATGTGTGCATGATCCTGCCAGTATTCTGCATGGTGAGGGATTATAGATCATTAGAGATTAGAGATGTCACAGCATGTATTGTCAAGTCAAACCGAAAAATGTACAGTGCATACTTGTTAGAACATGAGTTTTACTTGTGTGGGTTTTTTTTTAATTAAATAGCTGGGGTAAAAAGTGAGTGAAAAGAGAAGCAGTATAATTTCTTTATCTGCATAATTCTTCATTACTTTGCACGTTTTGTTAGAATTATCTGAGATGTATATATCCCATTGTTCAAAACCACTTCTGAATAGGTTGTAGAGCTTCCAGTCTTATCGTACTGAGCAATCATCAAATGGTTTTATGCATCCAGTCAGTCATCGTCTGTCATGACGTAATTACATTACCCAGTAAATGTCACAGTTCCGTATAACATGCCTTGCTTCATTCATGGTTATTAAATCTCTTGTGGAACAAGTAGACTAGCACAAACCCGTTCAGGCAAAAGCAAATTTTAATCATTCTCAGCTAGAAATGTTGTGCAGGGGAAGCTAGTATGATGTATTTTATCATATTGTGGAAGAAATTTTGGAGCTTATTCACAGATATGCTGCCTTCAGTATGGAGGGAAGGCCATATAAACTACAGTGTAGTGAGAAAATGCTGTAGTACATTAATAATTTAGTATCACCTGTTGCACGGTCTCCACAGGTGCATTGTAGTGTACAGTATTAGTGCAAAGTATACTAACGACACAGGTAAATGACTAGAAACTAATTTGTTGATGCATTTCTCCCCACAGCCGTACTTTGTTTTTTGATAAGTGCTTTAGGAGTTACTGCAGGAGCTCACCGCCTGTGGAGTCACAGATCCTACAAGGCCACATTACCTCTAAGGATCTTTCTTGGTGTTGCTAACTCCATGGCATTTCAGGTACCAAAAAAAAAGGATCACACAGATCTGCAGTCACTCTTGTATACACACAGCACACAAGCACACACCTAAAGCTTAAGTCCTGGTAATAGCTGTTTTCATTATCTGTGAATACTATGTTGAGTCTACAGTGTATGTAATCTCGGTCTTAACCTCAACCCGCAGAATGATATCTTTGAATGGGCTCGAGACCACAGGGTTCATCACAAATATTCAGAGACAGATGCTGACCCTCACAACGCCGTCCGGGGCTTCTTCTTTGCCCACATCGGCTGGCTCTTGGTGCGCAAACACCCCGATGTCATTGAGAAAGGACGCAAGCTGGAGCTTAAAGATCTGATGGCTGACAAAGTTGTAATGTTTCAAAGAACGTAAGTAGCTGCAATCAATGATTAATTTTACAATTCGTCTAAAGGCATAAGTTTAAAAAAAGTGCACTGTACTTCTGTAGCAGGTAGCGTACATGGTAACCAAGCAGAATTGGGTGTCATAATTTTATTTTCTGATAATATATTGAAAGTAAAGAAAAGAATAAGAAAGTAAGTAAAGTAAAAGTAAGAAAAAATTAAATCCTCTGTCTACCACCACCTACTGCTGCTGAAGGGTTGTTTGCAGTGCAGGTAGTTCTTCCGGTTTAACAAGGTGACAGTTATTGAGATGTAATGCATGCATGTTCAGATTGACACGATGTCAGCGTTAATGAAAACTGTGTCATGTGGAGGAGAGTAAGAAAGTGAACAATCCCAGATCTGACAAGTAGGGCATTTGTGTGTATTTAATGTTAATGTTGTACTAGGTAAACGCCTTCATTCTTTCCATTCTCCACCCACTCTTTCTCCTCGACAGGTATTACAAGCCGTCTGTGCTGCTCATGTGTTTCTTCGTCCCCATGTTCGTGCCTTGGTACTTTTGGGGGGAGTCTCTGTGGGTGGCGTACTTTATCCCAGCTCTGTTGAGGTACACCTTGGTACTGAACGCCACTTGGCTGGTCAACAGTGCGGCTCACATGTGGGGTAACAGGCCCTATGACCAGAACATCAACCCCAGGGAGAACAAGTTTGTCACTTTCAGCGCTATAGGTATGAAAACATTTTGAAAGTGTGCTCTCTTTGTTACCAAAGTAAATATATAGAGAGAAATAGAATAGTAGCTTAAAGCCACAAAGTACAGCACAGTTGAAGGAGTAATTCAAAAGATAATGCTTCACAGTGTTGATTCTTGTTCATGATTTTTGGGCAATACCTAAATCCTATCTGGGAGTATTAGAACATGGATGAATTGTGTAAAATTTCCATAAACGTTTGTAGGATTGACTGGAGTTGATATGGGCACATGTTGCCTACATTTGGTTGCCCAGTGGCTTCAAGAATTAGTGCAGTTATAGGTCAAAGCATCAAAGAAATTTAGCAACCAATGGTAGTAAAACGGTATGGAATATCAAAAGCCTGAGAGTCACAGAGAGGGACAAGACATGATAAATGTTCAGTTGGGAATAACAGTGTACACACTTTAGAATAATCCTTCCTTGACGGCATTCATAATGTTGCACTCATTTATACAGCACATACAAAAAGTGGCAGAAATAGTTCTACACACCTGAACTACTTCTGCGTGAAGAGGGTGTGAATGTTCGATTGGCGATTTCAGAAACAGAAACTGTTCGGTGAAGTTAAAGGACCAGTGTGTAGAATTTAGTGGCATCTAGTGGTGAAGTTGCAGATTGCAACTAACTGAATACTCCTCACCCTCCCCTTCCAAGCATGTAGGAGAACCTAAAGTGGTGGCAAAACTCGCGAAAAACACAAAAGGCCCTCTCTAGAACTAGTGTTTGTTTTGTCCGTTCTAAGCTACTGTAGAAACATGGTGGGCTCCAAAGGAAGAAGACCCGCTCCTGTATGTAGATATAAAGGGCTCATTCTAAGGGAACAGCAGTTCTTATTTTCAGGTGATTATACACTAATTAAAACATACTTATGAATATCATATTCTGTTTCTGCAAGTCTATTCCTCTAGATGCCACTAAATTCTACACACTGCACCTTTAAGTCGTCAGTATACGTGACCCAACTAACCAGCTGGAGTCCCAAACGCAGCCACAAGGACAAAACCCTATTGAAGTCTCATCCTCAAACACAGCCAATCGTGTTTGATGTGGTCGACTCGAACCCTACTATAGGTCTCGGCAGTGGTTGATGGGGACTTGAGTGCTGCGCTAACCACAAGCCATTATTCAGGTGTTATGAGCCAAAATAAACAAATGGCTGTCTATCCAAACTAAAATATAATCAGGTCTTTCTTGGCCCATGGCTTAACCTTCTGTCAAATTTCACTGAAATCTGTGCAGCAGTTTGGGAGATATCTCACTGACCAACAGGCAAACTGACAAAGACGCAACCTCTTTGATAGATTTATGGAGCATGAGAAACTTTTGCAACTTTTGTTGATGTGACATTTCTGATCTACTCATCATTTTTTAGCTTGGATTGTTGACCACCGTTTCTTGTTCCTCACAGGTGAAGGATTTCACAATTACCACCACACGTTCCCCTATGACTATGCAACCAGCGAGTTTGGCTGCAAGTTGAACCTTACCACTTGTTTCATCGACTTCATGTGCTTCTTGGGCCTGGCCAAGGACTGCAAGAGAGTGTCCCACGAGATGGTCGTGGCCCGAATACAACGCACTGGTGATGGAAGCCACCGGAGTGGCTAAGATTGTCGAATCACGATCAGCTTCAAGGCAAAACGAAATCGAAAAGAAGACGCCTCACAGTCCTTTGACAGCTATACATTTCTCATCCTCTGAGGATAACAGTCCGCTTCATGAGGGCCTTGACCACATTTTGCTTGTTTTTGTGGTTTTTGTAGCTGTAACTAAAGAAATTCTTTAAAGATGGATAAAAAAAAACACACACACACACACATTTTGCTAAGCTCTTGGCCTTGGTTTCTATTGTTCGGTCAGGCTAAGGTCTTGCAAAGATGTTTTAGATTTTGAAGTAGATTCATTTTAAAAGTCAACTTCATTCTCAGCTGTTTTGCCACTTTGGTGTGCATTCTTCATGCAAGGTCAGTCATGTAGCCAATCATTTTTATGTAAGTATTACTCAATTATTAATCAACAAGTGGAGCACTCAAATATAGAGTGACGATGTTTCAACTGATACGGTCCGATACTGATTGGAGACTGTTGCCTTTATTGCTGATTACAGCAAGATTTTACAGTTCTGATATAAATTAACTTTTTGAGCGCTCTTAAGATCTGAAAAAGAAAAAAAAATTGGCTTTAATGAAATATGGCACATAACGGAGTTGTGAGGGAACCCAGACCATCTTCCTATGATCTGACTATACTGGCAACCAGTATGCCAAAACTGTACGGAAACCCAGTTGTGCAGTTGTGTGTTTGTTGTCTTCTGCAGAAAACAAGCGTAGAGCTTAACACATACATTTAGCGTGTGTGGTAATTGGATCGAGCTTTCTCAGGACAATATAAGGGACACATTTATCATTAAATCAAAACTGCCATTCAATATTAACACTAAATGATAAATGTCATTTTAACGTGGAGCAATGCGATGCTTAATTGGCTTTTTTCTTCTTTTTTTTTGGTTGTGTTTTTAATAAATATTTAGTGCCAATTTTGTGACATTTTTATAACCATCTCTACGGTCCACTAGAGCACACTAAGTCGATATTGCTTCATGATAGTGGAAAGTTTTTTAACATTTGTGGCGTCGGCGTGGCTTCGCTTCCTCTTTATGCAACATGTCCCTCTTTTGTCCTGAAACAATCTGCAGCAGAGACCACCGGTTGATCTCGTTGGCTGGCGCAGCAGCAGCAGCAGCAGCAGCCGCCGCCGGTCACGCGACAGTTCTGGTGTTACAAAACAACACGCCACCCATGCACGAGATGATAATACCGAAGGTGCCATAGTGAGGTGTTCCGTCGGGGCAAAACTGCATCTATTTTTGTAACATACTGCAGAGCTGCATCACTTTTTGGATCACCAGAACTGTTGCCGTGGTGATTTGGTGGTGAGACGGGGTCTGGTTTCCCTTTGATGTCCTACAAAGCTGATTGTCATTAAAAAAAAAAAAAAAAAGATTCAGGTGCATCAATGTTAATGTTCATCCTACTGGTGTGTGGAATGCTTATATTATCTTATTTATGTATTTATTTCTTCTTTTTTTTTTTTTCTTATTGACTAAAAAAATATTGCTCTAACCAGAACTAGTTTTCTGCATTCCAAGATTTGGTAAACAGTCTCGTAAAATATATCAAAATTGGAGCACCTGTTTATTTTTTTTCCTAAGAGCCAGGACACTACCTAATGCCTTATGACTTGAATCCATTCCTGATCTTCTTCACGTCCTGTCAGTTTAGACAAAAAAAAAAGAAAAAGAAAAAAAAGCTCAAGAACCAGAAAACAAATCTGAAATCTGACCGAGGTCCAATGTTTACAGGCCGAAGCACCAGGTGGAACGTTGTTTTTATTCTTAAACCACACAAGCATTTAAGTTAGGCAAAAGGGTAGCATGACAACAATCAAGGTGCTGTTAATGCAGAGGATAGAGGTTTGTTCCCAAGAATCTGATACAAACTTCACGCCTGGCACGAGTGTTCAATCGTGAGATTTAACTTGAAAAAATATGACCCCCTCGATGGATGTGCCAATTAGTTTTAGCCCATCACCGCATCTCCATCTGAAAAAAACAAAACAAAACAAAAAACTCCAAACAAAAGTGCTGTCATGAGGAATGTTTGCAGCACTTAACTGAACCCGATGATATCACAAGCCATGCAAACAACTCCCGCTGTTCAGAGCGCCAAAATCAACATTTTCCTAACGACAAAGGAGGATTAAAAGGTTGTCAGTCTGAATGAATATGTCAAATTTAAACTGTACTCTATTCTGAAATAATATTCACAATATTTTCAATACACTCGTAATTCCATAAACAGTTGTTGTTGTTATTTAATGCACTCTCCTTTCACTTCCTCTGATTTAAACCTGCATTTGCACATCTTTGGATTATCTGAAGTGGCTGTTGAGCTTCACACCTCACCATTTCTGCCAGATTGTTATGTTTTTCATAAACGGCTTTTCAATGTGTTTGGCATCACCGGTGTCTGGCACAAATTTAAACACATTTCTGCCATCTGGATCTCACTTGTAATTTCATTTTTTACGTGAGCTGTCATTGTTTAGATCTGAGGTTCTGACAGAAGTGAAACAGATTATCTAGCTGCTGCTGCTGGAAACCACCTGCAAACAGGAAGCGTTTAATCTCGATTCTGTGAAGATTGAGGTCAGAAGTCATCAGGCCTTCTAAGTGTTTTAAATGCAGAGCAGGGCTTCATCTTGTCACATGACTGGAGATGAAACCTGTTCTTTTCTGGTTGAATTTGACTACTGGTACAGTGTCGGTACCACAGTGTATTTTAACTTACACACACACACACAATACAGTGAAGACACCACTGTTCAAACATGTGTTTAGAAAAAGGAAATGAAATTTGAGCAGATGGTTTCAGTCAGAAGTCCAAACTACCTGAGGGCATTTACTGCAACTTTATATTATACTTCTACTTTAATATATTTCAGAGGGAAATACTGTACTTTATTATTCTGCTGCATTTATTTTATATCTATAGTCACTAGATTCTGTTTAGATTTTACATACAACACATGATCAGCTTATAAAACGAGGAATCGTCAAAGATTAAAGTTGTACAACTCAGTTCTGCTTTCACCAGCTACATTAAAATCCTATTTTCACCTCATGCATCATTTATAATATTGAGATGTAATATATATAAGAATATAACACTGTAAAAGGAGCCATTCTGCATAGTGCATGCTTTTATAACTAGGACTGCAACTGACATTTTTTTTCTCCATCTTTTTTTTGCCGATTGATGTAATTATTTTCTCAATTAATCATTTTGTCTATAAGATGTCAGATAATAACAAAGCTGTCGTATTGAAAAATGTCTTGTTTTGTCCAACGAGCAGTCCAAAAAAAGAAGAAAAAAAAAAAACTCCCAAAGATATTATGTAACACTATAAGATATATTCACATTTGAGAAGCTGGAACCAGTAAATGTTTCAGTACAGAACCTTTACTTGTAATGGAGTATTTTTACATTGTGGTATTGCAACGTTTACTCAAGTAAATGACCTGAATAAACCCACCGCCGGTGTTGTTTGAAGAAGCAAAGGATGGCAATCTGCAGTTTTCTGGTAGGAATCTATCTGGGATTTGTCTCAGGGGGGATTTTCTGTTCCCCTGCTTGGGTTTTTGCCTTCTGTGGTAAAGAAAATGAACACATCCAGTTTTCTGCTGACATAAGTGCTCAAGTCAAATATATCCCAACTATTTAATACTGCAGTTATTAGCTCTTGCCTGCAGATGAATAAAGCACTCTCAAGATGTGTTTAATGGTTTACACAGGGCAGGGAGGAATGTAGGACCAGTGTGTTCACTGGAGACCAGTCATAGGCTATTACATAAGACTCTTTCTGGTTGAGGAAGATTGATTCCAGTTCCTTTTTTGTACAATGTTCCCTAATGCTGAAACAAATGAGTCCACTAATCAAGTCGTTGATTGTTAAAGTAAAAAAATAAGAAACGTCACCCGGTTTCAGCTTCTCAAATGTTTGTATTTTCTCTCCTTTTTATCATTAATTGAACATATTGTTTTGAGGTGTTTTGGGCTGACAAAAGATGGAATTTGAAGGCATCACGTTGGACTGTGAGATTTTGTAATGTGCATTTTTAAATAGTTATTTGATGAATCAAGACATTTTAACTGATAATGGAAATAACAGCTGCAGCTTTAAGTCCTCACACCCTCTTTGTCACTTTATTTCCAAGTTAGTTGAATATTTTTTGGGGGGGTGGGAAGAATCATCATTAGATAAACTACATGGAGCTGTTGTACATGTCAGAGTTAGAATCAGCACATCCAGCCAACTCCTGCAGCCAGTCTCCCACAGGCGGAGAACGGAGCATGACTCAGGCTGTGTGGTGTGATGTGTGGTAAAGTTGCATTATATTACCATCAGCCCAGACTGACATGACCGAGGTTACTACAGTTCAAAATGCCCCCAAACATTCACGCCACACAGTTCACAGCGTCTGACTCCAGCCGGCCAATCAGCAGCCAGGACCTGACTTATGATCCTCCTGGACCAATGGAGGAAGGGCGGGCGAGCCACCTGTGCCAGCTTGCAAACTGACAATGCACAGCAGCAATACTGCCTCGGGATTTGACAGTGAATTAAATGAATGAGTTATGAAACGCTCCACGAAGTCTACAGGAAACTCTGCTGACTTTGGTGCGTTCAAGTGCTTTTGGTGAAAATAGGAGAAATGAAAGCGTAGGAAAAGCACTTTACCTGTGGGTGTTCTGTAGAGAAAACAATATAATTGCTGTTACAGCCTTTGTGTAAGAATTGAACAGTGCCACTGAAAAGATAAGGCAATGCCTGCATGTTAAACAGATGCCATCTACTGATCAAAATGGAAACTACCTAGAAATAGGATATCCCAAAAAGAATGTCACAAAAAGTCACAACATGTGATAATACAATGGCTTGCATTCAAAATGTTACTGAAATAAAGAAATTTTTATCAGCAAAATCTACTTTACACATATATACACATTGTATTATTGGATATTTTTGATGCACTCATATGTAAGCAGCTTTTTTTAATGTTGGTGTTTGTATTTCTTAAAGTCTTCGTCCACAAAATGTTGTTACTTGGATGTTTGAGCTTCACTGTGCAGTTTGACGCCTTATTTTTTTCACATTCATCTGCTGAGGGGAAACTCACTCAGTATTCACCTTATGTGACACAACTAGTTTGGAAGCCAGCTGTGGTGTGATGTGCGCACTTAAACTGAGAATGGACTTTTAGTAAAGAAGAAGACATGCAGTAGGCTAAACTTTAGAAACAAAATAATATTTGCATAGTCATAGATTGTGATAGTTTTAGTGAGGGAGGAGGATGTTATTTTAAGCTTGTTTTTTAACTAAATAATTGAACTTTTTTGTGGAAAAATCATGTCTGGAAGGCCATTTTATCCACTACTTAAACTGTTGATTCAACTTTTAAAAATATATCGTACTTTATTTGTTGATCATGTTTCTTTTGTGTTAAATCTGAATCTGCAAGTGACTACAACTGTTGTATAAATGTAGTAGAGTTTAAAGCACATTTCCCTCTGTGATGTAGTTGAGTAGAAGTATAAATTTGCATATATATGGAAATAAACAACAAAAACTGATTGTAACCTTCATGAAGGCAGGATTTGCATTCATTTGGACGCAGTGTACCTGTCTGTATATTAAATTAGTTTCCCCATGTGAGACATTTACATTTTTTGTGAGATTTAATTGATACATTTGAAGAATTAATCGAGACTGGAAACTTTAGAAGTGAAATTTTATTTGAAAAAAAGATACCGAAATGAGTAAAGTAAGCAACATGGATTGTATAAATATCTGTGCAACCAAAATGAGCACACTGAGGCACTTTACTGCCTTCTGCTGCCATGATACACCAAACTAGCCAGCTTTATGTCCAGCCACAAACCTCAGAATATCAGATTTATTCAGTCATCAGTTCATTTAAGTTGGTATAATTGTATGATCTAATCTAAGACAAGTATGACTTTGAAAAAAAAAAAAAAGAAAAAAAATGCAATTCCGAGTTAAAAAAGGAGAGGATGCGGCCTGTAAAAGCATCTTTAACAGAGGGGAGAGGGGTTAACACGGAGGATGCAGATTTCAAATCATTTGCAGTTCAACATAAATTAATATAATTTTTGTTTATGAGCTGCCATGTGAGCTCAGCAATCAGTTTTAAGAGTTCACATAAGAAACATGCACACAGAAGCAAGTTTGAAGATAAAGACTCAGTCATTCACAGTCTCAGTGCTAATCGGGGTTTTAACATAAAATGGGGAAGAAAATAAAACAGCAACTTGACAATCACTGTATGACATTCTTCTTCTTCTGCAGTGCTTTGGCCCAAAAACCCTTCCTGGCACAATTCACTGGACACAATCAGTTACAGCAGGTGAAGAATACAATCGGTACTTACAGTATGTTACAAATGTTCTTGATGTTTGTCATGAAATATCAGAGTATCAGTCAGTTTCTCCCTCATATAAAGTACTCTGACAGACAGATGTAAAGTGCACCCCAAGTTTTATTCTTACAACTTTTCACCCCTACTTAGTACGTAGGAGCTGATAGTCCCAGATGTTTTTTTTGTTTCTGCCGTTGGAGCGCTGTTTGTATTAAACCAAAAAAAATCTATGGGGGTCTGCAGTTGTGAGGGGAGAAATATGCAGTAATGACGAGGACTACAAAACTGTACCTACTTGTACGACCGCACGACCTTGATTCAAACTTTGCACCATTTGCTCTTTTTATATTACATCAACTGTTGAATTTACACAGAATCACAACTTTCAGAATACATTCATCTTATCGTAAAATTACCACAGCAACATTGACAAATCTCTACAAAACATCCACCTCGCTGCCCCAAAAATCAGCCAAATCCTTAGGAAGGAATACGTAAGGAGTGATGAAGACTACAATCTGCAATATCATCTGTAATTCTCATTATCAAAGCACGTCATTATGTCAAAAAAAAGGAAATAAATACATATATAACAATATGATAACACTGAAGTCTGGCAGATGGTGTCTCTGGGTAGGGGGAGGGGGGTTTAGACGCCTAGCTTGTTGGCGATGGTCATGACCACTTTGAGGATGGGCATGAAGGCGGAGATCTCGCTGAAGTTGCTGCTACTGACCACCTGGGTGTGGACCTCCAGACCCCGTTGGTAGTTCTGGCTCGCCACACAGCGGCCGATCTCATGGAGCCCGTTCAGGATGTTGTGGGAGAGCTAAAAAATGAAAAATAAAATTGGCAGAAAAACAATTAGATGTTACAAGTGTCATTGATCTGCCTGCTTTGAAGTAGAACTACTACAACTAACGGTTAGTTTCATCATCTGTAAGTCTTTCCATTATTTTTAAGGACTCGGTTGATGTATATCACAAATTCTCAGAGCGCTTTAAGTCAAATAGCTTGCTTTGTCCAACCAACTGTCCAAATCCTCAATGTATTCAAGTCAATTCAATTCAAATTTGTGATTTGTTGACTTCAGGTTGCTCAACATACAAAAACTACTTAACTATGACTGAAAATCTGTGATAAAGTTTTACAAGGCAACTTCTCTGAATACAAATCTCATTCACTGCTGTTTTGCCATTTTTTCCTCAATTACCTCGACTGTAGTTTCAATTTTATCTGTCCAAGTTTTGAGATATCTGTTGCAAAGACATCAGCCTCCACCCCAATACATGGAGGCAAATGTTATTTTATGCTGAAAAAAGTACAGCTGAATCTTGTCTTTACAAAAACAATGTCCCGGTTCCTCTGGATGATCCAAAGACGTCACTGTCAACTACTTCTATATATAGAATGAGAAGGAACTATGGTTTGTTGTGATTTGTGTGAACTGAGCATTTTCAGTTTTGTCCCTGAGGACAGAAAATCTCTCTCCCATGACGTACCTAACTGCAGAAACAAACAGGACAAATCAGCGTGGCTTCAATTAGAAGGAATGTGAAACTCTTTTGATTTGTGATTGAAGCTAATGACTGTCTTTTGATCTGAAGGCACAGTCCCAAGTCCACTTTTAACTTTAGTACATGACTGAGAACATTCAGTTTTTAAAAAAAAAAAAAAAAAATGTTTTTCTTTATCTGATTATTAAGAACTGAACCTTGTTTGCATAATAATTCCTTACCGACTGCTCTCTCAGCTTGTCATACAGGAATCCCAAACGTTTGGCTGCGTCATCAAGTTTCCTTTTTGTTTGCTGAAAAAGGAAATGTTTTTGGTCACTTAATATTTAATAAAACAAAACTTTTTCCCTTCCATCAAAACGAGCACAATCTGGATCATGCCACAAACTGACTGTGAGACTTACTGGGTCTCCTGCTGCTAGTTGGCAGCGTTGCACCAGGCTGTCAAAGGTGGATTTGAGGACCATGTGCTCAGTGGGGATTTCTTTCTGCTCCACCCTCTCTGCTGGCAGCTGCTGAAGGAGCTGAGGAAAACAAGTACACAGACACACGGTTGCTGTTGACATGTTTGCCTTGTGTGTTGCTGCTGAGAATAGAGATAACAACCCCTTGTCAAACACTAACCTGAACGCTGGGCTCCTGAGGGGCTCCGGGGGGGACTTGGGCGTGTTCGTGCGGCTGAGGGGCCTCCCCAGTGAATCCCATCACAGGGACAGTGATGGGAGTTGGTGGAGTGTAGTTATCAGGGACCTGTGTACACACAACGGTAACACACGTACAGTTAATGAGAGGAAGGTTAGAAAACACAGAGATGAAGATGTGATCAGCAGTTTAGATCTGATTAAGTTATTTTCTTTTGGACCGCAGGAACTAGATGTTTGGCTTCAGTTAGCTGGTTGCTAACTTCGTTTCAAGAATGATTGAATATGAAATTATTGGACTATGCTCTTGAAGGGCTTTGACTTATTTAAGTTTCCCAGTGCTTCAAAACACCAGGGACTATCTATCCTCTCGGGAGGATATTCAACCATGTCATTTACTGTTAAAAGCTCCTACAAACAGTTGCTGAATGTGTTCATTCTAATATAACATCCTTTAAAAAGGGGAACTGGTTGAATTGGCGAATTATTAAGAAGTCAGGAATTAGTTCTTGCTGGCGAGACTGTTTTTGACGCAGGGTTACCTTCTTCTTCCTAGATCCAGCTCGTACTGCCGGTGGGTCATTCCAGCCTTCTTGAGATCCTAAATCAGAAGACAAAGAGTGACAATTAAAATGACTGGTGGCATTTTCTACGACTCTTAGTCACACTCACTCAGTGAAAGTTTGTCTATGTGAGACAATCTCTTTGAGCCAAGGTTAGTCAACATGGCAAAAATGCTTTAAAGTTTAAGAACTTGCCAGATATGCAACAGATTCTGGCAGTTAATGCAGAAACAAAACCGCAAATATGGCAAAAAAGTGTAACAGGCAACATTCTTATATCACTCGACAGCAACAACAGCCCAATGCTGAACATTTATGAGCACCTCATACATACCTTTTTGATCACAAACATGTATTTATCATTTGCAAATGTTGTAAAATGTCTAAATACACTCTCATGACTGTGGATGTTATCTGCAAGGGCCTGACAATGTATGATCCAAAATAAAAAACATACAGTATATTGATTCAAGCAGCATAAGCAAACACCACTGAACACACAATAGGTGACCAGAAAAATATAGAAACGCTGTACACAGGGTTACAATCCAATACAACTGATTGAAAAACTACAACTAAAGAAGTACTTTCAACAAAAAGTCAGGTAGAATTTACTGCACGGATGTTGTATTGCATTGTATTAAGTTGTACTGGTATTTCTATTTTTATGGTAACTCAATGTAGGTTTCAGTGAACTCTTATTCCATTGCAACTCTAACCCTGTCACCTTCATATTCACACTGGGAACTCAGCCAGGGAAAGTATCCTGCAAGTCAAATGAGGGGGACAGATGAATACGATTCATGGTTCATAAATATAATTAGACACAGATTCTTGCTAACATCTCTCATGCTGTGTAGACGAGAAATTATTTCATGTAATTGTGCTCTTTTGACTATCAAGCGACCAACATGGCATCTACCTGTAGGAGGAGGAGCGACAGCAGTGGCACCGAAGGGCTTCACGGCAGGAGCTCCAGGGCCTCCCTGTGGATACCCTGATCCAAGAGGAACATAAGGACCAGGTGCCATGGGGGGTGCAGGCCCCTGGTTGTGGAGGGCCCCTGGGTACATGGGAACTGGGGCTCCAGGCTGGGAGCTGGGTGGCATGGGGCCTGATGGCAAAGAGGTAGACGGCATGAAGCTTGTCGGTGGAACCCCGGGGCTGGGCATGGGGGGCATGCCTCCGGGGACTGTCGACGAAGGCTGTAGCACAGGTCCAGATAAGCTAGCCGCTGGCATAGTGGGACCTGGAGGAGGGAAGGCTGAGGGTCCGCTGACGGGCATAGGCTGAGGCTGGAATGATTGATGAGGAAGGAAACCTGGGAAAAGGACACAAATATCACTACATCAAATCAAAGCAGCCTGACATAATCATAAATAAAGGTAGAATACAAATAGCCAGCATCAAACCTGGGGCAGGAGCAGGATGTTGGGGGTAGGAAGGCCTCATGGCAGTGCGAGTCCCACTGGGCGGCAGTACATGAGAAGAAGGTGGCAGGCCGGGCCCAGTGTTGGCTGGAACAGCTTGAGGATTGAAGATTGATGGCAGAGGAGGCTGCTGGGAAGGAGCAGAAGGCTGGTTCTGACTCTGAGGTTGGGAGGAAGAAAAACAATCACAAAATGTTTTAAAAGAAAGGTTCTAACATCAATAATTAGAAGACTATCTAACAAAATATATTGGATAATAAATTTATACCCTAATTTGTGCTTTTGGTGCATTGGGCTGAACAGCAGAAGTGGGTTTAACTCTGTTGAAAGAGTTTGGAGGCTGCTGTCCAACGGCAGCCTCTCCCTGAGCATGGAACAGCCTGTCCCTCAACATCGTGATCCCAGGCTGGAGAGACAAAATGGAGCACAAACAAATGTGTTTATTTCCAGAGAGAAAAAAAATTTAAAAATATGAATCTGGTGTTAGAAATTAGGTTGTTTTTTTGTTTCTTACTTGGTCTGAGTTCTCAGGCAGGTAGGTCATTGCAGTGGTCAGGCTGCCCTCTGCAGCCAAGATGCCGGCATAGCAAGTTAGCTTCTCGGCCAGGATGGGGCTCTGGACTGCCACCTCGCTGTTGCGGAGGCGTTCGATTGACTTACGCAGCATCATGACTTTCTCAACCAGATCCTGAAAAATAAAAAGGGAAAAGACAGAACAACATGTCAAAGTAAAAAAGTGACAAATGAATTTCTCCAAAGTTACTACTCTACTCTGCTATTCAGAAAAATGGTGTAATTAAGCACTATAAAGAGTACATTTCTTTTTTATGAGCACCTAAGCACCACATATTTTGCTAACATGCACGTGCTTGGTGCAACAGGTATAAATGTAGTTAAAAAACAACGCCCAGATAAGACCTAAAAAAAAAAAAAAAAAAAGATTATACCTCTAGACCAAGAGGGGAGGAGCAGTCTCTGTGCAAAGCCCAGCACTCCACAAGCTTCTCGATGTTCCCAGAACAGATGTAACACAGACAGGCCTGAAGGCAGCGCTTCTCTGTCCCCTCATGCTCCAAGCGGCCTCCCAGGGTATCTACCGAAAAGATTTACAGATTTTAAAATGTTGAAAACAGCAGGAAGTTTAACGTGAGAAATGAGCTCAGACAGAAATGTTATTCAGCAAGTAAAACAGGTACTGATAAAAATGGTGCAATTCTCCCGGAAGCGAGGCAAGTCTCAGCATGATCGATGTGCTGCTTCGCTTGTGAGCAACCTACCACACAGACGGGCAAAGTCTTCAGGGTGAGCGTAAGTCAGCAGAGCAGCGAGAGCCTCTTTCCAATTATCCAGCTCACAGCTTTGCACAA
The DNA here is from genome assembly GCA_029490765.1 of Euthynnus affinis. Lineage (NCBI taxonomy): Eukaryota > Metazoa > Chordata > Actinopteri > Scombriformes > Scombridae > Euthynnus > Euthynnus affinis. Next base: position 12,560,162 of record CM055857.1, on the reverse strand, counting down.
TGTCCCTCCAGTTCTGGGTCACCACTGATGATATAAGCTAGAGTTGAGGATAAAATAATGAAATAAAGTTAATAAACAGCTTAAACACCCCCCCCCCTCCCATGACTGTACCAACAAGACAACAATCAAAGAAATGTAATAACATCAATTTACTCACCATTGAAATGCTGTTCTTTTGTTTGCTCAAGTATTTTTGCTGAGTCTTCTTTAGCAGCTCCTCTCCTCCACTGATGGATAGCAGGATTGCTTCAGCGTAGCGACCGTCGTTCAGACACAGATCCACAGCTCCCTCAAAGTTACCGACTAGAAGCGCCTGGCTAATCAAGCCATCGGTATCTTCGATAGAACAAAAGTGATTAGCCATGATCCCAGAAACACACAATACAGTTACATTTGCAATAATGTCAAACAATGATAAGGTGTAAAACATGTAAAACACAGCTAATGTGTTGTAATCACGTAATTAAGCCAGTTTACCACATGATACAGGGATCTGGAAGTTGGAGACTTCTTTTGGGGTCTGACTGAAGAAGTCAGCTGGAGAAACAGAACCTGATGTTCTGGCATCAGTAACTGAAGCTGCTTCATCAGACCTCTGGAAATACAAAAAAAGTTTTAAAAAAATTTAGTATTTAGCATTCAACATGAGCAGCAAAAAACACTTTGTCTGAAGAATAGCTGACCTCAGTGGAAAGTTGCAGCATCTTTTTTGCCAAGTCTTCAGCATCTACTGCATGTCCATTGGGTTGAAAATTCTTCCCCAGGCATTTCGAAATCTGAAAAAAAAAAAAAAAAAAAAAACACACACAGTTTCACAAATAAGACACAGAATATGATTCAGAGATATGATACATGTTTACAAATGTTGCTAACAGCTACAGTTACAATAGCTTATCAGAGAAAGAATACCTTTTTGTCCAATTCATCTTTACTGAAACCCAACAGTTTGAGGAACTTAATGCGAGCTTCATCCTCAAAATTAACCTGTAAACAGAAACAGTGCATTAGCTTAAAAATACACACTGGGTGACAGATTTAATGTTGTTTCTCCATATCAAAGAAGACGTGAGGGCCCACCAGAAGAAACTTCCATATATCCTGCTCAGCGTCTGAGGTGGCGTTCTGAATCTTGGCCTGGCAGTAATTGTTGAAAGAACCTGACTGCAGCGCCACCTGCAGCTCCCTGGAGCGCTGGAGGAACTCTGTCTCCGTGGTGACCTGGCTCACGAACACTTGTCTGGGGACGGGTTGGGGACTCTGCACTGGAGGCATCTTGGGATTCTCAAAGGTTATCAGTTTCCCACCAAACTGAAACACAAGAAAACAACAGGTCAGCCATAAATGAATGAAATTGAGGAATTTTAGCAAAGCCCTTTCCATTAAAATAGTTGCGGAACATTTTTAGCCTTGCACTTACAGCAAAGGAAGCCCCCACTGGCCTGCGCACCCACTTAGGTGGCTTCTTCAGAGGGGGAACGATGGTATCCTGCACTGTAGGCTGAGGAACTTGCAGGGGAGGGAGCACCTGCCCTGTACCAAAGGGATCCATTGAATCAAATGAGGAGGATATCTGTTAAATAAAACGTTAAATGTTAAAGCAAGAGCAACTCTCTGGACAAAATTCCACACAGTAATTAAACTCTTATCTAAATTACATATAACATGTCCAAAAAAGTAGTTCACTGTCAATCCCTTCACACAAGCACCACCTTGTGGACAAACAGCTCCTCACACAGCTTTTGGGATTGAATACATCACATAAGACAAAAACAACCCCTACCTTATCAGCGGTGCTTTGCTGCTGAGCCTTCAAGCTCCCTCCCATCACGGAGTAAACAGTAATTTTCCCATCAAACGAGGCGGCTGAAAGCAGGGCTGGATTCCTGGGACACCACTGGACATCGAAACACCACTGGTTCGTCGTTGGAAGCTCGTAGATGACCTAAAATTAAAAAGTTCCACATGTAAGGATCAACTATGTTATCGTCAAATCACAATAATGAAGCGAAGGTAATTCAGGGATGACAGAGAAGCAGCAATTAATCTCATATACCTCTCCAGTGTTTGGGTTCCAGCAGAGGATCCGGTTGTCTTTAGCGCTACTCAGTAGGAGCTCAGAGTCAGCCTGGCTCCAGGATATGGACAGAATTCCCCTGTAAGAAAATAATATTAGAAGACACACGCTGTATATTCTGAGTGAGAATAGTGTGACACACAAACTGCTTAAGTCTTACCTTGTGTGATTCTCAAGGACTTTAAGGGGTGATGTGGCAAAACGGAGGTCCCACATCTGGAGGACTGGCATTCGGTCATCTTCAGAGGCCAACACCAACTGAGTGGCCACATCAGGGTGCCAAAGCATCCCTGAACAGTGCATCTGAACACACAGAACAGATGAGACTTACAATGATTAAAGTGTTTTTCTAGACATCAACTTATTCATTTCTCTCATTCCTCTATCGGCCCTCACCATTTTCTAATGAGGTAGTGAGACTTTTATAGAGGTAGTGAGTGGTTTAAGTAAGTAGCCACAATGAAAAACAGGCCATGTTAAGTTATTTCAGTTGCTAAAGTTTAGTTTTGCTTAACCCTTTCTCTTTCATTATTTTCTTTTGCTTATTTTTGTAAAGACCGATTGCACCTGAAAACGTGTGATTTACATACATCCATAAATTCCAAGGGATCGTCCCCTAACAGGAGATCAACATTACTGATTGATCCAGGAAGGGCAAATTCGCAATTAACTGACAGAAGGTAACTTCGGACTTGCTGTGTCACCGACCCTGTTGCTGTGGTCACTGATCTTGATGATTGGCTCGTTCTTTCTTAGATCCCACACAACTGCTTTCCCGCTGGGGTTGGCGGAGGCCAGGATGTGCTGAACCTGCCGGTTCCAGGAAACGACACTGATGTCTTCAGCAGGCTGAAAGGAGAGGCACAGACTGTTACTGACAAAAAAAAAAAAAGATCAAGCAGTGAGTCTGAAACTCAAAGATCCCTAATATTCAAATGATGATACATCAAGCTTATGCCATCCTAACAGTGATGGCATGAATTAAAAACTGCCACCCAGATCTAGCTACTAAGAATGAAGTTAGATCAAGTGCCAAACTCAGCAGTTGTTACACAGATTTATCAAAAAGACCACTTTGAATGGTCGTAATTAAATATTGGATTGACTTGATGAAATTATTCAATTGAATTCAAATGGAATTATTAAATTCCTTTCAAACATTACAATTTCATAAAAGAAAATGTCTCAGTAACAAGTCATCATCATTTCCATTATTTAAAAAGGCAATTACAGCCACATCAAATGGAAACCATAAACAAAACCTTGTGACTTTCATTCTTAACTCAGACATGAAACTACAAAGGTTTAGAAACAAGGGGAAAGCTGCCCGTTCAAGATTGTGGTTTCTGTTTTGTGTTTTTGACTCAAATAGTAAATGGGCCAACATCACAATAGGAAGTGAACACAGCCCTGAAAAAAAAACATACGTAAATTTCATTAAACTTGTGATCATTGCATCATGTACCCACCTGTGCCTTTGCTCCTGGTGTCATTGGACTGCTGAAGTTGTTAAGATCCCAGATATATATCTCTGAATCATTCGCTCCTGATGCGAGGAGATTACTCTGAGAGAAATTGAGGAAGATTAATTATGTGAAGTACAGCACAAATAATTCAAATGGATGCGTTTCTGTATTAACTGTCTCTAATCACATAGAAAGCTTTGACTGCAGATATTTACCTGAAAAGGGTTGAAATCAAGCGCTCGGACGGGTCCTGTATGTTTGTCAGACTGTCCCACTACTGCCTCAGCTCCAGAGTTCATTATAGCCTCTGGGTTATATACAGTTAATGTGCCATTTTCACTGCCACCAACCAGCCTTCCTCCTGTGCCATCTGCTCCCATTCCAAAATTCACCCAGACGATACTGTGCAACCTGTGGAATATGAAAAGTATTGTGAGTTTTAAGTATATGGCACATATAACATAGTGATGATCCAGCCTGGGGTTCACTGCATCCTATCTAGTTGTGGATTGAATACTGATACAAAAGTTGTATGCTTCATCTCTCTCTGTCTTTGCCTTTTATGCCAACATCAAACATTATTTATTAAAAACGGTGGAAATCAAAGTGGTGCAGGTCAAACACAGGTAATGTAAAAGAATTTAAAACTAATTTGGAGTGAAAAAGGCCCTTTACATTTTGAAATCAACCATAATTGAATTCAAACTGTGTGTAAAATGTCTAAATTAAACAATATGCTTTTCCTTACATAAAGATTGTAACATGTAGATATAACCCTGCAATAACGCCTACGATTATTAATGTTGTAATATTTGTTTTTTTAAACTGTTTTGTGAGGCACTGTTGATTCTTTATGCTCAATTTGGAAGCTGTAGTTGTGAAAAGCTGTTAAATTTGCATTGATTTATTCTGACAGTTCTTTCTAATGTTCTGCCCACCCCATAAAAATCAACGAGGGCAGACTAAATATTGGAAACAACAATATCACACAAACACAAATCAACAGCTGTAAGTAACCATAAAACTGAGTTAGTTTAATTGAAAAAGCTAAGCATAATATCAACGCACGATATAAAATAATATGACTTACAACAAAATATATTTAATGCAATTGCATTACTTCTCATAGTTTACCTGTTTGAGGTGGGTAGTGACCCTTTAAGCTGCATGTCCAGAGAGGGATCAGAAAAATCCACCTCAAATATCTCCAGGGCCGCTGTGGTGTTGAAAGAGGCATCCAGCTGTTGTGCTGATGTGCCTATTCAATGATAAGAAGAAGTACTGTACTTAAGTACAATTTTATGGTATTTTGACTTTACTTGGGTACCTTCACTTTATGCTACTTTATATTTCCACTCCACTACATTTCAGCAAGAAATATTGTATTTTTACTCCACTACATTTATTTGACTGCTTTAGTTACTTTTCAGATGAAGATTTTACATAAAATAACATAATGACACAATTATAAATGACACTGCATTATTAAAGATTAAACCAGTGGTTCAGAAACTGTTTGGCTTGTGGCCCCTTAGAAATTATAAGTGTGTATTTCTGTCTCCTTGATATGTTTCAGATCTATGAGTTGTTTGCTGTTCCACCAAAGGGACATTTCCCCTCACATGGCTTCAAATAAATAACAGTTTTAGGCTCAGAGGTAACACTCTGCCAATATTTCACAAAAATGCAAAGATTAAAGAAAAGTTCTGAAAAATAAATTTATGTAGCACAACTATGTTTTTTCTTCTTTCCTACTCTATCTATCATCTCAAGAATACTCAGATTTATCTTGTGACCTTAACAAAGCATTTCAAAATATCTCCACCCCGAGCAGCTACAACACAATGCTGCTTATACTTTGCAAAATGTATTTGATACATAAGATACAATATAAGATTCATAGTATACACAGCCTGATTTTCTCTTACTTCTTTCAGTAAATTTAGCAGGTAATACTTCTCTACTGTTACTTAAGTATAAGATTTTAAATGCAGAACTTTTACATGATATGGAGTATTTCCACTTTGTCATATTGATACTTTTACTTAAAGTCCCCCTCCATTCAAAAATATGAGTGTTTACAAATCATATCTTAGTGTATGCATATTTGAGTTGCATTGGTTGGTCAGTGGTTTAACTTGCTTTGATTCCAGTGATGGAAGAACACACAGATCCTTTACTTAGAGACCCCTCCAGATGTGTGTTAACATATAAAATAGTCATTTGGTTTAAAGGAGATAGTGAAGAGTGGTTTATTATATCTACCTAAGGCCAGGTAGATAGGATGGTGTCCGGCAGGACTCCACGCCTGGTGGGCAGTCCTCTGGATCTCCTTCAGCCTCATCTTCCTCTACAGGTGTGTACAAGTTTCAAATCCTGGACAAACGAATTTCAGTAATAACACAATGGTTTACTTCTTACAAGCACTGTTGTTAGTGACACACAAATCTTCTCTTACATCTCAAACATTCCTAGTGTCTACCTTGAAACCGGGTGCCACCCATACTGACAGACTGTCTCAGACTATTTCCTGAAATTGCTGGCTAACGTTAACTTGCCAAACCGTTCAGCCCTAAAGCTTCCAGCCGTGTTACAATATATTTACTATACCAGCATTAACTGTATGATGACGACATCTTAGTGTATTAAACCTAAGCACCGGTGACATTATCTACATTGAACCGTAGCCACTTGTAAAAATAATTAATCATTAGCTTGGGTTAACTTAAGTGTAGCTAACAGCTTAGCATTTCGCAAACATCATCGCTAGCTTTAACGTTGTAACTTACGCCGTAAATCTGGTTGCAGCCATTTTTTAGTGTTTAGTTAATATTACCCCCCATAGTTTGAAGGGAACCGATACTTTCATATGAGCTATCGGTATCAGTTAGTTTTATCTTGCCATCAGTGCCTGGCCGTTTAATCCCAGTACTTAATCACATCCTATGTTTCTGCCAGCTAACAAGCAAGCGAACAGCCACCACCCCTATACAGTATTTCAAAAGAAAAGAGAGGCACTGTGTATCAGATACGTTTAAACCCAGCAAAAAAGATGAATATGGTATAGAGAGCAACTCACGTCAACTGTCTATATCACAACCCGACCGCCCGCATTCACAACCCGGACTGCTTGTGTGTTAGCTGCTTATCATCAGCCAAGCTAATAGCTTAGCATTCGGTGGATTCCAAGACCAAAGTGCTTTGGCTTTGCCGTGTTGTCACTATGCTACGGTAGCCGAAAAGTACATTTCTCGTTTGAGTGTGGCCTGAGTTAACCCCGATGACACAGTAAACCAAATTCATTTTTTTCAAGTCTGTGTCGAAACAACAGTCAGGTGCCCAAACAAACATTAAAAAAAAAAAAAAAAAAAAAAAAAAAAAAAATATATATATATATATATATATATATATATATATATATATATATATATATATATATATATATATATATATATATATATATATATATATATATATATATATATACATATACATATATATATATATATTGTAATCATTCCTCCTAGAGGATACCTTCATAATGAACTTACAAGTGATGGTGGGCAAAATCTACAAGCCTCCTCTATTTAAAAGTTTATCTGAAGCTAATATGACGCCCCAGCCACCCAAATAAGTCAAATTAAGTAGATATCTGTCAACGTTACAGCTTTTTTAGTGCCAAATGGTTACTACATCCAGATCATGATTATTTATGAGGACTGAACTGCTCTACCATCCACTTGATGTGACTAACTCAGATTGATGACGCCTCATATAAGTTTCGGATTAACTTTTAAATGCATTTTTCCTCAAAATAGCTGTGTAGACTCCCTGTGGATTTTTCGCTCACTTACATGCACACTGATATTCCACTATTGTCATGTAAATAGCATATTCCAAATTAGGTCTTCTTCTGAATGTAATATTTTCTCATTAGGACATGTGGGATATGAAAGTATTATTGAAGTATTAGGAGTTTTCTTTGGACATGTGTACAGCACATTCAGAATCCTGTATGCGCCTCAATTGGGGTTTTTACCGCAGTTTGCGACACACGGTCCTCTTGCCTGTTTACCCCTACCCCTGCGCAGGCTAAAATGACAGATACTGGAGCAGGAAGGCAAACAGAGATGAATGAGAGGAGAGTGAAGAGCTGTTCAGGACGACCTGGAAAAACATAGTGTGTTTGCTTTCTCCACGACGGGGACGAAGGGGATTGGTTATTATCCTGACTGACGACAACTTGGTGTGATGGATCAAAAACACTCAGCAGTGTAGTAAACATCATGGGACAACCAAGGTACTGGATGTGCCTGCAACCATAAACTCATATCAGTCATATCAATATCACTTATAAATATCAGGCAGCAGCTCACTGATGTTTTTCACCTCACTGGTTTACTTCACCACTTCACCAAGTAAACCACTGGAGCAGACAGAAACCCTGGAAACCTTCTACATGTAAACAGGAATATTAGTGGTATATTCATTTTCATTAGTCATATAAACAACTTAGAAGGAATGCTGCCTTTTTTGGAATAAGGGGTAAAAACCAGAACATGTGCATGTAAACATAGTCAGTGAAAGCACATTTGAAGGGGATCTTTTAATAGCTTGTATGAACAGGAGGAATGATTACTGCGAGGAAAACCTCTTTCCATGATCATATGGGCATCTGACTGTTGTTCAGATAGGCTGACTATCATTCAACACACAAAACAGCAACACAGAGGTAATTGTTAACATAAGTCTTTATTCTTGACAGAAATATATATACACAAGTAGAATCAGACTGAAGTCTTCAGATTTCATAATGTTTGACTTCCTCGGGCTCTTTTTCTGGATCTCCTCCTCTCTCCAGGTACAGGTTGTTGTAGGGATACTGTTTCGCTGCCTGGGACAGAAACAAAAGCTTCAATGAAAATGTTATTAAATGAAAGACACATTTCACAGTACTAAACAGAAATGATATTAAAACATCCCAAAACTGTGATTGCAGAACTGAAGATAAGACAGCCTGAAAACGTTAAAATACAATTAACAGGTCCATGAAATTGTTTAATATAAATAACAAATCATTGTCATTGGTTGTAAATGATCACATACTGAACATTATACGTCTACTTGGTTGTCTCTTTGTAAAGCTGAGAAACACTTTACACTATAGTAACTCATTTGTGAGGAGTTACAAAAAGGTCTGAAATCAAACCATCATTCACAAATGTGCATTCATGTCATAAGAAATAGATTACGAGAAAAACAAAACAAAACATTTTAAAGATATATCTGTTATATGGAGAACATCAATTTGTTTATTGATTTGTTCATGAGAGTTGATCATCAGCCTTCTTCAACTTGCATGAATTCAACATTTTCCTAAATTGGTTATTCACGTTTTGTTTTTCAGATTCAGCTAAACATACAAGGAATAAGGTAAAGCACTCAAAGACATCTGGATAACTTTCTAATTCACTGAAATACCTGCAGTACTTGAGATGAGATGTATAATTATATTTTCAGCCTGAATAATCTGTCATATTTTCCTTAAAAACATAATTGGATAGCAGATCCAGCTTTCAGCCCAAACTGACACAAAATAGGACAACTTAACACTATTATTTTATCCTTATATGCATAATTACACAGTTCATGAGCAGAACTGTGAACCTTTAAAAATTAAATGTATTCGTTTCATACAGTATTTTAACATGTACCTATTAGAGGTTACACTTCTCTCCTTTAAGTTAAATAAGAAATATCTGAGCTACTATGCCAAACCATATATCACTCAGCTGTTGGTGAAGAATAACTGACACAGTAAGCCAACATGCATTGTGATTATACCTCTTTCTATCTGTCTGTCTTTCTTTCCTCCCCATTAGCACCAGCACAAGCACTGGCTATTCTTCCTGGGGCCCACTGTACACACAGTATGTACGTGTATCTGAGGCACAATTCAAAACTGTATAATAACTACAACGCACAGAAACTCAATCGCTTGGGGGTTTTGTTGTATCTGGTCCTGGTCCTGTCGTAAGTGCAGGGATTATTAAAATAAATAAAGAAAAAATTAAATAGCCAGAGTGTTTTTTAAACAAATATGATGACCAGGCCAATTCACACACTTTGAAAAGTAGTTTGTAATATGAAAAATCATTTCAGGCCTCAGACTGTACTTACAACAGGTTGGTAAGCTGGGAATTTCTCCCCAAGGTAGAACATGAACAACATGAACCCGATGAAACCAAACAGTTGTTTGCACATGGAGGACCAGGACACGGGACTGGGAGATGTATCCACACGGTTCCTGATGTACATGTCAAAATCCCAGTGCATCTAAAAATAGACGGAGAACAATCATTGAGCAATCTCATACTGTCAGAACAATTTATTTTTTCATCTTCATCAACTGGTGATAGTACAGAGTCACTGCCTTCTGTGTCTGTCTACATACCCAACAGTAAGCGACCCTTAAAGAGGAATAAAATGATGCACTTAAAAAGTAAAGCAACAATGGCCCTTCCAGACATTCTAGACACAATTATGCATGTATGATCTTTATCAGAGATTATACAATGTTATGTCAGTGTTGTGTCTCTTTACTGCAGCAGTAAAACACTATGAATTGTGTAGGAATCAATCTGCAAATGATCTTTGAATGACATGAGGAAAGATAGAAAACTAACATCTACACCCCAAGTGATAATGGATTTTTTTAGGCTTACATCAAAGGATGAAAAGTCTGATATCTTTTATATAAACACATAAATATTAACATACATTCTTATGATGATCCTCTACTAACTTGACTTTTCTTGTATTAATACAAGACTATACTAAGTGGGATATTTTACAGTTGAAAAATTAACTTGTCAGCACCTGGTGATGGACCAACTATGTAAAGATGCACTATTTCTAAATGACCTCCAATATATATTTGCGCGTGTGTGTATTGTGCACACTAATACCGATTTATCTGTGACTTATCAAACAAAATCCAGTGGGAAATATTGTCAGTAATATCCTACCGGCTCTCCCCAGTTCCTCCTCAGGTCAGGGTGGTCCCATTGGTACCAGGGGTCCCTCTCATGCTGAGATCTTGCAGGAAGCATCGGATAATCACCATAGCTACAAAAACACATAATGATGGCATATGGTCATCTATTTAAATACTGTTGCTGGTGATGATGTCTCAGTACATCCTCTACGTGTGCATCTGGTAAACATAACCATGAGGACATTGTACTTTTCCACACCTGTCTTTGCTCTACAAAGAAACGAAGTTCAGTTTAAATTATTATGAATGTCAGATTCACTCAGAATAAATCTCACCCCTCGCCTTTGTCGGGATATGGTTGATAGTCCTCAACCCTTATGTTGTACTTCTTTGCAGCAGCAGCTCTCTCCTCAGGGGTGTTCGGGTACGGACCAGGTAGACTATCCTTTGACATAGCAGAAGCTGAAACAAAAATCAATGAATATGTGAATAAAACAGACCACACATATATAGAATTTTGGAAAGAAACAACAATGTTACTCTGTCCGCCTTCACTCTCATTCAGAACAACGGTAGCCGCTTAGCTAACGTTAGCATGTCAAGGTTACGTCCATTCGGGACTTCAAACTTTAAAAATTCAAGACGTATCTTCGAAGAGATCCACCAGACAGCTTTACAATATGTTATAATATGACTGACCTGCTCTACTTCCGGACAGAAGGGCAGGAAAAACAGACCCTTTGCCTTTAGAAAGGGCTAGGGCCCACCGTCGGAAACCAACACCAGCCATGTTTACTGGCTGCTGCTGCTGCTGTCTGACAGACAACGAAATACGCATGCGCAGGGTTGAAAGTACGGGTCGACATAAAGACCAAATACTTATTAAATATGTTTTGAAATTATATAAAAATGCACCAAAATTCATACAAAATATAGCCTAATTAAAAACAAAAACACACAAAAAAACATACATGAATCTACAATGTACAATGTGTCTACATTAATGTTGTGGTAGGGACTGCTGACTGTTCTCGATTAATTGCTTAGACTATGAAACGTCAAAAGAATAGCCAAAAAATTCCATTCTGAATTTCTCAGAGGCGACAGTGACGTATACAAATTGATTGTTTTGTTAACTAACAGTCCAAAATGTAAGGATATTTAATTAACTATCATATATGACATGGAACAACAGCAACTCTTCACATTTGAGAAGATTATTATTTGATAATCAAAATAGATTAATTTTCAGACTAACTGATTAATCAACTAATTGCCGTGGTTCTACTGCTGACTGACTCATTCAGTCTATTAATAACATAGTAATATCAAGAGTGACAACAAAAGAAACTATAAATACATGATGATTTGTTTTATAGTGTTTAATTAATATTTAATTTTCAGGAGCAGACACCATCACATCAGAGAAAAGTGTGAAAGTGACATGAAAAACTCCTCCAGTGGCTGAAGGGAACTTGTTCTCAGAGTGAATGCACTGAAGCTCTGAGTCCTGTTCCACTTCCCATCAGATCCAGCTCAGCGGCACGTATGCATTTACTGGGGGATCGTCACTCTGCCACCAGTGATAAATTAAAGAAGGTCCATCAGAGAAGGTCTGCAATGTCCTTCTCTACTTTCTCAATGGGACAGTGAAGTTCATACCTGCAGCATAAAGAACACATTAGATCCACTGTAATACGTTAGATTTAATTAAGGGCTTGTGAGGTTTATAATTTGAGGTCTATGGCATATGACTTTACCTTCTGAAAGGCATGCCATCTGCAGTAATGAGAAACCTCTCAAAATTCCACCGGATGTCATTAACTTTGACTGGGGACCAGTAGAATTTCTTTATATCTCCAATAACAGGGTTCACAAATGGCAAAGATTCCTGTGATAAGAAATTGCAGTGTCAGTAGACAAGCGACTCATCCATTAATCCTATATGTATATGTAAATCTTATATACAAAGCACATTACCTTTAGATAGGTGAAAAGCGGCTCTTCATTTAATCCATTCACCTCAACTTTGCCAAAGACAGGAAACTTTGGCACGAATCCCGCACCAGGTCTCACAAACTTCAGAATATTTAAGGTTTCATGATTCACCTCTGTAAAAAAGTACATTGACAAAAGTACTGTACTGTTCTCTACTTGAGCATTTCTATTTTACTTTACATTTCTACTCCATTACATATCAGTGGGACATATTTTACTTGTTATTCCACTACATCCATTCATTTACTAGATACCTTTCACATTCATGTTAAAATTTTCCATACAAAACACAAGGAATATGATGCATTGCTATAGATTAAACCACCCAACAGTATATGAATATGGATATAATAAAATTATCTTTCATATTAATGCATCGGTAATAATAATTTAAAAAAAAGTAATTATAAAACACTGAAAATGTTAAATTACAAAAGCTTTAGTGTACCTACCAGGTGACTGAAGACCAAATTGGTTGCAGGGGAATCCTAGGACAGTGAAGTTGAGGTCACCAAACATTTCCATCAGTGCATTCAGTCGGTGATACTAAGGAGCGAATGAGGGAAAGAGCTCAAAATCAAATACCTCTAATAAAAAAAAAAAAAAAAAATGACTGCACCGGTTATGTGTTATGAGATAATGTGATCTGACTGTAATCAATCAGTGCTTATGCAGAACATTACCTCCTCTATTGTTGACCCTCAGAAGGTGGCAACGTTGACGATCAGAAGCACCTTACCCCTGAAGTTACTGAGCGGAACCAGCTGTCCGTCCAGGGTCTCAGCAGAGAAATCATAGATTGATTTATTCGCCATTCCTGGATTTTAGCTTGTATATGGGATTGTAGTCAGTCAAGAGTGAGTATTCACTCAGCTATCCTGTTGGCTCATCTCATTCTCTGAAACATACCTCATGGGTCAGCAAATGTTCAGCATGACTGACTTCATTGTTCTTCTGGGCAGAGGTGAGCTGGCAGGATGGTCATTTGTTCAACAGATGTAACACAGGAAGCGTGGCTATTAGGATAGTGACAGCTAATTGGGATTCAAATTAAATGAACAAAATTGACATATATGGGTCTGAAGAACACACTAATTTAGCAGCATCCTTTCCTTTTTACTACTGACAGTTATGGAAATAAGTCTAACATTAAGATGTTTTAAGAGTTTTTACATTGATTTCACCAGTTTTTGTGTGTTAATAGTTTTATCATGATGAGACAGACTGTCCATTTTGTTTCTGCAAAGTTAAATCTGTGCAGTGTTTTGTTCTGTAACACAACAGTGTTAGTCTATTTTTTAATTCTTTCCTGGTTAGATCTATGTACACGTTACTTTACGACTACTTATTTTGATGTAGACCTTGACTGTTGACATTATTTTGTGCACAAAAGATTAAAAGTCCAACAGGAAACCAATTGCCAAATGTTTGATTATAAATAGGAGCTCTAAAAGCTTGAAAGAGTTGTTTTAAAATCCTGATGGCAAACCAATATGTTTTTTTTCATCAAGCTTTATTGGCCAAATATTGAAATACACAATACTCACAAATAATATACAAATACAGGATAATCATCAATAAAAACTGTTAAACAATTTCAAAAAGGGACATAGAAAGGCATTACAGGCACAACACAAAAATTGATAAGAGAACTGAGGAAAGTTAATGAGTAAATAAATAAAGACTACAGGTGTTTAAAGTGCCTTTATCATGATATTTGACGTGAACCCGGAAGGTTAACACTGATGCATTAACGTGTGCCTCGTAAACGCGAAATAATCCATCGTTACAGACATAAATCCACAAAATACGACATTCATATAGACATACCTTTGGTATACAAGGACCAGAAATCTACTTCTTATTCACAAGGTGGTGATAAGTATTGTTTTAGTCAAGAAAAATGGCACATAATTGGGCTAGGTTTTTGCTAAATTAACAGAACAAGTCGGGGAGAAAATACCCTACGAAGTGGATAGCTTTGCTTTTAATCTACGAAAAGAGCTAATATCTTTATCATAGTGATCATCACTTACTGACACTTGATTCAGTCTCCATATGTTATAAAATTCAGCCTTGTTTGATAGTTAATGTGTTGTCCTATCTTAATGCAATGTAGCTTCTTCCGACAATAAGCGAAGGCAGCATTGGGCTTGGTTATTCTTCAATTGCTCGCAAAATGCTGAAGGAAAATATATTATTTTGGCATCTTTGTGGAGAACAACAAGTCCTTAAAAACTCAGTTTAACATATCCAACCCACAATGGATGAAGAGGCGAAAACACGAACGTAAGTGCATCTTAAATACTGAATTTTTGTATCTTAAAAGCAGCTGCAGCGGCTGCTAGCGAGCTAACGTTAGCTCAGTTACTCAGCTAGCGAGCAACAACAACCAAGTCACTGAGAAATGTAGCTCTATTTATCTATGGCAACTAACTTCGGTTTAACTTTATAGCATATTATCGAGACAAGGCTGATATAACATTAGTTATTGCTAGTGTAATGGTGCTGTCATCATTCTTGCTCTTTAAAGTGTTTAACAGTTACTATGGTCCCGTTTAACTGCTTTCAGCTGCAGTAACAAACTTCAGTTGTAAACAACGTTTGCGTTTCTTCACCAGATGTCAACTTTTGGATTTGCCCTGGGAGGATGTAGTAATTCCTCACATTTTATGCCATTTGCCACTGCAACACCTTGTCAGCTTGCAGAGGGTGAGCAAGCAGTTTCACAACCTCATCCAGGTGTATCTAGCCAACTGCAGGACATTTGATCTGTCCCCGGTAAGTCATGACGAGTGTTGTGTTTCATGTTTCTAACCTTTAAATATATATTGAGAGGCATTTATCGTTGCAGCACGAGTTTTTGAAGAAGTCTGCTCTTTGCTCTGTTGTGATATGCACAGGTTGGACCATGCATCCCCAAGGAAGCGTTTTGCTCCATGTTAAAGGACAACAAAGTTCTCCAGAGCCTGTCACTTCAGAACTGTTCAGATTGGGTGACGGACCAGGAGCTGCTGCCAGTTATCGGCCAGAACCAGCATCTGCTGAGAGTAGACATGAACGGGTGTGCTTGGCTCACCCGCCACTCCCTGGTGGCCGTGTCCTTGAGTTGCATGCACCTCCAGCACTTGGGCCTGGCACACTGCGAGTGGGTGGACAGCCTGTCCCTGCGCAGCCTGGCTGACCACTGTGGGGGGCTGCAGTCCATCGACCTCACCGCCTGCCGTCAGCTCAAGGACGACGCCATCTGCTACCTGGCCAAGAAGTGTTTGAAGTTGACGTCTCTATCTTTGGCAGTCAATGCAAATGTCACTGACGAGTCGGTGGAGGAGGTGGCCAAGAACTGCAGGGGCCTGGAGCAGCTGGACCTGACAGGCTGCCTGCGGGTCAGGAATCAGTCCATCAGGTATATCATATTTTTTTCTAGTGCAATCCAACTAACTTTGTGCCACTCTACCCACACTTGCTTTACCTCACTTGTGCACCCATCTGTAAGATATTTTGCATGCTGTGCTCACAGGACACTTGCAGAGTACTGCCCGAAGCTGCAATCCCTGAAGGTGAATCACTGCCACAATGTGACAGAATCAAGCCTCGATCCTCTACGGAAACGCAACGTAGTGATTGATGTTGAGCCACCTTTACAGAGGGCGCTTGTGCTTCTTCAGGATGTGTTGGGGTTTGCTCCCTTTATCAATCTCCAGATATAGCTAAAGGGCCATCTGACTGTCCAAGAAGGGCACACAGGTAGGTAATATCATCAGTATATCTACTAAATGAGCTTCTGACATATTTACATCCAAAACTGACTCTGCGAGACCCAAACAGAGCTAGATGTCAACTACAATGAATATATTGCTTCTCTATTTTGACCCACACCGAACATTTGTAATCAACATTTACCTTCCTGTGTTACAGGTGTCTTCACTTCAGAGTCAATCCCCATCAGCTGCATCTCATGGGCATGTGGATTCTTCTAAGAAATGTGAAGACAATCCAAGAAGACATCCATGTGTTGCACTTAAGTTTGTGCAGCAAAATAATGTGGACAAAAAAAAACAAAAACCCTCACTTGAATGTGATCAAAGATGCTTATTTAAGAAGAAACCGAAAACAATTTTCTTGCATATGACTGAAGAAAGCCATGTACTTTTAAGAATTGCTGCGCCGTGTTCAAAAGATGTCACTGAACTTTTTCTTAATCTTTCAGTGTTGTGATAATGTGACTTTTTCGAGGGGCGGCTCTAAGTATGGCGTTTTGTTTTGTTGGTTTTTAAACAAAATTCTTTGTGTATATGACATTGTAAGAAGCAGTTATCTTATGTTTCATTTAGAAACATTTAAAAAAAAAATGTTTGAGTTTAATTAAACATTTTATTCTGCATGTATGTGCCAACATCAATATTCTGTCACTTATCACAGGTTGTGTCTGGCCATCGGTTTTATTTGTACAGGTTTTATTGTCTCCACTACTACTGAGACTTCTGCTGCCACCGCACTACAATAAAGGTGGATGCAATTGTGTTTGTGCTGTTGATCGTGTGTCTTCCAGAAACTCTTTGCTCCTCAGGATCATCCACCTCGCTGTTGTTAAAAATGTAGCTCACTCTTATTACACTAAAACTATGCTCATAGCTAAATGCCGCAAGGGTTGATTGGAAAATTGAATTTTTGTGACATGAGTGAAGCAACCCTTGCAACCCATACTGTTAATAAATGTATCCTAGTCTGAAATAAGTATGATTTCATGATGACTCTTTCCCATTATGCCATTTAAAAGTATCTGTGTGTAGATGCGCAATAATACAGTAAATGCATTATATTAAAAATATTCACATGTCTAGTACCATCAAAAATGATTCTTGTCACTTCTCTGCTGCCATAAAGAAGCGTACAAATATATCTGATAGGATATTTGGGACACTTGAAATTTAGTAGGATGTCACTTCAAGTGTCCAGTGCTGAATAAGGAAGTCAAAGTCAAAAAAAGTACTCTTCAGGTATAAGTAACATGGTTTTAGGTAAATTAAGGGACTATTCTCGACAGATTTAACACAAATAAATGTTCAAATGCCCCCCCCCACCCCCCCCACCCCCATTTTTCATCCCCACCAACAGATTGCTTCCCTGTCAATAAAAAGGAGGTTGTCCTGTTTCAAGATTCCTGTAATTCCCTCGACTGTCAAGCATAAGAAACCTTTTGTACTAGTTTTTGTACTGTTTTGCACTAGTGTGTTCAGAGGTGAGGTGACTTAATCTGACACAAGGTGGCAGCAATGAGTCAGGATGTTTGTAATTCTGTTTGAGAGGCTGCATGACTTCTAAACTACAGCACATATTGGAACCATATAGTGATATTTAATGAGAAATGTGTCAGGATCCAGGGTCAGGAGTATATAAAAAGGTCAAGACTCTCTTTCTCTATGCTTTAGAGAACAAATATAAATGTTTGAGTGGTTAGGCATATTGGGGGCGAAAAAAAACTTATGATCTTGTTAACACTTGATGCAGTGAATGCACAATAAGAATTAATGCTTCCCCTTGTTGCCACAGCTATGTGCTAAAAATCCCTCTTATAGTTTCCTCTGGTGGTACGATTGGCAGACTATATTGTAACTTGTCTCTGTGACAACACAACAGGTCTATTTTCCACTTGATGGCATGGTTTACCCCATCTGCTGTGTGCCGTCCACACGCCGAATTTTGCACCAGCAGAGAGTTGTGTTCGCAGGGCTTCAGGGATCGAACAGCATCCTTCTGTTAGCTGTGCTGATCATCATATTGTACCGCCGTGCCTCCAAGGAGACATCACAGTGTCATTAGTTATAAAGAAAATCTTGAAATTTCAATTCATGTAGAAACTGATGTACCATAGATATGTAGTAGACACCCTTATTTAACCAAACTGAGCTTTTTTTTCTAACTCTGCAAGCAAAGATAAACAAGAGTCTGAGTGACAGCTTACAGTTTCCCCCTCAAAATAACAAAATAATGCAAAATAGATAACACTCTCTTGTATCTTACTGCATGAAAAAAGAATTTCAATTTACTGCAAGACATTTACTTTAACAAAAAATAACTTCTGCAACTATAACAATCAGGGAAAAAAAACAAACATCTTCAGTGTTGAACAGTAACCCAACAGTGGCCTGTCCTTATTGTGTTGCTGCTCAGCAGTCAGCGGGTTAAAAACGTTTCAGACTACATTCATCATGTAGGACCTCAATTAGCATTGATCTGCAGGGGGGGAAAGAAACATCGCCGTGTTATTATATACCATGGAGCAATTTCTGTTCCAGTGATTGAGTGTATGGAGGGATTTCTCAAACATAGCCAGCCTCACATATTTTGTCTTCCTGTCAATAATCTGGCACTTTTCTAAATTATTGATCAATAGCAACTGATCATTTCATACCAAGGCACAACAATGAAGTTGGTTATTCAGTATGCAGTTTTAGCCCCTGGCAGCATGTAATATACTGTACTTATTAAAACTAAGAATGAATCTCATTTTAATCTCTGGCTGCTTTCAAAGTCTGTTTATGTTGTTTAGAGGCTCATCAGTTTCATTCATGTGTGTTGTGACATCTGGTTCACTAACAGAACAAACCATGATCCTTAAAAAGAAGAAAAAAAAAACAATTAAAAAACAGGTAATACAGTCCTTTTTCACTGCAGACATGTCATAATAGGAGATGCATAGGTGTTACTAATAACATGAAGGACAGTGACTCAGTTTTATGCGACTGTCCTATGAAGGCAGCAGCTAAATGGAACTCAGCCTTAATTAATTTGACTATTTACACCTGTGCTTTTTCTGCTGTGACATGCCCAATTAAGGCTGTCGTATTCTCATCAGAGTCTCTTTGCTTTGGCATTTGGATTAACTGTGATAAGGTATATTTGTTCTTTGACAGAAATGGTAAGAATGACATGGATTGTTAATACTTGTTAATATAAACACACAAGTATAGAGGAAAAATCTGATTAATCCTTTTGTTTTTGAGATGGATTAAAATGACAAAGACGGTGTTGTAAGTTTCCTCAAAACTTATCCGCGGGGACACGTTTACTGTTTGCCATTTGCAGTTTCTTTCTTTCTCAATCTTTTTTTTTTTTTTTTTTATCCCATCGAAAGTTGTCAACACAATCAGATAACACATCCACGGTACAAAGCCTTTTTTTTTTTTTTTAGTACAGAAGTACAACACTCTTCAACAAAACAAAACAAGTGAGGAGCAATATATTGTGATGGTAGGAAGGAGGATGAACACACACACATCCATCTTTCCACCTGTGGCAGCATGTATACATAATACAGAGAAAAGGTGGTAGGAAAAAGGAAAATATATCAGTGAAATATATCAATGTACTATGGGATGTAAATAAGAATATAAAGAAACAAATGCAAATAAATAAAAGAAGTAAAAATGGAAAATAAACAAATAAAAATGTCCTGTCCTTACTAAGTTAATATTTTTGTTTCAGTGTTGCTCATTTCATGTTCTTTCAGTAAACAAAATAATTACAGTTTCTGATATTTAAACTAATATTTTAACTTGTTTGTTGTACAAGAAACTTTGGAATGTTATATATCATCTAAGATTAATGCCTTAGAATAAAATCTGTCACTGCCATTTGGATCTCAGTAACCATATCCAGATGCACTGTTTGGTACTGTTTGAACACAAAACAAGGGATTTGTTTTTGTACTTTAAAGTAGCTGGTGAACTTATGTCAACTGCCATTTTTCTTCTGTCCTAAAGCATCCAGTTAAAACAAGTCAAATGAATGTCAGACAAATTGTAAAAAAGACCATATTTTAGTTTAGAAAAGAAAGAGAAATACAGCAAATATACTTGGGAGAAATTTTCATGTAACATTAACCAACTGAATAATAAAGTAAGTAATTATCAAAATAGTTTTTAGTCATTTATATGAATGCAAAATATTATTTTTGTCTTCAGCATGTGTAAAAACCAAATCCTGCTCAGGAAAACAATCAAAAACTGGTTACTTTTCAGCTTCCTGTTAAGTAAACGGTGTTCACATGAGGTGGAGAGAGAATTACTGTAGCTGTTCAGAGAGGTTCAGAGATGGGCCAAAAACTGTGTCAGAGATTTCGTTCATTTTCATATTTTTAATTAACAGACTTTTGCTCCCGTCTTCCATCAGTGAATGAGTCTTTCTTTCATTTATTTGATGTAGTTTATCTCCTCCAACCATTCATATATGACCTTATTGGATCCTGGGACTTAAGGATCCATCTTTTGGCCACCAGAGAAGCATAACTAATGACAACATTAAAGTGGCTTTGTGAGCATGGCCATCAAAATGTCGATCAACCAAGCAAGAAATAATGTTGGATTTCAAAATCAGCATGAATAAACATGTATGTTTAGAATCCCCCAAACTTAACTGCAAGGAGCTCAATTTAGAGAGATTTTGAAGGTGTTGATGTACTTGTGGAAGACAAACTCTTCAGTGTTCGTACAGTGTGTGTGTGTGTGTGTGTCATGGATGTCAAGATTGTTGTGTTATCAGCTTCTATGCGGAGTGAGTGACGATGACACACAACACATCTTCAGGGTGCCATCTAATTGAAGCGACATTTAGAGCTTTCCTTGGACTCCTAACTGTCAGAACCATTATCATCTCTATAATGACTCTGCTCCTAACCCCAGACTGGACAGGAAACACATGGTCAGCTAGCTGTGGTCAGTACTCACATAGTTTATCTACTCATTAAGACATTTTTCTCACTTGCTTTGAGTGAATCACCATGATCAGTCTGACTCACAACTATTCACTGCTTAGGTGGAGAATGTGTTGGCCCACTTCTTGTTAGAAGGAGCCCACATATTTTCTTTTCTATCAGCAACACCATCACTTAACTATTTTAAATAAGGAATTATGGGTTGTGGTGAATATTTTGACAACAATTCATACAAATAATAAACAGATTTCCCACCGAAATATGTTAAAAATATTCTTTATTTTTTCTGTCCTTTTTGTAGCAGTATTATCCTGCTGACATTGTTGTCTATATGATTAACTGATTAAGGAACCTTTTGATCAACAGAAAATTACTTGACAACAACTTTGATAATTACTTAATCACTGCAGCAAAATGCTGAAAAACATTTACTGATTCTAGCTTCTTAAATTTAAAAAACTTTATATAATTGTAAACAGAATATCTTTGGATTTTGGACTGTAAGGGGGACATAAACCATTTGAAATCACCTTTGGTCTTGTGATGATTAAACATGAACAAAAAAGATAGATTACCTGTTAATGAGAATGGTCATTAGTTGCAGCCTTAATACCACAATTGTAAATACAGGTGTATAAGTCACAACTGAGTGATGAACTGAAGCTGAAGCCCCTACTGTCAATCTTAATATGAAGAGATGCTTATGCCGTGAGACATTTATTCACTAGGTAAATAGCATTTGATATGTATTTGTTGCACACTTTGTCATGCAAATGGGAATATGTACAGTCGACCAATATCTGTACATACAGCCCATGAATACAAATACTGTAGTTTTGGTTTCTAGTAGAAGTATTTTCCATAGAGGTAGCACAGCTAGAGCTGTGGGCATTAAAGACCTTCTTCAAAGCCATGCATCAGTGGTGTAGCATCTTTAAAGGTAACATAAGCAGAAGGATAGATTCACATTTTTCAAGTCTATCTCAAAACATTATTCACATGTCCACATGCATGTTGAAAGAAATTAATTGCAAGCAAGGCAGGTATTGTAATCAAGTAACATGAAACCTACTGAAATATTGCAGCATCCTGTGAGGGTCTTGTTAGTGAAACTCCTTAAACACAAACTCAGCAGAGCTACGTGTCAGAAAAAATCACTGTTTTTCTGGCTCAGTTTAAGTCCCGGGGCCAGAGAGAGCAGTGGGCGAGGGAACTGTCCATCACACCTGTCAATCAGCAACTACACAGCAGACATCAAATACTGTAAGTCTTCACATCTTATTAATGGAGCAATATTTTCCAACACGACCACCAGTACACTTATTAGAAGGCCAAAATTTAGCGACTGAGATCATAATGACTTGCTGATGCTTTTTGAATGGGAGTCAGTTAGAGCCAATGATTTTTTGGAGCCAGCATCTAGTGGCCATTGGTGGCATTTCACTTTCGGCAGTGGTTTCAGCCTTAAGCTGAGGTAGTTGCTGCTTGACTCAAACTGCTAAAGCGCTATGTTATTTTCCGCTGGACTGTGGATTTATCCCCCTTCGCAAATCAGATGTTTCACTTCATGAGCTTGACAAATAATGGATCCGTTTGTCCTTTAAAAGCAGTTGCATTCCTCCACTTTCTCAGCCTTTAGTTTCTCACTCTGTTTTCAAGCCTCCTGCCAACTATCCTTGAGTCCCTGCCCAATTTTGAGCACCCAAAGGCCAAGTTTTATAGATATGCTCAATTTGACCGCAATATAAACATCCTAATAGAGAATATGTATTTACAATAAGCATGATGAGGATTCATACTGGCAGGAGCATTTTGCCCTCTGACTAATCTGGGCTGCTAAATTGTGAGTAACTGTGTTGAACTTGTGTCCTCCAGCCAGCAGAGATCAGAGTTCAGCATTCTGCTGTAATCACAGATCACATCTTGTTATGCTTAGTGGACACTGAAAGATGCTAGAGGCTGTCTCATCGTTTACTTTGTAGGGAGGCAAAGCTCTGATTCAAGACAAAGAGAGACAGCAGTGGACAGTCTGTAGAGTGTGGTGAATATAATAATTTGTAGTGGGATATAGTTTACATGTTTGAAACCACAAAACGATTAATATCACCTGAACTATTGTACTGTTCTACTGTTTGTCGACTGTGTCTCTTTTCTGCTTTGTTGCCTCACTGTCTAGAAAGTCTGGTGTAAACGCAGCTCTCAGCATTATTTCACAAATGGAGCACAAACAGCAAAATATGTGTTTAGTACATGTCTCGGCCTGTAGATTAATGACATTAACGAAGTTTCCATTAGCACAGCGATCGGGGGAGACAGAGGCGTCCATGCATAAATCCACATGACTGAATCACTGATAAGAGAAAATGAAACACATCTCTATGGGCCAAGAGGGGCCAGGAAACGCCACTCCAAATTAGCCCGCGGCCCAATTTGTTGTTACTTCATTAACCGACCAGCATCTGTAGGGCAAGGGAGGGAAGTTGTGACCCATCTTTTTACCTACAAAATCCCCACTCTGCCTTAACTGGGCCTCTGGAAAAGAAAAAAAAGTTCCCTGTGCAGAAAGGCAGCTGGGAAAAGGATCTGCCTGGCACAATACCAGAGAGAGAGAGAGAGGAGCTCCATCAGCCAGTGCTGTGCACAAGAAGAGTTTTAACTGGGTGTGAATCCCCTATCGAAAAATAATCTGGAGCATGTCAGTGTGCTAGCAGGGAGAGCTCAGGCCTGAAATGTGAGAATAAAACTCTCTTTCCAACATAGTTTTTGATCCCAACTTGATGATTAGTTGCATAATCTCAGTGGTGATATTTTTCCTGAGCAGTCCATTGTTTCATGACTTATTCAGTAGTTATCAGATGACCTTAAATATTCATATCTCTGTCCTGTTCAGATTAGTTAAGAGTCAAAGTGCTCAGAGTATAAAGTTTCAGATCACACAAGATTAAGGAATAGTCTGTAGCTGCTTCCAAAAAGCATTTTATAATCATGTGAAGTATTCAAATGGTTTTTGCTGACATTTAATTTTCTCGGTTGCGGCTGCATGTTCACACACTAACACTAGTATCGTTGACACAGACACATTTTCCAGCTGTTTGTGAATATGCAGTAAGGGAAGTGCTTAAAGCAAATACCGATGCCCATAGCTGACACTGAAAACTACGCTTTACAGACAATTCAATAAGTCACTTATAACCTCTTTACCGTTAGAGTAAACAGTGTTTTAATTTTTACAAGGTAACAGTATGCAGTAATTTAACCCTTGAATTCAAGCTCTGACAACAACAGTTGAATATAAAGCGTATTTTAGTTTGGCTGTTTGTGGCTATGGGGCACAGGAACCTCCAAATATACTGTCAATATCAAATACCTTGGAGTAAGCATGTAGACTATTCTGAACAGAGGCTCAGTGGAAAGCTACAGTGGATTCTTATTTTATTAAATGATCAGTTACGTTTCAAAATACATTACAATATAGTATTCATAATATTGAGTAAATTATACCTTATGTTTAATAGATAATGATGCAGATCTATCATTCAATCAAACCCAAATCACAAAAAAAAATGCATACAGACACTCATGTTCCCTGGAGGTGGAAAACGTATGTTTTATTGTTTATTAAATGATGATTATTATATATGCAAATGTCCTGCATCTATGATCATTTGCTTTGCCTGGATGATTATTAAAAACTTGTTTTCTGTGGCAAAGAGAGAAGGTTTTGTTTCATATCTGCAACTAAATAATCTGTTTACTGTTACTGATTATGAAAAAATACATATGCGGTAATTACATCATAAATTAATCAAAAAATAAACAAAAAACAAAAATAAATTATTGGATGAATGCTGTGAGATTATAGTCACACCACATTAGCCCCTGAAGTGGATCATTGGAGGTTCAGGTGGAGGCACAGAGGCCTTTCCTGCTCTTATCTGCTGATGGAACTGGCTGTCTGGGATGGCTAGTTTCTTATCTTCCATGGCCCACTAATATCCACAGGGGACCAACACCGTTTGGCACCCTGAAATCCTTTCTCCTACACCGGATGGGAAAGCAGCCTGAGTGGATCACGGGGGCTGGAGACATGGATGCCATATGGCCCCTTTTTATTCTCTATGGAGTTCAGGCCTTTGGGATGCCCAGCATCTAAATGTACACAAGAGATTTTGACAATATGTGCCGTGACAAAGGCATTTTGGCAGTTTATGTTGTTGTTTGTCGTTGCTGGCACATCACTGGGATTCATTTGCATTTTTTTTAAATCAAAGATGTGTTTTTTCCCTACTGTATTTGCAGACATATGAGCATGAAGATTCTCAGTCAGCACATATTTTAGTTGTTCATTGTATATTTTTGCAAAATATCTTTATTTAACCCTTTAACATACATTTTTACCCTTTAAGTACCTTTAAGATGTGAAAACCCATCTTTATCTTTGGTCTATCATATATTTTCTGTATCAGCTTGTTCCAACTCTTACCTGAAGCTATATGATGTTTATACTCAGTGAAATATTCAAACCCTCCATGTCTTTCCAGTCAGTTTTCTTTTTTTGCTTTACAATTCCACCAAGTGACAGAATTAGCGCATTTTTTAATGCACATTTCCACAAAATCCAACTTGACTTGTTATCAAGTTCTGTGGGTTTGAACAGATCAGAGAAGTTAAAGAAGTAGGCAGTCTCACTGGGATCGAGATTTCAAAGAGAAACAAAGAACATTCACACACAGACCTTTTATACAACCACACAACCTGTATGTTATAAAGTCAGACAAACCATTATAATACATCTGTCAAAAAAGAAAATTATTAGAAAGAATTATAAGTGTCTTTAAAAAAAATCATATATATATATATGTATATATATATACAAGACACAGTTCAGTCTGTAACACCAAAATTTAATTACCCTAAATTTCAGATTAAAATAGCTTTGAATTTTATTGGAATTTAAATTTTGGGCTTAAAGTCCAAAGTACAAAAAGAGGTTTGTTTTTATTTTGTTCAACACAAGCATGGGGGATGCCTTCCTCAATTTGCAGTTTTCATGATTTGGTCCTCTTAACTATTCACCAACAATGAGTACCAATCAACATATTACCAACAGGTGTACCAAGTGGCTACCTGTAATCAGAGGTGTCCTCATTGAAGACCTCACGAGGTCCCTTCCCAACATTAAATCCATAAGTTTAACAACCAAAAATAAAATTATAAATACATTCACAGAATACTATATATAGATTATACAAGCAAACTAATTTGTAATTCTGTTTA
Organism: Euthynnus affinis; assembly: GCA_029490765.1. NCBI lineage: Eukaryota > Metazoa > Chordata > Actinopteri > Scombriformes > Scombridae > Euthynnus > Euthynnus affinis. The sequence continues at coordinate 12,533,634 of CM055857.1, read as the reverse complement.
AATTTGTAAAAGAACAGCTCAATCTTTCAGGTTTGATTGACAGGACTGTTAAAAAAAAAAGCAAAGGGTGCACTACTGTATCTGGCCAGCTGAGGACATGCTTTCCTCAGACTGGGAAAGGGGAACATATAGCTTTATGTAGCCTCAACTACTCACTGTATCCCAGCATTGAGTATTTATTGTTGAATGTGGGTGTTTTATTCACTCATTCAATATTTAACAACCTACCACTGACTAAATATATGAACTAATAGATGTTGCTTTATGATTTATTTCAAATAGTTATTGTAAAATACCACCAAGTCCATCACTGCAGATATGGGGACATAAGCTGACCCCACACTCTGGAATAACCAACTTTTCCCATGCAGGTGTAATCCACCACAGCACAATATGTTTATGACACAGGCCGAGAGACCTCCATCGAACTTTTTTATGAACTAGATTGAGGACAATTTTCCTGCTGAAAGGTGGTCTACCTGGAAGGCTCCCTGCCAGCTGCATGTCATTTCTATCAAATGTGGCCGGGGTCTGTCAATTAAGAAAACACAGGGCAATCTGTGGCTGCTGAAAGAGATCTCCTTGGCCTGCTCCCAGGCTGAGAGACGGCCTTTTGTTCCCAGGCATGTCTCACATACTTTCAGAGCCCAGATAAGCTCAGGCTTCATGAAGCCCTGCTTTATATTTGCCCACTGTAATGTCTCTGTGGGGTCAGGGAATATGGGGAAGCACTGTCGGCGAAAAGGTAATATCCCCCCTCCCACACACACATTACGGGGTCAGGAATAGAAGCCACAGGTTAGGTGGTCCTGAGGCCTGGCCAGGGGGACATTTTGCTGAATGATCCCCTCCTCCCATGTGCCCACCCTTGATCCTTTTCTACCTCTTTCATACCGAAGACGTAAACTGCAAAACAAGCAGGCAGCTTTAGCCGTTTCCTGAAATCGGATAAACAGGTACTCTATGGCTGGATCTGCCAGTGTGGGGGGAAGGGAATTTGTTTTAGTACCAGCAGGACCACCCACAGACAAGTAAATAGGTATATCAAGGTAGGTTGAAATATAAGTAGAGGTGAAAGGGAGATTCGAGGCCAGCAGGTAGGGGGGTCACAAAGGACTGGGACCTCACGATGACTTGGCGTCGTTGTGGGTTTTTTTTTATAAAATATGTCAAGTAAAAGAACAAGGCTAAAGGCAAATACCAGGCATTCTTTGTACAAGCTATTCTTACATGAGTCAGATTTACTTCTTATCATTTATTGTTCCTGGTGATGTTGACTGTAAATTATTGTAATTCTATTATGTTTTATTTCTGATATTGTTTACAGTGGATTGTTGGAATTTCAGCAAAAATAGCCATGCATGAGTGAAGCATTTACAGTCCTGTGTGTTGAGTGTGTATCCATTAGGGTATATATATGTTAATGATAATGTACACTATATGACCAAAAGTATGTATACACTCACTTTCAGTTTTAAAAATATTCTTTTTACTGCCCTTATTTGAAATTCGACAGCAGAGAGATGACTTTAAATGAGGGGAGAGAGATGTGGAACGACATGCAACAAAGGTTCCCAGTTGGACTTGAACCAGCGTTCAAGATAATGCCTGAAACAAACAAGTCTGAAGGCAAAAGCACTTATTGCAGTTCCCAAAGACCACAGTCAAAGATGGGATGAAGAGCCTACTGGTATAAGGGGCAGGGCATGATAATAATTCAAATCAGCATGAGCTTTATTGACCAAATATATTTAAACACATAGAATTATAAAATGAGGATAAAGGTGCAGATTTTTTGGATAATCTGTTCTCTAAGGCATTTATGATCCTGTCTAGTTGCACCTCTCCTACTCTTCATACAGATTGTCAATTTCAGAAAGTTAAAAAAAATTGTTAGATGCCACCTTTCTGATGTCAGAAATGTGTGGGGTTGCTTCAGACACTGTTTGACTATCCAACAAGCACTTTTGATGAAACTTACTGGCCCCTTTAAACCCCTAGACCAGGGCACCCCTCTGTGCATACTTTTGTCCACTTTTAATTTGTGGATGTTTTTCATGGCTTTGCTTTCAATTAAAGGAATGATGATGTTTTAATAGCGTGCTTCCAACAGTTTGGCGAAGCCCTTTCTCTATTCCAAACGCTCTCTATTTCACTGTGTACAAAGCCAGGTCTATAAAGAAATAATTTTCCCAGTTTGGTGTGGAAGAACTTGACTGACTTGCACAGAGCCTTGACCTTAACCCCATCCAATACCAGCGGGATGAACCGGTGTACAAGTGAGAGCCAAGTCTTATCACTCAACATCAGAGCCCAATTTTGGCTGAATGGAAGAAAATCCCTGCAGCCAGGTCCCAAAATCATGTGAAGAGCCTTCCCAGAGAAGTGAAATTTTCAACAATGTCCACATATTTTTGGCCACATATAGTTAGATGTGCATTTTTTATTATTATTGGTTGCTCCTCTCAGCTTGAATAGTTCATATCTCTGATGTATGTTTCATATGTTGAAAGGATTAATGTTCTTATGATTACACAAAAACAAATTCCAGCAGCTGACAAGATAGTGTTGTTGTAAAATATTGAATCTTGATGGCAGATATTAGAAATATTCTCATATGTTGAAATATAGAGTTACAGTATTTGGTTCGTTACTTTTTTTTTTGTTCTTGACTGTTAATGATGGTTATAGTAGCCTACGTAGTCATTTCCTTCATCATTGTCAGCAAATTGCCCATGCAGCAGTGAGGTATTTAACGTCCAGCCTGGGTGTAGTTCCATTAGATAGCTTTAAGACCATGCTGAGTGCTCTTGAAAATTAGTTTTTTGGCAACTTCCTAGGATGCACAGTCTCCCAGCAAGCCACCAAGGCTTTGTCAAGACCGCGCTGGTTTAAGCTCGCAGCTTTTCAAGCCTCCCATTATGCCTGACTCAGTCGGGCAGAAAGCAAAAGAGCCTTTTCTGCAGTCATGTGGGCATACTGGCATTATACACAGTTCAGTATTAGATATTTGTGAGTCATATAAACAGAAGGGAGGGCACTGAGACTTCTTGAGGAAAAAAAAAAACTTTATAATTGGGGAGTTATATAAGTGTCTAAATCCTCCTCCAAGGATTTCATTTTTTCCCCATTGTGTGTTTTGAAAAGCAGGAAGACCTCACAGCAGAGGTGACAAATCCTCTGACATAGAAATCATGGTGGTACAGTTTAAGGACTGTAAGTAAAGTCTTCGAATCTTGAGGTGAGGGGTAGTTAGCCTCCCACTATAAAGTGATTTTTAAATATTCACCAAAAAGTACATTTTTTTTTGTTTTTATGTGCAAAAGCATCAGGAATGTGGATGTTTTAGGTGAAGAGAGCAATTAATTCCTTCCCAAAATCCTTTCTAAAATGGAATTTCATCGACTGGAAAATGATCATATTTACATCTTTATTATAATATGTTGGCTAGTAATCTATTAACATCTGATTGCATGGATAGCACTGCTCCAAATGCGTTTATCATATCTCTTTTTCCTGAAATCGTCCCACTTTTTGAGTCTCCTTTTAGACATTCAGTTCTATTTAGCCTCATGCACCCTTGTGTAGATTTGTTATGGTTCTCTTCTTCCTTCTGTAGCCTCCCCCAATTATAAGCTGTATAGATTTCCCCATGGTGAGTCCCTGTCCTCTCTTCAGATCTACTCCGTGCATGTGTGTGTCTGTGAGCTACTTGTGTGTGTGTGTGTGCATGCGCGACTCCCTGTTGGCCCAGATGCTGCGGTGTGTACAGTGTGTAAATCTGGGGCTAGTCGGGTCGCTCAGGCATGACCTGGACTATGTCGGGCCTTGTCTTCTGAGCGCCTCCAGCAGTGTTCCCCCCTCCTCAGCTCTGACCAGCCAGCCTCACAAACAAGGATTTAGGTCATCTTGACCCCCCCTGCATCACCCGTGAGTTCTTTAACGTGGCTGGGAGTCACTACCTTTGATGATCTGTGAGTGCGGAGTTTAAGATTTGTTTACACATAACGGAGCCTTCAAAACAAAATGATTTTACTGGTATCTTATGAGTAAGTAAGTATTCTGCCCATTGTAAACCATGATTTCCTTCTTTAAGTCTTGTGAAATGTTTCCTGGAGTAAGATCGACCCAAGCCCCCCCCCTCTTTTTAGAACCTAAACAGGATTTCATACCCACCCTCAAAATGTGATATTATGACTATGATTTTGTTATAGCTACCCCAGAATCTAAACTTTTGTTATGGTGAGAAAACAATTCGGTATATACTTTAACTCTCAAAATGATTTATGCTGTCCCTAAATTCCAAAAAGTACCACTGTGTTGTTGGATGTTGTCTTTAAAGCCATTATATGTAGGATTTGAACATTTCTTAAGTATGATTGCCAAAGTAAGATTTTTTCCCTACTAATAAGAATGACACTGTGGCAGACAAATATGCTCACCACTGCTGGATCCAACTGAAAACAATACATAGACATTCGTTTTCACTGGAGTTTTCTCATTTTTCTACCAACAAAACTTTTGCAAACATAATAATATGAAAGATGCTATCATCAAATAAAGATTTTAGACTTTTACTCCTATTGAAATACTTGATTTATGTCAGAAAAATGAACTGACTAACCCAAACAGACTTGTTTTATTATGCCCCTCCTGGCCTTAACCAAACCCTGAAATGTGACTTTGTTATTTATGATGCGTATAGAAATCCTACCTGCAGAGTCAGAACAAACTCCCAGAGGATGGACATCAGCATTTCTTGGACCAGGCTGTATGCTGTAAGGCCTTTGTTGCAACAGGGAACTGCAGAAAAACAACAGCACTGAGCCACTGTACAGCAGGTTAATGTCAACATACTGTAAGTGATGAGGGCAAGAGGCTACAACAACAGCATTGCTGTTCCTAATTCAAGTATACAACTGTTAGCAGTGACAAAAGTAACAGAATAAAGTGTTCATTACCTACATTCGTCACTGCTGCTACTGGCAGAGGCACCTGTTATTGTTATGATATATATGAATATAGAGTGTAAATTGTAAAGACTGTAGATCAATGGGTGATGGTAAGTGACACATATTTATCTCTATTTACATATTTATTAATTTGGTTCTTAGATCTACTCCCTCACCGCTACAAATACCACCACACCACTGCACTTAAGGGAGTGCAAAGGCCTGTCCTAGAACAGGCGTACCAGTGCAACATTTACATGGTGCCTCTGAAATCAGATTATGTATGGGTTCAATTGACTTAATGGATTTGAAGAGACTAGATCCTATTAATGAATAGGCTGCCCTACGGCACTGCCCCGACCAATAGCAAGCTAATCTGGCATGCAAATTAAATCCTGCCTCAATATGCCTGCCTGTTTAATGCGATCCATTACACAGTTTCACTTATTTATATATACTATTATAAAAGAATAGGCTTATAAACAAACCAAGGGAGGGGTTTGTTCTATAAATGGTCCTGCGTAGCGGCCCCAGGGCCAGTGGAGGGAGCAGTGATATTTGTTGTCGTTTACTGCCAGTCTCTGACACTGCCTGTGTTAAATTATGGGGGAGTAGCATTCCACCTTTAGTCATCACTTTATTTTATTTCATCTTACAGTAAGTTTTTTTTTCTGTCCGCGGGTTCAGAATTTCCTGCGTTTTACACTGCAGGACAAGCTTTTCTTAGTGAGGTTTTATAACACATCAGTATCACGAGACTATGTCAAGGGCGAGATTTGATCTGTTTCTGATTTGATTATGTTTGAAACATTTAATCTTCTGTGCCCATTTCCCCACTTCAGATTCACCACTTTCAGCCCACCGTGCTGCGGGGAGATAAATGATTTGTAGGCTGCGGAGTGCATTTGAAGTCATAATCTGGCACATGATCACGCTGAAGGCTGAGCGGGATGTCTGCTGAGGAGCTTCCAGCCTCTTTGGTTCTGCCAGGCTCTTCATGCCTGGTTACCTTAGAGGCTGCTTTGTTAGTGTCGGAGGGAATAGGGGTCAGGGAGAGGCCAGATTTCACCTGACCCCTCCTGAAATATTACAGCCAGGTTTACTTATACGTCTCCAGTCGGGGGAAAAAGCTGAAATGGAAAAGGAGGGGGAGCCTTGGAAGGGGAAAAAAAGAGGGAGCTAGTGAGAATATTGTCAGAATCTGATGAGGGTTTTTCTGCTGATGAGGTTAAATCCCTTGTATAATTTTGGTCAATCTCCTGCATTGTATTGCCTAAACATGGTTAAATGTTTTCTTGTAGCCTGTAGTCTCATGTAGCACCAGCCTTACCGAGGATCAAAGTCTGATTCAATCAGGTTCAACCACTTTCAGAGCATACTTCAGCACAACTGGCTTTTGAGCAAAATTGAATAAGACGTGAATTGAATATTTTCTGTTTATCTGACACAGGTTCCCTGACAAATATAAATAAATAAAGCCTTCCCAATGCAGGTATGCTTGAGTGTGTGCACCTCATTTCAAGCACAATTAACTTGAAATGGAGTGCTGCAGGATCAATAGTCCCCATTTGATCCAGGGGGGTCTGTCACTCCATGGAAATGGCACACATATGGTAATACAGCCAGCTTAACAACAACTTAGAGGATTTACTGTTGCCGTTCTCAGGCCAACATGAATAACAAACAGTGGGCCACTCTTGGGAGCTATCTTCTTTTATCCCAGCTTCAATTAATCTTAAAGAGAGATACCATTTAAAGCTAATGAACGGGGGGGGGGGGGGGGGGGGGGGGGTAAAACTAATGCATATTGATACTGAGAATAAGATTGTCTGTAATATTCAGAGTCGTAGAAGGGGACTCATGTTGCAGATTTCACCGCTATAGGCAGCCTGACTCTAGCAGCTTGCCTCAGAACACAACATAAAAAGATAAATGAACACTGAATGACCCTGACGTAGCCCTGTTCCTTCATCATATAAATAACAAAAAGCAGAGCGAATAAAGCAGACTGCGCCGAGGCCAATTCCCCAATGGGTGCTTATATGAAATGCAACTTTCAGGCGTTCCCCCTGCTCAGAATGTGGCATTTATTTGCAGGACTCTGTTTCAATTTAAAGGGAATGGCAGCTGAAGGAGGCACAGGGGACAGTGTCTCATCACTGCCACTTACCGGCCTGCTGCCGGGGAGGAAAACCTCAGCAGGCAGCTCCACTTAAACAGTGAAGACCTCCACCAGTCAATGTAATGTGCGAGGCTCTGATAGCCTCATATTCTCAATCCTTTTTGAGTGTGTGGGTGTTTGTTTGTGTGCACGTGTGTGTTTGTTGGACATTGAAAGGTTGGTGGTGTTTTTAGGAACACGTGTTTTTGTAACACTCAAGATATTTCAGATGTTTTTCACATTTGGCCTCTAACTACAACTTAGAAAGATTAGACACAACAAAAGGTTTCATCTTGTTCTAGAGATTTTTTTAAGACAGGCAGTGATGTTCCTTGCAGGGCTGATGTAAATCTTGTACTGTTTTGGAAACCACAGTTAAAAGTCCCTTTATTAGCCTACACTGGCTACCTAATAATTTTTGTAATGTGGCTTTACTATAACAAATATGTGGAGTTCCCAGCAAAAAAACTAGCTAGTTAGCAGTAAATATCTAATAATGACATGCTAATTCAATGTGATGTTATTTTAATAAAAGACTATAAATGTCATTTTAATAATTATTGTACACTGAAGTGTATCCATTTCTGCCATGAAAACTCTAGAAATGACTGTCAGATACAAGGCCAATGCTGATCTATGTAAGATAATATTGTAAAGACCCACAGCCAGTGGTGGTTGACTGCCAGTTAACATGCTATCTTGTCATCCCTCATGACCCTCATCGTGCAGGGCATGGTGGTCACTCAACCTTAATCCTTAAAGATCCTGCAGATATCACACATATATGTAATGGGCACTTGAACCTTGAACTTCTTGGAAAACAGTACTTCTTTGGTGATGACCTGATGTGTCACAAAAAAGTCCAACCTGTCAAGAATTCACACATTCTTTCGACAATCCGTTTGGTTACACTCACTGCCATGTTTTATACACTTCTTATTCATATGATGCATGGGATGTACTATTATGAATATTTTTGTGTTATATTTTAGTCCTGTTTGTTTACATCATTGTGTGAATGTTTTATGAATAATGAATTGGGACCCGCCAAATGGACTACAGATGACATTTACATGCACTTAAGTAGCCAGTCATGGTTGTTGGTGTATCACATGAATTACATTGATCAAAACACCAATTCAAGAAATCAAAGCATGAACTTTAATCATTTACACACATTATGGCACAGAAAAAATAGTAAGTTAAACAAGGCTATGTCTCAACCTTGCATCAAAACTTTAGTATTATTGAACCTGCCTGAGTTTACAACTTGTAAATGTGATTTTGTCGGAGAAATTTCCACCTTTAAGTTTTGAACAGGAGTACTTGAACACACCAGTAATGTTTCTCTCACCAGTAGGGTGAAATAAACACTTCAACCGATAATAATTATCACCACAGGTTCATGAGCGATCCCAAACTTTTCCGCTAAAACAATGTAGTGTGTTGAATATTAAGCCATATATACTTCAAAGTTGCATAGAGAAGGGAAAAAACTGAATTACAGAATGAATTACAGAAGTATGTTGCTCCCAAAATGCTATTTAGTGGGATTTTTTGAGGAGATTTTCACACAAAGCTACATGAAACATGCTTAGAAAGACCATCACATAGGTCATAACGTTCTGATGCTGAAAACAAAATTAATTATCTTATATTTTCACCCTAGGAGTCACTGAGAAAACAGCCTGACTAAAACAGTGTGACTCCCCTGCCCAAGGACGTTCTTGGGACCGCTCTTGAAAAGACGGCATACGGACGTTCCTCGCCCAAAGGGTTAATGTTGATGAAAAAACAAACAAACATGTCCATAAATAGGTGCTTTCCCTGGAAGAAAGACTTTATATGCTACAAGCTCATTTGAAATTCAGTGGGAATGTCTCAACACAATGGTCGAACATACAGGGCTGACGATGGGGGGTAAATTAGAGCTCGGAGATGAATTATCAAACAATTAAAAAAAACCCAGGCTGAGCCAAAGGGAAACAGAGCACAGATGATATTGGCAATGGTTTTGGAGATGCTCTTGTCTTTCTGGGTTAAGTCAGTCTGTCTTCTGATTTGTTTTATTCTTTTTGTTTTTGCTGTAATGCAGCATATCAGGTGTTGTTTAAAGCCCGAACGGAGGAAAAATGAAAGGTTTATATCAAAAATCTATTTCTCAGCGATCAGCATATCAAATGTGAAGCCATGTGAGCTGACAGTGAGGCCAGTAAAATGGCAAAGGATGTGTCCATCCCCACCCCCACTCCCACTCACGCTCCACCCTGCTCTCCCTGTGTTCCAGCGATATTCATTTTGATTTCAATTAAAGATCCTGAGTGTGACTCTGGGAGAGAAATTGCCTGCCTTTAATTAGGTAGTCTAAGTTCACGGAAGCAATTGTTGTTTCCACAGCACTTTCAATTTGATGAGCCAAGGACTCCCATTTTATAGCTATGAATGAATATGGTTTCATACCCCCTCAGGTTCCTTGTCCTGTTAACTGTCTTGCAACCAAACAGAGAATATTACTTTGTCATTGTGTTTTGTCATTAGTTGCTGAGGTTATGCTGCTGTGGGAATGTTATATATGTGTGTGTATGTGTCCTCTAGCATTGCTCTGGACTGCAGGTGGACTCTTCCATCTGTGATGAAGAGGTCACTGGCTGGCTAGGACCACATGGTGTGGTGCAGGCCGCTGCCCGCTAGTCAATAATCTATTACAGGACATCCCTCCTCCTCCCCTATGTGACTAATTCGCTGCGCAGAGAAGGCCTCCCCAGAGGTTAATGCTGCTCGGCTGACCCCGGTCCCTTCTGACACTGTCAATGTTTGATTTGGGAAAAGCTCTTCCTCAGCCAAATATCTGGTCAGTTCATTCTGAATGATGGCTTGAGGGTTGTTTAAGGATCCAGCTATATGTCAGTATATCTTAAAGGGGACGTCACATGCTTTTTGTGATTTTTTTGTCAGTTTTATGCTGTTATAATGTCAGATGTTAAACAACATAAAAATCTCAAAACCTGAGGGGAATATATGTAAAATGCTGTCTCCAAATCAAAAGCCTCAGCCTGCTCTGATTGCTTTATTTGCAATGTTGCCTCTATGGATGTATTTGAGAAGTTTATATTTCGAGTAAAGAACAAGAAAAAAAAATATCTGACTACTATTGTTTGTTTATTTGTTCTGGAGCTGGTGAGATGCAGCTTAGCTAACCAATCAGAATGGAGTGGGCTCATCGGGGAGAGAAGGGGAGCCTTAAAGAGACAGGAGCTAAAACAGCTTATTTCATCCAGAGGCTGAACCGAGGAGCTGCATAAAGGGCCAGTCTAACATAGATAAGATAGAGTTTTTTGTTTTTTTTTTTGCATTCATGGTTCAGTGATCATCCAGTAATTTCTTTTGCATACATAAAGTTCACTCCTGATCTTGAGAACTTATACCCTCTGTTATTTTGGAGCAAACAGTGTGTTCATGATGATACCTCACACCAAAAAAAACTGTCTTACATATAAAGGATTAATTATAAAAACCAAGTATGCAAAGAGATCTGACTTTCTTCAGCATAATTTTAGCTTTGTGGAAGTAAACTAACTCTTTATACATAAATCCTTCATTGTATTGTCTGTGTACTCCAGCACACTGGATTTTAAATGAAATAATGATCATGAAGATAAAATAAAGACTGTCAGTTTATGTGTAAGCACTGAGAGCAGTTGACCCGGAGGTGCTTAGATCTTCATCAGAGGATCTAAGGCATTTTCATATATTGTCTCCCAATTTTAGAGGACAGAAAGTGATTAAGATAAACTTAAATTAAATCATCATATTTAACATTCAATGTCAAACAACCCACAAGCATCAGCAAACACTTCCACTGCAGCTATCTTCACTTTCACTCTCTGCTAAAGTGCCCTAAAATTGGGGGAAACAAGCTCTGAGCTGCTAATCTGTGTGGATGTAAACACCTGAAGATGAAAATAATCACTTGGAGCTCATAGTCTTTTCAGATCCAGTGTGCTGGAGTACAACACACTAAAAATCATATCACTGTCCTAACTTCACTGTAAGGTACTAAGTTACTACACTCTGCCGTGGTTGTTGCTGTGTTTGAAGCCGCGAGGTTGAAGGTGCCTCATGAAGAGCTGTGATAAACAGATCTCTTTGTAGGACCCTGATTGGTAGAACATCATGTTATTCTGACAACCCTCACTTCCAATCAATTTATGCTACAAATTCGTACTCGCATTCACTCAAGCATCGCCTGTGGCCTCGTTCCTCCATTTCCTTTTTTCCCTTGTCGGCTTCTCCAGCCTTCCTCTTCTCTCTCTCTGTCCCTCTCTCTCTCTCTCTCACACACTCTCTCTCTCTCTCTCTCTCTCAGCAGCAGTAAACAGGACCAAATATTTGTGATCACATCCCAACAAAATTCCACCCAAATCTGGTTGCCAAGACAGAGAATTTTTAGAAAAAAACGTGAGCAAAAACACTCACAGTTTGTTTTTCCATCCAATTTGCATACAGCGATATTTGCACTGTAGTTAAGAGCCTCATAAATGAATCGGATCATGGTTTGTGAACACTGCGCAGCCACGTTGAATTCATTGTGAATATAATCCACAACATTAAAGCAATGTCTCTTTGTTTCACTGTTCTGTTTTAATAAATCACCTGCTGCCTCTGCAAGAAGCTGTCATTTGAAATTCTAGCAGCGAGTCTCGTCTGAGTGTGATGAGGACCACGGGCAGGCCTCATGTCTGCGTGTGGAGCAGAAGGAAATTAGCCGCACCTGAATGACAAGGCAAAGGCTCCCACCCCCAGAGGGACTGTGATCTACACACAAACTCCCTTTTAATAGACTTACACCTCATTTGGCCTCTAAAGCTTGTTGAAGGGTCCCAGAGGACGGGGAAGGGGGGGAGGCGGGCCCCTCAGAGGTCAGCCCCGCTGCTCGCTGTAAACCAGCTGCAGTGAAAGGGAGAGCTTGATTAGATGGCCATTCACACCCAGAAGGGGACCGCCGTGGAGGGACAATGCCACATTTTCCCTTGCAAAACAACAGGGACATTTTGTCTGGGCTGTCGCGAGCAATATCTGTTATGTCGTAGAAGGCTGTTTGAAACACTCAGTCTCTGGAGAAAGAGATCCAACGTGAGGAGACGAGTTGTTCACACTGCAGTCGCTTCTGTTTAAATAAGAAACCATGTTTTCTGGTAGGTTTGGAAGAGGCCAGTTTTACCCAATCACCTAAATGATTTGATAATGTTTAATTTTATCTTAAATATTAATGGATATCAGTAGGTCGATATAGTTCTGCAGTATGGATCTGTGAGAAATATGCAGCAGATGACATGAAAACAAGCATCCTGATGGTGCACTCTCATCTTTCTTTGCACTGAATAGCTTATGAGCTCCAACCAGTCACCTAACTATCTTCTTAACTGTATCTAAGGGGTAATTCTAATGCTCAATAAAAAACATTAGGAGGCTGGTTTACCCACTCTTATTTAAATAACAATAGTTTTAACCTTTTACCACACACTTTTCCTTCTGCAGGACGCTTGCACAATGTGCAGTATAAATGAAATGGATACTAATATTAGGAAAAGTTACATCAATACATTTTATTTTGTTAAACTCACACTGTTTTGGTCGTTGTGATCATTTTCAAAGAATATACAATTGAAATCTTAAAAACACCATTTCCATACCTTCAAAGCAGCCTGGTGGTCCAACAATTCAGGCCAGCCTTGAAACATTAATGTCCAAATTCATCACAAGGGTCTATAGATCAAAAATGAACCATCTGTTAGGGGATTTTCAATGTTTTCTTTCAAAGCAAAGGAGGCATTTTTGGACAATTTAGAACAATTTGAGTCCTGATATTCAGGCTCAATTCTTGCTTTACAAGATATACATTAAATATGTAAAGCATTTCAAACACTGTTGGGCCAACAAGTTCTCTAAATTAAACAACATACATTGTTGGTCCATGCCCTCCAGATCGACACATACTGTAACCATTTTCAGATCTCATGCCACCATCAGCAGGGCGACATCGCTGTTTCAGACATAACACTTTCCTGGCTGTGGTTAAGGCTTTGTTAGGCTTACAAGTGTGTTTCAGTAGCTAAAGAGCTTCACTTTAAGCACTGAAATAATACCATGTTCTCTGTCTAAGCTAAGGATTGTAGCTGCAGACCATCCATGCTGCAGATATAATATGATTCCATTTTGGCTCATTTGAGCATCAGCTACTTGTAATTGGAGAGAAAAAAAAACCATGTGACCAGGATAATGGCAGAGAATAAGAAGTAAGGTGAGTATGACTTGGTTCATACTGTATACTAACTCACAAAAAATAAGTAATAAGTCAAGAAGGCTTTTGTTTTGCATCACCAGCTCAATGAACTGTCTCACTGCAACATCATATAACATATATTACACAATATTCATATGACAGCTGCCATAATTAGTATTTATTATAGTGTTGTAAAGTGGATTTCATAAACTTCATTTATTTTGGGAGATAAAAAAATGTACTTTTGATGTTTCACAGAGTGTATCTTGGGTTACTGAACAATAAACCTCTGCTGCTATAATTGTCTACCAGCGAATATGGTTTCAACTGACACATGACGATAAACTGGGGATTCATTGTGTTTGTGTGTCTGGCTCGATGCTCACAGTTTCTCTTTTTTTTTTCTTTACACATCATTCAGTGACATCCAAAAACATTGATGGTTAATTATTTCTGAGGAGGCTTTTTGCATAGCTCCTGTATCCCCGGGTTAATTCAAAAGCATTCCCTTATCTTCCCAGGGGTATAGAGTTTGCATTTTAAGTGAGGCACAGCACAGACACTCAGCAGCATCTTAACTTCCTAAGTTGAAGTGTGGCTGGGGTTAAGTGGTCCCTATGCTCACAGCACCTATCTCAGCCCAAACATGACAGCTGGGGACTTGACTGTTGCTATGGAAATCACATCCCCCCCTCCTCCCTTCCCCTCCACCCCCTCCCGCCCCGAGTGCATGAAAATGCCCCAGACTGCTCATTTGAGACCATACAAGTCCTCCTCCTTCTCTCTGTGTTAACAAGTCAACTTTTCTGTTGTTCTGCCCTGTTTCAAACAGGGTTTATTGCAACTGGAAAATGGCTCGGGGTGCACTCGGGTGCTTAACAGCGCTCAGCTCGGCTTTGCAGCTGGAAAATTTCCTAGAATGGGCTCTTGTAAGCTGGCTAGGGATGATGACTGAGAAATGGTTTGCCTCACAATCCACCTCAATTTAAATAACCGCAATAAAAATCTAATACATGCATATACTGTATGGTGGTAAACAAGATAAATCCTATAAATCATTAATGTGCTGAATATTTATTAGTACTTATCATTTAAGTAATAATTCTTCTTTTTCTTATATTTTTGATACTATTCATGTTCAGGAATCAGCATTCAGTACTTTTGCATTCTGTAATTGCCTCTTTATATAGTAGTTGTTACTGGCAGAGTCTGCGATTCTCATGTGGGATTCAAATACCCAACACAAGCACGTACCGGACATAATGTGGAAGAAAGCATTGGATCATAAATGCAGTATTATCATGTCGACTGTCTTCTTTTGTCTACAGCTTGTCTGGTTGTGTTGTAAACAAATACAGTTCTGCTAAAGTTCTGCTGTTATATTTCTGACAGAGCAGCTGTCCGAAGTGTGTTTGCTGCCCCCAGTGGTCGATATCATTTCGAAAAGAAGTGTCAGACCTGTACCATTTAAATGATTATAGCCTCCTTTTACTCAATAACAATACTAATTATTTAATGTGGGTGTTGAGGACAGTCATGTACAGTCGCACATCACAAGGCTGTTTTTACATACATCTGCTGAAATCTGAGTTTAAGATAACTGAGTTTATGTTTACATATAAATTTACGTATTGGTTTTGTGACATCGCAATATTCAGCTTACACAAATGTGATGGAAACTTAAAACCTCAAGCACACATACACAAAGACTGAACTTTTTAGTGAACGTGAAATGAATAAAGGAGTAGATGTAACTTTAAGAATTTTTAACGTGGTAAATTGAAACCATATCACATTAAAGTTTTTCTAAACATTTATGCAGGGGATATTTATGAATTATTTAGATTATTACATTGACTAGGGTCTTAGTTTTGCTGTCATGCCTTCATTTTTAATTGAAATGTATTTAATTATGTCACAGTAGCACCTGGTACCTTTTTTGAAGGGTTGTGCACACTTGGGCCAAGAAAAATGAAAAAGAGGCACCAAAAACATGTGACAGTGACATTGATTTCACGTCAAGCATATTTTATTTGAACTATCATGAGGTAATTGACTAGTGCCCTGTTGTTGCTTTCACATCATGTCTCTTCTGTAAATATGAACAACTGGCTGCTGGGACTCTTGTTAGCAACTGCATGAGGGACATATATGATTTTGATGTTTTCTACCTGCATAGTGTCAGGAACAGTTTTCCTCAGAAGTAGTAAAGGTAGGAGGAAGCCTAATAAAAAACTGAATTAGTTACATGAAAAGGTTCTTGAGAAGAAGGATTTTTTTTGTAAATGCAGGTTCTTGTGCCAGCAGGATAAGAGGGATGAAATGCAGAAGACTCTCCAATTTGGCTGTTTGAAAGACTTGATATGATAGTCTTAAATCTAAACCAATTCAAACATTCTTCTAATTTTTGCTGTTTCGTGATGATCCTTTCATTTACTCTGCCCAAATTGGAGAGAAAGCCTTGAACCACCAGTCTCAAAGAGGTGTTTTTAGGAATTCATCTTAAAGCCATCACTTGAAAGTTTTAACAGTCAAACTTGTGGTATAAACAATGTTTATTCCCTGAGAAGCTGCCTACAAAAATGTGCTGGAGGAGCTTCATAGCGTCTCTGCCATAAATAATTATCTGCTATACATTTCATCACTCCCACTCCTTTCCTGTCTCGATCAATCCTGAGCCGAGGAGCCTTGCATGCTGCTGTAAAATGACTGGAAGCTGATGGATACAGTCTCCAGCAGAGCACGTGACCTGTTTTCATCGGTGCCTATGGCACCACATTTAATCTAAATGTAGTCCTTGACAACGGGAGGGTCCTCGCTCAGCTGTGTGGGTTCTTTGCGGAAATGTAAAGTGTTAAGCATATGATGTGAAGTGTTTTTTTTTTTTTTTTGAAAAGAGACACCATCTGTTTTATTTATTTTTTGTCATGGTTAAATTGGTTTAATTTGAGCATATACAGAGAAGAAGAAACCAAAAAAATTTAACAACAACAGGCTGACAGGCTTTAAAGTTGTGAAACTTGTGTCAGTGTTGGCTGCAAGGATGCAGGTGGGAGCTGGCCAATCCCGTGCCAGCTCTTCTCCACCCAGCTCCTTTCTCCAGGGCAAAGCGCTGGCCTGCTGAGAGCACACATGAGCAGTCCACGGAAGGGCCGAGATCCCGACAGCTCTAACCCCCCCACCGACATCTCATCCGTCTTACAGTGTGTTGGCACTGTGAAGGGTAAACTGGGCTGATCTGTGGGACAGGCGAGGAGGGCACAGGAGAGCAGCCTTCCCACCGGAGCCCCGGACCAGCACGCTCAGATTAGAGGAAATTTGTTCCACAATATTGTGGCCTCCTGCTTTCCAAGGCTGGGCCCGCACAGAAGGCAGAGGCAGAGATTTGGGCGGTGGCCAAGCCTTTTCGTCGGGTTCCTTGTTCGCGCCACATGTGCCGAGCTCGACTCCCCACTGATCCTTCTAGCTTTATAGCCTCCCTGCCTGATGGAACAAATGCTAGATCGCAGAAAATAAACTTATCTCATTTGGATGACAACACATTCCCCCAGGTTATAATGTTGCACCATTTTGAAAAGGCAGACAGGGTCAATTGTACATTTCCTGCTCAACCAGGGAGTCTTTAGCTGTGAAAATGCCTGTCTCACCACATGCCTGACAGTGAATTTGGAACAATTTGCCTTATTGACTCCCTTGGTGTTTAGTGTAAAGTGTTCCCCTAGTATGGCACTAAACATATATATTTCTTTACAGATATTCTGTTCTTCTTTTAGCAAAGAACAGAAGAAGAGAGTTCTTTTATAATAGGTATGTTTCAACCCATTACATCAGCCAGCTTCTTTTTTTTTTTTTTTTTTTTTTTTTTTACCAGAGTGGTGGATGCATGACATGATTGATGACCTTAGTAGATTATCTCCAATACAAAAGCCATCATTGAACAGCAGGGCTGCCATTGTGTGTGGGATGTCTCCCATTGATTTAAGTAGTATATTTTCATGATCTATAAAGAGACCAGCTGGAGAGAAAATTGTTTGCTCTCAAACATTTTGTGTCCATAAGCCATCACACTCGTGATTAGAAAATGATTATCACTATTTGAACTCCTTTATGTTGTTTCTTTGCTGGAACAATAGTCTAGTTACACCCTTGGTTATAACCAACTGAATTAAGTTAAAGGCTCAGTTCACCAAAATTACCAAAAACCAAAAATATTTTCTCACTTCCCTCTTATGGCATATATCCATGCAAATAGTATTTGATGAAGTTTTGAGATGCCTGCAATATGTCTTTCACATCAATACAATAGACTACAATACAACAACGTTCAAAATGTGATTAAAATTGTATACTACTAATCAAATACATTTTTGAGTAAATTTAATTGCAGTGTCAAACTGGGATGGATGGACTTTGTCACCTGAGATTGAGGGGTGCATCTGGTGTAACACATGTTGTTTTGGCTACTAAAACACTCAGTTTAGGTTAAATGATAGGTTCACAATTTTTCAAGCCAATTAAAGTCAGGTACATAAATGAACACTGAAATAATAACAATACTGACCATTAGAGGATCTCCTCCAAATGTGCTTTTACAATTTTCAAGTTTATCTAAAAGTTAGTCAGAGTTCAAAGTTACTCCACTTCACTCCAGAATGACCCATTTGAACATTTGAGAGAGAAAAGATGGAGGATGAAGGAGAGGAGATGGAGTATCATACAGTGGACCTTGAGTTGTAGTTTCATACATTTATACACCCTTATAGTTGTAAGACATTGCACTTTGTTTTTGTGCATAAATTACGTGTTGAATCAATATATCTCAAAAAGCATTAAAAGCACTTTTTTTAACAGAAGATGTAACCTATGTATTCTATAGCAGTCGTAGACTGTCTGTTATGTTATTTAACTATGTCACCTTTATAATTTTTTTTAAAATAATAAATAATTTTTTGTAACTTTGAGACCATAGTTCTTTAAGTTCAGAAAATAAAAAAAATGAGATCTGAAGTATTTCCAACTATTTATGTGATGTGCAGTATGCTTGTTATCATAGGAAGTGATTATGTATAGTGATTCTTTCTTCATCAGGTAGTAGTTTTTTTCTCGACTTGCAATTTTTGATAATTCCTGCAATTTTACCAGAAAAAAAAACAAAACACATAAAACTTTGCAAATTGCATCCCAATTTTTGAGAAAAGCCACTGCAAAATCAAACATTTTTGATCACAACAATCACAAAAATCCTCTGGAGGGACTGTCTAATAGACCTCTCCTGCCCATGGTGGACCTATTAACCATAGATTTGTTTTCATCTCTCTGACAAGCCAAGAGAGAAGTGTACTCTCATAACAAAGGAGCCCAAAAGAGCCATGAAACTACAATGTGAGTAAAAAGACTAGAGGATATCATTATATACAAATTAATTCTCTCTTGAGCCGTTGCTGCTGGTTTAATTGCTTGAATGCTTAGTCTTGTGCTTCCCAGCAATCAAGTTGCTTCCATTTAATTCAAGTGCCACAAGATGGGGAGAAAGTGGCCTCTCCTCGGCCCTGGAGCATAATAGACAGTGGAGAGTGAGGATACACCCTCCAAATTGGAAAACACTGGGCCATAGATTAACAGAAATGGACACCATTAGCCTGGCGATGAAGAAATCCTTTTACCCCTCAGGTGTTTTGGAAAGCACATTCAGACTATGGCTGCAGTGGCATCTCTGGGTGATCAAAATCATTTTTAGTTGAGGCTCTTGAATATTCAACAGCCAAGGGATTTGAGACAATGTTTAGAATCAATTAAACTTTTTAATAGAAGTCAGAAAAGGAGATTTGTTGAAACATAATCCTGATATAAAAATATTAATTACAGGAGGTAATATATCCTGCCAATAGACATCTTTATCTTATAGAGAAGCACAATTGCACTATAATCCTTATTAGCTAAGCTTCAGAGTTTCACACAGCTTCTTTGTAGGTCATTTAATTTAAAGTCAAAGTAGTTCAAATGAATTTAGAATTAAGTATTGTTAAGAAATCAATATCCATGGTGTTTGTTGTGACTTATTCTTCTATATTGCCCCCTTTTCCTATATTGCTGAAGATAACTAGCTATGGGTCATTGTTGTTAGCGGCTGCTTCGTCTTAAATGTGATTTATGAAGAAATCCCTACGTTAATTTGTGACTCCTTTTGTTCCTTTTTTTGTTATTTGAATCATGGGGTTACGTACGGAGTGCTGAGATTACGTAACTACTCATTTCTGAGAGTTTGGACAGCCTAGTCATTTACCATTGCTGGAGGTGGACTCATGAAATGCTATCTAGACCTCCTGTGACTCAGCAGCTGTTGATATAAAATGAATGAAAAGCAATTTCTAGTAGGAAACAGTGCTAACATTTGCAGGCTAAGCTAATTAGCATTTTTTCCCCCAATACAAACTGAGAGGACAAGGCTGGCGATTTTTTAAAAATATTTTTGTCAGTCAACAAATCTCATGTGCAGATTTACTTAGAAAGTATTGTGTGTGTATCCAAATCCTGATATAGCTTATTCCTCTGTGCTGTAGACTACACTGTTGTCCAAAACCTATTAAAAACACATCAGTGAGTCACACAGTTGCACTGGATATGTTCCATCGCCACAAAGATTATGGTCACATGTTTGTTTAGAAATGGCTGACAGAAGTTCCTTGTAAGACGCCACCGTGCATGTGTGGGAACATGGTTCCGTTTACAAAGTTTTGTTAGCTTGTTGTGCTACATATCAAACCCTCTTGATTTTGTACTTTGAGAAATTTACAGTGTAACATTGCAGTGTAGTACAATGGATAATATAGTATAAGAAACATAGATAATTGCCAGCCATATCATTTAACAGCACTATGATTCCTCTCAAATGTTGAATTTGTAAAGAGACAGGCAGTTTAAAGTAATGGTTGATAGCTAACTCTATGTAGGCTAGTTCATCGGATACAGAATAAGTCCTCAAGTTAGCTGACAGTTGACAGCTTGTCTCTTAGCAACACTGGTCCTCAAATGTCAGTCAACTGTTGTCGAGGGAAATGTCCAACTAGAGGTTTCAACAAATATGTCCTAAAATTGTTTTTTTTTTTTGAAAAAATGGAAAAAAGGATGCATAATAGCTGCAGTACAATTATGATCTATATTTCCTTACACTAAAAGTGAGGAGAATTCAAATTCTACAAAATCAAACCTCTCTCTGTGATGCTCATTTCATGGCAGCAGTCTGATGTGTAGATGTATTCTGATAATAACACAGCCAACATCTGCAGACGTGAGACTGTTCACTGATCTTGATCAGCAAGGGCTGTTCTCACACTTCTGCAGCGCTGGAGATGGAAGTGAATGACATGCATGAAATAAAATCCCTCAACACTGAGAGCCTGCATTTAATTTTTTTTTCTACATGTGGCAACTGATCTGTGTGTTTAGCATTAATTGTTTTTCTTTGTTCAGAGCTTCAATGCCTTATAGTCTTCAGGAAAGTTGACATGTAGACAAACTGACATGTTTCTTTTCAACCTGTCCAAGTCCACCAAACTCTTCTTCCACCTCCCTTCAAGTTAATCAGGTGTAATTTAAAATCCAAAATTCCTGACAGTACATTTTCTGATGGTATTGCCTGTATGTTCTGCATGGCTGTTTGGATCAAAGACTGGTTATCTCTTTTATTGAGCTGTTCTAACCTCTGTCCACTCTCATTACAGGCAGGGAGCGGTGAATTTCCTAAGCAATCAGGACTAACGTTCCTGGGCAGGTATAGACTACGACACTTTAATGAGTTAAAATGCAAAGCCAAGTAGAACATTAAATCAGAGCGAGTGAGACAACCGACTCCAGGAATCATCAAGCCTCTAGTAAGACAAGTGGGTGACATGTCTGTACATACACACAACAGAAGGGAGCAGATGCAGTGTACAGTATTAAATTGTATGTGAACATTTATCACATTATAAGGTGTTGCGGTTCAGTCTCTGTATTTAGGCCACTTCTCCATTTTTTTTTTTACTTTTGACTATCTCTACTTGATCTACCTCTGCTTATTTCCTCCTCACTGTGTATACTGTGTACTGTGTACTATGTCTTTTTGTCACTTTCTTGAAATCCAATACATAATAGAACTACATTTCTCTTCTGAGTCGACAAACTCTGTCCTTAACAGAAAAATTACAGCTTCAGCTTAAAATGACCCATGTTTCCGTATTCCTGACAAACGATTTCCAGTGGTCATGTGAATACTGACTGTCCTCTCTCAGAAGCAGAGGTGAAAGCCTGATTTGGTGATAGTGCCACATACCTCTTAGTAAAATGCGGGGTCAATGGCTGAATTTACAGGATGAACGTGGTCCTTCCTTGTGGTTGACCAAGTTCAAAGTTATAATCCTTAAAGACTCTGAAAATGTATTTTCTCAGTCAGCTTCTTGTTATGACCTGTGAGGTCCTACATGAACATACATTTTTCCTCTGAAGCTGGAGCATTCACATAGTGAATCATAGTGGAATCATAGTGATTCCTGTATTTTGTTTTTGACTGTGTTGCTCTGTGTTCCCCTTAAGCTTCATTTATACTCCTGAGTGGACAGTTTCGGACACCATGGACGGATAGTTGATGTGTTTATACCACCTTCTGGGTTTGCGTGGAGGATATGTTCCACACATTTGCAGTAGATTACTGTCTACACGAACACAGTGTTGTGTCTGCGCAGACTGGTGCGGACAGGTTCACACGGACACTACAAATTGCAGGTACGCGGAAGTCAGCAGAGAGCCTACGTGCTCACCCTCTGGTGACAAAAACAACTTTATTGGCTTGAAGTGGGCAGGGCTACCTCTTTCTACAACTTGATGTCATATGCGCCAATCAGTGGTTTATGCTGTCAGGCAACTGTTGATTATTTCCTGATCAAACCATAACTACTCAGTCTTGATGAAACTGATTAGCTGATATTTTGGGTCCTAAACAAACAGCAAGTCATTGTAGAAGTACCTTAAACCTGCATTCTTTGACCAGCAGGGCAAATCCACTGGTTGCAAAAAGAACATTTTCAAGACTTCAATACAGCATGATGTTCATTTTGTAAATTATGGTCCCATTTAGAGTGAAATAGATGATAAAGCAGGATATGCTTTAAGGTGATTGACAAGTCATTACCACTGTAACAATGTTGGTTATGTACATTACGTATCATATCCTCAGATTGGAACAGGAGTATAGGCGTAGCTGTCAATGTTTTAGCGTGTTTTCACTTCCTGAAAGTTAATTGTAACATTCTGGTCATCGAAAAAAGTCTTCAGTGTTCAGTTGTACTTAAAGTCCCTCTAAGGAGACGGATATTTAGTTTTTCCAGTGGGTACATTTTGTTTTAAGCCTATTTTCTGGCTAGCCAAATTAGCATTAGCATTAGCATTATCACAGTTAACCATAGACTGTAAATGCACTGTGCTAACCAAGCTAGCAGCTAGGATATCAGCTCCACCTTCTCGTCCAAATACTGTCACTTCTGGCCCAAAAGTCCAAGATGGCGATGGTCAAAATGCTGAACTTGAGGCTTCCAAACAAATCCACAATCCACTGGGTGACTTTTTTGAACTTCAACTTTAACTGTTGCTCATTTAGCAATGAACATTTAATGTTATAAAGTAATAGTAGAGTTTAAGAATGATTTAAGATTTGAAAAAGACATATTACACCAACTTTTTGATATTATTGACGGTGGACATTTATTCTGCTAAACACATTAGATACTGTATATTTACCCTCATTCTATACTCAAATATATTTAAACTCTCTACTATACAGAGTAATTTGCATTGTTAGTGGCGAAGTTCACTATTCCTTTGCCGGATTGAAATGGTGATCACAAAAGGGAGTCACAGGAAAACGATGAATGCATGCACTGGATGAAATTTGGAAGACATTAGCCGGCACATTTGCACACATACTAATAATAACACAGAGCAGCCAGATCAACATATCTGTATCAGTGTAAGTTAAGCTACATGGATTCATAAAGAACAGATACAATTTCCACCATGGCCGAACAGAGTAGCTCCTCAAAGCACTTTTTCTGGTCCCAGCGATCGATAAATGTGTAATTTTGGAAAGGACTCCGGGACTTGTATAAGTAAGACATTATTAACCACAAGTGTCTCAAAATCAACCAGAATTGTAGTCTTTAATTAAACTTACCCAACCTTTACAATCACAGTGTCAGAGCAGAAATGCTCATATGAATCACTTTTTAACACCCATATAGATCATTTGGAGGGCAATGACAAACAACATATTGCCGTTTTTGTATGAGGATTTATTTGGATTTTAAAGGTTAGAGCAAGAACTCATGTAACTAGATCCATATTTCTATTTATCTATAATAACTTCCCTATAGGTTTTGTGTCAGTCTTGTCTCGTCCATGTCAGTGTGAAAAAAATGTTGTCCTAAAATAATACCACAAAACAATGTTTTCTCTTTATTCCTGCTGCATATTGGAATGATTCCTATTAACTGCTTGTTTATTCTTCTGTATTTGTTGCTTATAAACTATAAAATTTTCTGTGTTGTGGGTCACCTTGCTTCAAGAAGGTACTAATCACAAAGGAATTTTGTCAGTTCTGAGAGTTTTAGTGTCCCATGATGGTCTTTAAGCTGTTTTAGTGGCTTTTTAACCCTGACAAATGTCTAAAAATCCTGACGGAAACACTGAGTACTTGTAATTGGTTGACATGAACCCTCCTTTTGCCTGTAGCCCTGATAAAAGAATCACCCAGCATTGTGAATCTGGGTTATGTGTGGTATTCTGGGTAAACTGGGGGGGGGGGGGGTTTGGTCGGGGTGAGGTGCGAGGTGAGGGTAGATCTGAGAGTTTCGACGCTGAGACGCACCAGCTGTGTTTATAGATTCCCACTGCACCTGCTGGGGTTACAGAGCAAGTGCACTGAGGGATTAAGCACTGGGGCACTGGGAGAAGTAGAACAAGGAACAACAGATTCATGTTAAGGAAGCATGTCAACACCTCCCTGGTGTCTGTACTTAAGCTATTCATTGTTGTTGGTTGCTACGTAGGTTTCAAAGTAATCTGTGCTTCTTTTTTTTTCTTTTTTTTTAGCTGTTAATCAAATATACCCAGCTGAGGAGGAAAGGTGCCAAGTTGCTACCAGAGGAATCTGAGCATAATGTACAAAAGAAGAGGACAACATTAATTTGGATATAAAAGAGAGATAAAAGCTGTTTAAATTTAGCGTCCATGGACATTTACGTTTTACTGGAGTGCGCTACTTCTTGATTACAATGTTGACATTTTACTTAGAATTAACCTGATTAATGTCATTGAGCGTAAAAGCCCATAGCTCAGCATTTCTCATGATCACAGGAGATGGATTAAGAAAGAAGGCTTTCAAATTGAATATACCTCTCCCTGCTCAGCCTGCTAATTGTGCCATTTACCACTACTTGAGTCACTGACCGACGCTATTTAGTCAAACTAATGATGATGCACAGTCCAAGCCATCCCTTGATAATTAAACGAAAGCTCCATCTCTTTTTCTGTATTAGCCTTTTTTTTTCTTTTTTTTTGGTGAATTAACAGGTGCACACAAAAACATATCGAGCTGTGGTCACTTTGTTCATTTAAATCACTTGTGGCATTGTTAGCTGGGAAATTACTTTTTTCAGAATCCATTCCCTGTCACTTGTTATTGATTACGCAAAGTAAGAACTGTTAACATTCTTGTTTTGAACGTTCAGTCAGGTGAGAGTGTTTACTGACTGCACAGCATCTGTTAAAAAAAAAAAAGACTTTCATTTGCAACTTTTTGTCCATCAGTGTTTTTGGGAATATTAGTATCTCATTAGTTATTGTTCTATAGTTTTAGGTTGGTCTTATTTGTTTTAATAGTTGAGCAATCTTAATGTACAACTTTGGGTTGTTTCTAGGATGTGATCTTAATTGGCATTATTGGCATTTTTTATGATTTGATATTCACATCTTTGTTTAATTCTGACTTTGTGAAATCTGTTTTATGTTGTTTTTTTTGCAAATCATATTATTGCTGCCTATATTGAGCAGGATTTTTAATCTCAATAAGGATGTCATATTTGGAGAACACTGACAAACTTCCTATTTTGGCATAGTTGTGATAACTTGTTGTAAATAAATATATAAAAAAATATGGGAACTAATTTGAACACTTTTTCAGCTTTCTACACTTGTAGCTTTATCTGCAATTTATGGTTGTTTAAAAACTCAGGCTCCACTGTAAAGCTGCCCCTTTTCTGGCCAGATTGACTCTGATATCACCGGTGCATCTAAAATAAAATGCCCATGTGTTCCTGTAAACACACAGCATTTGTTCTGAGGCAGAGTGGCACTGCAGAGCAGAGCAGAGCTGCTCTCCGGCAGCACTGTGCCTGACCGAGCCAGGGAATAAGTAAATGAATAAATAGGCTGATGTTGAATTTTCCCCTCACTTGCCTCCACTGACACAAATAGGATCTACAGTAATTTATAATGCTGTTAGAGAGGCGGCTCTCTCTCTAACCGAGGTGTCTGTCACCTCGCGTGGAGGAGGCCTCTCAGTGCCAGAGTGGAGGACCTGCAGCACCCTGACATCCTGCTTTGCTATTCCACACACACGGCCCAAAGGCTAAGTGACATCAAGCCTCATTATTGTCATCACATGCCACATTTGTAACTGGTTAGTGAGCAAATTGTGATAAAATAGGCTGATGCCCCTTCTGAGCGTTTCTGGCTGCACAAGCTGGACTTTCCATAATGTTGAGAACCACGTCAGCGTGAAAGTAAAAGAGGGTGAAAGGTGCTTTTTGTGGCAAAAATACAGGTTTTCTTGTATCTAACCCTTCCTGTATTTATGCACCATTTCTGTATCAGAATGGTTCATATCAATAACTTCAACATTATGGCTCTGGTACAGAAACTAGTCAAAGCTGAAATTAGTTTTATCACCCAAAAATGGCAAAAAATAGCATTGAGTTCTGTGTGAGGCAGTGTAGTCTGTGATATAAGCCTTGCATTACCACTCATATGCAGTATTTCAAAATGTGTGACATCTCTATGCTATTTCCAGTGAGCTACTGCGCATATTCATATGCTAGCACCTCAGTTGTACTGTCCTTTTTTCTAACAAAATAAAATAAAATCCATGCGCAGAAATAATGAGGAGGAAAATTTCTTGCTTGCATCAGACTCAAATTGGCGAAATGAAAATCTGTCTTAAACAAAGGAAAAGACCCCCATGGTGTCTGGGTCTACAGTTTCTGTCACATATATTCCTTTGAGGTTTCATGTGACAAAACACAGAAAGTTTCTTTGTCCCTCCTCTTGTCACGTTACACCCCTTACCCATAGGTTTTTTTCCCCCCTTCCTGTTGTCTGGCTGTCTGTTCTGTCAGCCCATAGCCTGGCACCTGCTCTCATGTTCCTAATTAGTCTCATTTAATTAATTATATACTGCAGCACATCTTCTTATTTCTGGTTTCCTCTGGATTTCATCGCCTTTGTTTCAAACTTGCAGAGAAGATTAGTTAAATGTTGGCGCTCAATTTACGGATGTGACAACCATGCTAGTATGTGGATTTAAGACTGCTCACTACAAGGTGTTTGTTTCCAGGATTGTGACTCTCATAATGATGGGAGGATCAGATGAAACATCATTTCATATTCCCTTATGAAGTTTCTATGTATTTCCTGCTTCGTAAAAGTGCTTAATAATGCTGTTAGGGAAGGTGAAGCTGCTGTTTTTGCTGTGGGTTGTTGTGTGAGGAATACCTGATGGCATAAGCAGCTTCCCAGCTGCTACTTCATCCTCCTGTTACACAGAGATGCATCATGTGCTAAAGAAAAGGTACCATCAAATATTTACCACCTGATCAACACAGCACAATGGGGAAAGATCAAACCTTTGACTGAACAGGTCATTGAGTTCCAGCAGAGAAAACAACACCGCAGCAAAACAATAGTTGCACTGTTGCATTCTCTAAAAATCCTTGTGGTATTGTTTATATATTTATATATTATATTTCTAAAATAAACGTTTCTTATTGCATTGCTGGACAAAAAATCCCGCTAGCTTTCTTGTATATATACTTCAAGTTGATGTCATGACTTATGCAGCTTTCTTCAGGGCTCCGCATTAAGAACATAAGAGCTGTTCTGAAATAGCTGGGTCATCACATTTCACTGATTTATCCTGAGTGACTTACATTTCATGCAATGAAATAAGCTATAATTTACATCATAGCAATCAGCTTGTAAAGAAGTCAATGGTTTGTGTGACTGTAAAGGAGATCGTGTAAAAGGAATGAACACATTAGAAAAGGGAGATGCTGAATTGAACAGTGAGGTGTTGGGGGAAATTTTCTTAACTGAGGTTAGAATATAGCATTTTGTAATAATGAAAATGCAAGAAGCATACATGTAGGGAAACAATGTGATGTCCTGTTTTTGTTTATTTTGCCATCTTTAATCCATTTATACAAAACCTATGCAAACTATTTTATGTCTCTCTTACAGTTAGAAAACACATAATATTGCCTTGAAAACTATATATTCCAACAGATAGCATAATGCCATTGTTTTTCCATTATGATTTTGGGTGTAATGTCCATTTATTTAAGTGATGGCTACTATATTTGTGTTTAATAGATACTGAGCTGTAAAGTCAAGTTTATCACTGGTGAGAAAGTCAGTAAAAAATATTTATGGAGTTTTTAAGGTAACTTAATGGTGAAAACTTCTAACACTTGTCAAACAACAATATAACTCACAAGAATTATGGATGAATTAAAACATTATTTGACAATCAAATGAATCTTTTTGATAGATTTTCTTCAACAGATAAAGTGTGTATTAGATGCATATTTCCTAACAGGAGTGCATGTTCTATAAAGGGTGTTGGTGTTGTTTTTACATCAAGAGGTCGTGAGAACGATCTGACTCATTGGAGCCCTTTCACTGCTGACAGCTGATCGTTTGAACACAAGCCCAGATATCATTTCCTTGATGACAATCAGGTGTTTAGATGTTGAAAGAGGAGCCACACATCTGAACAACAACAACAACAACAACTCTTCGCATGCATCTTTGCATTTTTTTTTTAATGCAAGAAAAATATTTGCTTTGTGAATAATTACATTTTCTCCTGCTTTGATTCGGGTTTGTTTCCAAAGGACCTGTTTATGGAGAGGAAATGACAAGAAGTCGAGTTGACAGGCCTGGAGTGAGACAGTTAAATGCCCCTTGCTGCTCTGGATAATTAATAAATAAAGTACCAGGGGAGTCCTGTCATGGCTTCCTCTATGACAGGGGCTGTCTCCAGTGCGCTAAAGCATTAAATGACCAATTCCTGTCAGGCTAACTTCCACTGCACTCCCATGGCACCCTCTCTCTCATTCTCCCTCTCTCTCCCTCTCTCTCTCTCCCTCACACACACACACTGTCTCCCTTTCTTCCAAAGAGAGCTACTTTGCTCTCTTTGCTCTGAGTTTTTCAGCGACTGATGGCTCTAGTTCATTTCTGCTGAATTAATTGGTCCCTGAATGAATTCTGTTGACAGGGCAATTCATCATGTGTTTGGCCTGACAGTGACTGGGGTGTTGGGAGTGTGGTGGTGGTGGTGGTGGAGGAAGAGAGGAGGGGAGGGTGAGGGGAGCTGCAGGAGAAGCTGGGGTTACAGGGGGGAAAAGGATGGGGGTTGATGATTCTGCCCTCTCTCTTCTTCCCGCTTCTATTATTCCCTCTTCTGCTAACAGGAATAGCCTGCATCAAATTCTGCTGCCCCCCATCCCCTCCCTACTTCTCGTTGAATATTTCCCAGCTCCCCCGGTTGCAAACAAACAGGCCTGGCTGACATATCCAGCTGATTAGGGAGCTCTTCTGTCTGCTTTGGAGGATATCCCCATTACTGGCCAGTCAGGTAGCAAGCCCTGCTCGCCTAGGACCACCGGCGCCTGTTACGTGGGACCTGACACGTTCACTAAGTGAGGCGCATTGCATTAGGCTTTAATTGCATCATGTATCACACAATAGCCATTAGGGTAATTATTTACTGGTGAAGGGTAAATGAGGTTTGGCTCTGGGCTGAGCCAGCCAGGCAGCGGTCTCCACTTTGGCAGAAGAGTAGTGCTCACCTATACGCTAACAGATCTAATCGACAGACATTTGCTTCATTTGGAAATATGCTGCCCCCCTCCACCCCCTTTCCGAACCCCTTTCCCCCCCCCCTTTTTTCTCACACTCATTTTCAGTCAAGCAGGGCACTTATTATGTCCAATCAATCAATGCTTACTCATTAGGAACCTCCCCTCAAGTATCCTCTGGATGGCCTCACACAGCAAGAGTCAAAAATTACCTCATAATTGCTGCTCAGGCATCATAACAAGCTAGGCTGCCCCACTGACACGGCCATACAAACAGGTCTAACACAGGAATTGATGGATACTGGAGAATCGTATTATATATTGCCATATCCAATTAGATACAGCACATAAAGCAGCAGATCCATTCCCTCTTTTCATAGCGTCTAAACCAGTACTCGGGTATAAAGACGTGAAATGCATTTTCATATTTCCTCAGCAGCACCCCCTTGTCTTGGTGTGTCACTGCAAATGATAACATCCTGAGGATTTATTGTACATTTGACACACCAGTAACCAAATTATAATTCAGTTGCTGCGGCATATTCATAGAACCACTGTACAAATCGCACAGAGAGAGAGAGAGATAGAGAGAGAGAGAGAGTGTTCAGTCAGCATGTATTAGCGTGGAGCAGCTTGAAAAGGTCAACAGTTAGATCTGACACTGTGGGTTTGAAGTTATGCATGACGAGGTTCACTGTTATAATACTTGAAATAAGTGTTTCTTATTACTGTCAAAACTATATTCCAACACACATCCTGCCATGTGTGGAGTCCTAAGCTGTTTCTTTTCTTCTTCTTCTTAAAAATTAATGATGAACATTTTTTAATGGATCATACATTTTCAAGATCAATCCATTTTCATAGGTACATACAGTATTTTTGTCCTCAACTTTTGAGGAATAATAATTCAACTTCCCCCAGGGAGAAATGTAAAGCACATTAGGGTAATTACTGCCCGTCCAAAGAGGACTAATCACATTAATGTCACAATTAGACAGAGAGGAAAAAGTATAGTATAAAAAGGCTTTTTCCCCCTCACAAATGAATTAAAAATTATATTTAAAGAGTCTCCTGTTTCATTATAAAATGCACAGTAAATCAATATTTCAGCACATATGCATTAACTTGATTACTAAACTAGTTTTTCATTAGAATGAAAATGTCTTTATTCAAAGCAAGCTTAACTTTTTTGTTTCTTTTTTAGGATCAAAAACACAATTTTATATGAAGTTGAATTTAGTCACAGGCAACTAGTGTCATTGTTCTTCATTCACTGATATTAACTGAATGTTTGATGAACAAAGACAGTGACAGGCACTGATTAGAGCCAATCAGATCATCCCACCGCTCCTATACAGTGTATATGGTAAATAATATATATATATATATTTATATTCCAGAGGATGCTGTTGTCATCTGGCATGCTGCAGTCAATTTCAGCTTGATTGACAGATACATCCAGGTTCACAGTTTATTGGTTTTGGAGGAGAGAGCCAGATATGCCAATTTAGACAGGGAAGTGACAAAAAAAAAAAAAAAAGTTTCCATCTAAATAGAATAATTCTGCTTCTGGGAATTCTCAGCTGGGGAGACAAAAGAGTCAAGCTCTTTTTTTTTCCACTCCTCCTTTAACAAGGGCTGTGAATGACAAACATATATATACGACAGTTAGGGGCTGACAGAACATCAGCTTTTGATGCTTCACAGGGGAGCTATGAAATAAACAACAGGCAGAGAAATTGAATTACAAAGCAAAAAGGGGTCTCTTCTCGTTGGCCCAGAGGCATCAGAGTGCACCAAAAAACAGCTCAGCTCACTATACTTTTTAGAGTAGCTCATTTTCTCCTTTTACAATGTTGAAATTTGCAGGAAAATGTGTGATAGAAGGATAGAAATAGAAAAACCTCAGAGTATTTTCATTAAATATCATATCCATGCTGGGCCAGAGGGTAAAACTCACATTTTGTGCCATTAAAACAAGACTGAAAATAGTGTTTGGACCAGATATGAATGTCTGAATGAACAAGTGAAGAGCTCAGCTACTGTATTATACATTCCCAATTCTGTCTCACATCAATTCAAATGTACATGCTGCTTTATCGGGGTGCGCTGCCCCAAATCCTTTGCAAATCGCACAGCACTAATCAGGACAGTGTCCACTTGTTGTAAATCAATAATGATATAACTAAGTCATACAAGGCGGCGGTGGCGGAGGGATTACGGAGCGAAGAAAGAGTGAAAATAAGCTCTAAGAGGGATTTCATGCATAAATCTCTCACTGCAACTTAGCACAAATTGAATTCAGGCACACTGCTAGAAAAATTAATTCAGCTTTACAAAGCGAGGAGAGGTTAAACACTTTATGTGCTGCTCAGTGATCCAAATCATGGAGAAAACATTCAGAGGCATTCTCACCGCAGCCCCCGTCTACCATGTGATCTTTTATACCTGAAAAGTAAATACATTTATCTCAAAACAGTCTCATTAAGTGCCTGAATTCATTATGGCATGGTGTTTTATATTTGGCTCTTTCTTTTACATACCCATTACTGCTCAGAAAATAAGTTATGTGCCATCTGAGGCACAATTTGTAGATATCAAATCTAACCTTTTATTTTAAACCTCAAATTTTGCAGTAATAAGCAGGGTATAAACATTCGATGTGTGTTTATAATACACAACAACACACTATAATGTAATTGTAAGCAGATATAAGGACATTTAAAGTATTTGTCTACAATTATAACCCATAACAGGCATCTGTAACTAGTCTACAAACAGCAACACAGCTCTAATCACTTTTTATAATTATGAATTATGAAGTACATATTTGTTATATTTGCTTTATATTATCACAGTACTGCAATTATATGAATTTAATGTATTTTTAATGGAGTATACATTAACTTGTAAACACTTCTTCACTCTCCATGACAACAATGCCATGAGATGCAGCTCCGGGTGGAATCTAGTGTGTGGACCCTTAACTTAAGACTTTTTTTTTTTGCCAAACTACTACTTTCAAGGTAAAAATGAACCCACAGCTGTATATAAACATGTGTTAATAAATATCTGTAACATGTGGGTAATCAT
The DNA here is from genome assembly GCA_029490765.1 of Euthynnus affinis. NCBI lineage: Eukaryota > Metazoa > Chordata > Actinopteri > Scombriformes > Scombridae > Euthynnus > Euthynnus affinis. Next base: position 12,500,976 of record CM055857.1, on the reverse strand, counting down.
ATATCATTAAGTGTAAGCGCATCTGTGTTGTCAAGCTTTCATTAACTGTTAATACACCAGTTAGTTACAGTTGTTTTCAAATACATTAATGAACACTTAAATTACACTTATATTTGCTTACATTAAGTGTTTATATACTGGGGGATTAAAATAAAGTGTTACTCTTAAACTAAATTGATATAAATGTATTGACAGATCAATTAAAATAGAAAAGAATGAAAACTATTTCCTGTAGTTGAAATTTACATCTTCAAGTTGCTTGTTTTGTCTGACCCACAGTCAAAACCTGAAGATATTAAATTTACAACGATATAAAACAGAGCAAGGCAGCAAATCTTCACATTTGAGAAGCTAAAACAAGTATTTTTTTGGCATTTTAAACAAAAAATGCCTTGAGTGTTGTCAATTCATCTTCTCTCTAATGATCTCAGCTCTAGTCCAGACAGTCAGAAACACCATGCAGCCCCTTTTTTTTGCGTAAAAGATTTCAGACACTTTTATTATTGTACAAGTGTGACCAGCATAATGAAAGTGATAATACCCATGAACATGAAAGACATTTTTTCTTACTGTATTTACAGAGAAGTGTCTTCACATCACACACAAAAAACCCTTCTACAAATGAACAATTTGTAAATAACATAACATTAAATAAACTCCACCTACCTTTAGGTTTACAGCTGAATATGCATATGATGACCATCTCTGCACTGCATAGAATTTATACATATACTTTTCCTCATGAAACATTATGGGTTTTTCCTAATAATAATAATACTGCTCTCATGATGCATATAGGCGGCCTGTAAATAAACATTGACGAGAACTAAGTCTTTGGCAAATGCAAATACATTCACTTGACAGATGAATGAAACCATAATTCCAGCTTGATTCAAAGAAATGACTTGGCCTGAAACATGTGAGGGAGCTGAAGCCGAGAGGGAAACATGTTTAAGGCATTTAGCTGAAATCGTCGCCCTGCTTTTTGAGTTGTCAGAATCATCTATCAGGGTGAATTTGGACGCTTCTGGCATCAAACTAGGCAAATGATGATATTGGTTTAACTTGGGATGGCTGTTATATCCTTTTTCTGTGGTTGAATGCCAAAGACTTAATCAACTTAAATAAAAACAATGTAAGCTGTGAGAACATATAGTAGTAGTGCATGTCAAGGCAAATGTGACATGATGGGGCCTTGAATTACCATAAAAAAACTGAACAGTATGTGAAACTGTAAGTGCCTTTCCAGACTGAAACTTATTAGACTTACAGTCAGTTTCATGAAATGCTGTAAAGCAAATATGCATCGTCATTTTCTGCATAATAACGCTCCAGTGTTGCAAACCTCCAAAAATAGTGCAAAATTAACAAAAAACACAACAAGGTTTTGCCTGATGACCTCTTGTATCCTGACAAATAAGAAATAGTAAAACACTAGCCAAGCAGTCTGCAGTTTAGTCATTACGAATTATAAAAATGAAATAAAAAAATCATTTTAAGAATATATTTACTAGTTTCTTGAAATCTTGCAAATAGTGGGCCATGGTGATATACTGTCATGGCTCCCTCTATTTTCAAACTGATGTTTCTTTATTTATTTCATTTTCATTTTTACATCTTGATTGTGTATCACAGAGAACATGTCTTAATCTTCTCATGGCATCAAAGCGATCGATTTACTCATGCTGGATGTTTGGTCGGTGACTGTTGAGATGGATAAAAACAATGTTAGCCTCCCACAGACGGCATGTGCTGCTGCTAATCTCCTCTGATCTCACTGCGCTGCCATTTGAATTGAGTGGGAAACAAATGGAAAAAGGAAAAAAAAGAAAAAAGAAAAAAAAGGCTGCTGCTACATTTTAAGCTCCGGACAGCGTCCCTGCTGAGAGCCGTCAAGAAAAGGAATGTACAGTATTGATCCATGATGGGATGAATCTGTGACACTGCTACACGGGGAAAATAAATTCTGGATATTATTGTTTTCAGTCTTTTTCTCTATTTTTGTTCCTTTTTTTTTGAAACCGCTGAAGTTCCCCACAGTTTTCATCATGTGTGTTGCATCTTTCAGTGTCTCTGTTGATGATGTCTTGGAGAATTTTTTTTTTTTTGGCTTTGAATGTCCAAAAAAAGCTGCGAGGAGAGAGGAGAGAAGTCGTCTGGAATCCCAAAAACCGTTAAGTTTCTCATTGTCTGAGCCGGGAACATTTTATGCGCAGTTGCTCAGTGTCCAGTGGACCATGCCGCTCACACCGGGGCAATATGGAGGCTGAGGCCATGGTCCTGCAGGTTGATTTGGTTTCCATGGTAACTAGTGACGGTCATAGGCAGTGGCAGCAGTGGGAGGGGCGGAGCCTCTCGATGCGGCACTATAATAATAAGGGGAACCTGAAAGTTAACAGAAGAACGAACCATTTGAAACAACAAATAAAGTTTACCAACTTTTACCAAATGTATTACTTGTTATCAATATAATTGAAATGGCAGGCTGTTGTTTTACACATAATTTTGCATATTGAAAAGTACAGAAGCACATTGTAGAGAATTAATTATGACCTAGTTTCTTATAATTACAAGAAAAGAGCTCATAATTACAAGATCGTAACATCATCCACATTACTCAGGCTACCAGTGCCAAGTAGGAATTAAAAGCAAAATGATTATCTATATAAGATCTTTATCTTATAATTACAAGGAAACTATCTTATAATTATATACTTACTATACTTTCTCTCATAATTATGAGAATCCTAAGTCATAAATATAAGATAAGGCCTCCTTTTTTTTTTTTTGGTGAATGCATTGAGCTTCCATAGAAACTGTTCGCTGTTCGCCTGTCAAGCTTTCATGTTCACAATGATGATGGTTGCAGATTTAGCACTTGTATATGTTATATTTTCTAAGCAATGGGTCCCTGATTTCACATGGAGGTAGACAAAAACAAACATTAGCTCCATGACCATGAGTTAACTGAAAATACTATCTCTGAATGACTTCAATTTTTTAGTTTACAGTTGGCTGACAGGCTAAAGATGTTTATAGACAGTTAGCATCCTTATCAATTGATGAGCCACATACAAGACATTTAAGTAAAGACCATTATTCTTCTATTGCAGTAAGTGTAAAGTTAGTCCTTATAAGTATGATTAAAAAAGATTCAATTCATTCATGTTAATTTATTCTAACATAACACTGTCTGGTTAGCTTACATACTTCTTCTACTGTTTGTATTTTCAAAAAGTAGGTTATGTTTTAATTTTTAACATGACAAGAAAAGCAGCTTTTAGGATGAGGACTAACCAATATGTGTGGGAAACATAATGCAATTAAAGTAGCATTATTAGTTGGGGTTGCTGGAGCATAAACAAAATAAAGAACAGGAACGAGCTGCTAATGTTAATGTTAAACTCTGATAGCATTCAGAACAGAGTTTTTCTTTTGTTTACGTAACCTGTAACCCCACAGAATAATGGCAACAATTAATGATGTGGTTCCAGATTTTAGAGGTACCAAGCATGAGCATGTTTTAATTTCGGAAAACCAAGAAAAATATACCCAACTCTCCACACTATTATTGCTGTTCATGGTTACAATTGCAAAGGGTACAATTGGTCAATCTCTATTCAGGGGGAGGGGCTTAGTGAACGGTCAATGAATCCCTATCATCCAGTTTCTCACTCACTACTCACTTAGTAATGCTGGGTTGCTGAATCGCCAGGCTTCATTGTAGGTTGTGTACTGTGGATGACTGTAGGGGTTCCCCGAAAACTCACTCCCTGCAAAACAAAACAACAAATCAATTAGCATTTCAATGCATCAAACCATTACCCCTTCACATGCAGTCATTTCTCGTCATTCAAAACAGGATGCAATTTGAGGGGGAAAATGATAGTCATCGATGTGTGACCAGTCAAGCAAGTAATTTATTTCTTTTTCATTTCACTTAAGTTATGCAACACTGAACAATACAGGATGTGACACTGAAGGCGGCTTTCCCTGTCCCATTTATGGATATCTACCCATTCTTCTTCCTCCAGTATATTCCAAACCGGTCTAATAAATACCATTTGGTAATAAACAATTTCATGCATACATTTTTGATATGCTGCAATAAATCCTGAAGCCTTTCTTGGACGAATTTTAACGTCTCCAATCTGATCCCTTCCAGTCTGAGCTCTGTTGTTTGGTGCAGCAAAATTTTCATTGCAAGGGAAGTAACTTGGAGCATGTCAGTGAGCACTGCTGTTGGTTCAACACGTTTCTTTCCTTTACGAGACAATAAAGGCTATTTTATATGAAGCTGGTGAGAAATGGCTTTGCTTTAACAGTGTTTTGCGCCTGCCACTAAATCTTAGTGGTTGTGTATAGGATGAATGGGTTGTGACACAAAACCACAAGCCATGGGATTAAGGCCCTCATCTTTTGCTTTGTGCCACATAAGAACAAATGGAAAGTAAAAGTATGTTTGACTTGGCACTTTTCCACCCACATGATTTAACAGTTTTATTAGTCAAAATCCAAAAGCAAATCTGGACTGCACCACCACCAGGATGCTACCACATCGTCTTTTGTTTTTACTAGTAGCTGTTAAATCAAACAAATGTAAAGTCTCTGTGATTAAAAAACAATTTTTAATAACAGCAGCAGAACTAGAAAGCAGTCACACAGCTCACATCTACTGTTCTGCTCTATTTAGATGGAAAGGCTACGCTAAATTTGCCAGAAAATACACACAGTAATAAAACATCATGTGATACATGTGCAACATTTTTAAAATAAAAAACCGCAGTTCATCAGAATGTGGCATAAATTTCTGAAAATGCTGCAGCTCGTACTTTTAAAGGGTCAGTTCACTGAAATCACAAACACAAAAAACCTAATGTAACTTATTCAGTTCTTTAAACACTATATAAATAAAATTAAATTCACCTCAGTTGTATGTGAAATCTACAGAATCTGGACAAAAATAACTATTATAACTACAACAATATACTGCTGAGGTAAGCTGAAATATATATCTTTGTAATTTGGGTGATCTCACTCTTTAAGAAATTGTTTAAAATCCTTCACAAAAGCAATTCCTTGTTGACCCTTTTTTCCACCGAGTCTCAACAAATTCTGCTCTGAAATCTGCAGGTTTACAAGATTATCCGCCAACTAACAGACAAAACAAATGGTACAGCAAATATAACCTTCCTGGCTGAGGTGATAATGAAACACGTCATCGCAGCTCTTTATAATGGGGAAAAGAGGAACAGCCAGGGCCTGTGATGGGTTTTGTGATTGCTAAATGATATGCTAACACAGCACACACTCCACTGGTTTCCCCCATCCGTGTGGTTTAATCACATCAAGGCAAACTGCCAGCTGTGTTTTGGTGAAAAAGTGTGTGGTGATGAACAGCACCAAAACTGCGTCACCTGCCCTGTTTCTGGCAGTGAAACACAAGCCTGACCTCCTAAGAGAGACAGCGATTTGAATATTTACTGGGCTCCCATGCCTCTGCCTTTTGACCCTTAACTGTTTGCTGTGAACCTGAACTGCAGGTTAAGTAGAGGAGGGGAAAGGGATATGCTCTGGAGTGCAGAGGCTGGGGAGGGCTGGTAGTGCTGTTTATCGACGGACAGTGAGAACGGCTATGCAAGGAGATAATGAGTCAATAAGGCAAAGAGGAAAGTAGGAAGGAAGGGAGAGCGACTGTCCTCTCCCCTGCCTCTGATCACTTATTCAGCCTGTCTAATCCAATCATACACACAGAGGTAATATACGGATGTGTGCGCCTCTTACTCTGTAGGTCAATATTCATTGCTTCTCTGCGTAATTTGGCGCTAAAGTCTCCTTACTCTGCTTCTATAGCTACTACATGTGTTCGTTTTGAGGGCATCGCCTCTTGTTAAATAGACCTTAATGACAATGTGAAGCAGTGACGTCATCTCTCACTCACCAGGAACCATTCCAGCGAGCGTGGAGGTCGGGTAGCTGCCCTGGCCTGTAGGGGGGACGTGAGGAGGGTACCCGGGTAAAGTTGTGTTGGCCATGTCCCGACCTGGAGAAACAAAACAAGGCAAATAAAAACATACATCATCAGTGCTGCTAGTTTTAAACTTTCAATTTTTACTCTCAGTTTTAAGGATAATGTTGCTGAAAGTTAAATCCTTAAGGTGCTGCACAAAAGGTGAATAACAACTACTGAAAATATTCATAGTGATTTAAAACTGTAGACTGCATTTGCAAGCTCCTTTCAGTGTTTACATTATAATATACATAACAGTATGTTCTTGGTTTATTGTAGCTAATATATTGTTGTATATGAATATTTTTAATGTTGCAGCCGGTTGAGATGGAACAGATTTTACATACATTATATACTTATATCTTGATCTGGAAAGTCACAAGTGACAACAACTGCCAAATAAATGTAGTAAAATAAAAAGTGCAATAATTCCTCCCACAATGTAGCGCAGTAAAAGTATAAAGTAGTACAAAAACATACTCAAAGTAAAAGTGCCTCAAAACTGCATGTAAATACAATACTTGACTGAATGTTCCTCTTTACTTTTTATTTCTGCTTTAAGTGTTTCATCTCAACATGCAAATGAGCTCCTGTAAATGTACAACAAACCACATGCACAACACCAGCACGGCAATGTTCATTGTAGACATTATGACTCATCACCACCACCGCGAGTCAGTCAGCGCAACAACTCGATTTGTTACTCGACCTGTCCGTGTCATTTAAACCTGTGACTTAACACCAGACAGTATCAGTCTGCCTCTTATAGGTGAACTGAAAACAAGATAACTGCTGCTGCTTGCATAAATATCTCGTCATTACAATACTGTATGGCAGCCTATGCTGAATCCTATACGCCTCCTTTCTTTTCTGCTGTGGCTGTTAAGACCGAGCACGCTGGCCCCTCTGCACAGTGTCACCAGTCCGGCTGCAGATATTCAGCTCTGTAATTAAGAGTGACGGTTGGGTTGTCCTCGCTGGCCACGGGGACGTTTGGACTACGGCACGTAACCCCAATCTGTGCAGGGGCCAGGGTAGAAGAGGCCCCTGCTATATTGTAATGTTGTGAGGGCCATTTGGACTCAAAGGGAAAATCATCTCCCGCTGGAGCTTTAATGAGGAACTAGTTGACAAAATGCACCATAACACCACAAAACACCAGTTGTCCATGTTGTTGCCATTACAGAGAAAATTTAGGAATACAGAGCACCTCCCAACCACCTCAAGAAACATTTTTATTATGGTAATCCAAAATAATTAAGTATTTCTCCTTTATGCAAAACTATGTTACTGAGTGAATCCACTGCCTGGTGAGGTCCTGTTTTAATAGTTGTGGTACTTTTTCAGTGCAGAACTATGTGTGTAAGTTGTCTTTTTTCATCTCATAAAGCACAAAATGCACCTTGTAGCAAAAACACTCATTTTAGACTGTTAGGAAAGCTTTTTTTCCCTCCATTTGTTTTGGGTTTGGCAGACTGCACCACACAAAGTTTTCAGTTTAAAGTGTTTGTGACACCTCTAACTGTAAATTTCAGGCTTCGGTCTAAGAATACAACACTATTGCTACAATTTACTGTACCTCCCAAGTGCAAAACACATTTATCTTACCACATATCGAAGACTGAACTGTGCTGCCAATTAGCATTGCTAATGAGAGCATAAACCACAAGCAAATTTAGATATTGATGTAAAAATCCAATTTATACACATACAATATCATTAGAAAGTTATATGTTTAATTGAGGGTGAATGAATGAGCCCTCTGGCTATTGAAGTACATGCTCCTAAGAACTGAAGAGTGAAACGGCAGGTGCCTCTGGTGGGGAGGCAGGGTGGCAGGCCTGGAAGTACACAAGACCCAGGCCAGGAGAAGGAGGCGGAGGAAGTGGGGGTGAAAGGAGTTATGGGAGTCTCATATGGCTCTTTCTTAATGTAGGGTGATGATGGATGGTGGAGAGATACATAAAGAGGCAAAACGAGAGACAGGGGAGCTCATGTGACTCACTATGTACGCCTTAGACATACATTATCTGCAGTCACAGACATAAAAAATCAAGCCAATAAGAGAATTCATATTCTCAATCATCCACAAACACATGCAAATTTTTTTTTGTTTTTTGACATACTTTTACTTCTATACCAACATATTTCAGAAATACTGTACTATTTATTCCACCAAATGTATTCTACATAAACGATTAATTTGCAGATTAAGATTTCACAAAATTTTCTAATACAATATGGTGCACAATTATAGATTAAACTAAACTAGATCCACCTTGACCTGCTAAACCATTTAATTGAGGTATACAGGTTAAAGCATCAGTCACAGTAATCAAGTAATAAAGCTCTGTAAGGGGTAATTCTGAATTGCTTTTTTGAAGATACTTCTGCACTTTTATTTACAAGAAGGAACTATAATGAGTGTTTTTACATTGTAGTATTACTAATTTAATATATCGATTTGAAAACCTCTTCCACCGCTGGATATTTCATCCAAAACATTTCATTTTAATGAGCAGTTTCCACTTCACTACCAGAAAAAGTGCCCATATCTTAGTCTAGCTAAGATGAGTTTTGTTCAACATCACAAATTAAATTGTAGAGATGTAAAATACTACAGAAATTACATTTGTGGTCATGAACTGTACGTAAAAGAACTTATTCAGTCTTATGTTGTACCGAACAACTGTTTTCTATTATTTGCAAGCCTCAGTGCTGGTGGCTGTATTGTATGAGACCTGGTGAGATGTGTCTTTTGGTTAAAGTGCTGCGACTCGAGGCGCTGCAGAGTTAAAGAGCTTTACAGAGAAGAGTGAGGTCATGTCGGACCTTTCATTTATAATAAGAATTAGTTAGCCACAAGCCAGTGCACATAAGTCAAAGGGAGCCGTGGGAGTACTGTAGGTGGGGGGTCCAGCAGGGGTGAGGCCATTGTGTGTCTGTATGTGTGTGAAGACATTGGTAACTATTGTCTAACTGTCTCTGCAAACACTGACCCAATCTTTTCTTCATTATTATGGCAGCAGCTACAGCAGTCGCACATGTTTAATAAAAGTAAATACTCTTATCTCTCCATTAACTTGGTTCAGAGAGATGAAATAAATCATGAACACACAAGATTCCTGCTTTTACTGAACATCTGGTTTCACATTCTTTAAAATATGACAAAACTGCAATGCCAGGAATGCTATTTTCATCCAGAAAATTACTTTTCCGTTAACAGGAGATGAATGAATCACACTTTTTCTCTACTTTTACACCTTAAATACAGATTCAGAGACTCTCACACACCAAGTCCCATGAAGAAATGTGCAAACTTTAAATATGTTTTTTCTAGAAGTTTCAAACAATTGTGAAGGACTAAGGAAGAGTATTTAATGTTGGTCGGTCACTTCTAGACAATACTTGAGTAATATTAGTGCTGATACCGATCCAGTGTATTGGATCAGGGCGTCAATACGTTACTCTCAACTCAACCCTCACTGGAGACTTCAATCCTCATTCTAACCTTGAATAACCTTGAATAGCAACAATAAAACACCCATTTTGGTAATTTTTAGTGTAATTTTTTGGAGTTGAAGAGTGAACATCCTTATTTATTTTGGTAAAAAAGCATTTCAATATGCAAATATACAAAAGCAAAGGGCTGGATATGTTTTGTTAAAGGTTACTGTTTCCCACTAAGAAATCAGCTGATAAATCAATACAAGCATCAGTCCAAGTGTTTGCCATCAACTTCAGTCTTTTTTTTCATAATATGTTGACTCTGATAATAATAATCACAGCCTGTGTTGGATCCTGTTTTCGTTTATTCCAGGATGCAGTTGGCAGTGACTGCCAGCAGCTCTGTGACTGTTGCTTTATGTCCCCTTTAAAGCCCTCTTTCAGAGAGGCGCTGGTTGGGAGAACTCTCTGTACAGCAATGATAGCCTCATTAGCTGCTTCCTAGCCTTTGTTGTTTTTACAACAGAGATGTGTGTCCAGATTCTCATTAAAAGATGGGCTTCTTTATATTGTCTGCTTCCTCTGACAGTCCCCTTAGATTGAACGCCAGCGAATCAAGCTATTTATTTTCCTCTGCCCTCTTTTTCTTTCCCTGCGAAAATCAATTCAAAGATTTTTTGGTTTGCTGTTACAAAAGCCTGTTGATTTCTGTCTTAATTTGAGAAGTGGCTTGTAACAGTTGCTGCTGAGCTGGGAATACAGTATTTCCTGCACCTTAAATATTGTATTTCTGCGGACAAGACTGTTTCAGACGTGTGCTTTTGCAGGGATTTGACAAAAAGTACAAACTTATGAATGACAGCAAAGTATTCAAGTGACACACTACTGCTAATTTACTTGGTTTGAACCACACAGAGTGACTGAAACATCATACTATTCAATTTTTTTTTCCCACTGAAAATAACTTCAGTCAACACTTAATTACACTGTGAGAAGACAAAGATTCATGAGTTTTTATCTCATTCCGCAACAACGTGAGAAGAAATATAACGTGCAGCTTTTGCATTAACATCAAGTCAGTTTCTTAAAACAAACAGAATACCAGGGGTGACCTTCTCTTTATTTGGCACAGGAACAAAGTCATTTGTGGCTGACTCTTTTGCTTGCAAGAGTATTAAATTTAGCATGACAGGGACACCTTCATGTTTGCTACAACAACAACCAAAAATCTTTGACCTCCATTTTCTAGGCTATATGCAGAACGGGGCAATTTATCACAAGCCAAAAAATCTCAGCACCCTAATTAATTACAACTAAGTAAAGAATGTTTGGAGAGCCAAATTGCTTTAATTCCCCAAACACCGGCTGAAAGTCATTCATTATCAAATGTGTGCTCAAAGGTTAGTTTGCTTTTGTGAAGACGAAATAAGCATTAATTTCGGAGCCTGAGTTTCCCCCTGTGGGAAGACAGGCGAGCGGTTCGTCATGAGGCCACACATCACTGACGGCAGGTTCGCTGTCTGATCGTTGCTCGCTGCTCACTGCACAACGGCAGGTCTTGATACTTTCTGTGTAGTTCACCCTGAGAGCACTCACTCCATCACCTTAATTGAATGTTAAGTGCGGATAGTTGTATTTGCTGCTCAACCTTTTGTTCAGAAGAATAACAGGTAGGGATAAAAGAGCGTACAGAAGCAGCTGCTTGAGGAGGAGAAGTGTCATCGACACAGGGGTTTTAAGCCTTTGGAGGCCTCCATTAACAGGCCCAGCAGGGAATATGTTTAAAGAGTCTTCAGTATGCACTGAGTGGAGATGTGTAAAACTCCCACTGAATGCTCAAGGGAATCAGCTCAGCTCTCTGGATGGCTCTTAAGTCTGAAGCATCATCAAGAAAACAGGTGGGCTCTGACTAATTTCAGGAAATACAGAAACTCTTTATAGAAATAGTGGACAATTGGCCGTATCAAGGCCATCTCTCCATTTATTACTCAAAATACACAAAAAGTTCTGAGCTCCTCCTTCTGCTATTCATAAATTCACCCAAGGCTCACACTATTTGAATTTTAAGCAGTTCGAATGAACAAGAATAAGAAGCACTTGAGATGAAATCCATCTCTCGAAGGGAATTCATCAAAGAAATTACTTCCCATATCAACAATAGAAATTACCTCACAATATGCAATTGTCCTATCCACATATTCATGGAACCCTTTGGTGTTTTTATGGGGTAAGAGGGACTATTTAGCAGGTAATACAGCATTAATGTGGAGGAGAGGGAGAGAGAAAAAAAGCTGTTTTAATGGAAGTGGCTTCTTGCCTCTGAATTTCGATGATGTGCACAATGCCCTTAAATCCCTTTCTTATTTGAGCCTGCTTTGCAGGTACTTTTGAGCCTTAATAGGATAAGCAGAGGACACAAAAGATTTCTATCTCTCAAGTCTTTCAGTTCACTGAGAATCCCAATCTCTGGCAATGAGCACTTCATGAATCATTCATTTTTAATAGATTATGCAAATTCCAGGGCATAAAATCAACAAGATCAATAACTGCAGGCGTTTTAATTGGTGTTCGAAAACATTTTAAGGATGAACATAATCTCCAGTTCTTTCCCCCGTAAAGGCACAATTAATTTAAAATTGGATCTCAGCCTAAATACTGCAGATAATTTACTACTTTTTGCATGGCTTAAAATTCCTCTGGTAGGCTTATCGCTGGCAAGTAAACTGTAATACTCAGCCATTAGAGAGACCACACACCTGAATATCACCTATTATCCACACAGGCACTGAGGGAAAACCAAGCAGAGGAGCCACTAACCAAATACTAATTACCAAGTGGAAGTCAGAGTGATGTTTGTTCATTAGTTTGACCTCTGTATGCTTTATTTCTCTGCCTCTAGTGAGATCTACCAAAAGAAAGGACACAGAATAAACTTATTTACTGATACAAAAGCATGTAATGTGCTTTTTTTTCTTATGCACACACACAGATGCACACACACTGATACACATACAATCCCATCTTTCTTCTTCTATATGTGTCTTTACACCTGTAAGGAGACCCTCACTGCAGAGAAAATATCCCAGGTGCAAACAAAGCCGCCTGCAGAAGCAGGCCTGCTTTCACGGGGCCATCAGTGCACAAAGGACGAACACACACCTTTCTTCTCAGGAGGCCTGCCTTACAGGGGAAATCTACCTCCCACATATTAATGAGAAAAGGGCCCTTTCTTTTCTCATAAGACTGCTTGGCTATCATTTGAGAAGGGGGGCCGGTGCAATTTTCAATCACCCTGTCCTCCCCCACGCAGAACTCGTTGCCTTTGATGGCTGCTGCATAATTATATGAATTTTAATAAAAGATCTGTATATTAATCTCAGGCCCCCGACAGTCATCGTAAACTTTCAGTAAACTTAACCTTCTTCTTGGTAATAACACGGCAACAACGAAACAATATTTCAATTAGCCAGGCAGTCATTAACTGTGACAAGGAGAGGAGACAGCGAGGGGGTAGGGGAGGGGGAGAAAGAAGAGAGAGATAGGAGGGTGAAATAAATGATCATGGTGTTAAAGTTAGGCGGCAGAAATGCCAGAGCGTATTTACCGAGGCACATTACTCGTGCTTTGAGACACACAAACTGTCTCCCGGCGTACAAATCACAAGACCAACACAGCAGCAGCAGGCAGCCAACAAGCAGTCAGTCCTGCATGGTGGCCTTTTTTTTTCTTTTTTTTTTTTCTTTTTTGTGAGACCTTGCTCTGATACACAGTCATAGTTCTGATCTACTGACACCCAAAGGTCCTTGTCCAGCAGTGACTGAACAGTCACCCCCTCCCGATTATCGCCCTGCTTGCTCAGCGAAAAAACCAGACGGAGGACAGCTGCTAAGCTTTTATCGCATCATCGTACCACCTTTTCAGCTCAGAGTGAAATGGTATTAAAAAAGTCTTCACACTTAACTTTTTGGTTTGCTTTTATTTTTTCAGACATTTCATTGTTTGTCAATTGCACAAGCATGCTTTGCATTATTTTTCTTTTACATTGTACAAAACCCCTCAGCTGAAGCTGTGGCCTGGGCAGCATAAAGGCGTACTGTATGGCACTTGATCTTACCTACAGGGTAGCTTTGCGACACGCTGGGGCCCAGGTCTGGGTTGGCGCTAGATGATAAACTGGGCTTGACTTCGTCCAGGCTGGAATTCAGGGCAGGGAGCGAGTACTCATTAGCCTGGGAAAAGGACAGTTGAATCATTACACAACCAAACAATACCTAGATGGAAATCCTCCCTTCTCCTCCTCCATTAAGCGCTCCACACAGGCCTGTGCGAGTATAAATTTGTATGAGAGCATTGTGTGTGTGTGTGTGTGTGTGTGTGTGTGTGTGTGTGAGCTGCAGGGTGGCAGTTCAAGCATATCATGAATGTATTTTGGTATTGTCTGAGAGGAAGTGGGATTTTGAGATGAGTGAAAAGCCAAGGCGTCAGCTGGCCCTTTGTGCTTGACTGCAGTCCTACCCCTGACCAGCCAAGGGAGAAAGCAGTTCTGCTTTGTTACAGGCACACCATGTGGCCCTGTTTGAGAGACACCATTCACCTTTCAAAAAAAAATGTTTTAGCTTTTTTGCTTTTAATTTAGAGTTTACACCACCTTTAAATTTCATTGCCTCTTATCTCTGAATAGAATCACTTGTACATCTTGCACTTTTTGTTATAGTTTAACGTCAGAGGTTTGGCTCCTTGTGTTCAGGTTTTGTGTTAAAGGCCTAGTTCACCCAAATCACACAGAAAAAAAAACATATTTTTTCACTGAGCTCTTGCAGTATGAAGCCAAACAGATAATTTTGGTTTTATACACCTAGGCTTAGAGATATCTGCCTCTGAAATTTACATCTCAACTCCAAGTGAATGGAATTTGTGCAACTGTGCTGCTTTAATTTTTTCCAAAAACATTGAAAAAATATGATACCTGAGATATAAGAGTACTGGTCAAATCTTCAAAGCTTCTTTCATGTTTTCACAACTCTAACTATATATGAAATACAGTATAAAGCTGACAAAATAGATTGAAATCAGTAAAAATCTACTGAAAAAAAAATAAATAAGACCACTAATTTGGTAGTTGAGAGTTTATCATACTCTGCATTACTGACATGTTTCAAGAAAAGTATTAAAGTGTGAAAACAAGCCTTATTTAACAGCAAAATCTCTTTACAAAGATAATGTCCTGGTTCACAGAGAAGTCTGGATTATCAAGATTAACTAGGACATTGTTTCTGAAAAGACGTGTTCCTGTTTAATTCTTTAAAACAAACATTTTCAGACTTTAGCTCCACAAATTATACTGGAGGCTGCAGCTGAAATCTTAGGAGCAGACACGTAGAAACGTCAGCAGATAAAACCAAATATGTCTCTATGTGTAATTTGGGTGAACTGACCCTTTTATTAAACAAAACAAAACAAATTTTATTCAATTTAAAAATAATCTCTTCCCAGCGTGTCTTTCATCATCATGTTTCCTTTTGTAAATCCGCTAAAGACACTCATGGCAGATGTTAGCAGGTTTTTTTAATGAGATGAGACTTCCGGAGTCTGAGTGTTGACAATGTTTGTCCAAAGCCCAGTGTGAGCCTGAGTGACTCAGTGGGCCGCGCTCCCACAGGGGGACGCCTGTGACCCCACTCTTGTCTGCCACTATCACCGATAAACTCTAATTGTCTGCTACAACTGTTCACTGGCACAATGTCGGATGTTTTCCTCTATTCTCAGAGGCTTCAGACGCCAAACAGACGTTTTATCATGCAGATAAAGGGCAGGAGGGGGAAAACTGAAAAGATAGGTCTGAAAAGGATGACCAAATGGCTAGCAGAAGTGTGGGAGGGGTGAATCCATTGAGTTTTGCATCTCCAGAATGGGTTTTTAATGCCTCGCTACAGAACCCAGACACTGGCTAATAGGGCCACATTTTCCAGAGAAAAAAAAAAAAAAGAAAAAACGTGAGGCGCCCATGAAAGGGAAAGTGCTCTGATTAATATTGCATTAAATTAAAGCTGATTTTTCTGGACTGTTCTGGCCTCCTTTTTTTTTCTTCCCCACTCTCCCCCTTTTTTAGTCTAACCCTTTTCCCTCTGCCTTTTAATACTCTCCCTGACGCTCTTTGTGATTGCAAGTCATTTCCAATTCGTTTTGGTATTGATCTTCCAGTAGAAATCAGTTTTGTAATTAGCTGCAAATTAGGCCCTCTTCTAGAGGTGAGGCCTGTCCCACTGATTTATCACCTGCGTAATTCGCCCCGATTGGAGAGAAATTAAAATGAACTCAATTAGGCGACTGCTTTTGCTTTATGGGTCCGCTTGTAGTTTTGTGGTAGAAATTAATAGTCTCTTGTTGTTTAATAGTATAATGAAAGTAAATAAAGGTTATCCATTGTAATAAGCCCAGAGGTTTTAATAAGCAGTGGTTTCTGGCTGTCGTTTTGGTGTGGGGGTGGCTGTTCCCCAAATGCCTCTTAATTTTTGAAATGAGGATGGATGGCGAGCATGGTTTTAATATCATAAGGACTCGGAGCAGGAATATATGGAGGCTGTTTGCAATGTTTCATACATCCATCTCATGAATATATATGTTATAATAAAGGCAGCTTTCAAGACTGCTTTAGTCATTTAACGTCAGAATATGACACAGAAGTGGAAAATAAAGAACAAAGGCAAGAAGCAGCAGTTGAATAACACAGCAAAAAATGAAGAAAAATCTAGGTATTGATTAATTTAATGTTGCCATACTGTTATTCTCAATTATAGGGGATACAAGGAATGTGTTTTTCATGACAAAATCAATAATGTGTGGGAGTTTTCCTGGTGATCCCTCCAGCATTATACACTCTGGCTTGTAATTCAGTGATCGGCCATCTCTGATGTTTGTTTAATTAGCTTTCTTCTCTGGATATAGTTTAGGAATATTTGTGACAAGGTTTGTGTGTGTGTGTGTTTGATTCAGTATTGCATGCAAGATTTGGATGTGTGTGGAAAAAAAAGTAGAGGTGGCGAGTTGCGGCGCTACTAACCTGTTCTGGTTTGATATGCTCCGATGTAGGGAAGACGTCAGGGTATGAGGGGCGTTCAAAGACCCGGTCCAATGCTTCCAGCTGCTGCTGGGTAAAGGCATCTGCCCTCAGGTGTTTCCGTAAACTCTCCACACTACCCTGAGAATCACTGTTTGGGCCAGAACCATCTGAACCATCTATAAGAAGAAAGAGCAACAATCGAGACACTGACCCCGCAAGCTGGCCTTTACTTCAAGCTATGCACTTTATATTCTCCTCATGTTTTTTCTGTACCACCTCTGTGGGGGATCTTGAGAAGGACAGAAAGGGATGGAGTGCAGGTTTTTACTGCACAACTTAATGGCTGTGGTGAGCCACTGGCTACATCACACTGACATTTCCCCCCACAGTATTAACACCATCATGATCTGAAAGCCCTCTGGTAATTGATGGATTACCGTCACTTGCAAATATATACATGTTGTGGCAAGCATGTGTAGTAATGAAAGCAGCAGCTAGCCCATTATAGTGCCTTTTCATTCTCCCCCCTCCCCTTTCCTTCCCAAAACCTTACTGGTGATGAGCAGCTTTTTTTTTTTAAAGCACAATTTCCCTTTCACAATTCAATACTGCTTTCATTCTCTGTGAGTGTGTGGTTCCATTTGGAAACAGCAGCGCAGGACAAGAGGCTGAATAAAATTGTACAGTCTAGTTCAATCATCCTGCTCTCCAAACACAGAAATTTTCTCCTGACTCCTGACCTGATTACCCGACTGTTGGGAGAAGGATGCCTCAGCTTTGCCTGTTGTCACTTGTGTGCGACGCTTTAAAGCCTTTACAGACTACTCTACCATACCTCCCTTTCTACTCCTTTCTACCCCAACACCCCCACCTTTCCTGGCTGCAGTGGCTGTATCTGTAGGTCTCCTCCCCGGATCCCAGAAAGCTTCAGCTCCCTTACAAATCTGTCATTCTAAATTTGCGGCAGATTATGTTCTCTCCTCAGTGGGAGAGTGGTGATATATGATATGCAAGGCCCCTATTGATTGCCTGATCTGGTGGCAAGAGGGAGCTGAAATGAACTTGAAATGAACATCATGCCTCAACTCATTGTGCGTATAATACTCTACTTAATCCCACATTTTTCTCTGCCATGGAATTCAATTGATCAATCATGTCTGTGTGATAGTACCATTTGGGAGGGTTATTGCCATTCTATTCTGCTGCTTGACCTTTTTTCACAGGCTGAGGCCAGAGGATGAACCCGACTCCAGCACAGGGAGCCGAAGGAGTTATAAAAGAGAGTGTGAGTGGGTGTGTGTCTGAGCATGTGTGAGTGTGTAACCTCAAATTATACTGATAACAAAAAAAATGTTTTACTATTTTGATTGAAAAAAAGTGCATACAGAAATATTTACCCAACAGTGTATCATCTGTTGTGTGATTTTACTTTTAAAATTTTCCTTGAGTTTCTTTAAATTTAGAGGGACTTTCCACGCTGCAAAGTGTTATGCAAAGCATGTGGTTTTCACATCACATTGTGATGTGAAAACCATACGCTTAGAAAATACACCCTTTCAAAACCCATTGGATTATCTCAAACATTCATTGTCATTATGCCTCAAAAACAGACGAGATATGTGATCATCTAATCAAACCCAAAAATGTCATGTTTTTATCTGCACCATAACATCAAACTGAAAATATTCTAGTTTTGCACATCATTTTAATCATACTTTTCCAAAATTTGTCCAACATATTTGGTAACTTAAGAAACTTTTGGATCTTTGGATCTCAAAACATACGTTATCAAAGATGGACACACTGGTGCCTACAGCAGGATTTAAAGGGATAGATTAAAATTTTGTGAAATAAGCTTATTCTCTTATGGTGTTTTCAAACAGAACAAACAAACAAAGCAAATTTTCCCTTCATGTCATTTGCACTTATTTGACTGCTGTACCATTTGTGTTTATTGGCCTTAAACAGCCAAAATACCAACTGTACGTTAGCTGTAAGCTAGCCAGCAAGAGACACACCGACTTTGCCTATTGGTGTGTTTCTGTTTGTCTGTGTTCAGTTCAGTCTCTGACTGAACTCAGAACTGTAAGAGAACTCAGCAGAAACTCTAGTTTCTTCTGTTATTTCTCTTCAGTCCAGCCTGATCTCACAGAAATAGGTGAAATGACCACAGCCTCTTAACACATTATCTACCACCACCACATAATGCGGTGTTAAGAGGTTGTGGTCATTTCATGTGTTTCTGTGAGATCAGGTTGCTCCAGTCTCTGTCCTTTTGCCTCTTGTGTCTGTATGTGATGAAACACATTCATAAAGGCCAGGGATACACTCAAGGTGCTCAAGATGAAACATTTTCAAGTTGTGTGGCCACGTAGCCTATTTGCATCACTTGGCTCCAGTTGGAGGTTAGAAGATCAATACCATTCTCATTCCTGTCCTTTTAATAATAAATGTTATATAATATTGAAGCTACAGTAAGTCAACAGTTAGCTTAGCATAAAGATTGGAAGCAGGAGGAAACAGCTAATGTGGATCACTCAAAAGGTCACAAAATCACATTACACAGAACCGTCATGTTGGGGTTACAGTCATCTATTTCCCCCTGCTTCCAGTCTCTATGCTAAGAAGATAACAGTCTCCTGGTTGAAGCTTACAACCTTTCTAACTCTCTGGAAGACAGCGAATATTTCCCAAAATGTCAAACTATTCCTCTAAGAGGTTAACACAAACTAATTTGTAAGTATTCAGCTTTCTGCACAGCCACAGTGAAGGCCCTCACCTACTATAGCTGCTGCTTGTCACTTTATCAAATTCAGTTGTTCTCTTTGGTACCAAAGCAAATAGAGTCATTAATTACTTTCCATCAGCCGGTCGGAGCCACAACACCTGATCAATACCCCCCACCAAACACACACAGACACACGCACGCACACACACATATCTGTCATTCACCACTGTGGAATACACTTCCCACACACAAGACAAACCATCCTGGGTCAACACTCTTCCTCCCACTCAGACTGAGGACAGTCCCATCTGCCCTCCCTGCTACTGATTCCTACCTGTCAAATCAACCATGTATTGGTGATGAAGATGATTCTAGTGACACTTTCAACGGTTACGTAGCCATGTAATTATACCTCCTTGAGGTGCATAAATCAATTTTATGCATCCTCAGTCATTTTCTTACAATAGGTGAATGAGTCCTACATGAAAACACTATCATCTGCCAAAATTAGAAGAACAAAATGAGAGTATTTAAAATATTCCACCCAGCGATTTCTGTATTTTATGTTTCATGTCAAGTGTTTCTGTGCAGAAATCAGAATCCAATTTGTTGTTGGGTTGTTTACTCAGTATTTTGGTCATAAAATTCACTGTCAAAAAAAGCTGATCAAACCTTACTAGAACTGCAACAAATGTCGATCTTTGGGTTAACAAGACTAAGTCAAAACCTAGTACAGTACATGGCTGAGTGTATGTTGGCTAGTTGGACATTGCTTGCATTTTTAAGATGTTTGTTTTTATGTAAGTTGACTTAATAAAGTGACATATTAACAGTCCTACAGTGAAAAATACAACAGTTTAATCTCCACAATTGCTGTCGGTTGTTGCTAAATGTGTTCTGGGTTACTTTGGCTGACCAATGGTGTAACTTCATCACTCAGTCAGTCAGTGAGTGACTCAGTGACGGAGAGATGCAGTTATAGGGTCCAATTAAAAATGAACACTTTCTAGGTTTTGGGCTGTTAAGACATCACCGTGGGCATTGAGAAACTGTGAATGCATTTTTTCCACAATTCTTTAACATTTCACAGACAAAACGGCAGATTAATCCATGATGAAAATAATTATTAGCTGCAGAACCAAACCTTATTCACACAGTCTCAAAGAAGTAGATTAGCTGTGTTTTTGAGTGTTAAATATTTTTTAACACATATTTAATGTTACAGAGAAACACTTAAGATTACAAAAAGTTTTCAGGTGCAAGTGTCTTATTGTCACTACAAGAAGTGAGATCTATTATTTGGACGTTTCCTAATGCGCCTGTGATGCAGCAGTGATACTAATCTTTGACCACAGTGGCTTTGTCAGTGCGTTGCATGCTTGTCCCACTCTGTGGTCGTTTATTGATCATCTCTGGAGTTGAGTGTATTCATCTTGACATCAGTCTGTATTAACACTCCGGTAACGAGGGAGCAGCCTCTATCAGATCAGATAACCAGCTCCAGAGAGCAGACTCCTCTCTGCGGGTTTGGCACCCAGAGGTTACGACCCCTAGCAGGAGGCTTTAGCCAACGCAACTCTGAGGCTGGGAGTGAGTCCGAGTGACTGCCCGCCAAACAAAAACAGAACAATTATCATAATGAAGTGCAGATTGGCTATGAAAAGTCGTTTTTTCCGAAAGACTGACCCTAACAGAGGAAAAGAATGATTTCAAAATGAAAGTTTAAACTCTTTCACACAATTAAATTTGAGTTTCTGAGTTCTTGTTAGAGGCACAGGGAGGTGAGCTGGCACCTTGAGGTCATGAAAGCCCCCCTCAGATGAGTGAGCTTATCCCCACTGTCTACTCCCTGTTTAAATAACATGTCAACATATATACGCTCTCGATCCCCTAACACATTGTTACGTAGTTCACAATAATACACCTCTATAATTTCCCGCCTGGTTCAATTCTTGACTAAATGAGATCAAATTAAAACTCATTTGCATCAAATTGGATGAACTCAGCTGCATTTTGTTTTTTCTAATTGAATGTTTTGATTATGTCAGCATGAATGAAATACTGTCTTTGGTATATAATATGTTTGTTCTGCATCACCAAAGATCTGTGATTACTGTTGGATCAAATAGATGATAGCTGATCAAAGGAAAATTAACAATTTTGATAATCAATTATTTTTCATTTTCAGCCAAAAATGCCAAACATTCTCTCTTGGCAGCTTCTCAAATGTTAAAATTTGCAGATTTTCTCCATTTTACATAATTGGAATTTGAATATATTTGATTTTTGGACTGCTGGGCCACCAAACATTGAAATATTTAATAATTTACAGTTTTAAATATAATTAAAAGAGTGATGCCAACTTTTGACTTCAGTTAGACATGAGATTTGTTGCCATGGGGGGGAGGGAGTGTACATGTTTTTGTTCATAATAAAATGAGCATTATTCATGGTAAATTGACCCACTTGACCTCTCTCTGGCCTTGTTTAGAGCTGCCATTCTGCAATAACTTTACTAATCTCGCTCTACGCAGGCCAGCTCTACAACTTTACACCGACAGATCCTGAGTAACACCTGAAAAATTCATAAAATTAGACAAATAACCAGAAACTAATCAGATTAATCCTTATATTCAGAAGGGAACAGTATGGAAAGGCATTAAGCAACATTGCTTACTTTTGGCGCTGTTTGCTGTGATGTTCTTGAGCTTTTAAAGGCTTTATCAATCTAATTTGGAGGTTGCACTTAGGTGCTGACATTTCACTGCGCTCTGAGTTCCTGTGTTGATTCTTCCTCTCCTCCAAAACAGATGCTGAGACACAGAGCAGGGTGTGACGCCGGCCTGCTTCATCACTCATCTCCACACACGGTTCAGTCCTCATGACGCTCAGAGATGAGAAATAATTAATTCAACAGCCACTGAAGCACAGAATCACATCCATTCTGACTGCCACTGGCTATTGTTGTTGGCTTTTGAAATATATGATGATCATCTTATCATGAAATTTCTCTCTTGGTATTTCTCTCATAAATCAAGAAGAAAGACTGACACAAAGCAGAAAGCGCTCAGAATGGCTGAAATTAAGAATCAACTGCAGCTCTGATTGTGCAATTTGTTGGCCAGTCTGAAAGGACGTGTGATATGACTTTGAAAGACTGGACACACTTCATGGGTTTATCATTCTGTCCATTGGACACTGCATGTTCTCAACAGACCTTCAAGCTGTGTGCTCAGGTCAATGCGACGTGAACAAAAACATCCATGAAAGCAAATTTGTACTTAACCATCAAATTCTGTCTGAAATGTTTTGATTTCACCCTCAAGAGAAGCAGCTCAAGCTTCTCCTTTGTCTTTTCTGAAGCCTACAGTGTCAGAGGCGGTGGGGGTGGTGGAGTTGGGATGCAGGGAGTGAGGTGGGTGGTGGTGGGGTACTTGGATGTTAATCTGTGAGGTAATAGCTTTTCTCTGCAGAATTGCAAATTCTAATATATGTCACTTTGTAAAACGTGCGGACAGCCGTGGTCACCAAAGACACCATCTCCAGGGGTCTTTCTCCCGCTCTCTCCCCTCACTCTGTCCGTCTGCAACAATGGCTGCCAAGTGTAACATGCTACTTTTAATTTGCAATAACACGTGACAATAGCAGATTAATGGGTCTTATGACACCTGTGTCCCTGAAGCTCCTCTTGCCGAGACCCAGTGTACATAACGTGTGTCACACTACATTATCTCTACATCCCTCCTGTAATGGGGACCTTTTTTTAAGGGCACTGCTGACTTGGAAACTTAGGAGCTGTCTGCTCGCTTGGCAGAGAGCCATAGCTACTGCCTAAAACAAATACTCTGGGCTACACAGCCAATCCATTTCACCGCGGCTTGTGTTGCACACCGCCTCCCCTCCCTAACCCTTCCCCTCCTTTCCTTCCCTTCCCTTCGCTCATTTTTGTTCATGTTTTCAACCCTTGATAATGACTGCTTGTGCCATAATCATCATGAGGCTTACCAAGTTAAATAGGGCTCAGGCAAGCCACTGTGCTGTGAGGAAATTTAATCCAGGCATTAAGTGACTATAGACTACTGCTTACTGAGCAAAGCAAAATATGTCTGAATAGCAAACGAGGCAACACTAGAACACAGACTTTAGCTGAAGAAATAAGCAATTTGAGACAAATAGGACCATGATGGTTAGCACAAGCACGTTTCTTACTTAAAAACTGTTTTAGCGCAAGACCATAACCAGGATTTAAAACCATCAATCCTACATATGATGTTGGTGGATGACCGGCTTTGTTAGAAAAACAACAGTTATACAGTATTATTTGATCATTTCCAGACAATAAGCGACAAAAGTCCTTGTTTTTGTCAGTGTTTTTTTATGTAAAGCAAAGAAAGAATGCCACTTAAAACAGTTGATGATGAAGTTTAATACACACTTATAATTTTTTGGCCAAATATAGAATCTGGGATGATTTTCTTTCAACAATGCACCCCCAAAAAATATTAATACATGGTTATATAGGGCCATATTTACCACAGGTTATGACATACTGGAGCTGTGGCCTCAATTTCATATAAATGCACTCACTATTTTTCCACCATAAGTTTGGTCATTTCCACCAAACTTATGGTTGCAAATGTAACAAAATACAAAATACAGAAGACATAAGCTAGTTCTCCTCAGTTTTCAGGGACATTTCAGCCTATCAGTTGCTTACATTATTTTTTAAAATTCAGGTTTGTTTTTCGGTACACTTTCAGAGAAGACAGCAACAGGACAATAGCATCCACAGGGTAACATCGTATGTAATATACTATTCTTACAAACTGTGGCTCGAGGCAAGACATTGCTTTGTCGGCCGTGTGTGTGTGTGCAGCCAAGGCCTGGGGTTTATGTTTTGGAAAGATAAAGTATCCCTGACTGTGTGGTTCCAGGTAGGCACCAGGAGGTTCAGAGAGTATATAAGAACCACAGCCCCCACCCCCCACCCCCACCCCTCCTGTCACCCCCAGTACAAGTCCTACCCTGTCGCAAACACACACATGAGCGCACACATCCACACACACACACACAGCTTTCTTCTCTTTTATCGTAATGCTAGCCGAGCACCTAAATCACAGAAATGGCAGCACATCAGGGGAATCATTTGAGACTGAATAGCCGTAGAAACATGGTGCTGTCACCTGGAAGACCTCCACAAAACAGGCCAGCTCTCCTTCTCACACACACACACATACCTTATTCCTCTCCATGCCCTTTAATACCTCTTTGCCCTTCAGCAGCAATCTGCATAGAAATGTGTGCATTCTATCATTCAGTGACTAGACATTACACCCTGGCTAATATGAGAGGTCCTCGAACGACTGAAAATGAACCCTTGAAAATACCAGACGTTTGCATTATGCCCTCGCGATTGCATCTCTTACAGGGAAAGACTTGATTATGTCATTTGCCATGTCCACGTCATGCTGGTTTTTATATCTTTGCCAGGAAATCTACCTCTGACAGGTCATTAGTCATCCCTCCCTCCCTGCACGCACATAAAACATCAATTCCACTCAATATCCCGCAAACCCCCGCGCTTCTCAACAAACGCCAGAACAAAGAAGACGCTATGTAAACTGCTGCCGTGCTCTGATTAGCTCTCATTCCAGAGCACTGCAGAAATAAGGCACTCATTCCCCACCCTGTTTGAGATAACTGCCCCTTTTCAGCAGCCACATCATCCCTCCGTACCCGAACACGCCTCGTAACATGAGTGCATCTGTTTAGCTATTCTCATCAGCTGCTTATGTAGTGACATTAAGGAAGCCTATTGCTTACAGAACCAATAATCTATATCGCCTCAGGCCCCGTTATATCCACTAACCTACTACTTCAGCAGCAGAAGTGGAGGCACTTTTGTTAAAGCAAAAAAAAAAAAAAAAAGAAGCCCTCCACAGAGCTATAGCGGCTTTCTTGACTGACCTGGGTGGTTGGCTACATCATCTTGACATGTAATTATCTAAAGCCCTTTAATCACTTCCATAAAGATTAATTGCAGGAGACAACAGCGGAGGTCGTGTCTTCAAATCAAAAGACTCCTTGGCAGATTGACACAGCAGTGTAACAGAGTTCAGACTTAGGTGTTTTATAAGGGTCATCTACTGGAACAGAAGCAGGTTTTAATGCTGTAATTGCAAGTTCAGCAAAGTGGGTTTTATAGCATAAAGCCGCAAGGAATGCTTCTCGCTTTTTAGGTTTTTTTCCCTGTGATTTTAGGTATTTTCTTGCATGCTACCATGCCTAATCCTGCGCTGTTTTTTTGTTTTCCTCATCAAAGAAAAATTCTCCTACCTTCATCTCTTTTCCTCTTTTCACCGTTGGATCGTGGGATACCCAGAATCCCATTGATGGAGTAGGACCCTGCGGGGTCGTTGGAGGCGCTGGTTACAGGCGGCGAGGCTGTGCTTGGTACTAGGGAAAAAGAAGCAAAAACATTAACAGCCAGCTTGTATTCATGTATGTTCACTATATGCTGTGATTCCATATAACACTCCTGCTGATGCTGATGCTGTGGGCTGCAGTTTTACCTATGGTATGGCCTGTTGTCGACAGAGATGTCCCATCAGGAGATGGATGGAAAGGCTGCTGGACTTTTGTTCGGATGATCCTGAGGAACAAAGGAGAGTCAGATGTCATCAACGCTTTTTCTAGGCATGACTTCTCTTTGCTGGAGATTTCCAAACAACTCCTGTTTGAGTGTGATCGCAGCTGCTATGGAGATACTGCGTGATTAAGATATCAAATGTAACTCATACGCAAGAAGGGATCTGATCGGTGGTTCTGCCTTAAAGGTGAGGTCTGGAGAAAAGTCTTCATTGCACTTTTGGTCTGAGTGATCTTGCAAACAAAGCATGAAATCACATCAATTCACCTCAATGATCAGCTTCACTGACTCTACCTGGCCCACACTAATCAGCTCCCTCTCTCTCTCTCCCTCTCTCTCTCTCTCTCTCTCTCCCCCCACTGTGGAGCTGGTTTCACGGGGGCCGAATCGCAGTAGTAGACCTTTGCTTCCCAGATCAAAACATCTCTGTAGAACCAGCAGCCCCCCATGTGCCAATGCGGATGAGGTTGTATTGATCGGGGCTTGGGGAGAAAAAGTTGGGGATTAGTCACACGGGCAAACAGATGCAAATAGAAAGCTATAAATTACATGTGACAGGAAAGCAATAGTTCCTTATTGCCTTGCACAAGCTTACGCCAGCATTAGATTCCTTTAATCTGAATGGCACTTGGGGAGAAAGGGAGCTGTCACAATAATTTGTAAACTTTAAAACTATTCATCATGTATGCCACAAGAGCTATTTTAGAGCACAAGCAAAAGAGGTCGAGTGAGGACCACAGAGCCTTTTGAGGTTTATTTCTGAGCCCAGTTTGTTCCTTTATCCTTATTTATTTGCTTGTTATCTTTCCGTTGAACAAAAATATTCACTCGCATAGATAAAACCACACAGTATAGAACTCAGATTATGATTTCAAACAAAAAAAAAATACAGCTCTCCTTTTGTTTTTGTCCTCCACATTATCTAGAAACAGATCAAATGATTTGGATATTGATGTTACTGTATGTGCCAGGAGGATGTAGAGGAATAAATCCAACTCTGTCAAAAAAAACCTCCCCTTGGAGGCAAAGCTACCTAACAACAAGACTTTCCAGAGAGTGCATATTGATGTTTTAATTTTTTTCACTTCTCCCCATAACAGTTATTCGACCCCTTGACTTGTGTGTACTACATAAATTCAAAGACTTTATTTGGTATCCATGTTCTTGATATTGAATAAGCAATTTGGGAGAATGAATTAATGACCTGGCTGTTGCTGAAAATCCCCTGAAGAAATATTAAAATTGCTTTACTTCTGAATCAATAATATCGAGCGCCATTGAGGACCCTTTTTTTTTTTTTTTTTTTTTTTATGTCTACCAGCAGCGTAGCGTTACTTGTTGGTTGTGGTGGCCCAGACTCGTAGTACAACACTATCTCTGTAGCGTTTAATAATGCATGCAGGGGAAAGGTGTTTAAATAGAGCATCCTCTTTTGTCAACAGTCCTGAGGTCAGACTGTCTGCCACAGAAACCCACGACTGGCCACAGTCAGAACCATCCGACTGGAAAAGACTTTGGCTCCAGTCTTTTTTTCTTTCTTTTTTTTTCTTCCCTCCCATTGTCTTAACTGGGAAAGCCCTATTTAAGCACATGGAGTGAAAACTTCTCGTCATTTATTTTAAACAACTTGAGGCACTATCAGATAATCTTGAACCAGGCCTGATTGTGAATGAAACACTAAAGATGTTTTCATTGATTTCTGCAGACTGCTCCTTTTACAAACTCAACCATATATTGAAATATTTAGCAGGAGCTAAATCAAAACAAATGTGTGTGTCCTTTCACTTGTGTGTGTGCTCTATTGTGTGTGTGTGTGTGTGTGGCAGTGGAGCGAAAACACATTGAAATCTTACATTTCTTCTGCTAAAAAGAGAAAATATTCAGCATTAAGCCGTAATAGAAATTCAAAGTAGCTCTCATATTTGGCTGATAGAATTACAGCTCTTTGTATTCACAATTTAATTTCCCACATAAACAAAGACACATAAGGCTCCCCCCTATTTCCAAAATAGAAAGCTTTAATTGGAATTGAAAAAAAACTTTATATGGGGTCTTTTAATGATATTAATGTACATTTTGAATTTATCACATACATGTGTCTGAGCCTCCTTAAATGGGGCTTTTTAAGCAACCACGAAGCATGAAATGAATTTTCTTCAGCCTTTCTCTATTTAAAAGATGTCTTGTGTGGAGCTGTCCATGCTCTCCCATCAGCTCATTAAAATGTAATGCTGATGCTGGCTCTATGGAACAGTGCCTCTTAACCAAAGTTCATCACCAGGGATCTCTGGTGGTGGGGGGGAGTGGTGGTGGTGGTGGTGGTGTGTGTGGGGGGGCTAGGAGGAGTGGGGTGGGTGTCCTGGTTCCTCCTGTAGCTGCCATTCTTCAACTATGGCGCTGTTTACGAACCTCTGAAGGACAACTGAACATTTATAGCGTGAACACTGACTCCTGAAATGTTCAATTCAAGATATTTTACCTGATAATTTGTCATATAAGCATTTATATAGCTGTTATAACGCCACAATTCTGGCAAAATTGACATTGCACTTGTATGCATTATCATGATTTTACATCTACAAGATATCACCTCAGATTTGAAAATAATTATTAATAAACACAATTTTGAATTAAATACGCATCATAGCCCCAC